>JALJEV010000638.1:1857857-2477142 GCA_026586105.1 Hylodesmum podocarpum
AGAAAATATCTTTCATGTACAAGGATGAGTTATGCAAAATTGGTTTTTTGACATTTGGGTTTTACAGTTGCTATACCTCTTAAGTAATTGCTTATTGTAATGGTCAATAATAAACATTTTTTCATACACTGACTTCTTGTTTCTAAATTCTGCTGATTGATTAATTCTCTTTCTTAATCAATACTGCTTTACCGGTATTTCACATTTAAAGCTGCTTTTAGTTGGACTAATTTTTATGCAAGTGATATAAGGACCACTGGACCTCAATAAAAGATATTGAATGTTGATATTTTCTTGGCCTGTATTATAATTAATCTCCTCTTTTGTGAATTTGGCAGATATCAAGTGATGAAGCTGTTGAAACTGCAAAGCAATTAGCACTCCAGGAAGGCTTGCTGGTTAGTCCTTTATGCTCATCTCTACAACTATGTGTCATCTGAGTTTCTTAAAGTTGTCTGGTATGCATATACTGCGCACTTACACAGTGAAATGATACATGCCAGGGTTACTTATCAATAATTCACAAGATCATGACATTTAGCACACTCACTATATTAATTATTAACTAATTATGTTCATGAATCCTTAATCCTTACCAGTTCCCACACCCTATTATGAAAGGCATAATAAATTTTGTGCCATATTTAGCTTGCATGTTTGGAGTTAATTTTCTTCAAATCTTGTCACACCTCAATTCTATCTGTTGGCTTGATACTTATCATCTTACATTCTATAACTTCAATTGGGAAACAGGTGGGGATTTCTTCAGGAGCTGCTGCCGCAGCTGCATTGAAGGTTGGAAAAAGGCCTGAGAATGAAGGAAAGCTTATAGCGGTATGCATATTTCCTACAAAAAAAAAAATAACAATCAATACATAGTAATTTTACAAGGAGCTTATTGCATCTTGATTGAGATGGTCTTTGCTGAATTTACAAAAGCATCATTCGCGATGGATTAAATTCCTTGTACATCATGCAGATCAAATGTGTTATGGATTACTGTCTCATTTTTCCAATCTGATCATATTATGCTTTTTCACTTAACAATCTGACCTTCAAAGCGAGGTTAAGATTTTGGTTCTGAAGGGCAAATGTGCTGATTATGTCTTATTCAATGGTTTATGATGTTATTTAAGTATCCAGTTGCTTGCGTTGTATCTCACTGTTAATTTTCATCCATTTAGCCTATACATGGTTATCTTTTTCTTTTTGCTCATCTTTTCTGAATGATGGGTTTGTGTGTTAAGGACCTGGAAGGATGGAATCAAAACTTAGCTGTATTTTTCTATAATGCTTAGTGTGAATCCACCTACTATTTAGGCTTAAAAGGCTGAAAATGCTTTCCATTGTTTATTATGTGATTTTGCCTGCTATTATTGTGGGATAAGTTTCTTATATCTTTCCTTTTGGTGCTGGTTGGCACAACTAGCCTGAATTATATAATTAAAGCAAATTTTTATTCTCCTTTTGGGGAAGGGGATTTGGTATGTAGCCAAAATAAGGACCATTATTAAATCTTGCAATTTTTTTCCCGTTTGCTTACGTGTTGTGTTATTCTCTGCCAACTTTAATTTTTTTTTTGTGCTTATATACCTTAATATAATTTCAAAATTTTCAGTATTTTAAATTACTTTGCATTTTAATGTTCATAATATTAATTTCTTGCAGGTTGTTTTCCCAAGCTTTGGTGAAAGATATTTGTCTACTATTCTTTTCCAATCAATTCGGGAAGAATGTGAGAAAATGCAACCTGAGCCATGAAACAACACAGCTTGTTATTGTTAATGTTCATACTCATTCTCCACTAGGATTTTTTCCAAGACATGACAATGTCACATGTCCATGTTATGTCCGCGTTTCTCATTTTTGAAGCTTAAGAAATTAGATAAGTCTGTACAGGTCATTGATTTGATTTACAACACAGATTAATGGCCCTGGAATAAGAGCTTTTTACTTTTCTCTTTGGGGTAAAACTTCTGGATGTATGAATTGCTAGCATTGCTCTTCTTCTTTATGTGTGTCAGCATAACACATTTGTGTTTTATGTTCGTTATTGAAAAATAATTGATGAAACAGTTTAATCTGTTGCTTTCAGTCCACTTGAGTAGTAAAACAAATTAACCCTGTTTAAACAAATTAAGAATTATGAAAGAGCGAAGAATGAAGAATGACTAGTCAATTGTCGTGTGGCTAATAGGGTAGTCCAATATTGGACCAACAAAATCTAAACATGGATTCTCTCTGGTCGGTGCAACGTGTTGTGACTTATGAGGAGTGAATGGACTCTGTTTTCTCACTTCCAGGAAAAAATATAAAGCAAGTAGCTAGAATAGTCTAATTTTGCATCAATAATTTATTTATTAAATTGTAATTATCTGATTTACAATATCCTACGTCTATAATTGTTTTATAACCATGCTTTGCAGTATGAAGTGTGTATCCCATACTTATATCCATAAGTGTGTTGATATACATAATTATATTAAAAATAATTACTATGACTACAATGTAAAATTTACAACGGTGATATTGTAAAATATGTAAGAAGGTATAATTAAAATGGCTACAGGCATTTACTTAACTATCAACTAAAATAACAGTTATATTATATTAAAATAAAAACACCCATGTTTATTCAAGCATGGTTGGTTGCTTAGCACATGATAATGCTGGACTCACGGTGAAAATTATCATTATTAATTAAGTTTTTAATTTTCAAGATTCTAACCTTTGTTTTGTAATTTTTTTTTGGTAATTTAAAATTCTTTATTTATATTTTTAGCATTTTCAATTTTATGAATTATTTTTCTACTAGAAAATTAAGTGAAGATCATTTATTAAAAATTTCTACAAGGAGTAAAAGTTATAATCTTAAAAATGTGAGAGATTAAAAATTTAATTAATCCAAATTTTTGTTTAGGAGGATTCCTTATTAAACAACTGAGATAACATGTACTGGTATTGTAAGTGACACGAATATGTGTCATTATCATGTAAATTAATTAATAGCCGATAAATATATATAATTTTTTATATTTTAAATTTTTTTAATATTTAAAAGCATAACTAAAAAAATTCAAAATGATACAATCCTATTAATTAATTAAGGAAGGATAGCATAACAATTACATAAGACTAATCACTATTAAAATCACATCATAAATGAATTGGAATTTAATCAAACTGATTTGCTAAATTTTATAATTTAAAAAATCTATCTTCATTTTAAATTGAATATTAAACAAAATAAAAATGCAAAATGTTGATGAAATCAACCACAAAAGTAACCATAAGAGATAGTTAACAGTTAAAAAATAACGATCTTTTACCCAATGAGTTAATCCATAATCTGAATAGTTTATATATATATATATATATATATATATATATATATATCGATTTAAATGAGAATTTTTATTATGATTAATTACGAAAAAATTGTGGCGGGAATTAGATTTATTATTTATTTTTATTTTGAAACAAAATTATATTTTTTATATGTTATTTTTAAAATATCTTTTATTTTATTTTTAAATTAATATATTTTATTACCACTTCTTTCCAATCATCACTAATGATGTTGTTTGTTATATTTAGTGGGGATCATTATGATGATTACTATCGCTACTATTATTTGATAGAAAGACGTAACTAGATCCATTGTATGATTGTTAATTAGAAATGTTGTTGTTACAAGTTATTTATCAATTTGATGCCTTTGAATAAAAACACCGGCTCGCAAGGTGCTTCCGCATAATAAAGATGTCACTCTCGTACTTATGAATGATATGTGGACTGAGTTGGATGCTTGAGCTGACTTAGAAGTGTTGTGTTGGTGGTGTCTTCTATTTTGCAAGGGCCAATAGAATGGGAGGTGCCTTCACATGTGGTGTCTCCAATCTATTTTTTCTTTACACTGATAAGGCGTTACAATTATAACATATTGTTTTTTTAAAAAAAATATTATTGTTTGTGGGAGGTGCCAGAGGCCGTGGCACCGCCCTTGCTCATTCTATTTTGTTGCTCCACTGAGATAGTAAAGAAGTGCAACTGGGTATGTGAAAGGTAGTTTTCTTGTTCAATCATCTATTCCTCACAATATGAGCTTTAGAGGTAACAACAGCTATTTGTAGTGACGCAACTTTTTTGTTTGGATATAATTCTCCCTGTGATGATTAAGAAATACAAAGACGGAGGAAAGATAAAATATTTTAAAGCTATGAATTAAAAATATAAACAAAGCTTAGGCGTTTTGTTGTGTGGCGTTTTCGTTTTTACTTACATTAAAGATGCTTTGGTTGCTAGCACCTTCCGTCAAAACAACACCCCAACTATAAATAATTTGTAATTTATCTTAATTGCATAAGTCCTTTTGCTACTGTTATTTCTATTATTGTCTTTACCATCACGATGTTATTGTTGCATATACTTCAATTATGATTGTTAGATTACTATTGTTGATATCATAAATATGTAATAGTGAAGATAATGTAGACCAACGAGGAAGATAATGGTAATGACAAGAATATAATTCACGTGGTGTGGTATAGGATGTGATAACTGTAGTTATAAAAATAATAGTAAAAATGTATGAATTTAAAAATATAAAAAAAATAATAAGTAAAGATAATTAAATTGACAAAATAATAAAAAAGTAATTTAATTTTTCTTGTCACACTTAAAAATTCTCATTTCCCATTTTAATTTTTTTAATTAAAACGCTGCCATGCAGGTTTATTATTTATTGGTTTACTCAAAAAAAGGTATCGATGCCCTGTGATTTACACGGGCACAACAGTAGAATTTTTCTTCTTTTAATACAAATATTTGCCTATATATATATATATATAAAAACAAACCACAAGAACTAGTTCATGTTTGGTTGGCGCAGTGCACTTGGTACGTTCACACGCAATGCAGTAAAAATGAGACCATTGGTATCCTTTTTCCCGAAGATAGGGCATTGACGTCATAAGCACATTTTTTTAACATTGTTTTCACTCCACTTCCTTCATTAAGATATTAATTCTTATTCTCAGGTAAGGATTGAGTGGCTGTGAACTTAGAAACAAAAGTGTGGTTCCATATATTTCTAAAATATAAGTCACATGCACATGGGAAAAGCTCAAAAGACAAACGTTGATGACTTTTTCTTGGGGTGCAATATAAACTGAAGAATGTGACCACCAGTGGCAGTGAGGACCACGTTATCTAGAAGCTACTAGTTAGGTAACTTAGCTAGGTTTAGGCCATCTTCTTCAAAAGACATGGAAAAAAAGTAGACTTTTCTTAATCAATCTTTACTCACATTTTTATTTTTTTAATCATATGATATTAATACGATTTATTTATTATTGGATTTACTTAGAGGACCTTTTTAGATTAGATTATACTAACATTAAATGTTCCTCACATTTTTAATCCTTATAATTTTTTTAATTATTTAAAAAATATTACGCTCACACTCATCTATACAACATTCCATTAATACCTCTTAATTTTGAAAAAATTACATTGAAAATCCAATAGTGAAAATAATGTTAAAAAAACAGAGAAATATTTAATTTATTTTTACAAAACTTCATAGGGTGTTTTTGTAATTTAATTTTTTTTTATCATGGACATTGATCGGCCATTTCATTTTACAATGATTTTTTCCCACTCCCTTCGAACTCTGGGATGTATATGCTATGAGAGGTAAGGAAAAAATGAGAAAAAAAGTGATGAAATATGACATGTGAAATAATAAAAATAATAAAAGGTACATATGTCAAAAATCAAAGTTAATTTTGTAATGAAGTTGTTGCACTCATGGCAAGGTTTTAATAAGAAAGCTAACGCACTACGCTCCATGGATTCCAACAGTGCAACGCATATACACGGAGAGATTAATTAATTAATTAGTTAATTATGTTAGTAGTGCGTATTAACCTAATGTTAATAAGGTTTTTTTTTCAGAGAAGTGTTTTCATTTAAAATCAGCGCATATAAAAAAATCTTGTTAAAAAGAAATAATTAACATTACATTTTTGGAAAGAAATAAAAATGTGATGATCCAATTGAATATTCTTTTATAATCGGTTTAATCACTTTGGATCCATTATGATTTATTTTTTTTTTTTACGTGAAGTTAAAAATATTCATTTTGGTATTCTAATGTTTTAAATTGTTTTATTTCAGTGCATTGATTTTTTTTTTTAAAAGGATATTAAGTTTTTAAAGAATTTTATTTTAGTAGGTTAAGTTTTAAAATGATTATTATAATTTAACCATAAAAGCAACAATTATATTTCACGTAATAACAAATAATTATTTTCATTTATAACTTAATGTAAATTTAATTGTTTAAAAGAACTAAAATTGTTCTCCTTTGACTTATAATAATTAAATCTTATAATATGAAAATGAGAAGAATTATGGTTTTATAAAAGTGTCTCTCATGTGCTATGAAAAAAGTGTCTAATATGTCTTTTACACTCTTGAAGTTGCGCACTTTGGTGTACTCTTCTTCTTCTTGATATATCCGTGTTAATAAATGTTATTATTCTTCACTTCTAGTAATCATAATTTTCCTTTTGTATAGTGGTGGGCTGTTGATCATTT
The DNA here is from genome assembly GCA_026586105.1 of Hylodesmum podocarpum. Classification (NCBI taxonomy): domain Eukaryota; kingdom Viridiplantae; phylum Streptophyta; class Magnoliopsida; order Fabales; family Fabaceae; genus Hylodesmum; species Hylodesmum podocarpum. The sequence continues at coordinate 1,864,461 of JALJEV010000638.1, forward strand.
TTCCTTCATCTTTCATGCGCTTCTACTAAGATCATTATCTTTAAGCTGTTAGATGTTCAACCCTAGAGACTGAGCATTGATACCAACTAAAAGAGCAAAAAAGATACAAGAAAATGAGGTTGAATTAGATCTTCTAAAAATTTCCACAAAATGAAATTTATTGGACGTTTTTAACTTAAAGATAAACTTTTAGAAAATATTTTCCAATAGATTTTCAAAAAGAAAGATGTAAAGACAAGAGTTCAATCAAATAAGATAATGATAGACAAAAGAACACATAACAAATTTATATTGATTGACTCAACCTGAGCTACATCCAGTACCTTTAACAACTTTGAAGGATTACACTATAACCAACTTGGATACAAGTATTCTTTCTTATAAAATCATTCTTGTCTTAACCCAAGTATTTTTTGTTACTAAACCACTCCTAACTTTCACAGACAATAAATATTTGAAGAAATGATAATTCTCTTAGGAAAGGATATTACAATCAAAATAAAAGAGATCAACTTTACTATGCAAAGGATATACAACAAAGTACACTCAACTGAAACAAAGAGTTTTAGATTATAAAGAATCTAAGAAATATTTTTCTCTTCCTTTTTCTGTCATTTCTATTGTCACTATCCTTCTTCAACATTATTCTAATAAGTTAACCTTTTATATTTCCTCGTAGAAAAGATTTCTGTTGAAACAATGGTACGTTGAGGAAAGGTAGGTAGCTTTAGAACATTTAACTTGTAACTTCTTATATAACTTTTTCCCGAGCTATACAATTTGATTAGTCAGTTATAAACATTGTTGCACTAGTGTTTTTGTCTGTATCTTGTGAGAATGTTTAAGTTTTTCAAAATACAAACGTTAGATGTACAAATGCAATAAATGCATTAGTTTATAACAACAAAAAACATATATTCAAAATAATTATCAGAAAAAGTTTACTTATAGGTGTATATAGAATTTTGAAATGTAAAGTTACTTTTTCTCTTGGACGATAGATGAAAGTAACTACACTTATAGTACTTGAACAATCATGGTAGATGATCACATTGGACGATTGTTAAGTAACTTCTTTGGATGAATAACTTCTTTGGACGAATGTGCATATTCAACTTAAGTTATTTAACTTTTCGTTGGTGTGCTTTGGACGAAAAAGACATACTAGCAATCATTATTCTGCCAGGTAAAAGTACCCTAAGGGTACAATTTCGTAAAATAAATACAAAAATGAGGCCGATTTGAAGCTTATTACAACCGAGATATATTTTAGTAGAGTTGCCAAACAACTCAACGACTCCAAGGTCTAATAAAAAGAAGTCACCGAAGAGCCTGGCGATTTCATTAGCCACGTGACAAAAAGTCATATGGAATTGTTACGGCTCCCAACGACTTCGTCCACGTGACTCTGGTGTAGGAGTGATCTTGCTGGCAAAGGAGAAAGGATTGCTAGACACGATGGGCGGAAGGAGAAGGAGTGATCTTTGCCTACTTTCATTACTTTATTTCTCTCTCAACCCAAAACTTAGAAAAATATGGACAACTCTGACTAGGACCAAAAAATCATGATTTTTGTATGGTTCTTTAAGGATTTCAAAGGGAAAAAGCTTATTTACAACACGCCCAAGACATTATGCATCAGTGCACAAGTGGGGCAAGCGATGGAAGTGATACGACGAATCAGAGTTGATAACTTGGTTAGAATGGACATGGTTCCTTATCCTACTCTGGTGGTGAAGGGTGACTTTCAAAACCAACCGTTCAAAAATGACATATTTGATTTCAAATTCACCAACATGTTGGATAGAGATTGAACGCACATTGAAACTCCACGACGTGTGCATTTTACACGTGGTGCTGTTGAGACACACCGATAAATGAAAGTGGGCGAAGATCACTACTTCTCCTTCCGCCATTGTGTCTGACAACCCTTTCGTCACCGAGATCACTCTTGCACTAGAGACACGTGGACGAAGCTGTCGGGAATCGTAGTGACTCCATATGGCCTTTTTCCACATGGCTAGTGAAGTCACCAGCCTCTTCGATGACTTCTTGTTATTGGACCTTGGAGTCGCCGAGCCGCTTGGTGACTCCACTAAAACAGACCCTTCAACTGTAATAAGTTTCAAGCTGATTTCATTCTCGTATTTACTTTTAGTAAATTATACCCTTAGGGTACTTTTACTTATTTTGTCCACATAAATTCATTATCATTAACACATTATCATCCATAAGAATTGAGGTGGTTAAGACATTCACATCTTAAGTTCCAACACAAATCACACAAAAGGAGATGCCCAACTTTGAGCAGAAACATGTCACTTTGTGTATCTCATCTACACCGGAAGAAAATCATTGTGCTGAATTTACTTATAAATATATATAGAATTTTGAAATATAATTTTTTTTTTTTGGATGCTAGATGAAAATAACTATACTTAGACAATTATGATATCACATTGAATAATTGTTAAGTAACTTCTTTAGACGAATGTGTATATTTTAATTTAATTTTACTTTACAGTCAACCAGCTAACTCACTCAGAGAATATATACGTATATATATACATATAAAAATGTGCATATTATAATTATTTGCCAAATATTTTTCATTTTAACTTAACTTATTTAACTTTATTGTTGGTGTATTTCGAACGGAAAAAAATATACTATTAAATATTATTTTATTTTATCTATATAAATATATACTCATTCACGATTAATGTTTTACAATAAAAACATTATCTTTAATAAGAATTAATAAGATTAAGATATTAACGTCTCTAGTTACAAACAGCTGACACGAGAGGAGATACGCAGCTTTGAGTAGAAACAAGTCTCTTTTTTTTTTTAATTCCGTGAGGGAAATCATTGTGCCAACAAGCTAGCAAACTTTGTTATTCTACATCACTGCAATTACACCTAGTGGAATGTGGTAGAATGTGGCCTCTATATTTCTCCATGACGACATTTTTGGGAATAGGAGTGGCTTACCAGGTACCGTTTTTGTAATTTGCATTCACTTTTGTTATGCATTTTGTTCTTCTACAGGTGTTGTCCTAGTCCCCCATAATTTTCTATTTTCATTTTCTCCATTTAATCAAATTCTAGGTGCTGCATTTGATCGATAGCTGTGCTGGTCCCAACATATAGTTGAGATTATCTCAATTAACGTGATGCTTTGCACATGGGGCTTCAGGGGAAAAAATCTTGAGAAATTCGTTAATATAAACTCGTTTTTTCAGTACGTATAATTATGGATTATCTTAAAAATACACTAATAATATAATTACTTACTGATTAAAAAATAAGTATTTTACACTAATAAATTCCTTTAGAAAACTACTCAACAAATTACTTGTTACTGAACGGTTCCTTTACACATGTATATACTTTACAAATTCGTTTTTAGAATTAGCAAACTCTTTTTAGTTAATGATGATGTCAATTAATCAGTTTTGATGTTAATCATAATTAGACACATGTTTCTTGCTCATTGCTCATACTTTATTTATTCTCTCTCACGACGATAGCTGTGGTGACGTAGGGTGACGAGTAAGTTATACTAGTCAAAAGAACCACATCGTACTTAATCTTTTATGTGAGAAAAAATCAACCTAATCTTAGTCCCTTTCACATCACACCGTTACACAAATTAGCAATGGCCATTAATTTATGAAATAAAGGTACCTTAGAGGTGTCCATGTGAAGAAATATCAAATTTTATATTGTGATTACTTCCTTCAAATATTGTAATTGGTTACTGTATGAAAGATTTTGTGCCACCACGTTCCACCTAAAGATTCTTATAGCTTATTGTGATTTTTAATCAAGATTATTATATGCATACATGGATTTTGGCATATGTTAGTTTTGCGCTTCTAAATAAGTGTAAATTTTAATTTGTTATTTACGTTTATTTTTATTTAATAAACTATAATTGATTATTCTGATCTTATTAACATGTGAACCAAGCAATATATACATGATTACCGTAAAATTTTGTTGGTGTATGCTGGAAAAATATTTGTAAATATGATTTTAATCTCGTTTGGCTTAATTTTGTGATTTTTTTAAAAAATTAAATTTGAAGTAAACTGATTTAAGTTTGAAAATTTTTAATTTATATCAAGAGTTTCTAATAAAACTTAATGTGAATTTTTATCCCAACACAAAAATTACATTAAAATTGGTTTTTTTATTAAGTTTGAAAATATTTTCACGTTTAAAACAGCAATCAAATATGAAATCAAGTTAAAATAAAAAATTTCAATGAAAAATAAAACAGTGATCACATTATTTCCAATGAAATGAGTTATTATTTTTTTAAAACTCCAAAGTCCTAATTAAACAAGCTTTAACTAATGTAAATTAAATGGATCTAGAAGTTTATGAAAACGATGAAATAATCAGGCTGATCTATTCAATTCAAACCTAATATAATACAAAAAGAATTCCCCTCCATCATTTACTTTGACAAAACATCTATCCAAAGATAAATTGAAAGTCAAAATCAAAGACGATAAGTCATGTGTCTTGGAATTGTGATAAGTGTGGTAATTACAATTCAACATATATAGTAGCATATAATACGGGAGAATTTTTTTTAAAAAAATGCGATTATCAGTAAATTTTAAAACATCGTAAAAATTATATTAAAATAGAATATAATTTTAATTGATTATAGTTTATTAATAAGTCATTATAAGAGATGTTAAGAAGAGTGAAACAAAAACGAATTCATGATCTCTTGAGAAATATCGATTTCAAATTCTCTGGTGTATCTCCACAGGGATTTTTCTATATCCTAAATCTCATCTTATTCTCTTTTATGTGTAAATAGCTATATATGCAAAGACTAATTCAAAATTTCATAAAGGAAAGGACATGACGTGAACATTAAGACTTAAGAGGATAGATTTTTGGACAAAACAATACATATTAATTCACATGCGTAACCGTCCATGTCCCTTAACTAAATAATTCAGTAATTAAATTTTAATTAACTTAAATATAAATAACTTATGTTAAAAAAATGTATTATCTTATACACTTAGGAGGATATACAGTGTTATACGTTCAAGATCTCCAAAAAATCAGTGTCTATGGATAAAATATGATGGTAAAACAATATATATTAATTGTGATCAAGTGTTTTTCTGACGTAATATATAATTATATATACTTTTAAGGAAATTTTTACGCACGTATATAATATCTGTGATGATTTTGTCGTCTACGCGTATGCATAAATAAATAAGTCAATTAAGTATTGACGTGAGATTTTGTTACTAGTTACGATATGCATCGTGCTGCATATAAATATTAATATAATAATTTGTTCTAGAAAGGATCTTGCTTTTATTTTAACAGGGAAACATGTTTCTCATCGTGTTCTTCTTTTATTTGCGAACTATTTTTTATTAGTTGCGTTAGTTATCATTATATTGTCTTCTATATTAACTATTTTTCTAGTTACATATATATTAACTAATTTTTGGTACTATATATCATCAAAGTATAACTAATAAAATAAAATAATTTTCCTATTCAAATAGAAATAATTTATTATTGATGCATTAATTCTCAACTAAACTGGCCGATTGGTTATAAAAATAATCTTAGAAATTAATTTTAGTTTGTTTTATGCAAGGCAACAAATTTACTATATGTCATATACTTCTTATATGTGATAACATTAATTAGTACATGTAAAAAAAGAAAACTTGTACAAAGTAAAAATATTCTAAAAATCTTATGGTGACCTAGTCAATACAGGATGAAGTGAGATATAGAATGCGTTGAAGAAATGATTTACTTTAATTATACGGAACATGGCGCAGCCCCCTGAAGGACTTGGCAATTGAAATTAAGTAAAAACACACGCTGGAGTTTTCGCTGTATTGATAAATACTTGGTGATTAATCAATCAATTATAATAAATATATTTATTAATTTTTTATTCTTTTTCATTAATTTTTATATTATATAAAATAATTAGCTTGAATTAAGGACAATTGGGCACTAAATATTTCTATTTTATAGCTGTTACCTGCCAACAGCTAGTGTCCCATGGCAAGTCTAGTTGTATTATTTTTCTTACCAACTCTACTCTCCCTTTTCCCTTACTCCCAATAATGCATGTTTTTTAAGCCTATATATACATGTTATACCATTTCTGGCATTCATTCATATTCTCTCTCTTTGACACACACAGACACACACATTCTTCTGAGCTAGCTATAATGGAACCGGAACATTATATTCCTTGCCCTTCACAATCCATAAGAAGGTGGTGGTCCAAGGACACGGTGGCGGTGGTGACAGGGGGGAACAAGGGTATAGGCTTTGCATTAGTTAAGAGGCTTGCAGAATTGGGAGTGACTGTGGTTCTAACAGCAAGGGACAAACAAAGAGGGGAAGCTGCACTCGATATTCTCCGACAACAAGGCCTTTCTCATTGTGTTCACTTTCTACTGCTTGATGTCTCTGACCCCCTTTCTGTCTCAACCTTCTCTTCCTCCTTCCAAGCCAAATTCGGACCCACCTTAGATATTCTTGTTAGTATTATTTTTCCCAACTTTACTTCTCGTTCAACTAAACTGTTAACCAGAATATATACACATACATGTACATATCTCTTCTTCCTTTATATTTTATAACGGATTGTTTCCGTGTTATTCTTTCTTTTAATTTTCCCTCATATCACACACATCCTATACTTCTCAAAATCATTACTAATTAAAGAGATCCATTGTCAACAATTAAAGCCTATACCTAATAAATATCTATATCTATATCATATTATATATATATATATATATATATATATATATATATATATATATATTTAATGATTATGTACTGAACTATTTTTAATGTTATCATCATTTAAAAATTATTCTTTTAACATTTTTTATAATTGAAAAATTGATTGAAAATTGATTGAAAATTATCTTGTCCATTTTAATATACTATGATGTTAATTAACAGGTGAACAATGCGGGGGTGTCGTACAATGAGTTGGAGGAGAACTCGGTGGAGCACGCGGAAAGTGTCATAAAAACAAACTTCTACGGTCCAAAGTTGCTGATTGAGACTCTTCTTCCACTCTTTCGTTGCTCTTCTTCTTCCATCACTCGTGTTCTCAACGTTAGCTCAAGGCTCGGCTCTCTTAATGTAATTATTCCACCTACTTACCCCATCTTTCCATAAATTTCCTATAAGAAACTTACAAAAAAAAAATGAAACATATTTTTTAAATGTTAAAATTATTTTTTTATCTGTTTACAAAAAAGATTATTTTTTAATTTTTCTAAAAGATTTAAGAATTTTACTAATGAGTTAGTCTTAACTGAGAAACATATTTTATTCTTTCTTCTCATGAAGTTGTTCAGGAGAAGTTTACTTCAACAAAACATTTACTGTATAAAACTGTTTTCTCTAAAAAAACAAGGTTGTTGTTTTATCCTAGTAACTTATGAAAGTAGTTCTTTTCCAAGTAGTAGTGTATCACTATCACTATATGTGACGTAATATGAAACAGGACAAATGTTCTTCCTTTCTTTTTCTTTTTTTTTTTTTCTTTCTCCTGTATGTCTTTCTTTTGTTCACACGCCCGCTTCACACCTTGAAAAAGAGTGTGAAACTATCATCATCTAGATTTATTTTTTTTAGAAATGTTTGATGAACACTTAGTACTAATAAATATAACATGTGATATATGACGAGTCGAGAAAAAAGACATAAAATAGTTAAATTTTAAAAACAAATTCTTAATTTAATTTATTCATATTTTTTCCTCATTTTAAATATATATTTTTTCGTCAATTTGCATTCTTTACGTTCATTAAACCAAACAAACAATTAAAGGTGTTTAGAGAAATTAAGATGACTCCAAGCATATTCACTTTCAAATTTTCACTAGATATAAAGAATACTAATTTGAACACCTCCATTTCTTTAAAACATTATATTATCATTTCTTATCTAATCATATCTATCTATCTGTTTTTTCTTATGTAATTCTCTCACTACAAGAAGTTGAATGAGATTCAGGATTAATTTTTGAAAAATATAAAATGACAATATAGTTATAATATGCAGAAGGTGAGAAATGAGGAGATAAGAGGAATTCTAGAGCGAGAGGAATTGTTGGAGGAAGACATAGAGAGAGTAGTAAGAATGTTCCTTAGAGACGTAAGAAACGGAACGTGGAAGAAGCAAGGTTGGCCATCGTATTGGACGGAATACGCAGTGTCGAAGTTAGCATTAAATGCATATTCAAGAGTGTTGGCAAAGAGATATTCATACAAAGGAAGTGGTTTGAGTGTGAATTGTTTATGCCCTGGTTTCACACAAACATCAATGACAAAAGGGAAGGGCACTCACACTGCCGAACATGCAGCTGCACTCACTGCCACCCTCGCCTTGCTTCCGCCACACCTCTTGCCCACCGGCAAGTTCTTCTCCATTGCCAAGACTGCCAAATTACTCAACGCTGCTTCTAAACTATGATCCACCTACCTGGTTTTTGTTTTTTTAGGGTGCAAATTAAGAAAATAAAAGGAGAATATTTTTATTGGGATGTGTAAGATTAAGCAGCTCAATACTTTTTCTCCTCGTTCTCTTCTTAATTTATTGACTAGTGTTCTTAAGATACTGGTTAACAAGACCCTTTTATGGCAAGTATTCACGGTAAAGTGACTGAATTTCATAAAAATTATGAATGCAAGAAGTATAAATGTCTCTTTTTCGTATTCAAGTTAATCAAGATTCGATTTATAAATTAGGGTTCCTGAATCTTGTACCAACTTTTGCTATGGTTTTTAAATGCATTTTTTTCATCGGAAAATTTTTTATATATTTTTTCCCTCTAAAATAGTTTTTAAGTTTAGTTTTATATCTCAAATTTTCTTTATCATATTTTAGGTTTTTTTTAAAGTTAGGATTGCATTATTTTTTTGTCTATTCGGATAGTAGTTTAGTTGTTATTAAAGAATATATAAATCACATTGAGAATAAAACAGTGATATATATATATATATATATATTTAAATTAAAAAGATTAAAACAAAATAATTTTTTTACAATACTAAAATGAAATTTACAAAATTTTATAAAAATTTTAAAAATTATTCTTCAAGAAAATTGAAAGTGAAATAAGTAGAATGTTTACAATAATGAATAAGGTTTCCAACCAACTCTATGGAAATTACTTAAACCTTCCAAAGATAGATCATTCGGAATAGAGTCTTGGTATTCAAACATTTGCTACAATAACCAATCACTGCCCACACTCAGTCAGTTGACATTTTATATTTTTTTTATTTTCAGTAATTTTAAATGAAAAAAAAAATCAACCGTGAGTTAGAATGTAAAATTTATCTCTTTCTGATGGAATCCATCCACCGTGAAGAAGATTAGATTTTGCCTTCTCTTTCTTAAGTGCTTCACATAAAGATGGATGTCCTCCTCAGTGTGGGTATCCAAAAAGAAGAAGAAAATAATGGAAAGATGAAGAAGATGGCTAAGACAGTGCTATGAAAGATCCTTTAATAAGTTAAGAGAAATGGTGACGGAGTTAAAAGGTAAAATTGGGCTTGATGTTCTCTCTTTCTCTTTCTAATGGAATCCATCCACCATGAGGAAGATTAGAATTTGCCTTCTCTTACTCCAAGAGCTTCACATAATGATGGATGTCCTTTTTAGTGTGGGTATCAAAAAAAAATAAAAAACGAAAATAATGGAAAGATGAGTAAGATGGCTAAGATATGGTGCTATGAAAGGTCCTTTAGTAAGTCAAGAGAAATCGTGATGGAGGTCTATCCTCAACTAGAGGAATTATAAGAATAATAGAAGAAAAATTGAGAAACAAGTTTTAAATTTGAGCTCAATTGTTTAACCTCTTCTACAAATTGAATTGAAGCTACATAATCTTCTAAGTTTTGATAACTTATGGCCCAAGTTCCTTAGCTTGATTAACTTGTAGCCAAACCCATTAGATTGTTGTTCTATTTTTTCTTATTGTTTAGATTTTATCTTATCTTTTAGATTTTATTTTATCTTTTATAATAGATTCTTATACAAGTTTCTCTAGGCTATAAAAATCTTTCTAAAAATTATGTAAATACTTTTGGTCAAATTTTAATGAGAATTAAATTTTTTTTGAAAGGTTTCTCTCCTGGGGTTTCTTGCTAAGAACCCTGGATCTTGTCAATAACTTTTAGTACCATTGTGGCGATTCTGCACGAGTTTATTGGCTTTGTCCATGGCGCCGTCTCTATCTCTTCAGCTTTCTGCTTTCTATTTTCTTATTCTTATGTCCATAACCGTGAGTTTTGGTTAAATCTTGGAGAGTTTTTGTTTGGAGAATGAAGAACGAGGTAAATTAGTAAAGCCTAGGGTTTGAATTACATCAAGTGGTATTGAGAGCTTGTTTTTTTTTCCAATGGTTCTCTCTATGTTTTTGGTAGATACTACATCTTAAATGTATCTTGCAAGTTTCTTTGAGTGGACGTATCTTGCATTTTTTTTTAGTTTTCTTCATTTTCTTTAGAGTTCTTCTTCTTTGAGTTTGTGCCTAGTTATTGTTTTCTTGAGTTGTCTTGCATTTTTATCGTTTTCCTTTGTGAGTAGTGCCATCCTTTTCGTGTTTTCCTTTTGGGTATTTTATCCATTCCAAATAATATCTTTGGAGATCTCTTGTCTTATTTGAAACACAAAAAAATCTTATATATAAATATATATATATATATATTATCTTTTCTTATCTTATCTAATTTCAAAAGGAAAAAACACATGTTATTTTAAAAAAATGATCTTATCTTATGTTATCATAAATTCAAATAGAAATAAAAAGAACAAAAGAAAGAAAAAAAGAAGAATGGTATCAAAAGAAACATTACAACATTTTGTTCCTTATCCTCTGTCTTGTGTTTTGCTTTGTTTTTATTCAATTTCTTATCACAAAAATTCCTTTTTGAGTTTAGCTTTCATTTCATTTAAACTTTTATTACTTTTTCTCTCTGGATTTCTTGATTTTGTCCTTGAGTTTGTGTCTTCCCTTGCAATATTTTTCTGCTTATTCTGTTTGTTCTTTCACTTGACACAAGAAAATATCACTTATGAGTACTAAGTACAAAGAACACAATTAACAACAAATCCATGTCACAGAACGAAGAAGTCAAAGAAATCACCTAAGTGGGAAAGTTGAAATGATCTATACAAAAGTGATGGGGTTTAGAGCTTGGAATTTGTGGTCATATTCAGAAATCACAAAAAGTAGATTCAAAGTGAAATGAAACTTAACAAGCTCGAATTTATTCATATATAAGAAAATGAATCCTAATGATTCACAAACATAACAAAATAGAATAGGTAAAATCAAACCATTTTTGGAACTCTAAAAAACGACGAGCTTACAAGAAACCAATTGCAACAAAATGTTAATGTTAACTTGGAAGGCAAACGCGACAAAGGTTTATCCACTGGCGCTGGCAGCTTCAAACACTACAACGAAGTCTTCAAACAGCAAGAACCATGACTTAAAGCGAGAGGGGCCGGAGAGAACGACAAACACTGTGGCACGATGATCGGAGAGTGAGACGAGGGAGGGGAGAACGTTAGAGAAGGGGTGGGGGAGCACGACGTGGGGGGAAGCAAGGAAGGCACGATGCGGGGAGGGGGAGACATGTAAATTAAAAGGGGTATATCACGTCGGTTCCTAAAAGAACTGTCGTACACAAAAGTATACAACATGTTAAAGAAAAGTAAAGAATATGTTGAAGAACGTACATAACATGTTTTAAAAAAGTATACAACATACTTCGGAAAAGTGGACAACATGTTTCATTAAACTATATAACATGCTTCAGACAAGTATACAACACCAAATCCATCTCATTAATTGCAAAATAAAAACCAAGAAAATCATTAACCGAAATTAACATTAACCAAAGAAGTATATAACATGCTTTACAAAAGTACACAAATATGCTTCACAAAAGTTTACAACACCAAATCCATCTCGTAAATTGCAAAACCGAAATCAAGAATATCATAATCTATAATTAACAGTAATCACATAAGTATTCAACATCCTTTGCACAAAAGTATACAACATGCTTCACAAAAGTATATAACATACAACCCACAAAATCATTTGCAAAACAAAAATTTTATAACAGTAAGCACAGATAACAGTGGTAGAGGAAATAACTCATTCATTTAAACAATTAACAGATTCATGTACATTCAAATTAGGGCACCAACCTTAATGTGATTCACCACAAATTCAACAGCAAAAATGGACCACACAACGGAGAAAGGAACATGTCCTACCAAAAAAATGTTAAATGAAAAGTGTGTAGACCGTAAACCCCAACACGTTCTATATGACACACCATAAACACGTATCAGTAAGAAAATGTTTTCCACCCCAAAAACACCGGAGACGGACAATGGAGATAGAGATGATTCTCACTTTTAACAATGGAGATAAAGTAGAGAGGGCTCTCACTTTCAACACCGGAGATGAAGTAGAGAGGACACTCAAATGTTTTCGTCGGACGGGGAGAAGGATTCAAATTTTTTTTTCACGCTCATCCTCAAATGTGAAACCCGTAAGTCATTTGCCCCTCTTTTTCTTTTCACGACAGTAACTTTCAGTAAAACGACATTGTATTGTCATTTGAAATTTTTTTTAAGGGACCATAAAATGCCAGAAATAGAGAAATGCCAGAAATAGAATGGAGATGAAGATGGTTTTCACTTTCAGCAATGGAGATGAAGTAGAAAAGATTCTCACTTTCAGTAATGGAAATGGAGTAGAGAGGATACTCAAATGTTTTCATACTGGAAGAAAGATTCAATTTTTATTTTTTTTTATGCTTACTTTTCTCAAATATGAAACTTTAGAGTCATTTGCCCCTCCTTTTCTTTTCGCGACAATAACTTCCGACGTCATATTGTCGTTTGAAATTTTTTTAGGGCCTCTAAATCAATATCATTAATGATTTCTTTTTAAAATACGATGACTAATCTCATATGTGAGTTTACTCTTAAGTATTATTAGTTACATCCATTTAAATAAAATTTAGTGGACTAGGCCTACAACTATCCCGTCTAAGAGAAGAAGAAACTGGAATTAGATAATAACTATCACCCGTCTGAGAAAAGAAGAAACTGGAATTAGATTAAAATAACTAAGTGTAGTTCTTAAGCCATCTAGGCTTTAAAGTTGAAGTTACGCGGCACTTAGTGATACAAGAAGAGAGGAGAGACCAGTTAGATTAGGGTTTTAGTTGACTTAGAGTTATTATTTCCTACCTACATATAATAAAAAGTAAACAAAATATTGTTTTAATACAGGCAGGTAAGAGCAGTATGACACTGCTGGTTTTCATTTATCGTTTTCATTGGGAATATAGGGTTGTCACTAAAACAAGGCCGACAAGGCAATCATCCTAGGTTCCACGCAAATATTTCTCTTCTTTATATTTTAAAAGAAAAGTTAACTTGAGTTATTGTATAATAAATTTTATTATATTATTTATAGATCATGAATTGATAATATATAATTATTTAAAAATTTTATTAATATATTGTTAGTATTCAAGTACAATTTGATCTGGCACGTAATAAGCAAGTCAAATGTTAATCATAAAGGCCGGCTATATGCACTCTCAAGTCTCAACATGAAAATTTGGGTATTTGGGTTTGTTTTAATTTATAGTATTGTATATATTTCACGACACTGTTGGCCATCGAATAAAACAGTTAATCACACGACACTGTTGGAAGATGCATGATTTTGTAAGGTTCGTTCTAACAGCTAATCACAAGACTCGGGTTAATGTATGCTAATCAGAAATAAGATTTCAAATGATATTGCATGATTTATAACCTGTACAAGAATAGTCTTGACTTTTGAGTATATATATATATTGAATCATTCATATCCTGCAGAATCCTAGTCTTGACTTTTGGCTACATATGCTCCTAATTCTACCATTTGATTATGATATATCACTTGTGTTACCAACAAAATCAATCTCTCAATTTATAAAATGGAGTGTAAAGAGTACTCCTTCCACTTTAAAACAATGCCACCCTTGTTGTCATCTTAATTAATTTAAAAGATATAATTGACCAAAAAATCAATTTTTGTGATTCAGAGAAAATATTGAGTGACACACAAAGGAAACTATTGAACGTTATTTCAGGACAATTACAATGATTTAGAATTTAGGGGCATTTTGGTTTGTCGAATGAACTCACCGTAAGAATTATGTTTCCTAAAAATCAAATTTTCGAGAATGACATTGTGTTTGGCATATCTAAAAGATTTCTATAGATGAAAAATATATATATATATATATATATATATATATATATATATATATATATATATATATATATAAAACTTTCCTTCTTTATAGGAACATTCGATTCCTACTGTCTTACATGAAAATAATATTTTAATGATAAACTTCATTAAAAATTATTTTTAAAAATTATAGATTTTTGGTAACGTTTTAAAATTTTTTATACAAAACATGGGAATTTAACATTCCTGACTTAAGATTCTAAAAATAACTTAAAAGAATTCTCCTACCAAGCACATTCTTAATTAATATTTGAAATTTTTAAAATGCATATAAATAAGTTTCTTAATTGTATAACTCAATGTTTCCATTATTAAGAATCAATTAAGAAACATTACTTATACAAGTAACTCAAAATATATACTATCAAACTATTTATTCCGATGATAAATTTTGTTATGCACGATCTCTTTACACTATTATAAATTACCTCCTTCCTTTCGCATAGAAGAGAATTACTTCCTTTTCGTTTCTCAATTTGAAGGTTTAAGATAATGTTAATTGTTATTTTGTCAAATATACCTTTATTTTCATATAATTTTAATTATTTAACATATTTACCATGATATTAAGGAGAGAAAATTATTAATAGATAATAGAAATTAATTAATAAAATCATAATGAAAATTTATATATTACACAGATCAAATCTAATAATAGTGTTTAAAAAGTATATAATAATACATTTTCATAAGATATGTGAAAGATATCCAAATCGTATAATTAAAAATAAATAAATATTATATACTAGAAAAATATCATGGAAAGAGATGCTAAAATAAATAAATATCAAAAGATTTATATTAAATTTATATTTTTATTTGATAAGGAACATTTTTTTCTAAAAATATTTTTGCTAAATCATTTATTAATTTTAATAAATTATAATAAAAATAGTCAAAATAAAAAGATAGAAAACATACTAAAAAAATTAAGGCTGCTCAAATTGTACAATTCAAGAATGAAAAGGTAAAAATATATCTACTATTGATTTTAATTAAATACTTTCATTATTTAATTAATTTAAGTTAATAATAAATGTGTTCTTATTTTTCATTATAAATACTTGATCTCTGTTAACAGATATTAAAATTATTGGTAATATAAAGAAAATAAAGATCAAGAGAGTGAAAAAAATTAGAAAAGATAAAAATTACCTAATATAAAAGAATTAAGACGGTAATTCACCACTTCATCATAAAAGAGTATTTGAATGAAAATAAATACGGCAGGGATAATCAGAAAAGTGATGCGTTTCAAGCAAAAATAATTCAATAGCAGTGATTGCACAACAAAAAAAAAAATTGAAAAACAATACTATTTTGAAAAACACCTTTTTAAGAATTAAATTTTAAAGAAACGAATCCATAACTTTTTTGAATTGAAAATATCTCTCAGCTAGAAACTATACACTAATCTTTCCTGATACTCTCATCTATTTAGCTAACCTTAGATCCCAATAAAAGGAAGATATATTTTACCTAAATCCTCAGCCTAAAAAGACAAAAAAGAAAGGAAAAAGAAAAACTCCTACATTTGGATAAATTTTAACCTGAAGGATCTGAAATACGTCTTTGAAGTATGTAGTTCACTCAAGTCGAGCATGCATATATTGGTTCATGAGGTATAGTTCTCTTTGCATATCAGCCAACCATTCTATTATTGCCAGTTGAACAAAGATTGTAGAGACACTGAGCACTAGGCAGAAATGTTATCAAAATTATCCAAATTCCAAACTAAGGTTCATCAGTAGGCTGTAGAATATGTTGGAAATTTGAAAAGCAATACAAACTCTGCATTTCACTTCTTACCAACCAAACAGTATAGACATTTTCTTTTCTATTTTGTTCAGTGACACCTAAAGCAACTAGGAATACAAATGTTAAAAACAAGAGTATGTTTATACACATAGTCGGCCCAATAATAACCGAGACCTAAAGCAAATTAAAAAATACATAAATAATCAAATATCTAAATCATCATCCGGGTCTTCAGCAGAATCAGGCATCTCATCATCTGAATCACGAAAATATAATCTCGCTCATGGAAGAATACTCGAAATGGGACTTCCCTCTTGATCTCTTCAGGGGATCTTCTACCATTATAAATTAGTATGGGTTTACCATTACCTTAAAGAATAAAGAGCTTAAGTATAAGAGTTTAAACAAAACTGAAACAATGTAAAAAAATGAATAAATACAATTCAATTTCATACTTTGGTGTTCAAACGGAAGCACAACATTTGACCTATCAATTCCTCCTTCTCTGACAGCTGAAGATTGAATTATACCTGTTAAAAACATATCAAATTTCTTATTATTTTATTTATAGTAAACAAAAAAGAAGTCAACTTCATAAATTCATATCACAATGCATCTGTTGCTTGGTCTCTCTGATAGTTTCCAAAGTGCTTTTGACACTGCATGTACATGCAAACATACTGTCATCAAAAAGTATCTCCATGCATGTTTGAAGTAGGCGAACAAAGTAAGTACTTAAACGGGTATGCATTTTTCAGCACATAAGATGTTTCCAAGATAGTTTGTGCCTGTGTTGCGCGTAGACAATATACCGTGTAAATTAGTAATGATAGAAGTGATCAGCACTTCAACCAAAGTGAAGCAACAAAACGGCACACTGGGACGTGGTAATAACATAACATTATAGTTCGGGGGAGGAGACAATTCAACAAAAGAAAGATATTTTTGTAGATCTTTTTCTTTCAAAAACTATTTAAAATACCCAACTACAAAATGGTTGTTACTTGTTAGTAATTTAGCTTTTGCTTGAAGTAACAAAGACATGATTTCATAGTAACAGTTTTCCATCTAAAGGAAACTATAGACTGACCTTTGGCATTAGGCCTGCAATGGCTGTTCCATCTACTGATGAAACAGATGAAAAGCTGATTCCTCCAGGCTCAACTTTAAATTCTTCACACTGGATAAAAGTAAAGAAATATTATATCAATGCACCAATTTTTTAGATTTGCCATTCCAAATAAGCTTATAAACAGGAAGAAAGAGATGACCGTTACTCTAACTCACCCATTTCTACGTTTGAACCTGACATTAAATTTTCCCATGGTATAGTTCTGCTCGGATAAGGAGTTCTATAAACATCCTCCCTGACAGTGATGATATGGGTCTACACTGGCAAACATGGAGGACATGTACTCAAGAACAGCTGCAGCCCTTTCCCCATGAAGGTCAGGATACAATAATCCAAAAATACTTGAAATTTGATCTGTGATGATAGACAGCAATGAATTTGAGGAAGAAATTGCTAATGCATTAAGTCAACCCATTCTACAAATTTTGGCTGCTGAAATAAGCAACAACCCAAATTGTTCGATATTCTTAAAATTTTACTCACTTGAATAAAACCTAATTAGGCACTAGACAACACAACAAAAGGAACTTTACTCAACACATTTCAAGGGTAAAGACCATGGCTACGCAGATTGCTTAAAAGACTGGCCACTGACTGAACCGATGCATGCCTCAACAGTTCACTTGGCGATAATATCAAATAATAATCCATTAGGATTACACATACACAAACCAATAGTACAAGAGAAACCAAGAAACCATACAGATAGAATATAAGACATGGTATACATCAGCATGTTACATTTCAACTTGGAAGCTATAGTAAAATCTTCTTGCAAATTTTAGGTGCAAAGGAAAATCTGCAACTTGCACCCACAGACAAATATTTGTAGCATAATAGCTTTATATTAGTGGTACATTTATTTCCAAGAAAATTTGAAAGGTTTAACAAGATAATGATGTATTCCATCCATGATTTTCAAGTTTTCCCCCTAGTCTCTGTCACCATTATTTTAGAATTTAAATCATCTGGTAGTGAAGATTACCATGAAAAGTGAACATAATAGAATAAAGGTAGGACATTATCCAAGAGTTCACTGCCACACCTACATATGGTCATAGCTAATAAAATTCCTATTACTGAATAATAACAACAGAAATAGTATGAATCTTTAAATGTAAGCCACAGATGAAAAAAGTCTATTATTCAAATTGTTATAATAATCAAAGATAAGATGATTTACGTCAGTAGACTACCCATGAAAAGATGCTCCACACACTCCCCAAGTCAATTTATAGCCACCTCAAGAAGAGATGGAAAATCTCAAAAGACTCTTATTTCAAGGTTCTATGCATAGCAGGCTAGCCGGGAAATTAAAACAAAACCTTCTCGTAGTAAGTTTCACAATCATAAAGTATTCAGCTATTTGCTTATGCAGTTAAATGTTAAGCACTGAAGCACAAAGAACATCCATTCCAACACACCATCAAACTAAATTCAATTTCATTTAAAGCCATGGTAATGGTAGTTGCTTGTCTATTTTTTGTCATATTTTGATAATCACAGAATGAGTCATACCGAATCTATGGCCAAAAGGTAGTAAGAGTGTCCTTGATTTTATAGAGTAGGAGCAAGCTCTCCAAAATGCTTCATCCCCCAGTGTTCTACAAATTGAATCTGCCATCTTTGTTTGCGTGGTAAGGAACAACCGTTACACACAGAATGAACAAGACAACGATAACATGAACAAATTAATGGTCCATTTCAGAAATAACGCAAATTCAATTGCTGTGCAATCTAAATTATATTTAGCATATTCAACAGGGTCATGTTTGTTGAATATTGAATATCTTTTCAATGACATATACAAACAAAGTGATATTTCGTGTTATTCAATTTTATATTGTTCTTTTAGGAGAAATCTTTATCCTTTGGTTCTATATTGGTCTCTATCTCATGTTATTCTTCCTTTATCTGAGATAAAAAAACCTTAAGATGGAATAAATACTCCAAAATTGTGATTGAAGCTTTTCATCAAACACATACTCTGCAATGGTAACTAACAATTCGATTCAACTAATTCTAAGTACAGTATATAATATTATAATGCAATGTTTTACAATGTAGAAAACACAGCATAGCAAAAAAGAAAAGGAGATTTTTCTGAAACATAACACAGCAAAAAAGAAAAGGAGAAGAGGAAGATCAAACATACCTATCCTCCCTCCAATGAGAGAAACCAACTCAATGCAAAAAAGGTGAAAAGTAATTATTTAAAAAAAAAAAAAAAAAAAAAAAAAAAAAAAAAAAAAAAGAGAGAGAGAGAGAAACGGAGGAAGGGGTGTATTTAACAAGACGAAGGTGTATACAGTAAAATAATAAAGTTTGAAAGTAAAAAGAACTGAATACGAATACAGTAGAGAAAGCCCACTGGACCAGACTGAGCCCAACAAAAAGAATGGCCGCAGCACGAAATTAGGGTTTACGCGTAACCGTTGCATTTGGTCATCTATAAAAGGCGAGGGATCAGAGCCACACATACACACACAAAAGTATCATCGTTGTTAAACGGCGTCTTTAAAATAGGGTTAGGGTTAGGGTTAGGGTTATTTTGTTAAAGCTCAAATTCTTACTCGTTTTGTGGTTTTGTATTGAAATCAAAAGCCAATTTGCAGAGCAAGTGCGTGAATTATGAATAAATGGCGTAACTTGCCTTGAAGGTTGGCGAAAACAACGACGATTCTCCGTGCCTATCAAATTCAATACGTTTTGATCATGGCCTCGAACAAGTCGCTACATTTAACACCTTTTTTTTTTTTTTTTTATCATCAATTAATTGTTTCTCTGATTAATCTCGTTTATTTTTTTCTCTGAAAGAAATTGATACATTTTAAAGATGGGGAAAGAGAAATGGTCATCTATAAAGCAGATTGGTGGTTCTATATGCCAAGTTTGTGTCGGAAGATGACTAAATTAGTGTGTCCTCTCATCAAGACTCATGAAATTCTTATATTCATGCAGTTACAATTTGGGGATACACATACATGTCGTTAAATTAACATATTTTGAGCATCAGGGTCATTCTAAGATATGATTAGATAATAGTATAAAACCTTATATAAAAGGTCAATCTTAATAAGATGCCATTAAATGACTTAAAATTTTAACTTTTGAATTCGTTTAACTCCACTTTTTTTTTTATCTTATTTCAATTTTGATTTCTAAAGTTTTATTTACTTATAGGTCCTACTGTGTTTAATGGTGGGTTTAAAAAATGAGTTAAAAAGGAGAATTGAACCTGATTAGTGCAAGGGTTCAATTTTTGAGGTGGTCTTTAACTTAACCAAACCAGTATAAATACTTTTTAAAATATTTAAATTTAATTTTTTTTATTACGTAATTTGCAAATTTGATTGGAATAAAATGTTTTAATTCATAAAATGACTCGAAAACAATAAAGTTCTAAAATAATGAAAATGTTTAATGCCCGGACCAAAATAGACTAGTCACATCATATAGCCTAAATGAGTCATAAAACGATATATTTTAATTTCTTAAATCACATGCTAATCATTTTGGACCAAATTATACTCTATAAATTGACAAAAAAGAAGTAAAAAAACTGATATAATTATTAAATATAAACTAACTGAAGATAAAAAAATGCAAAATTTTAAAGAATTCAAAAATAAAATGAAACTTAATTAATAGTCATCTCTTGAAAAGAAAGAAGAATTCTCCGACAAATTCACTAGAGCCTGCAGGTCCAAAAAGGCCCAAACAAACAATTGAGTGATTGTGGAATCAACCCATTTGAATTTCTAATCATTTTATAAAATATTTATAAGTGATAAGTTGGTAGAATCCACACCCACTAATAGTTTACTTCTATAAAATAATATTTCTATAAAATAATATTTATGTGTTTTTATTCCTACGATATCCATATTTTATAGTGTTACTTATTATAAAAATTAGGCCTTTTATTTACTTCTTTCAACTACTTATTGATGACATAATGATCATTGAAGAACATGTAAATGAGAATAAGTTTTAAAGAAATATTCTAAAACACGATTGATCTATGAGAATACAAACTCAAACTATTCATGTGATAATACAATTTCATATCCTAAAATAGTGGAATTCTATTGTACAAATACATAATATTAATAATAAATGTTCAAATACTATAAAAAAAACATTATAGAGAAATTAGACCCATGTCTTAAGAAAATATAAAAAATAAAAAGCCGAAGCTTTATCTCAAAACTCTTTTGGTAAAAAGTATAAGTTGAGAGTGAATTGTTTTTTTTTTTTTTAATCAAATGAGTGAATTGGTCATACATGTCAAAGTAAAACATAAATTGGTTGAAAGTTCAATGTGGCTTCTTTTTTCTCATGCCTTAGAAAAGATAATCTAGAATCTTCCATGTTTGAAAATGTCATTAATGAGATTTAAAATGTTCAGTTTTTAATCAAAAAATGTTGTTAGGTCTTAGTTGAAGCAATTAAAATAAGCCACTAAAATTTCAGTAGGTTCAAGATTTTAAAGACTCTTAATAATTTATCCTATAGACTACTCATACATTAGGATTCCAAGATTTTAAGAGAAACTCATTGCAATAAATTTCGGTGCCTATGTGAAGAACCTGTACAAGAGATAGAAAAGATTAGGACACTTGAAATTAGCCTAATATAGCAAAAACATTGAAATGTGTGAGGTTGCATTCAGCTTTAAGGACAAATTTATCTAAATTTTTTGTGAAGACACGTTATCAAAATTCTTCACAAGCTGGTTTTTGGGAAGCATTGTGATCATGACTTGATGTAACACTATTTTGTATTTTTTGTGTTTTAGTTGTCATAAGTTTGGAATCATTTTGACAGACAAAAATCCAAATGTCTCCAGATGATAAGGATTAAGCCAAAAATTTGTTAATAGATGTTTAAAATAGATCCTTAATTTTTTAATGTATATCTTATGTTTTTCCTTTTTTAAAATATGAAACAAATATAATATTCTAAGCACGTGAATCAATTAAATATTTTAATTTGATCGATAATCTTAAATTTAAGTTTGATAATTATATTAAATAATTAGAAAGGGAATCTTATAACTATTCACAATGAAGAAATTTACCCCGGTATATGTAATTTGTCGCAAATCAAGGAATATAATAAATACATAATGGTAATGACAGAGTTTTTCTTTCTGCATCCTTGTAATTTTTTTATGCATCCTACTTAGTAGACATGAAATGGCATAAATATCCTCCGGCCAGCCTTTGGAAAATGAAATCCAAAATCCCCAAATTGAAATGCTTCCATGCAAAATTTTCAAGAAGATATACATTCGAAACTAAGGTAAAGAAAATTGTTTTTCTTCATTTACAAATTCAGAAACTTGTCAATTATCATACCAATTTTCAGTAAAAAAAAAAAATTTAAACTCTTTTTTATTATTTTTCTGTTGATAATTTATGATAAATTTTAATTATTAGAAAATTTTAATTGAATAAGTTTAATGTCAACACGTGACAGATTATTTATATAAATATAAATTAATAAATGAGATTTATTAATATTTATTTAATAAATATTATGACATATATATTAATCTATCCAGATTATTTATGTCATATTTTTACTAATTTTTAAAAATAATTTAGATTAAAATTTAAAAAAAACTTACTTCTCGTCATCTAAATCTTTAATTTGAATTAAAGATATTTTTAAAATTATCATAAAATAATATTTTATTATTAAAATTAGAATTGATCACATGATTACTAAATGTTAAATGTTGGCATACAAATTTATTCACAACGTTCAAGTCATTATGTATTATATGCGGCACCGCGAGTTATGACCGTTCTGGCATATTTTTTTTTCCTTTCTTAATGTGTTCTTGGTTGCAATATATAATAGCTTTTGGAGGGGTTTCCAAATTCTCAACTGAAGGCCTTAAGCTGGTGAAGGGTCCTGATTATGTAACAGGCATGCTAGAACACAATGATGAAGCTTGAATTCTAGTTTTCTAAAAATATCCATCACAACTTAAATATCTTCTTGTATGATCTTTTCCCATTTCCTTCAACTTGTATAAAATGAATTCCGTGGCACTGGAAAGCATCCGGATTTTCATTTTCTTGGAGAGTGCGTGGAGTGGAGGGTATTTATATTATTTCATAACAAAATAGAGTGCATAAAGGAAATAGAAGGATGCAAGAGGGGAAAATAAGGAAACTGAATGATACCAAACAGCACTAAGTTACATATGCAAACATAATGAAAAGAGAGAGAAAAAAAAAAAAGGAGCTGATGTGTAGACCACATAGCAGTTGAGGTAATAAAGAGGTCCAATTGGAGTTGAACAGAGTAGGCAAAGATCACATGGAAGAGAAGTCCATAACAAACCCAAGAGTTTTTAAGTGGTGTCTAAGTGTTCCCCCCATAGCCAGCAAACTTAAACCAATTTGCTCAATTGTCAGGATCCAACTGAAGGTGTTGGGATTCTTAAGAAAGATAAAAACTTAAAGCAACTTGCTCAATTGTCATTAATAATGTCACACTTATTCATTCACCGTAAATCCAATCTTGAATAAATCCACTATTCATTTGTACTATTTTAACTATAATATCAGCACATAGTATACATATTCTCTTTCCACTTTTAAAATGGTTCAACTACTTTTTTTAAAAGAAAGATTTTTACTCTATTAAAAAAATTTAAATGCATACTAAAAAAAAACCTTTTTTAAAAATTAAAAAATAATATTTAAAAATATAAAATAAAAGACATATTAATAAATTAAAATATAAAAACTGAATTCTAACCAATGTATAGCAAGTTGAAAAAAGGAAACACAACAGGTTCTAATTGTGAATTTAGGATGCAGCACATCTCACATAACGTAGAGTGTACAACTATGAATATAGTAACAAACCATACCCCAGCATATCTTACATGAAATCATTTAACAGAATGATACGCAATAAAATTGCCTAATACCTAGCGCATAAAATTAATCTTGGTACTAAAAACATATTTCAGTTACCCGATTGCAAAATGCAAACAAGAACCGATCATTCCACCTTCAAAACAACCACGTAAGAACTAAAATTTCTTTATCACCAAAATTGCCAGAGAAAAAAAAACGTTTGCTTATACTTCGACAGACATCACTACCACAAAGAAAAGGGAAACAAAAAATAGCATTTCTAATACTACAGCTGCCCCTAACTGCTTAAGCGTAACTTGCAAACCACGGAAGAACAACTGTTCCACCTTACAGTGACATATAACATAGGACCAAAGAAAAGGGAAAAAGGATAAAGGGGAAAAAATGACAAACTGAATTTTCAACTATTCAACATATCTCAGAATGGTATTGCTGGAAGATTCCCCATGCTCCTTGTTACGGCTGGCATTTAGAGTAGTACTTCCCTGTCATGGATCCAACTGAATCGAAGTCTGGATGACTCCTTCACTCTTGCTTGAGCTCTCTCCTCCAACTTTCTGATTCTTGGTGGCAGCCCACAGACGTATTCCTGAGCCTTTCTTCCCTCACCTGAAAGTCCGGTTAGATTCTCCACCTTCCACCTTCCCACCAGAAATTCAAGAATATCAGCATAGTCCTTGGCAGTGTAGACGCCAATGCGCTGCGCGACAGAAGAATAGTTATCAAACAGGTTGTCATCTCGGCCATCATACATTAGGTGTGCCGGCATAGCAATTTTCTTCCTCATCATGTCTGCAAAAGCCATAACTGTTCCATCAGGATCAACCTCAAACAGCTTCTCCACTATCTTTGTGTATGCAGTCTCGTGGCGTTTCTCATCAGAGGCAATCATGCCACAGATCTGAGCCAACTTTATATCACCATGCTCCTTAGCAAGCCTAGCTGTGTTTCCATGGGATATGAAGGTTGCCCTCTCTTGAAATGAAGTGTAAATGAAACCAAGGTAGGGGCTGTTCTCAGTCCGAGGATCCTATCCATCAATTTCAATCAATCAAGAAAAGATACATACTAGAAATGTGACAAGTGCAGCAGCTATGAAAAATCAGTTAGTGTAATGCCTTCAGAGCAACATATTGATCCATGTTATATATAATGAATTTCAGGAAAGTTGTATTATCTTATAGTAATCTAGTCATTCAGTTTGAGAAGATCCTTCAATAGTTCAAAGACATTCACGTGCATATGAATATTGCTGACATATACCCATTTACTGCCTGGAAGGATTAGATGATAAATTTTATACTTTAGGCACTTGTTCAAACATCACCCCCCCCCCCCAACCCCGGATTGCGCGATTCATTATGAAACTAACAACAATGCTGAAAATGGACTAGGATCTTACCATTCCAGACCCAATCAGGTACTGGATTGTCTTCTCAATTTGTTTCATGTCAACTCGTCCACTCAAGTAAAGATACTTGTTAAGAAGATCACCATGTCTGTTTTCTTCAGCAGTCCATGCCCTAGTCCAAACTGCCCAGGAAGTAAGGCTGGCACCAGTTTCATCACGAACTCCATCCAAAGTATTCAACATTGTTTGGTAAGTAGGCAGGGCTTCCTCTGTGATCATGTCTCCCACCAGAACAACAAAGTAATCATCTGGAATCTCCTTTGCCCTTTCTCTCAGTTCCTTCACTTGCTCTTCAAATCCATCAGCAGAAGGATCTGGTAAAAAATCCTGTGGTTGCCAACATTTTTCTACAGGTTTCAGATGAGTCAAGATGTTCTGCTCAGCCCAATCCTCCAAAGATTTGAAAATCTCAATCTTCTGGGGAGGCATAGAGTGGGTAACTTGAACATGCACTTCCCTGGGAGGCGTGAAAGGCTTCTTAATATTTTCAACCTCTCTGAAAAAAAAATATTCAAATGACTATTAGAGGAGCAATGACACAGCAACTTCTCAAATGAACTTGTGCTGGTAAATTTGATATGTAGAGTAAATGGTATTTATTCATAGCAATAATAACCATAAAACCCACCATTACAAGAACACAAATACCAAATTGCATAAACATGACCTCTTTACAGAACATGCCATTAGCACAGCACCACAGCAAACATTAAATTAGTTTTGATGCAGCAAGATGCATGCACATGTCTATACAACAAACTGGGGACACTCCATTCACAACTAAGAGGCCTACTTCAATGGGAAAAATGGTGCCATTGTTGGAAAATTAAGGCTTGATTGATACCCATGACATACTTAGTCACATGATCATTGCACACACCTATTATGTACCTAGCCATATCCAATGTGTACTTGTACCAAGCATGTGCTAGGCTCACAAAAAGGAGTGCACATGCATCAAAGATTAATACAAACAACAAACATAGTCATAAATGGACAGTTTCACATAACGTGCATCCATCATACCTAGGTTACTCAAATCATCACTAAAAAAAAACTCAACCAACAACAATCAAAACAATTTTGATGCAACAGCAACAACCAATCTGTTCCCAATACTTTCTATGTATTCACCCCAAACAAGAGGATCATAATAGTTAGTCAAAAAGTTGGCAACATTCAACAGACCCATAAACGCAAAAACCATAGACTAAAAACCAGAGACCACACATCAAATCCAGCAGAAGGTACACAAAACACGGAAATTCCAATAACCATGGTAAATTATACACATATTCAACTCGAAACTGAAGAAGAAAATTTAGGAAACATGTGGCCAATTACTGTCGACACCAAACAATAAACCATAAAGTGATAAGTTCTTCAAAACCCGAACAAAATTCAGATGAACTCGTTAAAAAATTTTGACAGACAGTGCAAAACTATAATGACAAAATCATGCAACTTTTTAAAATATTTTCCAAGAAGCTGAAATAGTGAACAGCAGAATTAATATTTTTACAAAAGATGTCGGTATTGTAGTACGATGAAACATAATTTATATTTTTTTTCAAAAATTATTGAACGAAATAACAATCCCTATCCCATCTCACCAACCCGTAGAAAAGACATGCAACAAGAAAAGCAAAAAATAATAATTAAAAAAGGAAATGGGTTTGTATTGAATGAAATCGAACCACCCCAACTATCAGATTACCAAACGAAAGTAGCAAAATGGGGCAAAGAATAATTAAGGGTAGCATCTTGCGTAGACAGATAGTTAATCCAGAAGAAAAACGTCAGTTTCAAAATTAAATGTGAAAATCATCGCATAGTTATCACTGTTGCTGGGTTTCATTTGAGGCGAAATAGTAAGAGAAAGAAAGAGGAAAGGGTAAATGAATTGAATTGGATTGAATAGAAAAGGGAATGGGAAAATTGATAAAAAGGGGAAAGAGAGAAGAAAGAGTGAGTAAGGGATCTGATGTGGGACTAACTTGGAACCGGAGCGGAGGGTGGAGGCCATCCTGAACTTTGGAGATCTGAGGTTGGCCATCTGAGGAAGGGAGAAGGTTTGAGTCGGTATAGGGTTAACTCTCAGAGCCATTTTCTTGTTTTGGAATTGAAGGAAGTTGATGTTGATGATGATGATGATGATGATGATGATGATGTGGTTTTTAGAGAGATTTTGCAATGAATCAGAGTGTGGTGTGTTTGTGAGGCTGGCAGAAACAAGCAAGTGTGAGAGAGTGAGATATAGAAACACTTAATGAATGGTTTATGAGAATCAATGAGCTAGGGAAACAGAGGATACTTCTGTCTTTTCCCTTTCAAAAACCCTCCTCTCTTTCTTCTTAATTACCCTATTACCCTCCTTTTTTCTTTTTTTTTTATTCATAACTATTTTTTGTTTTATTGTTTCAACTACTGCCCTGCTTTCTCACTTCTGTACTAAACAAGAGTCTTCTCTATTTCTCCTCCATGTACTCTCAACATTATTATTTTTACTAATAATAAGTTGTTGTTTTAATGTAAAAGACTTGTACCATATACTCCATATAAATCTTTCAGTAAATATTGTAGTTTAAATATCTAATTCTGAACTCTAATTTGAGCAAGTCAAACCTATAAGATAATTTTAAATAAACAGAAAAGAACATGATTAATATTAAGGTTGGGAATAGTTTAGAGTTAGAGGTACGTGGCATGAATTATCTTTAGTTTATGTTAGATCTAATTTTTGGATGTTTAGTTTATCTAATTAATCTCGATTTAAACTCAGGTTCAAATAAAAATTATTAATTACTATATTACAGTGTTTTTTTATATTGAAAATAGACAATTTTAAAAATAAACTGTGTTCTAAGATTTTATAAATAAATATTTATAAATAAACTTAGAACAATAAATCGATCTATTATGTTATTGGTCATGTTAAACTTGTTAAATAAGGCAGACTAAAGAAAATAATCTATTATATTAGAAGTTAGACTCAAATCAATAAAATAAAAAATAAGTTTGATATATTAAACATTAAATTTGACATGACGCATTTCTATCCTTCCATAATATTATTTAAAAATAATTTTAACAAACAATAACTATATTTGTATTTTATATTAAATAAAAGTATTTTAACTAAACATATTATATTTTACATTTGTTAAATATTATGTATATTAAGCTTAAATATCAATAATTTTGAAATGAAAAGAGTCATGATAATAAGGTATTATATAATAATTTAAAATAAATATATATATATATATATATATATATATATATATATAAATGATGCAAAGTTCTTTTACAATATTATTCAATCCTAATATATAAATTTGTTGACTTAATAATAATTATTCTAAAAGTTATATATCAAAATTGATTCATGATTATTTTATAAAATAGTTTTACAACGCTCATTAAACATTTTTCTATGTTGTTTTTTAATCATCAAAACTTTTTATTCCTAATTATCTTGCCAACTACAAAGTTTAAGATCATATTAATTATTATTTAATAGAGAATGTTTTCAAATAGCATATTTTGGACATGAACGAGGAGTTTGCTTCAGTTGATAATGGACCTTATGGTAAATTATGAAGGAAACTACTCAGTTTTTTTCTTGAAAAAAATATGGAGTGAGCTTGATTTAGTGAAAAACAAAATCAAAGAAGAAAAAAATCAATATTTCGTTTTGTTTGTTAGCCTGGAAATGAACATTCATTTCCACTTGATATTTTGGTTTCAATTTAGTAGCTAGTTAATCAAGCCGATGTATTTGGAAGTCCCGTCTAAACGAGTATTTTACAGAGAGCCGACAAGAAATTCCATTAATAACTGACCGTTTTGATCCTTTGGAACAACTCGGTGAATTTTAGTAGATTTTTTTAGGAGGCTCCAATAACCATAAATAGGACATGCAGAGTAAACTCAAATTTTAATTGTATTAATAGGTTAACTATTGGCGTAAAATAACCGTTCAAGTCCTATCAAGATGATAAATTGATACAGATGATCATAAGAATTTTTTATTGGTTTGTGATGGAACATTAATTTATTGAGTTTTTCTATTAAAGTTTATTGAGTTTTTTATCCGATAAAAAATTTATTGAATTCTTAATATAATGATTTAATTGTATTTTGTATTACTCAACTTTAATGATTCCATAAATTATGCCATTATATCTTTATATTTATAAAATTTGTCATATGATAAAGTTATAAATTTTATCATCCCATTAAATATCAATCTAATAATTAATAATGTATTGATATATCTTATAATTAAAATAATTCAGTTCATTAATGAAATAAGATTTTTAATTGAGCACATGATAAAAAAGGATTATTGTTTTGTTTACTAAACATGCTATCCCTTTTACATTAGAACTTTGAATAATAATAAATTTGATGGAAAATTAGGTTCGGAAACTTGGAGTATTACTTCTATTATACTCATAATAAGAAGGGAAGGGAAATTTTCAGAAAACACATGAGCACATTGTTAAATAATTAATTAATATTTAAAAAATAGTAAAATTTATAGTTTTATAATAATCAAGTAGAATTTTTATAAATATAAAATTTGATTAAACTAGTTTAATCAAGCCTAAAATAATGTATAATATAAAAACCTCTGTTAAAAAAATATAAAATTATTAGATCAAGATTAATTATGATATTGAGTTTTGATAATTATAATATTAAGATAAAAGTTTAAATTTATAAAATGAATAAATATTTTAGACTTATTATATGTAGAATCAATCTTATTAAATGAATGATTTATCAATGGAAGTTTATCAACATAGGAATATACGGTTTAAATATATCAAGTCAAAGAAATATCAAACGCATGAAAAGATTGAGAAGCAAGTGATAAAAAGTACACGAAGTCAAAAAAACTCAAACATACATAGACAATTTAACTCCTCTCTCTCAAACTAATGAAAAATCAGATGCATTCCCAAGCACAATATAAATATATGCTCAATCTGACTAATCTCATACCTGCAAACAAAAAGAATGTTGATCAACAAACCAACATATGGCACAAGAAATAAAGTGAGCATCAGACGATAAACAAAGGATCAGACACATGATTAATCTTATCAAACAAAGAGTTCCTATAGATGAAACATGATGAACATATGGTAGAAAAAGTAAGTAAAGATAAGAACAAATGAAGTCAAAGACATTATCAGTCTATAATTATATATATATATATATATATATATATATATATATATATATTCTGATCAGTTTGCTTTTGTATATGCAGACAATGTCCTTTGAATAGGATCTCACGTTCAAACTATACAAAGTCAACTTAGTACCCATAAGAGGAAAGTACAAAAAGCATAAGGATGTTTCTAATACAACATAAGTTTAAAGTAGAAAGCAAACCCACTTTTTAGAATTTCTAAACCTCATATCAAAAACTTTCTACATTTGAGTTGACAGGTCACAACTAGTATTGAATATTGATAAATATGAAAAACTCAAGATGACAATGGCGAAAAGACTTGAGTGTGAAATAGAAATGAAGAAGATTGTTAACGGGCTCAAAGATGACCATGGAGAGAAATTTCAAAAGTTGATCCAACTAATGACTATCTCAAGTCTTTTACTAAACAGAGGCTAAAATTTGAAGTGTTCAAATAGGTGAAATTGTCATAGGCATTGGAATTCACCTTACATTTGTTCAAGTCAAAGCCCAAATCTTCAAAAGCCTTAGAGAATGAGAAAACTCATAAGAAAGACACCAAAGGCGCTAGAATTTTTTATTTTATTTTTTATCAAAACCTAACTCTATTTCTTTGTGAGCCCACATTTTTAAACTCAATGAGTTAGCAAAAAATTGTAAATTCCTCTTTATGAAAAGGTTAAATCTCATTGAGTATGAGCTTAAATATAATTCCCTCTCTTTGTAGAGGTAAACCTTGACTGAGCTTTCTTCTGCTAATTTCTTTCTGTGTAAAGGTTAAATACTTAAAGTTAGGCATCATTGACTAACATCCACATTTGGTGGTATGTAGCTTGAAGAGGTTAAGACAAAAGAATACTTGGTGTCAACCTAAGAGGCTTGTGATTAAAGAATACTTATTTCACCTTGAAGAAGTTTGTGATTAAAGAATATCTAGGTCTAGCCTGGAGAAACTGTTATCAAAGAATACTTGATATCAACCTGAGGAGGTTTGTGATTAAAGAATAACTGGATTCTATTAAGAATGACTACTCAGAAGAATACTAAATTGTTTTTCTCTAAGTAATTTTTGTATTTTTAGTTGATTTTCATACAAGGCAAGAAATTGTGAGGTAAAGTATTCATCTTATTAAATAGAATGGTGGTAAATTTCTTATAATACTTTATTTATTTATTGAATGAAAAATTAATTGAAAAAATTATATTTTAAGATATTATATATTTTTATTTTTAATATAATATTTATACTTTACATTTTTTTACAATAATTTATACTTTCAGAGGGTGTACTCGATTTGGATTTGAAAATTACTCTAACATTAAAAAATTTCTTGCGAATTTTAAAATTTTTTATAGAATATAATGATTTATAAGATTTTATAAAAGACTTTTATGATTTTATAAGAATACAATGATTTATAAGATTTTGTAATATGTATTTTATTATATTTATATTATAAGAATCTAAAAGTGGAAAAGATTTTATGAATTTAGAAGATTTTAGAGAATTTTGAAAATTTGTAATGATAGCTCTTGTATTACAATTAAAAATATAACATTTAAGATTAAAATTAAATTATAGAAATTTGTATCACTAAATTGTAGTAATAATTATGATGACGATGAAAGTTGTAATAGGGAAAAAGCTTAATTTAGACTTTTTTAAAAAGAAAATATACTTTTAGGGTTAATTTGAAACTATTTATAGTTGAGGAGTTGTTTTCCTTGAAGTTGATAGAGTAATCAATGACTTTACTCTTGTTGGATGAAGTCCTTAAAGCATTAAACGACTTCACTCTAGCTGGGTGAAGTTGTTGAATATGTAAACTATTTCACTCTAGCTAGGTAAAGTCATTAAAACTTGTGACGACTTCCCTGGAGTTGTTCAAACCTGCATAACTCCAGTGATTTCCTCCAATAATGGCCTTTTCTGTTTAAATAGTAGATAACTTCAAAAATCTATATATACCTCTTTACCTCTCCAATTTCAACTCACAATGGCGATGGAGAGTCTTTTATTAGGTATTAAGGTTTTTTTTTTAATTTTGCTATTATTTGATTTGATTTATGTTATATATTTTTATTAATTCATTTGCTATCTTTTTTAGTTAAATTGAAGCATAAATTTCAATCCTTTAAGGTAAAAATAATTTTTTTTTTCTGAATTTTGTTAATATTTGATTTATGTTGAATATTTATGTTATTTTTTTTGTAGATAAATTGAAAAGATATGAAGCCTACAATGGTTATTGTTGTATACATTAATGGTAGAATTATTGACGATGACAAAAGAATAATGTTTGAAGGATCTAAAAGGATTATACAAATTGAACGAAATATTAGCTTTAAAGGGTTAAAACAGAACAATACATCATAAATTTAAGTTACATTCTAATCAAGTTCTAAGATCTTTTACAATTAGATATTTTATAAGAAATAAATATGCGGTATTACAAATAGTTGATAATGATGATGTTAATCTTATGATTACACATTTTGAACAATTGAGTATGAGTCATATAGAATTATGCGTAGAAGTAGTTGTTGTAGGGAGTACGACTTCATATAATGTTGGCGGTGTATTTGAGTATGATGTTCTTAGCCCATATGAAGGAAGTTATACGAGATTACATTCTTGATGATGATCAAGAGTATATCGTCTGAGATTCATATGTTGATTCGTCTCCTAGTTTCAAAGATTTTGAAGACAATTTACCTGAATAAGATGATGATCAAATAAACATTGACAATAACTGTTTAAGTATGCACATGCAACCAAACATGGTAGCTCAGACACAAGCAGGTTAGAAATTATATAAATTTACTTTCCAGCCATTGATGATAATACAGGTGGAAGTCAACAACCATTTTGACAAAATACTTCGCATTATACTAACAAAAATTGGGACCACCCTGATCAAGAAGAGTTGTGGGGTCTAAGTGTTCTTTCAAATTGAGAACTTGTGCAAAAATTATTTGTTGGTTTGGAATTTGACGATAAGAACAGTGTGCAAACGAGTTTGAAACGGTATTTGATGAATGTTTATCAAACTGCGAAAGTCGTCGAATCCAAATCAAATATATATATTGTTTGATTTCATCAAGCTAGTACTGATTTGACATGTCCTTTTTATATGTAGGTTATTCAATCTAGAATGACAAGTAGATGGAAAGTCACGTAATGAGAAAGACCACATACTTATCTTAATGACAGCTTAAGTCAAGACCATGTAAATCTCGATTCAGATATGGTCAGTACATGCATTTTGGGTAAGAAATAATTTGTTATTGAATTAAATCTCACTTATTTGTCTATTTATTTATTAAATTTGTTTGTAATTTTGAAATATAAACAGTAATAATCATGGAAGATCCATTAATAAAAATTGGACTGGTTCAAGAGAGATTTGCAAGTATTTTCAATTATAAAATTTCTTATAGGAAAACATAGTTAGGGAAACAAAAAGTAATGACCATAGTATATAATGACTGAGTTAAGTCATACACTGAACTTCATATGTGACTTGAATACATGAAAATATACTCTTTAGGTTCGTATTATTAAATTTGTGATGGAGATTATTTTGTTGGTAATACCCGCAGTAGTGACTTTGCAAATCCAAAAAAAAATCATGACATCCGAAATAATATGTTCTCCCATGTATGTAGGAACAACCATTCACAGTTGTAATCTTCTCGTTTCTCCTATATTCCACAGACGTTGGAAAATGTATGACTTTTGGAGCTATAATACATCATCTTCAATGGGACCACTATCAATCCTTAAACCACTCGAAGATGAGAATGTCATTTTTTTGGGACAGAAGACAGTCTAAAAATTGAGAGGAAGTAAAAAAAAAAAAATTTACTTCACCTCTCCCCATTATATAGTGCTCATGTCTCGCCTAAAATTTTTAAATCTAATAAAAATGAAATCGTCAGCCCCTAGGACGACTTCACTTTTAATTTAAATTGTGTCATTCAAATGAGGGCACACAGCTGGCGCAGACTGAAATCGTAGTAACATTTATGTCTCTAGTGAAATCATTCGCTCTTGGGATAACTTCACTCATCAACATCACACCCAATTAAACATTGATGTGTGACAAGTCTTTAATAAAGTCGTTGAAGGCCTTACCAATTTTAATAAATATAAAGTCGTTGAGTAGTTTGACAACTTCATCCAAATAATATCATTTTAGTAAGTAATTTGTAACTGACATCATTAACGTAAATAATTTTAATAAATAGACCTTTATACTTTTTACTTATAATAACAATAGTATATGATGTTTGCAACAACAATTATATTAAAAATTATAATAAAAATGAAAGTGGTATACTTAATGATGACAGTACATGTGATAAAAAATGTCACAAAAAAAGTTATATATCATAATAGAAAAAAACATCTTATAAAATCTATACGTTGAATAGAAATTGTTACGCGAGTTAAATATTTATATTTTCTATTAAAAATCTCAAATACTTTTAAATATTAAAATTTCGTTCAAATTATAAAAACTTTTAAGTAAATATTTTTATATTTTGATAACTTTTTAAGTAGTTATGATTATTTTAATTGAATACTATAATATATTAATAATTTTTTAAAAATCTATAATTATCTTAACTAAATTTTATACAACTTCATTTTAAAAATATAATTATCTTAATTAAATTTTGTACGATATTTTATATCATTCAAAAGTCTTTATGGTATATCATAAGACTTTGTATATATTTTTTTAAATTCTTTAAAATCTCAAATTAATACCACCCTTAGACTACTAATTAAAAAATTATTAAATTACATAAAAATTATATTATTTAAGATATTTTTTTTATATATACTTGTAATTTAAATAAATACATTTTTTTTAATTTTCTGATGTCTTTATCGTCTTTATCAGTATGCCCTTGAATTTATATCATTAGAGTAAACATGAGATGTGGAGATAGAGAGTTAATGAACATGGAATTTAGAAAGTCTGTGGGTGTGTGAAACACTAGGCAGGTTGGTTCTCACAAGTCACAATCTAAAAACGTGTTGATATGTGAATGTGATGTGTCACATATAGTCAACACATCCATCAATTCTTTTCCCTTCGTCGTTAATTTCAAGGTTCTTCAAACTTCAAAATCATCATTCTTTTCATGAATGCAGAAACCTCTTATGGACTCTATTTAGCAATCTATGCACATATATTTCACAGTATCTCGAATGTATCGAAATCCCATCTTAGTTATTAATGTACATGCATTTTTCATACTCATTAATCATTATTCTGGTCTCCACTATAGTAAATAAATAATATATATCAAATTTTATGATTTTCATATATTCTTTTAAAAAATTATCTTTTATTTTTATTTACTACACATACAATAACGAATTTTAAAAACAAAACTGTAATTGATAAAATGTTATTTTAAGAATAATAGCACTAGATCTGATAAAATTACTAAAATTTATTTATATTTGAGATAATGAGATTTTTATTATTCATTATTAATATAAGAGTTTGTATTTTTGTATATTTTCTTTTATAAAATTTACTCAAATTTAATTTGAGCACATTAACAGTATACGAGCTTTTTTTCTGGTTAAAACTATTAATTTTTAATAATTATTTTAAAAAATGATTCCTAATATTTGACGATATAATTTTTTTACATGAAAATTACACTTTATAACATTAAATAATCAAATTTTTATAAAATAAATTTTTTATTTCTAAAAAGGGAGGAACACTCCAACATAAATGTAATTTACGTAAGTTGGGTAAATTAAATAAAAAGGCGATCACAATAAAATTATATTATTTTCTACGGAAATTATAAAATTGTATTATTACAAATAGTTTTTGAGAATTTAATTTATATATTATATCCATGCAAAATATTTTTACACAGAAATTTAACAAAATCAGACTATTTCTTTATGTCATTTTATTCATTCATATAATATAACAATAGGGTTAATTTTTATTTTTTTTTATGCATGTCTATAGATAATGAATTTTACTGATGGTGGTATCTATATATCAAACTAATTTTTAAAATAGACATGGACATTTGCATATGTTGTCACTGTTCATTGAAAAATGGAAAAGACATTGTCTATGTTCATTCACGGAAAAAATAAAATGTTAATTGTCTGCTTTTATTTAAGAGGGAAATATTCCAATATATTTTATAAAATTTTAAAATGATTAAATATATAAATATCAGTACATTTTATTGTATTAATTAAATCTATTTATTTATACAATTATTTCATTTGCAAGGAGTCATGAGGTGAAAAATCTCATACATTTGTGTAATAGAAAAGGAATTGAGAAAATATCATCAATTATGAACATTAAGTTGTTAAATTATTAGTTATGTCTTAAATTATTTAGGAATAATAAAATTAGTCTAATAGTGACGTACCAATAGTTTATTAGCTTAATTTATCATTAATTCATCATTATAAACTAGGTGGTAGTCGCATTAATTTTGATGAAAGACATAAAACTGAAAGTGATAGTAGTTAAAATGGCTGAGTCTTGAAAGACATAAAACTCTGTTCAGCATTGTAGCCTTTATTATTGGACGGTTACTGAGTTTATTCTTATTTCTCACTTAAGTTTTAGTAATGATTTTTTTTTTCTTAGATCTAAAAATTTCTCATTTTTATAACTTAGATACTTAAGTTCCTATTTTTTAAATATTCATAAATTTGATTTTTATGATAATCGAATTAATGAATATTAACTATAAAATATGTGAACTCTTAACTTATTTTTATAAAATAATGAAAAATGAAAGTTAATTTTTAATGGTTGTTAAAATGAAATTAGGATTTTAGATGTTTTATCAAATTCCTATATAATTTAATATCTACGGTTGTGCTACGTCTCACTTCTACTAATTTATTTATAAAAATAAATTAAACCAAAAAATATTTAAAAATATAAATCACTCAGTACCACTAATTTCACAATTAACATTAAATTATTGTCAGAATTAAATTTTTAAATTTTTGAAAAATGAGGAACTATATAGCCTTCAACTATTAAAATGAAGAATATAATTTTAAAAAAATATAAAAATAAAGAGACTAAATTTATATTTAAATGTTTCATTTTTCTATGTTACATGTATCTTTCGGCTGAGTAGGTTTTTTCTCTGACTTGAAGGGGATTAACCTGCTTTCAGTGTTATGTTGTCGCCAACCCAATAAATTATGACTACAATTAATTCAACTAATTTTCACATGTAATATGAATTATATATAAATTTCTTCATTAAATAAATCTTCTTCATAGTAAATATCTAACCACCACTTAGTCATAAGAAAATAGATTTTGCGTATAATTTTTAAAGTGTTACATGTTTTTTTAATTCAATACTTTTTTATAATTTAGAAGATTATAAATAATTTATCATAAGAAAACCAAAATATAAAATGTTTAGATTTTGTAGTAATATTCAATTTTTTTAATTAGTATAATTTGTTACGTAAAGAGATTTTTTTCATTCATCAAATTTTCTACTCTATTTTTCTTTTATCTTATACATTTTTAATTTATTTTAATTTCATTTATAATTGAAACAGAGCAAAAATGTAATTATTTTTATAAAAAAAAATATCTTACCGACAAAAAAATTAAAATATGATGAGGCATGGATTTTCCTTTGCTTGGATGTGTAGGTAGCTTTACAGGTTGCACAGTATTTTCCAACGTCGCATTTACTTTGAATACTTACCCATATTTATTATACATACCTTGCTCAAATTATTCATACATTTCTCTCCATACCTAATATTAATCATCGTCTTCAAAAGTTCAAAGGAATCGCTTCTTTAATTTTATTTTCTTTTATTCTCACTCTATATTAACTTTTTATTTATAATTAATTTTTACTAAACATTTATTATCTTTAATGTTAAATTATTAAATATATTTTTCAAAAAAAATATAATATTAAAATAATTTAATAATTAAATAAAAATATAATTAAATTTTTATATCTAATATGTTATATGTTAATATCCATTATCAAAATCATAATAATAAATATGATTAAATTTTTTATAATTAATATATTAATATTTATCATTATTAATGTATCTTTCGTATTTATTATTAATTACTATGTCGTCATTATTATTATTATTATAATATTATTATTATTATTATCAACACTCATTAGTTTTTCATATTATTATATTTATTTTTATTACGATGACTTTAATATTATTTCTACTATAATTTACGTATAATATTTATTATTTTTACTTTAACTAATTATTATTATTATTATTATTATTATTATGTTAATCATAAATTCTATATAATGATGATAGTAATAATAATGATAACAATTATGATAATAAATATAATTATGATAATAATAATAAGTATAATAGTGATAAATATTATTAACATGACATATTAATATATAATATATAATTTAATTATTAAATTATTTTAATCACATCACTTTTATTAAAAGAGTAATAAATTTAAATTAAATATTTTAAAAAAATCATATATATGATACGCGTTAAGGAGTATATTATAATTATTAGATTATAATATGATAAATGGATAAAAATTAATATAACATAAAGTTATAATAGTATAATTTAAAATAATTATTCTTTATTTATATTTTTTATTTATTTTTTAATGTAATCGACAAAGATAAGTTATTTACTAGTTGGATTAGGATAAAAATATAGGGCGAAAAAGTGAAATTAAAAACTTCCAAAAACTGGCTGGATGTCGGAAGAAGTCAGTCAAAAGCCATACAACTTTAAAAATATTACTTTTACCTCATGACATTTAAAGTGTTGAAATATAATCATTTAGTTCCAATCAAACTTAGTTTAAGTATACCAAGTCAAACCAAACTGAGGATTATAAAAAGTGGCGGAGTCACCTATAATAAATGGGACGGTGCTCTTTTATATATATATATAATTTTTTTTAATTTCTGTCTAGAAACAAAATCTTATAATTAATGAGTTTGTGTTCAGTCAACCCTTAAAAAAATAAAAATAAAATTGAAATAAAAAATAAAAATAAAAATAAAAAATAAAAATAAAAAATAAATTAAATTAAATTAAATGTTACCCCCACTTCTCTGAAGTCTAGTTCTACCATGATTATAATCAACTTTTATTACACCGATCAAATCTCTTTCATGTGTATCTTTATATATATATATAAAAGAAGGAAAGAGAATACGGAATAGAATAAAAGTTAAAAATAAATCACGTAGGATAGAATAAAAAAAATATTTGAATATTTATATGATTTAATGAAAAAGATAATTTTTTTAAAAAGATGATTAATTAAATAAATATATTATTATCCTTTTTGATATTTATTTTAATTAATTAATTAAATCTAATCGCATTAGATATTAGTAATCAAATTAATAATGCATTTTTTTTATCACAGTTGTTTAAAGTTTTTCTTTAATTAATTAAGCTTAAACTCGAGTATTGATGTTTTAAAAGTATTTAATAATCATTTAAATAAATATTTAATTGACTAAAAGTAATATGGTTATAAATAATATTAGTATTAAAAATATTATATAATAGTAATTAATTGAAGATTTGTACATTTTGCGGATGAGTATAAGTCTTTAAAAATAAATATTTTATTTTTGAGTCTAAACATCTTAAATTTAAGAGTGTCAAGTATAAGGATCAACAACAGTTTGAGGATATTGTTATATAGTTACTTTCTAAGGTACTTTTTATAGGCTCTTCTTCAAGTCTTGATACTTCCGTCCTAAGGAGAGAGATGACTAAATTTTGATTAGTTTGATAAAAGTGGGGTGCAAATAAATAATAAAAGAGGGAGAAATGATGTCTGTTAGAAGAAGTTGTGATCAATCAAATATAAGTAGAGAACAGATCGTCTGAGGGGGAATTCAAGTTGAAGATTAAAGAAGAAAAACTTAAGTTTAGAAGAGTAACATTGTTTTATTCTTTTTTTCTTAAAATTCTTTTTATACATAATTTGTAATTAAAAACACACCATCTTGATGTAAAAGCTCTTGTAATAAAAAAAATATAAGTTGATCACATTGATCAATTCATATTTTATTTGACTTTTCATATGCTTTTAAATATTTGTATGTGTTATGTGTTCAAATTGACTTTTATGCAGATAAAGTTAAGTTTGAAACATGAATAATCTTATAAATGAAGCCTATTGCATTTATTTAATCATTCAAACTTTTATTGGAATGATATGTAATCATAAAGAAAAAGAGATTGTTAAGTAAAATTTATTTAAAGGAAAATTATAATCCTTGATTTTGATAAATACATATAATTAAAGTAAAAGTTTCATTTATAAGATGAATGAAGCTAGTAGGCGAATGTAGTCTCAACAGACGAATCAAGTCCTACTAGATGAATAAAGCGACGAATGCATTGAACAAATTAATGAGTTAGTAGACGAAGTACAATAATAAGATAAATATCATTCCTATCAGTTCTTGATGCACGAACAGACTCTAACCAACAAAATTGTATTTTCTGCAAAATCTTTTTAAAAGCTCGTTGCTCAAAACTAGCACGAGGAAGTCAATCACACCTCTTTGAAAAACGAGTCAAATCAAAACAAAGAGAATGTTATCTGACATAAAGATTCGATACAAGAAGGAAAACATTTTTTCAGTGCCTAATCCTTGTTCAATGGAGAATCTCATTGTCTCTGATATGACAGTCCATGCAATTGCATTTAATCTATAAGGGTGTTCAACACATTTCTGACAAATGGATTGAAGAAGTTGAAATTGTTGAGTCTAATGGTTATTTCAAGTTTTCCATCTATATAAAGGCAGAAGATTCAAAAATTTGAAGTTAAAAATTACTCTGCAAAGAACCAAAATTCTTGTAGTTTTAAAATTTAAATTTCTCTTATAAAAAGCCTTTGGTTCAACGCAATAAATTCCTCTTTGTGTATAGAGATTAACTCTAGTTAAAAATATTACTTTATAAACCTTTTACATATCCTGATATATATGTTGTGTTCAAAAAATATTTAAAGTGTTTAGCACGAAGAAACTATCTCTAAATAATACTTAATTAGTAAAAATTAAAATTATTTAAATGTTTTGATAATTCAGTCACGTGACATATTAGTAGTTTTCAGAGCGTGTTTTAATTTGGTACTTAAATGGATCTAATTTTAGGTTTAATTTAAATTATTTTATTTTCTGGAATATTAATCGGGAAACTTTACTTCTACCTAGAAAAAATATCTTAATTTAATTTAGGGAATATTAAAATAATTTGTATCTAAATAATTATAATTAAAAATTAGAATCACTTAAATTAACAATTAAACTAAATTCCTATACGCCATAGAAAAAAATTACACCAATAAATTAAAATTTAATTTCAGTTTAACAACCATAAACTAAATTTAATGGATTTGATTAATTAGTTTAAAAGAAAAATACTAAGTAGCATCACATGGAAAAAGAATTTAAGTTAATTAAATTTCAATGACAGAAAGCTGTTACAATATATATATATATATATATATATATATATATATATATATATATATAATATATTATATATATATATATATATATATATATATATATATATATAATATGTGTTAAAGCTTAGGTAGAAATTGAATTAGAACATGCAACTATTTACCATTAATGTTTCGTTATAACCTATGGCGAATGAACTAATTTTACCTTTTCTCTATGGAAGGAATTATTAATAAAAAAAAAGCACGAAAAGTAGTTTAAAAAGAATAAAGATAAAGTATGAATGAAATATGAGCTAGTACATGAATGAATTAAAGGAAGAGACGCAAAGTATAAGTCAGTTTGGAAATGCGGTGCAGCATGATTTTGCATTGGCATAACCGCGTCAAGTATATGTTGGCAGAGATTCGAATATTGTATAAATTTCTTATTTTGATACAATCTTTTGTGATGTTTGTTTGTTACTTTGATACTACTTTGTTTGTTACTAAAGATTAATAGTATTATTATTATCTTTCACACATGGGAATGTTTGTGTGTCACTGTGTCTATATATGCGTTATGTCTTTTGGATATTCTTTTTTCGCAGTTGAGTTCACAGGGAAAAAGACAATCAATTACGTTGGCTGATGCAAATTTAAAACGGCAAAACTTGTAATTGTTGTAACTTGTATGCAACAACAAACGCTGTGAGTTTGCTAATCTTTTGAGTGAATTATGTTTGTTACGAAACAAAGGAGTATTGTTTGAAAAAGGAAAACAAGTGTGTGAAATTATATGAATTTTTTTTTAAAAATATTTGATAAATATCTTTTTGAGTGAATTGGCTATTGATTACGTGTTGATTGCCAAGAGAAACTTTTTTATATGTACTTCGTTAATTAGGAATGAAAGAAATAATTAGAAAATAAAATAAAATAAAATAAAGGGTCTACAGTAAATTTCATCACCAAAACAATACAAAATACACGAAATTTTAAATAATTTTTGAAAAAAAAAATCAATATGTAACCATATATCCTAATCAATTTGGATTTAACTATTATTCGTATAATTTTTTCTCTCAAAAACTTGGTTTTT
Organism: Hylodesmum podocarpum; assembly: GCA_026586105.1. Classification (NCBI taxonomy): domain Eukaryota; kingdom Viridiplantae; phylum Streptophyta; class Magnoliopsida; order Fabales; family Fabaceae; genus Hylodesmum; species Hylodesmum podocarpum. Next base: position 1,907,871 of record JALJEV010000638.1, read on the forward strand.
TTTTCTGACAAAATATAATACATGTTAGACACTGGTAGTAACTTGAATCTAGTACACATGGTGGTCCCAATCCTCACTAACATATCTATAGAATAGACTATGTAAGGAGTGAAATATTCACATTGGTATTTCTCTTTTCTTTTCTTTTTTTTTTTCTTTCATTTTCTCTTAATTTTATTCTTCTTTGTTAAATATACTCTAATATCTTCTACCAAGAGAAAAAATGTCTTAAATATATTTAAATTTTTTTTAAAAAAGCTCTCTCATTATAGTTATGTAAGATACACTAATGAGAAGATTAAATCTTTAATCACATTTTTTAAGAGAACTTTGACCACAGATTATAAAATCATATTATAAAAGAGAGATTAAATAATATTAGCATTTTTTTATAATGTTTCCAATATTTTTTGTTATTTATTGTAGAGAGAAAAATTAAAAAAAAACAAATAAAACAAAATTTAATTAATATAAAAATAAATAATATAATAATTAATCAAATAATAATTTTTACTTAAAATATTAATTACATTTTTTAACTATCAAAACTTTAATTGTAAAAAAAAAAAACAATCAAAAACTTTAAACGTGATATAAAATTCATCAACCATGAGTTCATAACATATTACTTGTATGAATGCTAGTCACGAACTTGATAATTGGCATTAGAAATAACACTCTTCTCCTTTGGAAAAGACTAAAATAAGATTACATTAAAAACGACATGAAAATTTCTTTATTACTTATAACATGAAAATAGCAAATTAGTTAATTGAATTGGTAGAGATAGGAGATTTTGTCAAGAGGAAATTATATGTGAAACGAGTACTAAGGTGGTGATGGAACATTATTTTTTCTTATTCTTAATGCACATTGTTATGTGGTCAACGTAACAAATCAATAGGAGTACTAATGGTGTAGAAATTATTAGAAACTATTATGTATTCTTCATTCACCATCAACATTTCTTTCTAATGTTCCCAATGTTTTTGTTTTATTTTTATTTTTTTCTTTTCTAATTATTTCTCCAACATTTTTTTTCTTGTTCTTACGATGCATAGGTATATGGTGAAACATAACAACTCAATTGGAGTAAAAATGATAGGAGAAATTATTGGAAATGTTAATTATGCGTGCATGGGAAAAAGATATAGAAATGGTCAAATAGGTTTTTGGGTCGTTGGATATAACTGCAAACACAATTCTACATTTTCAAGTAAAAACCCAAACACATTTTTCTCCTTTCTTATCTTTTCTTTCATTTTCTCTTTATTGCCATCTTCTTTTCAAATACTCCCTGACTAATATATTCTACCTAAGAGATAAATAGTCTTAAATCTAATTAAATTTGGTAAGAAAATCAAAAACTTCAAATTATATCAATAGTATTTTCAACATGAAAGCGTAAGGTGAAATCAAAGTCACACGTGCAAATAGATTAGTTGAAGTAGATGAAATTGTAGGTGAAAAAGAATCCAATGCTAATGATGTGAGTTTCAAATGGAATTTTCTTCTCAGATGTACCAAAAAAAATACAAAAACAAAGGTCAAATCAAATCAAAGTTTCCAAACCATCATTTCCTATTATGTTTTTATTAGTTTACAACGGGTATACCTGTCATCAAACTATCACCAATACACTCAAATCATCACCATCATCATAATCATAATGTAACTGATAACACCACCACCAAGAAGGACAAAATAAAATGGTTAAAAAAGAATTAAAGCAAAATAAAATCACACAAATCTTGTAAAAGGCTTTCTTCCCACCCTTGCGGGCAAAGACACTGTTGAGTCCACACTCACGTTTCCTATAGATTCAAGTGACTGAAATTTATCTTGCACCCTTTGATCTTTGCCTGAGAAACCTTTAGACCATTTGAAAGATCCAATTCCTTGTGCCAAAGGGAATGAGAGTCTCCTCTTTGAATCAGTGCTAGTTGGAGTTCCACCAAGTCTTTCTCTAGGATTGCTACTAGCACGTACTTTGGCCCTGGCAGAAAGTGTTGGAGCCATGTAGTTTGGAACTGAAAATGGGGGGCAGCTTGTAAGACTCTCATCATCCTTGAGTGGCACGTCAAAAGGTAAATTGCCTCCTACACCCCTTGGCCTTGAAAATTTTGAGCCTGATCCTGAGCTGTTTGCCTGTGGAGTTCGATATGGTGGCGTTCGCATCGGTTTTGAAGATGTCATTATGGTTGATTTTGTGGACTTTGGTGTGGGAGTGTCCATGTTATCAAAGGCAAAATGAGAAGGCTGCTGCTGCTGTTGCCTTTGAGTGCTGGAACCAGGTCTTGGACTAGTCTTTTGTTCTGAGTATGGTCTTGGAGGTGTGATTTGGAAATTCTTCAAGACTTGTCTTTCTTGTGGAGTTGATGTAGGTGCTTGTTTTTCCAACCAGTTCCACCACCAAGGTAATCCACCTGATCGTGTATCTGTTACTGGGGTGTGAGTTGATTTTGGAGTGGCTTTCCATAGCTGCTTGGCATAATCAACAAAGTTATGACAAATAGAGATTTTGTTATTCCAATGAAAACACAATGAAAATCTGAAGTTAACTAGGATGATGTCCTAAATCTTAGTAATCTCACAAACATTTTCTTTTAGCATTATAGTTCTGATAAGTCAGACCAAGTTCGGATAAACTTCATCATAAGTACTTATAGCACGAGAAAATAAGAAGGTAAAATGCAATAAGCTTTTCCTTAAGCTAAAATTGACTTATCCACGTTAGCTTTTGGAGAAGTTAATGAAAAAAGCTTCCATAAAAGTTAATTGCATAAGTTGATTTTAATTTATATGAGAAACTCAATTCATTTATTTTCTTATTTTTTTATCTCATCAGTGCATGAAGAAGTTTGTCCAAACAGAATCTTTAGCAAGTAATAGAATGAGAGATCCCATTAAAAATTGGAAAAACAAAATAATAAAAGGAATGCAGAAAGTGCCTTTTTCTTTTTGATGAAAAGTTAACACTCCTTTTACTTTCAAAGAAAACAAAAAAAGTGAAGCATAAATGGAAAGTGTAGGTTGTGTTGGTGAGTACCTGATGTGAATATGCAAATGCCATTGCTCTTTCTCTTTTGATGATTGCTTCCACCTTCCTCTGCAACCTTGCATCTATTTCCTCTTTGGTCAGTAAGCTATCATCCCAATCTTCATTACCTGCTTCAGACTACACCCAAATTCCAAATGACCAAAAATTACTTGGTTTGATTTACATAGAATGAAGGCAGCTGGAGATTCAAGCATGCACACATTTCGGAATAGAGTAGACTTCATTAGAATCAACAATATTTTTTCAAGTTAAAGTGAATGAAATCATACTATGTTGCTAATTTCATATCTAACATGATAATGTTACAAGGAAGAGCATGGCCATCTATAGTTGAAAAGATCAAGTTGTGACTTGCACTGTACGCGCCTAGGATTATGAAGTATGCAATGACTATATATACCACCACCAACTTAATTGTTTTCATTAAATTTATTGACATGATTATAAAGGAAATCAGGCCATAGTGTCAACTGGTCTAGCAATAGTTGGTAATGTCCTTTGCAGTGACTGCAAGGATTTGGGATCAAATCCAACATTCACTTGGGAAAGAGTAAAGGAAAAGTGAGAGCTACCTACCATTGTGTAACCCACTATAGAAGACAAAAAGCAAACACAGAACTTAGGCATTAAGGTTACACTACACGGTGAAGGGTATTTAGTCTTTCAACATTGAAGTGTCTAAATAAGCAACGACTAGTTAACATTTAAAGTGAGTTGGCCAAGCATGAGTTCTTCTTGACACTTAAGTTATACATAGTTCCTATCAATGCATGTTACATGTATTTATGATTTTATGCATTTTGCCACAAAAAGTTTCCCGTGTTCAAGTTTGATAGCTTACAGCGAGTTTATTGGCTGAATCCTTATCATTCTTGAGCTCAGCTTGATATCGTGCTTGGTTTTCCAGCATCTGGATCCTTCGAGACTGAATCTGAGATTGAACTCGCACTAACAGCTGCATGTGTTTCATGGCATTTACTGTCTGCCTCTTCACATGCTGTCCTCTTACCACTCCTTGAAGCCTCACTAAACCCTTTAGAGCTCTAAAACTCCTCCTGGCCTGCATTGCATTGCAAGAACTATGTCACCAGGTTGACCTTTCTTTAATATTAATGGAATGCAGGTCAAATTATAGGATCAATAAACATTCTTCATGCAGATGCTGAATTGGTTTTAAGCCATTTATTTTCTCAAGGTAAATTGGCACAACGTATCAACCTATTCAGGTACATAATTTTCAAGATTGAGAAAAAAGACATGGCTGAATTTGCTTTTGCCAGAAAATAATTACACATAGCGTGATTTTATGTTCCATTTTCTAATTGTTGGAGAAGCTTGATTGTGAATATGTGCATTTAAATGAATGAAAATTATTTGCATTATATAGCATTCTTATACACTTTCAGAAAACAGCAACTTTTATGAGGAGTACTATCAACACATTCTTTACTATTGTCTATTAGAAATGACAAAATTAAGAGTGAGACTTATTATGTAGGAAGTAGAATCCACATTTCATTATTTGAGCCATGATGAATTTCGATCAATAGTAAGGGATCTGTTTGAAAAACTGCGTTATAGTTAGATATTAGTATTTCTCATTTTTATGATATATATGAACCATTGAACCTAAAACAAATAGTAGACATTGGGTTTGTCATGTACCCTTGAATTCTAAGACTTTGTTACCTTCTGGTCTAGATGAAAAGCAAGAAATGCCCTTCATTGCATCATCCTAATTACTTAAGGGAGAAAGTATTAAATCCTCTGGAGATGCATTGAAAATCATGATTAATAACAAGTCTTTTAACTTTAATTCCTAAACATAGACCCAAGGGCACAGATTAACAAAGCCTAGATTCGATTTATGGCATTCACAAGAAAACATAAACGCTTACTCACCATATAACCTCTGTAAACTGCCTGGATCTTAGTGGCTGAGGCATGCTGTTGCCTCAAAGTTGGTTCTGGTCTGTGGGCAACCTCCTTGTGGTGATGAACAATCCTGGAAGATGCGGCTTTGGGAGAGGCAACACGCGGTGAAGCCGGCCTTGGAGAAGCAACCCTTGGAGATTGAGGCCTTGGAGAAGGAGCCCTTGGAGAAGGAGGCCTAGGAGAGGGAGCTCTTGGAGGAACATAAGGTGGGGTTTTTGGTCTCTCAGGAGGAGTGGCAGGCCTTAACCCCAGCTGCTGTTGCTCCCTTTCAAAGTCCCCAAAGATTTTCTCAATGCTACTTGGCTCTCTGAAGAGGGGGATGAATGAATTGGTCTCTCCATGCTTTAGTTTTCCACCTTTCTTCTTCTCTTTTGTGCCACCTTTGTTATCTGAATCCTGCTGTATTATACTAAATGGTTAGATATATGAATCTGTAGAGTTAAAACAGCTTCATATTGGTAACAAAAACTTGCTGCAAACACTGACATCCAAATAAAATAACCATCGTCATTCAGATGTTGCTTTCTGCTTCAAAATTCAGACGAAAGGGAGTAACAAGTTAAAATTAATGCACAAAGGAATATCATGTAAGAATATTGGAATGAAAGGAAAGCAACCTCCTAGATCACTTTGCAATATTTCAAATTATCTATTAGTGGTTATGGAGAAACCTAATTGATGATTGACAGATTTTCTAAAATGTGGTATTATATCATTATACATCTACAGTGCCCAATTGAACAGGATTTCAGTAACGTAAAAACTTGGAATAGATCTGTTCTTTGCAATTGAGTGTTACTAAATTTGCTAAAAACTTATTCACCATACTTCCAACCTTAAGTAGTTAATTTTCTTTTTAACATCGAATGGGCAAGCCGAAGGAAAACCAAATATAACAAGAACAACATATAAAAATCAATCAAGCATTTTAGAAATTTTACATTTATCTGTGAAGGACTCATGAAATTACCTTCCCTTTGGAGTGGTGTGAGAAAACCCTCTTGATTGCAGAAAACCAACTCCCTTTCTTTCCCATGTCAGTAGCATTACTGTCTCTTCCTGTAAGAGAAGTTAAGACAAAAGATCATGACCTGTGCATGCTGGTGCTTTTTTATAGTTTATAACTTTCCAGCTAGCTTCAAATATAAGATCAATTCAGCACTTGCAAGATCAAAATTGTTCATGCATTATGCCATATAACGAGACAGGGGAAAAGACATATGAGATGAGATGGACTAGCATACAGGATCACAAAAAGGTTCTTATATAAACCCACACACATATATAATTCATTCTGCTGTGACAGCATCATCCTATCTATATACAACAATCTATATGGAAGAGCTATAGTATTTTTCTTTATTATATTTTTGGTACATATTATGAGTCTTCTTATGTACCAAAAATATTGTAAAGAAACACACTATTCTTGTGCTTGTTGTTGCATGATTCTTCTTTACCAAAGGAAGAAATTGATAAAGAGAGTAAAGCTCACCAGAACGATCGCCAGCAAGGAGGCAGCATCTCTATTTTAATTTCAGGCTGTTGATGGCCAAAAAATAATTGAATAAATAGACAAAAATTGAAATTAAATGAAAAAACCTTCATTCACACAAGAGAATAGGCACCTTTATGCAGAGGACACAAGAAGAAGAAAATAGTATAGTTTTAATTGGATACTTGTATCAACAAAGACACCAATCTTAAGCCTACATAGAAAGATTATGGAGTATAATTTAAGGTGAGAACCAAATTTTCAACTGAAAAATGAAAACAAACGTATAAGAAAGCAGAATGGTCAAAATTAAACACCAAAAGAGAAAGAAGAAAGAGAGTTTTAGTTCTAGGAACCAAGGGAAATTGAGAAGAAACAAAATCCAACATGATCTATGAAATGAAAGATTGGTCAATTCCAATGGAGAAGAAAGCAAAACCAACAAGTTATGAACATGACAGAGAGAAGGTGAATTGTTTGTTTTTCTACAGTTTCAACAAAAACAAGAAAACATAATCTTCTGACAAACTCTAGAGTTGAGACTGTGTTAAAAGGATCCCGAGGTCATTCATGTCAGTTAATTCTATATTTGATTAAAAATTCAAAACAAAAAAAAAATCAAAATTCAGACATGTCCATAACCATAGGATTAACACTTTCATAACAACCATAATAACTAACAAATTTAAAACAAGCCCAAAAGCAAAATCTTGAAAATTTATCAATAAAAACACTAGGACATTAGATAAGATACCTTGTTGATTTTTGCTACAAGAACTCCAAAAAGTGCTACAAGAAACACAAACACAGTGCAAAGAAGATGGTACCCTCTCTCTACTCTCTAGCTAGCACTTTTTTCTAGCCTCCCTCTCCTTTCCAGCACCACATGATTCTCCTCCTTGGCTGGCTAAGCTTTTCTCTCTCTCTCTCTCTCTATCTCTCACTCTATCTATCTCTATCTCTAGAGCTTAGAATCCAATTCCCTTAGCTTGTTTGTTGTGTCAAGTTACTCACTTTTCCTCTAGCCACCTTTCACCTTTTGATGGATTTATAATTTTCTTTGTTTTGTGAGAATTAAAAATTTACTACTTTGTATTTGGTTCCATGATGATGATGATGAGAGAAAGAGAAATAAGGGGGTGGTTGGCCACTTTCTCACTCAATGTGGACAACTTCAACCAACTTTACTTCAATGGGAAGACTAACTATGTGGTTGTGGACACCTACAACAAAAGAATTACCTTACATAATGTCACTTATTATAAACGGTTGAGTTTGGTACCCTTCCTCTTTATTAATCTCTCCCTACTTATTCATTCTATTATCACTTTCATTATTGCTCCCTTACCAACATTTTTATATTCACTCTTTTTTTTATATCTGACAAATATACTGTCATTACAAATTAAAAACCTTAGACTTTTATTTATGGCCCTGCCATGTTCCTGTAGCTTTCTCACAATGCTATCCTCCACACTCTTCTTCAGACACTGTAACACACGCGCCCTCTGTTGAACACATGCTTCTTTCTTATGGTGTGTGCCCATCATAGAATAAATTTGAAAAAGTTAATTTTTGAGCTTTGCATTGCATCTCAAGTACTGAAAGGTTCTATCTTGTCGGATATTATTATTGTTTGAGTTGTTGATTTGTAACATTTTCCATCAAGTATGGCAGCTCATGAATAAGAAAAATGCCTTTTTATTTCTGAAAATCTTGCAAACTTTTTATTTGCTTAATATTCCTACAGTGTATTACATTAGTCTCCCTTAATTTTAAAATAATACATCGATATCTCTATAAAAATCATATTAAAATATAAAGAAATATTTAGTGTAATTTTACAAAATTTAAGAAAATTTTTATTTTTTCCTCCCATGACGGTATAAAACATATTTGTCGAAATCATAATTTGACGGTGAACATGACTCTTTAAATGGCTCTTTAAATTACTATGTATTATATTAATTTAAAGTCTCATAAATAAGATTAAAAAAAAGAAAAATAAAAAATTTATATAAAATAAAATGATAATTTAACTGTATTATATTGTTATATTTATAATAAATGTTTTAAATTTTAGATAATGTGTAAAATATTTTTTAGGAAGATTTATAATTTTTTTAGTAATTTTTCATTTAAAAATTAATTATGTATGATATTTATAATTTTTTTATTTAAAATTTATATAGACTCTGTCGTTCAAAAATTATAACTAATAAATTTTATTATGGTAGAATCCGTTGAAGCATGTCTCAGGTCTTACCAACCCAGGTGTGATTACGTGTTGATATTGGAAAACTTTATAACGGGGTCGTTGATCAAAATCTAATTCTTAAGAACGAAATGGCACGTTAATATTCTGAAAAGTCTTGGTTTGGCATAGAGTCAAAACCAGAGAAGACATGTGTATTTTAAAACGGGAAAATGTGACAAGTGTTGCACTTGCACGATCCAACATATTTTTTTAAAAAACAAATTTAATAAGTATTTAAAATTTGTTCTTATTTACAGATAATTTTCAGGAGTTAAATAATTGCGGTTCACACCTTTCAATACAACAGACACGTAGAGGTGAGTTTAATGAAATAAGATAGACAGACATATATAAATTTATTGCATATATGACCCATACTAAATTAGGTTTTTAAAGAAATAAATCAAGTCAATTTTTGATGCAGTGGTTTTGTAGTTTGTAATGAACTTTAATCTTAAACACTTTGAGAAGTAATGAACAATTCTCTTTTTCATTACTAGCATGAACATTGCCCTACAATTAATACAAGAGTTATTTATCCCCTTGAGAGTCAATTATCATCTTAATTGTTGAATGAGAGATGGATAATATATTCTTATAAAAAAATAATCCAATTTTCCTATCAACTATTGTGGTTAAAAAATTGTGAGGAATGTTATTTATATAAGCAAGATTGTTTGTATAAGCAATTTGATGAAACTAAAAGTTAAACAATATATCTTAACCTAACCCAATAAGTAAATCTAGCTGAAAAATACTCTAAAATAACACATTATATTTTAATGACTATTTGTTATTATTTACCTCTTATGAATTAAATTGGGTTGATTCTCATAATTAAAGGATGTGAATAATTTTTACTATAATGTTGTCCATTACTTGATAATTCTGTATAGTTCTGTTTCTTTTACTTATTATTTGTAAATTATGAATTTTTTAAAATATAAAAAAATTACAAAAAATTATTAAAAAGTAATTAATTTATATGAGATTCACTTGAACACGACACTCTAGAATGTAATTAAGAATAATTCAACTCGTGAATTAACTACTAAATTAGTTCACAAAGTATGCAACGGTAAACATTGATGGGTCCATTTATGTTGGACCACATTTTACAAAGGTCCCATGTAATACGCAAACAAAGAATGCAGGGTTTGTAAGAATTCAAAAGCACCGTGTTGAACAATGTTGCCATGGGGCCACCACTTACTACCATATACAAAATCCTTCATCTTTATCACATATTATAAGAGCGATTGTTAATTTATTATTATTGTTTGAATCCTAATTTATCAATATTAATCATGTTAATAATATATGATTAGCTAATAAAAATATTAGCAACCAATGGTGGTTATCATCTAGACTCTCTTAAAAGTATGTGGTGTGTAAAGGAGTTCTATTTTTAAAAGTATATTTGACACTTTCCAACCAAGGTACAATGATAATCCAAACAGTATTTAATGTTGTTTCATAAGTAATTCTGATTAAATTTATGGATTGTTAATGATGAAATATTTTCAATAAAAAAATGCTTATAGTTAATTAGGTTAAACAATATTAAACATTGATTTGAAATTTTCAAGTATGATGTTATAAAATTCAAGCTAACTTGCGGATTGCTTTTGTTTCACGCTTGATATTGATGGTGAAATATATACCCAAGTTTAAGTTAAAAATTATGAAAAAAAAAAAAGTATTTTTTTTTAAAGGAAAGACACGTGACAAAAAATTAAGGAGTATATTATACTTCTTAAAATTAAAAAAATGTAACTTAACCTTTATTGTTATTTTTTTTACTGAAGGAAACTTATTTCATTTCATTCATAATGAGATGTTGTTTTGCCAATAGTAATTCATTTATTTAAAAAAAATGTAAAAAAAACAATAGTATTTTATTTTGGCATAGATTAATCGCATCCAAATTTTAACTGTTTCTTCTTCTCTAAATGTTTTTCAGAATTGTTTTTCTTGAGCTGTTATATGTCACAACACATCATTTCCATTTATTGATAAAAAAAAGATATCCCCTTCAATTTTTTTTTTAATTTAAACTTTCATATTATTTTTAAAAATCATTATTATTAAAAAGAACATTGTATCACTAGAAGATGCTTATAAAAAATTTAAATTATAATTTATATGTTTAAATTTATTTATTAAAAATTTTAATTAAATATTTATAATATCATTTATACATTTTAGTTTTAGTTAGTCATTAAATTGATTCTATTATCAACCGTATATGTACGTTGACCAGTTGACTACCATCTAATTCATTAGATTGACTCAATTATTCTCAACTATGTTGACTTATTTGTTCATAATATAAAATACAGCCATCGAGAATGATTTTATTTGTATAGAATAAAAATAATATCCATAAATTCAGTATAATATCTTAGCTATTTATATATATTTTTTTAGTAATATAAGTCAAATAAGAAGGTTGCTGTGTTGCTACTGTGATGTCATTAATTTCTGCTTCTTTGTGTACTTTCTCCTTTATCAAAGTTATAAAACACCAAACATGTATCTTTCTTCCGTGTACATTCATCTGATTAAAAAAACACCAAAGATACGTGTTTTACGTGCTTTTACCGGAATTCAACTGGAATGTTACAAGGATCCTGGTAGGTATTGGCTCGATCCGGTAAACAATGCTTTATCAAAAATTAGGTGGACTGATTTACCTGACCAATAAAAGATAATATGATCAATTTAGTGTTAAATGTGCTATTAAGATAATAATATTATAAAAAGAGATGAGATAACTCAAATTTAAGTTAGAGATTTTTCTTTTTCAAAATATATATAGGCTATTTTAGATAATGTATTGGTGGTGTCATGTCCTTGTAATTTAAGTGGGGACTTACTGTTAGTTTTAAGTTAATAATTTGACCCTATCCTGAGTCAAAACCGTATTAATATCATAGTAAAATATGTTCAAAGTGAGACTTAACGTTTATGTGTTCCGTCTCGAGTAACTCCTTAAATGTGTGACATGATATATCATAATAGATCGTCGTAAAATATATATATATATATATATATATATATATATATATTACATAAAACATCAAGTCGATTTCACCAATTACATAAGAATAGGAACTTGTACTCAACTAGTGTGTACCATAACGATCATAATACTATTGTAGTGAGATGCAATAATGTTGTATAAAAGATTAACTAACATTGTAGGATCAATTCATTTATGTATCTGTTTTGTTATTTGAATATCAAATAATTGATATTTTATTTAATATTATATACAATTGTTTTCTTTATTAAGTATCTGTTTTGCGAGCCACATTCCTTTGCTTAATTTTTTTAAAGATGAGGCAGCATGGTGGTAGATGTAGGCAAAAGGGAGATGATGTAGGCTGAAATGAAGCCCCAGGAATGATCGAAACGGAAGGCTTTGCTGGGCCAAAGGAAACAAGAAGAAAAACAAACAAGTTGAACAATGTCAGCAAGTGCCTAAGGAACATCCTCGGCCAATCCCTTTGAAGAAACCAAAACAAGTGAGATTGGGTTAGGCTCTTCTGACTTCAGCGTTAGCTTCTTCAATGACTATCAGGGTCGGTAATGAAGATCTCCAATGTGACACTAGAGCTTGAGGACTAGAGCCAACAACATTTTTGAGATGTTGTCGGTTAACAATGAGTTGTGTTGGAAGCTAAATTGAAGGTTTGCGTGGCTGTGGTAACTTGTATGGTCGAAAACGTGTATTCCTTCTAAGTTCAACTTGGACTTAGATGTGCACTAGGACCGCTTCGTACCTCTTGATGATATCCCTTAGGATGATGGCCATGAGTTTGTTGTGGTGGACAAGGGAAGTCACCCTAAGCCCAAAGATGTTTGATTTCTTTGCTGATTATGCCTATTTTGTTATTTTGGTCGTTAGTGCCATTTTTCAATTGGTTGGGCCTATCTTGTTATTTTGGTCGTTAGAGCCATTTTCCAATTGGTTGGGCCTATCTTGTTATTTTGGTTGTTAATGTCATTTTCCAATTGGTTGGTAGCGATGTCTCCGTTATACCTTGGACAAAAAGGTAGTGGCACATATTTATCAGCGGACCATATTGTGAAATGTTTAAGGCGAGCTCATCCTAGAGGGGTCCGGTGACCAACTAGCGTAAGTTATGCATACAAATAGCGTTCTTGACAACACTAGAGGGTCAACTCGCGCGAGCTATGAGGTAAGCCGTGTAAGTTGAGGTTATAGAGGGGAGTGGCTTTGGAGCTCTAACTCACGCGAGTTGTTGTGTGCCTTGCGTGAGTTGCTTCATAATGCGTCATTTCTTCCATTTGTTACCTCTTTTGAGCCTTGAAATACTTAAACAAACCATCAAAGAGTTCTAGAACAAGATATTAGATTTTAACACTATAAAACACTATTTTGGCTTACTAAGTATCAAATAATGGACAACTCTTTCTCAAAAACTAAGTTAGATAATTCTCATTCACGAGTTATCATTTGGTTGTCACAAATGTCTCCAAACAGGTGTTGAAGGTGCTAATTATGCCTTGTTTCTCATATTAATATTCTTCTTTATCATTGTTGAATCTCCAAGTCATATTGTTTCCTCATTCTTGGTATCTCCTCTCTAAACTCCCGTAAAGTCGATGTGGTATCAATCTCGATTAACATTTCTCTATGTGATGGTAACTTCTCTACTAGTTATTCTTTCATCCTACCTTTGACCTTGATCATTTGCCAAATCTCCTCAACCAATCATAGTCTCTAGATCTGATGAACTCCTTTTAGTTAAATCTAGTAATTAATTTATCGTTATTTAACTAAGAGATATGTTACCCCTCCCCTGTAAGATTAGGTTCGGTCATTAGGTGTGAACTCATAGAATTAATTCGAGTGGTTTACTTAATATCTAATATTATATAATGAGTAATTATTTTGATCTCATAAATATAACATGTTATCTTTTTAATTTTTAACATGCTTAAAATGAAATTTGTCACTCATTTTATTTTAGTCTTTATTTTAAAAGTATTTAATTTAATTTTTATTTTTAATTTATTTATTTATTTACTCGTTATCACTTGTAATTAGAGACCATTAAAAAAAAGAGGTTAAAATGTAGTTTTTGTTCCTTTTTAAATTTAGACACGTAAACCATTTCTTTTAAAAAATTTACAATTGTAGTCCCTTTAATACACAATTCCAGTCCTTTAATACATCTATTTTTTAAAAAAATCACAATTCTAGTCCTTTAATCTTTCGTCAATTGCTAAGTGTCATTTTGTCAACCAGCAATATAAAAATGTTCGAACTAGAGTATAATATTATACGTCATGTGTTAATCAATATTACCTGAATATTTGACAAATTAGCACATCACTATTTTGAAACAGAGGAACTAAATAAATGTCATGATTACGAACTAAAATTACATATTTTATAAAATAAAGGAATCAAATATCCAAATAAGAAAACAAAAACTAAAATTGTAGATTTAAAAAATACAGGGAAACGAGAAAAAAAGTTTATACAATGATGATAATGTAAAATGTTTTACACTGTTAAAATCTGATTTATAATTAGATGACTTTACGTTACGTTTAATTTAAAAGAAAATTGTGTTGATTCTTAAATAAAGAATTAAAATACTTTGAAAATTGCTTTTAGAGAAATGTTGGAGAGTTTTGAAGTATAAAGTAACCGTTTATGTAAAATAAAGGAGTAGGAGAGCGTGGTTTTCACTCGTGAGAGGTTGCAGTGGGTGGTTACAGAAACGTACCCCACATGAAGGGGTAGAAACTGCGTAGAGATAATGTTATGTTGGGGTGGCATGGAAATCACAGTTCAAAGAGAGCTGCAGCTATATAGCATGGGAAACAGAGGGCCATTATCAATGTCTAATGAGTTAAGTCATGTGACTTCAACCATTGTTGGAATGAAAATGCCAACACATCACTACTCACACCCCACACCACCCTTTTCATTCTAAACACATCTATACTTACACAACTTTCTCCCTTTTTCTTTACTCACGTATCAAACATATACCATCCAATAAGGGATTAATTTTATATGTTAATAACATGATATTTTCCATTAAAAACGGTATCATAGAATATACTTTTAATTTTATTAAATCTTTAAATGCATAACATAGATTTTTTCTCAGAACTTGCATCACTAGTTTTAAAAATCAAAATAATAAAAAAAAATTTCAAAATCTAAAAATACTAGTTGAAATCTGTTTAAAATGCATTGGAAGTACTGCCTCACGAGCCTTTCATCATTTAATGAACAGCTAATTTAGTAGCAGGGTTGTTTTACTAGATTAATCATAAGAATAAAAAAGAAGAACATGTGTGGATTGAACTCCTCAAATTTTTTTTAAAAAATAAACATGTAAAGTAATTGTATTTTGTTGCTCGAATATATTTTGTCTGTGTAAATTAACATGGTAAGATGACCCAAAAACAGTTGTCACTACAAGGGGAATCAGAGTTTTGATTCTGGTTCATGGGAATGACATTAAAATTCTCAGTTTGCTGAAATTAAAAAGTATGAAAATGACTAACAAATTTGAACATTATGACTAACAAATTTGGCATCTTTTATGAACTTCAAAGTTGTCGATGATATATTCCAAGGTATACCGTATGAAACCCAACTACTTGGTTGTTTATGCGGGGAAGTTGGGTTGTTTATATGGGGAAATTGAAAGATTCCTTCAACTAAGAACTTTTTCAATTTTCATAACAAACAAATAGTCCATTTCATGTGTGTTGGTTAGATACAAAATCGCAAAAGGTACTTCAGTTCCAAATAATAAGCTCATTGCCATAATTTCATGGAAAAGTAATTAAATCAAACTCCAACTAAGATTTATACTCTCCTACTAGTAGTCTTAGTACAGCGACAGGTCATTCTCACATGTGAGAGAGTTATTATGCACACCACGCCTGAAAATAAGCTAGATATTTCAGTCGGTAAACAAGTGTGTGATTATTTTGATAATTGAATTTGTTCTTTAGAATTAAAAGTCTTATATTTTCATGTCCAAGTTAGAATTTTTTCAAAATTAATTTATCATCTTTCCATAGGAATTTGTTTGGAGTTTAATGGTTATATATTCACAGTGCAAGACAAATAAATTATTTGGAGAAAAATAAATAGAATTACCCTACAACCAGTTCATTCATAGAATTGAAGCAAATGGAATTCTTTAATTTTGTTACTGTATTAAGTCTCATGTTCTGTTGCTATTCCAGGTGTCACCCACAAAATCATCTTTTGTGAGTGCTAGCACCATTATATTTTACATTTATAATAATACCATTAATACCAACAAGAATTCGTATTTATATAACTATTTAGATTGACTATTTTTCACTAACGAATATTAAAAAGTCATAAGATCTGTGGTTGGTAATGAATTGATAGAAGCTTATTAAATAAATATTCCGGAGTA
Organism: Hylodesmum podocarpum; assembly: GCA_026586105.1. Lineage (NCBI taxonomy): Eukaryota > Viridiplantae > Streptophyta > Magnoliopsida > Fabales > Fabaceae > Hylodesmum > Hylodesmum podocarpum. The sequence goes on from JALJEV010000638.1 coordinate 1,924,073, forward strand.
AGCTACCAACCACAAACACTCTTCACCTTCTCAATCTAGCAAAGTAACGTTTGTAACTACTATAAAACTCAAAGTACAAAAGAGTTTTAAGCTTCTTCAAAATTCAACATTGTTTAGAAAGAGTAGATAAATTTTCCGCACGCTAAAGTAGACATTTGCTACCAAAATCATAGTTAAGAAACGTATTTCGAATCAACACAAGGTCAGTCTCATAGAAGCTACTTATTAATCAAATTATCACATATCACATCGCATGAATTAACTCAATCCATTATGAGGATTTTAACAGTTCTATAAGCGTTTCCTTTATTGTCTAGTGTAGAATTTTGAAACATTGTAAATTACGTAAAGAAGCCTGATGTGTGAGTATTTGCACTAGGGAGATACACTTTATGGATTGTTAGAAGAAGCATTTATCATGAAGCAGATTGATATCAACTAAAAGGGAAAAGGGGGGTAGTTGATAATTTAAATATGAAGCATGCGTGAGTATCAATGTCACATTAGTAGTCACAAAACAACCTAACTAGGCCTTTCAGATAAAAATTAGATAACCACTATCCTTGTTCTACAAGTTATATTCATCAATTATAAATGTTTTTAGAGTGTCTTATAAGCAAATTAACAAGTCTACACATTGCAGTTAGTTGGCTGCGTTTGTTGATTTGACATGTTAAGATTCGGTATAAGTTTGATTTATTTTTTTGAAAATAATTTTTTTTTAAAAGTTCTCTTATAAAGCTTTAGTTTGAAAGTTTTTAAGGTCATCCTAAAACAAATTAATTCAAACACGCACTTTGAAATAAAACTAACATTGTGATTCTGAGCTATACATGGCAATATCATTTAATCAAACCCACTTCAAATTGGGCCATCTTAAAATTAAACATGTTTCAATTAAAAAAGTTCAGTGAATGAAATTAAGGCCATAGAAAAAAGAAAAACAAAAAAAAAAAGATAGGTGAGGCATTAATGGAGAATAAAAATTCAGCAATTGGACTGGACAGTACAGAAATTGGACCAATAAATTAAAAGTGTCCAATATCATTAGCCATAACCATTCTACTAAGAGGACTAGGCCCAAGTTTCTTTCTTCTCATCATACTCCTCTTCCTAATAACTTCCATTTGATTTCTTCTTCTAATTTGCATCATTGCCTCTTCCTCAATCACAAACCTTCTCATTAGAACATCATCAGTTAATGATTTACCTCTAAATACTCTCCTTCCCTCTGTGCTAATTCTAGCACTAGGAGTTCTTTCATGTGTAGTTTGTAATGGCCTTGATCTTGGATAACTATTACTTCTTCTAGGTGGAATATCAGCTCTCAAAATTTCATTATAGGAATATATTGGTGCACAAAGACAGACCCTTGTGAAAGATGTAGCAACCTTTAGAGATGCACATTTTCTTAGCTTGTTCTTTTGAGGACTTTGTGTAGGGACTTGAGGGGATTTTGACATTGATGATGATCTCTTCCATGAAGTGGAATTATTAGGTGTAGTGGAAATTTCTGTGGATTTTGACAAACTTTTCCATAGACTAGTCACTTCTTTTGCTCTTTGATACCAGGTCTTCCTGCAACTTGAAATGAAGTGAATGTCTTGAGATGATGCAGCAGCTGCTTGATTCATACCCTTCACTAGTTTCATTTTATTTATTTATTGACAAAATGGTATGCAGAAGCAATTGTGCTAGTGGAGAACATAAATTGTATTTATTTACCTTTTCACAATATTAAGAAACAATTTGGTTGGTCATGTTTAGGCCTAGTAACTAAGTTAATCTAAACTTGCCTATGCCAACTGTGAATTTCCAAAATTGGGGTCACTGTTGAAAAAGCTAAAAAGCAGGTCAGCCATGGAATTGACTTTCCTACCTTGGCATGAATGACTTTTTTGTTTTTTTAGGGGGGGTGGGTTGGTCAAATTCATAACATTATTAAGGTTGAAAGACTATAATCTGCAGATTTTAGACTTGTTCTACAGAATATTGAATTGAACCAATCAGAAATTGACTAAAATGATGATCCGGTGCACCCTATTTTGTTTTACTAATTCGGGACAAAAGTTGATTAAGTTTAGTTGTAAGCTTAAGAATAATAATGCAAGCATTTTCTCCACAACTAAGTAACAAACATACAAAAAACGATATAACCTCCTAGCTTATAGATGATCACACATTTTATAGAAACAACAAACATAACTTATATACAGTTCTAATTTGTGTCATTTGTATTGTTCTTTGATCCGAATTAAAGTTTCACCAACATAATTTATACATTTAATGCAAATCTTTATTATGCAAATTACTAAGATAAAAACTCTAATTTTAATAGGAGCACAACTTTATAGTATCAAGTTTTGTCCCAACATTTATTAGTAAGCAAACACAAACAATTTGTATCTAAGTTTTGTCAACATTTATTAGTAAGCAAAAAAGAGTTGTGGTTAAGTAAAGGGTGATGGTAGAGGCAAAGTGTTAAGAAGTGAGCCATAGTGAGCATACATAACATACCTTGTGTTAGACTCGTTCTTGGGATCTTGCATGAACAAAGAAAACTGAAAGTATGAGAGAGTTGGAGGAAGAGAGCAAAGTATTTTCATTTGTGTAGAGAGTGAAGAAGAAGAAGAAGAAGTTTGTGAGTCTAAGATGGGGTTGGCAACGTGCTTCTTTTCTTTTCTACCAATCTTTATTGTATTCCAACTCTTTCTTTTTGCTTTGGCTGCCATGATGCCCTGTGATTTTGAGTGAGAGAGAAAGAGATTTGAAATTTCAAAGCAAAGTAAAAATGTTACTACTTTTAATGTAATTACTAAGGTGGCCCCTACCTCTTCAAAAAGGAAACTATACTCTAATTTAATTCATTACTTTCTGACGCCTTAATCATATTTTGCCCCCTAATCTTATATGATTGCTAGCAAGAGCAGATCACTCACACAATTATTTGGTGTAAGACATGCTTGCTTGCCCTTCCTTTATCATGCCACCAAAATTATGGGCTACTAAACCACACCTCTTTTCACTTGTCAAGGATAATAAAGAGTGATTTTTAAAATTATGTGATTTATGTTTGTATGTACTTATGGTAAGTTTACAAAAATTATTTAAAATTATTTCAATTCAAAATTAGTTGAGTCAAAAATTAATTCTATATTTTTTTAAAGTGAAATATTCAAACATGTCAAAATTTAGTCAGAATTCATTCTAAACTCATCAACATGCACATGTGTAACATGAAACCAAATATTGCACTAACTCACTTTCATTTTATATAATTAAGGTAATCACTAGCAGATCAAAATTTATTGACAAAAGTAATTAAATAAAGTTATTTTATTTCATGTAAAGAATTTAATGGAATCTTTTTTATTAAAATATATTAATAAGCTGACAATTTTTTATACCATGTAATGAATGGATATATAATTAAAAAATGGTTGAATTATGTAATAAGTATTTAGAGTGATATTTGATTTGTTGATAATATAAAAGTAAAAATATTTACTAGTATGAAAGTTAAACTCTCATGTTAATTTGTAAATACCTACCAAAACAAAAATTGTAAACTTTATGTGATGTTCCACTTGCACACGCATGATAGATAATTTAATTGTATAGAATGTTTATGTGGGTTTCACGTATTATCTCCATCGCTGGCATCACTCATTATTCTAACATGTTGAGATTCAATTCTTTGAATTATAACATGGATCTCCTTTTTCAAATTGCTTCATAAATTTAGTCAACCTCTGCTATCGATTCCAGATTCTTCTGTTTGGAACAATTTTATTTTTGGGAATAGATAAAGAAACAACTTCAAGAAAGCTATCTTTGTCATTAAAAATAAATAAAAACAAGTATTTTTCATGTACAATTAACTCTTATATCATAGATTTGTTTTTCATTTTATGAAGATAGCAACCTTTATATAATAAATTTTTCCTTATGACAATCCTGTTCACATTTATTTAATACTTGTTATATATATTTTTTTTAAAAAAAGCTATTGATTCAAGGAGTAATAGTTTATTTTTAAGTTGGGTATTTGATTTTAATTTTACTTTTTTGTCAAGATTTTTATTTTTTAACCCTTCAGAGCTCAACTTAGATTTCTCTTACGTTTTTAAGATTGACATTTTTAATATCAAATTACAACTACTTATACACACACAAAAGAAAAAAAAATGTCAGCTACTTGAATTCTTAAATTATATTTCATTTTTAAAATTTTATCTTTTCTCCCTTAAATTTAATCCACTTATATTCTCTTACTTATTTATTGGAATTAATTATGCTTATTTCTCATAATGATTAAAATTTTTTTATTCATATATATATATATATATATATATATATATATTTCAAATTTTACTTAAATTTGAAATATTCGCGTAGTATATGGGATAATACTAGTTCATCAATGAATATATAAATTTGCCTTTGCTTATAAAACAAGTTTTTAAACGGACACAAATTAGTAAAATTTATTGACACACAAGATACTATTTAAATAAAAAGGTAGCAATTTTTGTTAAAAAGAGGATTAATATTACCATTCCTATAATTACTTTTTATATTCTACCATTTTAAATTTATAAAGTTATTTATTACATATTTATGTTTATATTTCAATCTCCACCTTACCTTAATAAAATTTAAGAATTTTTATGAAATATTTTATTTTTCACGACTCAATTTACTACTTTATTTAAAAAATTAAAATTATGAAATTTATTATCTTTATTAATTTTTTAATCACCATTAGAAACTTAGTGCTGTAAAGACAAAGCAAGCACATGTATTTTCTTTTTCTAATAGTAGTAAATTTCTTATTTTTATATACCAAATAACTTACACACCGAAATCCCAAGTGTTACCAAATTCCATGAATTTGAATTTATTCATGTTGGATTTATATATTGGATATTATACCATTTGGCTCTTGATTCAAATAGTGAATTTGTGATCCCAAATTAAAATCACATTCCCCTCATGAATCTCTTAACTCCTTTTGTCAAGGGTCAACATAAATTCAATCAAATTTTACAGAACTTTGGAGCTGCACAGTTGCAATAAATCCCTTGCCTCAACAACTATACCATACTCCTATCTCTATCATATTTCTTCCAATTCAAAGTATATCTACGAAAAGGAACTATAATTTCCTTTCATGTGAACATCACAAGTTGAGAACACTCCTTGTCATGCATATAAAAAGGGCCATTTCAATTCTAATAAGTAATAACTCTGAACTTGTGTTGTGCAATTATTACACAAGCTCCTTCACCTTTTCTGTTTATCATCATAACTATGACGTTTAAAGAAACCAATTATTTTCCCTGTTTGGCCAAAAATTCTATGTCTTTAATTCTTGACTCATACTACAATTAATATCCTTTCACACATGATTTGAAGATAGAAATGATACCTGCACATCCAAACACATCACAAGTACTCATGCAAGTCATTTAATAATTGATAATGTTTTTTAAATTGTGGAATCTACCTTAAGAGTACACATAGTGAAGCTATATATACAATTAATGCATAATGGAGAATTATGTATGTCAAGTTTTAGAAAAAAGTTATAAAATCCAATATGGTTACAATTATGTTGCCACTTTGTGTATTAAAATATTAAATTTTGTTAAAGTATTGTGGTGCTAAGTATTTCTATCCCCAAACTCCAAAAGGCTGCAACAAAGAGAAAAAGACATTATGATTGGAGATGTTGGTTGGCATCATGGCAAGTGTCACTCAACAAAGATTTGTTTATATCTCATAAGGTAAATTATAAACATGCAATTTCTCATGAAACTGATTATATTTTGCTGCTTATAATGCATACTAAGACTTTAAAGTCATCAAGTGTGGACACAATTTTTCTTTTACTTCATTTTATTCAATTCCATATCATGTTAGCAACACAGTCAAAGTATTTAATCAACCTATAACCTAAACATTATTATTATTATTATTACTATTATTTTTTATTGAATAAATGGGAGGGATAAAAAAGAAGAAGGGGTTTCAGACTGAGTCATATATCTTTTGCTTTTTGTACATTGTAGACCATGGAAATCATTTTGTCCACTTTGGATTGGAACCAAGACCTTCCAATCAAAAGCACAAAAGAGATCCTACCACTGTAGTATGGCGTCTACACCTTTCCCAACTTTATCAAATTTAAGGTCTTCTCATTATATCAAACCACTTTCAATTAACAAGAACATCAAAAACACAAACCATTCAAAGACAAACACCACAAAATTTCCCCAACTTGTGTGTGTGAAAACAATGCTTGAGCTATACTAACAAAAATTCTTTTGTTTATTTATTTTTGTTGTCTTGTTTTCATTTACATTTCAATGTTATCTTATTTTTGTACTTTTCGTTACTTTCTTATCATTCACATTACTTTACAAGTTTTGACCATTTGATTTGTTCTTGCCAACATAAACCGTTTAAGGAAGAAATTTTGTTCCCAAATTATAAAAAGTAGTATAATAACATCTCAAAGTCTAACGTATTTATCATTTTAATCCTTAAATAACCATCAATATCTTTTGATATTATTTTACCATGACTAAATTATCTAATTTGATACTTTCAAGAATCATAACTGTAGTTTCCAAATATATATTTTATCCGGTTGATGAAAATTTTGTCCATTTCTCGAAGACTGTGAACGATATTACAACTGGCCAGAGATGTAAGATGGGGCATGAACTAGTAAACTCTTTTTTACTTCCTTGATTGTGTCTGAACAAAATTGTTTCATCGAGTTTCGGTTTTCTATAGATTTAAACTTCCATTGGCATGGAAAATTGAGCTGAACAAAAACATAGCATTCATTCATTAATGTACTATAATATAAGGATCAAATTTAACCAAAATTAAGGAGACTAGGCATATGGGAGATGAGTACTAGTAAATCATTAGAAGCCTACAAAGTTGATCATGCAAAATTAAAATTAAAATGAAATGGATTAGTTGGCTAGCACTGCAAAGATATAATGATGCTTGCATGGCATATTCACGTGCAATCTCTGGTTTGTTTTTATTCAAGTCATTATCTCTTATTCTCATTCTATATATCTAACCTTTAGTCTGCCCCACCCTCACTTCAGAAATGAATATATTAAATCCTGAAGGACAAGGACATTTATCAATCATCACATATGAAAAAAAATATATTTTCCCACAAAATTAGAGCACTCTAAGTTCTTAAAGACAAGGATATTTAAGATCAATCATGTCTAAATTTAGTTTTTTGTTTAAATAGTTCCCCAACAAAATTAGATGCAATCTAAGCATAACACTTATTAATAGGGAAACATTAAAAATGTATCTTTGGTTTGTATATGATATCGGGAAATATAGGAATTAAATGAAAAATAATTGTTACGAAAGTCATTAAATGTGATATATTTGCGATTTGTTCCCTACATTTGTCAGTGTTATAATCTAAACAGACATTATTCTAACAGCAGCAGATAGCGAAAATCAAATTAAAAAAATTTACTTAAGGGACACAACTTTGTGCTAAAAATCTCCCTCGATTCAAAGAAACTATTACATGTTCCATAATTACCACATGTCTAAGGTCCAATCAATCTTCATGTGACATATTATTGAAATTTTAAACCGACAAAAAAGAATTAATAACACTCAGTTAATGTCACATAAAGATGAATCAAAATTATAGTGCACCTGAATCACGTAATAATATTAGTCAGATTATAATGCGCCTATATAATCATTTCTCCCTCACGAGAGAATATAGGAAATAGTCAAACTCATTATGAGTTTATGGTAGGTAGCCATACCCTGCATTTGCAAGAAGCCAATTGCACAACTCAAAAATGTAAACTAGTCTTATCTAAAAATTCAATTGAATTTTCTTTTGATATATTGATCAAATTGAAAGGCATTGTTCTCACATCCAAATCCAAATTGAAAATGGGTGTGAAGTATAAAATCCTAAAATCAGAAATGAAACTAGTCCCTCAGAAGAAACAACTCTATAATAGTTTTTATACACCAGAACCCTTTGAAGTTTAAACAGTATCTGTCAACTTATGAGCGAAAGAAAATGAGCTACAGATTATGTAGTCTCTTTAGATAGAGAAGCCTTGCTCACTGGTTTTCAGATTCCCCAGAGCATTTCTTGCTCCAACCACCTGAACATGCTTTGCGATCCCCGCGTTTTCTTTTGCCCGTGGGAATGTTCACATCCCTATACATGCAGGACTTCAGATTTGATTGCTCTTGAGACACTGCAGTGTTTGTTGCTGTATTAATATCTGAGATGGGGACAGAAACAGGATTCAGATTTTCTTCCCCTTCTTCAACTATCACCATGTCCTGAGGCTTCTCCATCGGATGGTGAGTTGCACTTCTGAAGGTGTGCTCATCTGTTTCAGCTACCTCATGTATCAAGACATTGTCTACCATCTGCAACCATACATGTCAAAAGTGAATATTTTCTGATAAGTTCACAACTGCCATCTTTGATAACAAATTTTCAAGTTAGAGAATTAGCAATAACGATATCTCAAGCAACACCTTCAATAGGTATGATGGTTGATGGAGATTCATTGGCAAAGAGAATCAGAATATAACAATATTTCAAAAGAAATATCAAAAAAGAATTAACACACTGGCATTTTTATACATTGGATGGCATATACTCTATATGTCAAAACCATGAGAAATGAATTACAGAAAATTGTTTAGCACAACAAAAAATACAGCATGGTGGATACAAAAATATGAAAATGAAGTTTGCCTTTATTGAAATGAGTTATATTTTGTTGCATAAAACACTTTCCTAGTCATCATCTGAAAAGTAATTGGCAGAAATTACATGAAGAACTAAAACTATGCATCCATAATTTGACAAAACTTACATCTTCACAGGAGTCCCCAACCAAGGCTGAATGGAGGGTGACATCGGCAGCAGACAATAAGCCCACAGTGCTCTCAATTATATCGGGAACCATCGGAACTTCTCCATAACTTGACATGGCACTATCATGCATAACCAACTCTGCTAAATCAAAGTCAACACCATGCTGAGCTGAATTATAAATACCCCCAACAGATGCTGCATCTCCATTCCCTTCAGAGATTGTAGGACTTTGACCGGAGCTAGTCTGTGCATCACCATGGGGAAGAAGACTCAAATTCTCTGATGAAGAAAACTTTGAAACATTTTTGGACATGATTGCATCGATATCACCCTTCAGCTTGTGGACCTTAGAACTTAGACTGTCTATTACCCAAAGGATCTGTTCTAAGGCAGCATCATTTTCGGTGACATTCAAGTAAGAAGAACAAACTTCCCCATTGCCAAATCTGTCTGTCGAATCAGCATGCAGCTCTGTGACCACTATCCCAAAAGAGAGTATAAAAACATTAGTCATGAATCAGATACAAGTCAAAATGTGATTACGAGGCATAATGTTCAGGCAGAGTATAGCTGTTGGCAGTAAATACAATAAAATACAAACCACTAAAACGATACAAATGCAGTTGAATAAAACAGTTTTTCTCGTACTTTTCTATTAAGGGAAAAGAATAAAGAGATACTGCTAATGGAACCACTGATTTAGCATTAGGCAGAAGTAAAACATTAGGTATCATAATGAAGAAAATTTTCTAACCTGGATTACCAAAATCATCAGCCAAAGAGCCATCAGGATCAAACTTCTTATCTTCTACAAAATAAGTGAAGGAAAGAATGACACAGTTCTCTAAAGCACGAACAAGCAGTTGGTAAACAATGAGGAAAGATAAATCAGGTATCAAGATAAATGAGAGGTACCAAGATAGGAGAAAATATAATGATGTGATGTATATGATCCAATTTCAGTTGTATCTTCAACTTTCTTCCTTTTTCTTCTCTGTCTGGCCCTACTTCGGCGTCGTTCACGCAAAAATGGCAATGACTTTGAACAAAACTCTTGTATGGCAAATTGATCAAGTTCTTTATGTTTTCCTTTGTCATATTCTGCAAGCTCTTTACTATATTTTAATGCTTGTGAGTCAATCTCCTTAATTCTTAGTTCAGTCCATTTGCAACGCCACATTAGAGGTCGTATAAAGTTCCTCCAATGATCAGTCATCTTCCTCTTCCTACAGTCACACAAGACATAAATATGAATAAATAAGACTATAACATAATGAAGAAAAAGTGTCCAAGAACATGGCTCACCATTAAACATCAACTAACCAGGTATAGTGGTATACCACTGCCAATTAATGATTAGCTCATGGAAGCACAGATAAATCATTAATGGTTTCTAAAAACATTGATGATAACAGACCGGTGACCACACAAATAATAGTGATAGATTTTCCAAAACGAATCTTTGTTAAATGCAGAGCCAAAATTCTTCTAACAAGAGTTACTACTATTTTTCTGGATTTAACAATGTAAATTTAAGTACATGCAGTATCTAAGGAGTTGCATGGAGGAAAAGTGGGAAAATAACCTACTCTCCTACTGAAGCATCAAACAAGACACTAACACACCATAGCTAAAGTAGTAATCAGATATGTAAAGATTTTTAATTCCTAAACACCCCCGTTCAATTTGAACATTTGAGAGCACAATATGGATATATTTGTAACTTTAATCACTTGTCAACAATTTCACAAGACCTGAGTTCTTTGTTTACATATTCAAAGCTAATCTGTACAATGTTCAAGCAAAAGATTTAAAATTTACCAATTTGGAATAAAAATCACCTCATTGGAAATGAAGAATCATCAAAAGTGTCTGCCAAGCCATTATCACCCAAGAATTCAGACTCCACTTCAGCTTCACTCAATCTAGAACCATTTTCAGCATCAGATGTAGTGTCAGCAAACGAACTTGAATAGTCAGTCGCATCAGGATCATCATTTTTGTTGGATGCTAAATCACCCTTGTTTGTCCAACTCACTATATCGACTTCTGTGTCCTCAAAGACTTTTGAAGTGTTGATTTGTTCATCCAGAAAGGGCTCCACCTTAACAATGGACTTCTCACAGTGACCCATGTTACTCAAGCCCTTCTATTGCACCTTCTTCTTCCTTGATGCAACTTCTAAAGTGAATTTTGGTTTACAATCTTCATAATTATGCAGGAATAGAAGAGTAGGGACAACATTTTGTCTGTCACATATTTGGAACCCTTTAAAGTTTTCCTGGTCAGATTCAGAATGTTCAACTTCATCAGTAAACTCAACAAATACAAAATCAACTCATTAGACATACTGTTGATATTGATCCAATAGTAAACAGGTCAAAAGTAAACTAGCAACTTCTACTACACCAAAAAGAGTACATAATCCAATATCTATAGGGCTCTGGCCTCTCCATAGTTTCCTAAGCATGTAGCACTCGTCAAGAAGTTAAAATCAAACAAATTTCACTCAATAATAATAGCTTACAACATAGATTTAATCAAGTATCATTTCAAGTTCAGAATGTATCTTTGTATACAAAACCAGATCATAGAACAGAACATACCGTGAAATTTTAGTATCCAAACATACCGTGAAAAATCAAAAACAAAGCCAGTGGTGCCAAAACATTCATTTATTATACATTTACATAATCTAAAAAAACTCAAATCAAATTAAATTTCATATTCAAGAGATTATATTTAATTGAAGTGATAAAACATATAATCTTTTGAAACAACAACAGTTTAATTACCCTCACGTTTCAAATCACAAATCCTTTCAAAAGATCTTTAATTCAAATAAATAAAAAAAAACACACACACAATTATGTCACCTTCAAATTCCATTTGAAACTTCAAATTCACTTTAACGCCTCTGCAAATGAAGCAATCCCTTCTTCAAAACCACCGTTCACGAATAAAACGAAGGGGAAAAAAACCTGCAAGAAATTGACGACAACAAAACAGTGCAAAATGATCAAGAATGCAACATACTACAAACTCCACCGCCACAAATGACAGCATTTGAAACCAACATAAAAAACCTCAAACACCATTCACAAAACACAGCCACATAATCAACTGAATGCACACCGAATCATAACAAAAACAAAGCCAATTCCAACACACGGAGACTCAAAAAAGCACAAACACTAACACCCTAACACGTTAAACACAGCATGAGCGAAAGTGCAAAATCAACCGAACAAGTCTATTCCATGAAGTGGTGAAATGTGCGTTGAAGTGGCGAACTTCACGTGCATGTGGTGACAGAGAGCGTGAAGTGTTAAAGAGAATACCGAGAGAGTGCGAAAAAAACGATGGCAGAGTTGGCGGCGTGAAGCAGCAGCAGCAACAAGAACAACAACAGAACAGAGAGAGAGAGAGAAAGAGAGTAACAAAACAACAGCAGCTGCAGTTAACGTTATAAAATAAACCTAGGAGTAGTGGGAACGCAGGTTGTACCTATCTATATATATTGCTCGAACATCTTCTCTTCTCCTGACACGTGTCCCTCCACTGCCCTAACATTTCATTCATTTTTATCCTCTGCGCTTCTTCTTTTTAAGCTTTACGCATCTCATCCGTTTAGGTTCTTGTATTGCTCCGTAAATTAATATTTTAAAATATATTTTATTGGTTTTAATTGTTGGATCTCGATTTGCACGGTACACAGTTTCTTTTGAAAATGTAGAGAATCTTTATCCAACATTACACGCTTGTTACCTCCTTTTCTTTTTTTTTTTCTTGTCACTGCATTTTTACTTCCCGGTTTATTTTGGGCTGGGTAAAATGTTTCTCCTCGTGGTGTTTTATTAACTCCTAAGTTAAATGCTAGATTTGCAATGTTCTTCAAAATTAATAAACAACAAATTATGATTTATTTTTTAAGTTTTTTAAATTATTTTTTCATGAAATTAGAAATAAGTTTTTTAAAAAAATTGAAATTAAGTTTTTGACAATAAAAAATTAAATAGTGGATGGCAAAAATCCTATAATTAAAAATCTAAGCATGTTGAGAATTTGATTAATTAAATTGAAATTTTAATTCACAATAAACTTTTGAAATTTTAAAAAAAATTAAATATCGAACTGAATTCATTTTGAAAACTTTTGAAGTTTTTTAAAAAATTAAATATCAAACTAAGCTTTGAAACGTAATATTAGTTTGATGGTTAAAGAAAAACAAATAATTCTAGGTATATTAATGTAAGAGGTGCATTTTAAAAATTATTTATCTGCTTATATTTTACTTTTAGAGAGAAATTTGTTTTTTAAAAACGTATAAATACCATTTATTGGATAAGAGTGTAGTGGTAACATTATTTAAGGGTTATAAATGTAACGGTGAAGCATTTTGGGGGTTGACAATGTGGTTTGTGATTTGAAGTAATGTCTTAGATATAGGTTAATCTCAATCTAGGTTAATCTTACTTATTAATAACTATAATGACAATATAACTAAAGTTGTCTTTATTTATTGGATAAGTTTCATTTATATATATATATATATATATATATATATTTAAATTATTCACAATATTATATTTATATTTATATATGACATTTCCACATTTGAATCATTTATCATATATTATTATTTTTCTCTAAATTTTATGTTCTAAAATATACTTATTTCTACTTAGAGTTGTTGTAACACCCATTACTACAAACGCCACGACATAAAATCTCCATGGTTCGGGGAAAATAAATAGGCCACTAAATGAAGGGAATTAACTTCATTTCATATAGTAATTATTAGAGTGAGATCTCACAACTACATATGTCTCCACAATTCAAAAATTCTCAAATAACGAAATATCTAGAGAATTTTTATCATGTATAAATAGAAGCAACCACTAAAAATCAAAAAAGGAAAAACAAGGACCACAGTATGCCAAATCCTCAAGCAATTGAGCTCCTTTCTTAGCCTACGTTATTTTTGCCTCCAACAAACTGTCGGCCCGTTTGCGAGGTCATCACATGTGTCAACCACAGACACAACACAGGGTTAGTTCACATTTTAATAATAATGACGAGACCAACAAGAACAGCTCAACACAAGGAACATAAGAAGGTACCCACACTCAATTCAAAATTTATCAAAACCAATCATATCATGCAACCCAGTATGATGCATGCTACTCACAATTCCCTCTCATGCCATGTGGTACCATTAAAACCATTGAGCGATGTGTAGGAGTACATGTCACATCTGACACTCTCACTAGAAATACTAGATAGTTACAGTCAGGGCAACTAGTGTTGCAAAGGGAGTCACTTTCCACTCCTGATGATCAGCCATAGTGGAAGCTTTCCCCACCGTGATCGACCTGTCAGGCACCAACCGTTCTAGTTTCATTCATCCTCATTTTTTGAAAATATTTTCGTTTCACTTAGTATTCACGATAATCGTTATCAATTTCTCAAAACGTCATACCTTTTAAGCATGTCCACCAGGGGTAACCTCACTGCTTCTCCACCGCAGTAGGCATCCATCCCTCTCATTTTCAACAAACACAACTGATTATCATGAACCTAAGCAATTTATCAATACAACATGCCCCCACAAAATTAATCTCCCACCCCATATAACTCAGCTCACATAACAAAATATTTAATACAACAAATCCAATAAGATCATCATACACAAATAATCATGTGTAAAATCAGTGTAAATAAGGAAATGGAAACAGTTAAGTAAGAAATATGACATATACTTTATCATTAAAACAAAAACAAGAATTAAATTAAACCTCGTACACTTACAATTGCCAATTAAATTAAATCAAATAGATACAATAAAATAATTAGAATAATAATACACACAAGAATTCAATTCACTAATAAAGCTAATCTAAACGACTAAAATAACAAAAAAGAATCGTTGCTAAAATGACTTGCCAAGATTAAAATAAGTGTTAAAATAAAATAATTTAACTTTTATATAATATAAAAAGGGAACAATTACTCCTGTGTAGTAATGTATTTCTTCCACAACTTGGAACTTTACAATTAAAATAATATAAATAAAAAGATAAGGCTAAAGTGAAATAAAAACAACATATAAATGTCTAGAACATCAGAGTATACGACGAGGAAAATTGGTTTTCTTTAGGGATGTAATTAAAATTTGATTGCCTTCAGTAACATTTAATGTCATTGGTGTAACTACTTGCACTACAAAATTCCATTATTATTTGACAATAAATTAAAAGGCGTAACTCAGGATCTATCACTACAATAAACTAAAAGGCCTAACTCAGGATAAGGCAAGTTTCCTATTTTTACTTTTTCACTATTGTCTTCCTTATCTGTCTTTCTAGCCTCTCTTTACCACTATAATCATACAATTCTCGAATAACAAAATCAACGGATGCACAACCAAAAAAAAAAAAAAGAAGAAGGAGATCACCATGAACAAACCAGACACAAAGGTAATGTAGTAGAGGCACCAGGTTTCTATCGAGAAGAAAATAAAATAAAAAGGATCTAGCCACTAATACTCAATTCAATCTATAAAATAAGGCGAGTAATACTTAATTCAATAAATAAAAGGTCACCAATATTCAAATTAACAGGATAATAAGAACGTTCATCCAAAGCAATAAACAATAAGAAAAACCGGACATAAAAAAATAAAAGGAGCACGGTAATAGCCCATACTGGATTAATAGTATTCTGGGCCGGAGCAATGAACTTTTTTGAAGTAGCCCATTTCGTACTCGAGAAACCCATGTATGAACAAGGTTTAATTTTACTTCCCCATCTAGCATTAACCCTAATAGCAAAATAATAATTATTATTATTATTAAAATAGAGAACCACCCTGACCTGAAAGTAAGTCGATCGCGTGCAATGGAAAAACTAGGTATTGATCTATGTTCACAATCAGAAATTTGATCTCCTTGTTTTTTGTTTTGGAATGTAGGTTTGAAACACAGGAACTAAAAGAGATATATGAGGATGGGAAAAAGATATAAAGAAGATTTGATTTGAATAGATTTTCTGATGAGAATTTGCAGCAGCCCACTTACCCACTCCCTTGAGATATTCTAATTTCTTTTATTTTATTTATCTACCCACTTACGTAAAACCTAACCACTCCTCGTACAAATCTAATCACTCCTTTAAGATATTTTAATTTTACTTTATTTTATTTATTTTTTATTTTTATTTATTTTATTTTATTTTATCTTATTTTCAAAAAAAAAAACCAGGGTGTTACAGTTGTCAAAGTGGTCTAGAACTCACTAGCCAACTCAACCAACCATAAATTCAAGGTGAGCCAGGCTTTAAAAAACTAAAATTTTATAAATGAGTGAAAATTATAATCCAGTCCATTAAGGTTGAATGATAGTGTAGTAAGTTGACCTACCAACCCGTCTAAATCACTTTACACACATATTTATATTTAAATAATTATCTTTCTTTTAATTTATTAAAAACCAAAATTTTTTATCTATGATTATTTATTTTGGTGAAAATTAAAATTTTCTATTTTATTTATTATTTTTTTAAAATAAAAAATAATAATTTTCTATTTAAATTATTAATTTTTTAAAACTATTTTTTTCCAATTTTATGTGGATCGGTGAGCTAACACATTTAACCCACCAACTTATGGTGGCTAGACTCAGTTGAAATTTTTTAAATAAAAGCAAATAAGTGTGTTGAGATAGAGTGACTTATTTTACTAATAACTTAAGGTAGGTTAAATTAATGTTTCTGAAAACTTTATTTCTAGCACATTGTAGTTTAATTAAGAAAAATATTTTTTTAATTTATATTGTTGTTATTTTGATTGCGATATTAAATTTTTTACTAATTTAGAAGTTGAACTTAATTATTTTATGTTTTATTCTTTTATATTAGTATTACAGTATGTTTATTATAGGATTTATATTGATACACTTTTATTGATTTATTTATGTAGTGATGTAATTAATTTTGATTTAAATCTTTGTGGTCCAAATTTCACAAGTTCAAGGGCGGAGATAACTCAACCTACCACAAGTTTAAAGTGGACCGAGCTAGGCTAAAATTATAAAAATTTAAAAATGAGTAAAAATATAATTTAGCCCACTAAGATTAGATCTTAGTGCGTTAGGATGGCCCACCAACCTACCTAAATCACTTATACACATATTCAAATAATTGTCTTTCTTAAAATTTATTAAAAACTAAAAAAATTATGCTTTGATTATTTATTTTGGTGAAAACTAAAATTTTCTATTTCATTTATTAATTTTTTTACAAATTAAAAATAATAATTTTCTATTTGAATTATTATTTTTTACAAATTAAAAATAATAATTTTCTATTTGAATTATTATTTTTTAAAAAAAACTATTTTTTTTTAAAATTTTACGTAGTTTGGTGAGCTACCACATTTAACCTTCCAACTCACGGTGGGCTAAACTAGTTTGAAAAGTTTTAAATAAAAATAAATAGGTGAATTGAGGTAGAATGACTTGTTTTACTAACGAGTTAAAGGTTGGTTGGATTGACGTATAATAACTCTATTTCTAATCCATCGTAACTTAATTAAGAAAAATAATTTTTTAATTTATATTGTTGTTATTTTGATTGCTTTATTAAATATTTTACTAATTTAGAAGTTGAAGTTAACTATTTTATATTTTACTCTTTTATATTAATACTTTAGTATGTTCATTATAGGATGCATATATATACACATTTATAGATTTATTTATTGTAATGTAATTAATTTTGATTTAAATCTTAGGTGAACTTAGCCTACCACAAGTTTAAGGTGAGCTGGGCTAAAAAATCAAAATTTAAAAATGAGTGAAAAATAAAACTTGGCCCACTAAGGTTGAATCGTTAGGTTGACCCATCAACCCGCCCAAGTCACTCGTACATGTATTCAAATAACTGTCTTTCTTTAAATTTATTAAAAACTAAAAAAATTATGCTTTGGTTATTTATTTTGGTGAAAATTAAAATTTTCTATTTCATTTATTATTTTTTAACAAATTAAAAATTAAAAATGATAATTTTCTATTTGAATACATGTGAGTAAAGGACATAATGTGCATCTATCATGTAACCAATATCCATACATATTGCTAAACATATATTAACTTACACTACACATGTAAAAGAAAGATACATAGAAAATGGGTGGACTAGTCTCACCCATGTCTACCAAAGACCTTTATATCAAAAGAATACTACGCTAAGAGTAGTATGTACACATAACTCACACATAAACTATTTTATTAACTTCATCAAAAGCTCTCCACAACTTTATCTTCTAGCTTGATTATCAGCTTTTCTTCTTGTTCTTTATCTATTCTATGTTTGTTCTTAGCAAAACTCGCATCACCATCAAATTTACTTTCCCAACATAAGTTGAGATCATCATAGACATCACCCACCGATGTAAACATGTAAGGATGAGAAGTTCTTTATGCAAGTAAGGCCAAGAGAACATCGAAAAAAAACCTTATCATTAGCACATATAAATATAAGTATATCACATCTCCAAAATATCCATTTTAGATCTATGAGTCCCAGCACAGACTCATCTACTAACCAACTTGATCACGTACTCACATGCTTTCTAGTTAGTCTGTTTATTCCCACTAGCTAGTTTTTACCTTGAGTTTCCATCACGTGCTCTCCAATTAGCATGTTTATTCCCACTAGCCAGTTTCTACCTCGATTTTCCATCACATGCTTCTCCAGTTAGTCTGTTCATTCCCATTAGCCAGTTTCTACCTCGAGTTTCCATCACATTCTCTCCAATTATTCTGTTTGTTCTCACTGACCTGTTTCCATCTCGAGTTTTATTTTGTATAAAGAATTGTCTTTACCACTCATGTCTCCTTCTTCTTCTATTCTCTTCCTTTGTGTCCATTTTCTTCTTCTTCATCCAAACCTTAACTCACTATTATATCACAATCATTTTTTCCTTTTTCATCCTCCTTCCTTTTTCTTACTATTTGTTTTCGGGCTCTTCCATGAATCCACAAATATCACCCCTCCATTACATTTAAACTGTCATTATTTTAATATGTTTAACCTTTACAAATTCAGTGTAACCGCTTGATGAGTTTTTGACAAAGAAAAAATGGTTTAGAACATAGCAGAGTGTGACAGGACAATAAATCTTATATAATATGGTAACTATTAAACTGAGCAAGATATTGCGTCTTGTTTTGACATTTTGTTTTGACATTTCGTGTTTATTAAACCCACGATGGAATATATTCTCGCCCCTTATGAAATATAGTTGAGTATTTTAACATGTGTGAGTTTACGATTATCATTAATTTATGAAAATATAATTCATAAATTATTATAAAAAAATCACTATAAAATTTGATTAAGAATTATAAACTAATTTTTATAATATTATTATTTCTGTTTATTTTAAAGTTGATTAAAATTATTTTTGATAAAATTAGTTTTAAATTGTATAATGTAATTAAAAATTGAAGTGTATACCTATATTAATCGTAATCATAAACTTTACATTAGAACCTGTATAACAGTGTAAATATTTCAGTTTGAAATTAATTAAACTATTTTCCACTGTATTTCTCGTAAAATGTAATTTGGAATAATGATAGTAATTATTTGCAACGTGCGTATTTACATTATCAAATGGTAAATATATTTTATAAAATAACTACGATAAATATTTTTCCTTTTAACTTTTAGGACACTTGTTTTCTTATTCAACCTCTCAACGACACCTGTTTTTTTTTTTTTTTCTGGCAACTTATTTACACCGAAATAAATAAATTTATTGACAACCAAGAAAGGAAATAAATAGACATAAGATGAATCCATCAAAAGCAATCTCCCAAGTTATGCGTTTCTCTCAGGTTTGTTTCCTTCTTTCAATACTTCAACCCTTCTATTTAGTTTCTTTGTTTAAAAGAATTAACCCGTTTCAAATGCTTCATGTACCGATCTTTTTTTCTTTCCCATATTTCAGATTTGCTTTTCTCTGTCGTTCTCATTCATGCATCATTCATCCCATTCATGCATTCATTCATCTATGCATTCATTCATTCTTTTTCTTTTTTACCCATTATTGCATCCATTCTTTCACGGTTCCTCCATTAACCTCCGCAAAATTTCATGGTACGTTTTGCCTTCTTTAAAATAACCTTTCTTGTCGCTTATTTTTTGTTTCTTTGTGTTTGGGTTTACGCAATTATGCTCTATTTCTTAATTTATTCATGTTCATTTGAAAAATTCTGGGCTTTTGATGTTCAGCTCTGGTTGCAATCAATGTCGGGAAACAGTACTCGAAGATGAGCAGTTTGTTATTTTTTGGGAAGATTTGTGGGTTCTTTGCTAACAACTTTCTTGATTTACCACTGTGTACAGGCGCTGTACTTTTGTGTTCCGTTCGTGAACAATTACTAGAGTATTATGGAAATAAAAAAGGCTTTGGAGATGCAGAAGAAAATCTTTTAACTTGCTTAGCAGAAGACTTATTTCACAGGTAATCAGTCTGTAGTTTGGAAAATTTTGTATGTTAAATGCTTGATGCCTCTAAGTTTATTCATATTCGCTCGGGTCAGGCACGAATCACCATTTGAAAGTTTGTATTGTCTGTACTTGTAGTGGCTATATTGCTTGACTTGGACTCTCATCGAAGAAGGTGATGTTGATTTCCTATCTTTATTGATTCTTTATTCATTTGATCATATAAAACGATGCCTCTATGTGAATTCACAATGTTTTTCCCACGATTTTGAACTACAAGTGAATTACTTATGAATTTATAATGTCTCTTCCACGACTTTGAATTACAAGCGAATTCTTTGTGAATTCACAATGTTCCTCCCTCGATTTTGAATTACATATTAATTGTATGTGAATTCACAATGTTCATCCCTCAGTTTTGAACTAAAAGTGAATTCTTTGTGAATTCACAATGTCTCTCCTTTGGTTTTGAACTACAAGTGGGTTCTTTGTGAATTCACAATGTTCCTCCCTCAGTTTTGAATTACAATTGAATTCCTTGTGAATTCACAATGTCCCTCCTTGATTTTGAATTACAATTGAATTCCTTGTGAATTCACAATGTCCTTCCTTGATTTTGAATTACAAGTGAATTCCTTGTGAATACACGATGTCCCTCCCACGGTTTTCAATTACAAGTTAATTGTATGTGAATTCATAATGTCTCTCCCTCGGTTTTGAATTACAAGTGAATTCCTTGTGAATTCACAATGTCCCTCCCTCGGTTTTGAACTACAAGTGAATTTTTTGTGAATTCACAATGTCAATCAAAGTGAATTCGTTGTAAATTCACAATATCTCTTCCTTAGTTTTGAATTAAAAGTAAATTCTATGTGAATTCCTTGTGAATTCAAAATGTCTCTCCCTCAGTTTTTAATTATAACTGAATTCCTTGTGAATTCACAGTGTCCCTCCCCTGGTTTTGAATTATAAGTGAATTCTAAGTGAATTCACAATATCCCTCCATCGGTTTTGAACTACAAGTGAATTCCTTGTGAATTCAGAATGTCCCTCCCTCGGTTTTGAACTACATGTAAATTCCATGTGAACTAACAATGTCCCTCCCTCGGTTTCGAATTACAACTGAATTCTTTGTGAATTTACAATGTCCCTCCTTCAGTTTTGAATTACAAGTGAATTCCTTGTGAACTCACAATGTCCTTCCGTCGGTTTTGAACTACAAGTGAATTATTTGTGAACTAACAATGTCCCTCCCTCGATTTTGAACTACCAGTGAATTTCATGTGAATTCACAATGTCCCTCCCTCGGTTTGGAATTACAAGTTAATTCATTGTGAATTCACAGTGTCCCTCCCTTGGTTTTGAATTACAAGTGAATTCTATGTGAATTCACAATGTCCCTCCCTCGATTTTGAACTACAAGTGAATTCTTTGTGAATTCACAATGTCTCTCCCTCGGTTTTGAATTACAAGCGAATTCTTTGTGAATTCACAATGTTCCTCCCTCGCTTTTGAATTACATATTAATTGTATGTGAATTCACAATGTTCATCCCTCGGTTTTGAACTAAAAGTGAATTCTTTGTGAATTCACAATGTCCCTCTCACGGTTTTGAATTACAATTGAATTCCTTGTGAATTCACAATGTCCCTCATCAATTTTGAATTACAATTGAATTCATTGTGAATACACGATGTCCCTCCCTCGGTTTTGAATTACAAGTTAATTGTATGTGAATTCACAATATCCCTCCCTCGGTTTTGAATTACAAATGAATTCTTTGTGAATTCACAATGTCCCTCCCTCGATTTTGAACTACAAGTGAATTCTTTTTGAATTCACAATGTCCCTCCATTGATTTTTAATTACAAGTGAATTCTTTGTAAATTCACAATATCTCTTCCTCGGTTTTGAATTAAAACTGAATTCTATGTGAATTCACAATGTACCTCGCTCAATTTTGAATTACAAATGAATTCCTTGTGAATTCAAAATGTCCCTCCCTCGGTTTTTAATTACTAGTGAATTCCTTGTGAATTCACAGTGTCGCTCCCTCGGTTTTGAATTACAAGTGAATTCACAGTATCCCTCTCACGGTTTCGAACTACAAGTGAATACCTTGTGAATTCACAATGTCCCTCCTTCGATTTTGAACTACAAGTGAATTCCTTGTGAATTCACAATGTCCCTCCCTCGGTTTTGAACTACAAGTGAATTCTTTGTGAATTCACAATGTCCCTCCATTGATTTTTAATTACAAGTGAATTCTTTGTCAATTCACAATATCTCTTCCTTGGTTTTCAATTAAAAGTGAGTTCTATATGAATTAACAATGTACCTCGCTCAATTTTGAATTACAAATGAATTCCTTGTGAATTCAAAATGTCTCTCCCTCGGTGTTTAATTACAAGTGAATTCCTTGTGAATTCACAATGTCCCTCCCACGATTTTGAATTACAAGTGAATTCTAAGTGAATTCACAGTGTCCCTCCATCGATTTTGATCTACAAGTGAATTCCTTCTGAGTTCAAAATGTCTCTCCCTCGGTTTTGAACTACAAGTGAATTCCTTGTGAATTCACAATGTCCCTCCCTCAGTTTTGAACTACAAGTGAATTCCATGTGAACTCACAATGTCCCTCCCTCGGTTTTGAATTACAGGTGAGTTCTTTGTCAATTTACAATGTCCCTCCTTCGGTTTTGAATTAAAAGTGAATTCCTTGTGAACTCACAATGTCCCTCCCTCGATTTTAAACTACAAGTGAATTATTTGTGAACTGACAATGTTTCTCCCTCGGTTTTGAACTAAAAGTGAATTTCTTATGAATTCACAATGTCTCTCCCTCGGTTTGGAATTATAAGTTAATTCTTTGTAAATTCACGGTTTCCCTCCCTTGGTTTTGAATTACAAGTGAATTCTATCTGAATTCACAATGTCTCTCCCTCGATTTTGAACTACAAGTGAATTCCTTGTGAATTCACAATGTCTCTCCCTCGATTTTGAATTATAAGTGAAATCTTTGTGAATTCACAATGTTCCTCCCTCGTTATGAATTACATGTTAATTGTATGTGAATTCACAATGTTCTTCCCTCGGTTTTGAATTACAAGTGAGTTCTTTGTGAATTCATAATGTTCCTCCCTTGGTTTTGAACTACAAGTGAGTTCTTTGTGGATTCACAATGTCGCTCCCTCGATTTTGACTTACAATTGAATTCCTTGTGAATTCACAATGTTCCTCCTCGATTTTGAATTACAAGTGAATTTCTTGTGAATACACGATGTCCCTCCCTCGATTTTGAACTACAAGTGAGTGAATTCCTTGTGAATTCACAATGTCCCTCCATTGATTTTTAATTACTAGTGAATTCTTTGTCAATTCACAATATCTCTTCCTTTGTTTTGAATTAAAGTGAATTCTATGTGAATTTACAATGTACCTCGCTCAATTTTGAATTACAAATGATTTCCTTGTGAATTCAAAATGTCTCTCCCTCGGTTTTTTAATTACAAGTGAATTCCTTGTGAATTCACAGTGTCCCTCCCTCGGTTTTGAATTATAAGTGAATTCTAAGTGAATTCACAAGTATCCTCCTTCGATTTTGAATTACAAATGAATTCCTTGTGAACTCACAATGTCCTTCCCTCGGTTTTGAACTACAAGTGAATTATTTGTGAACTCACAATGTCTCTCCCTGGATTTTGAACTACAAGTGAATTTCTTGTGAATTCACAATGTTCACCCCTCAGTTTGGAATTACATGTTAATTCTTTGTGAATTCACAGTGTCCCTCCGTTGGTTTTGAGTTACAAGTAAATTCTATGTGAATTCACAATGTCCCTCCCTTGGTTTTGAGTTACAAGTGAATTCTATGTGAATTCACGATGTCCCTCCCTCGATTTTGAACTACAAGTGAATTCACGATGTCCTTCCCTCGGTTTTGAATTACAAGTGAATTCTTTGTGAATTCACAATGTCCCTCCCTCGGTTTTGAATAACAAGTGAGTTCGTTGTGAATTCACAATGTCCCTCCCTTGGTTTTGAACTACATCTGAGTTCTTTGTGAATTCACAATGTCCCTCCCTCGGTTTTCAATTAAAATTGAATTCCTTATGAATTCACAATCTCTCTCCCTCGGTTTGCAATTACAAGTGAATTCTATATGAATTCACAATGTCTCTCCCTCGATTTTCAATTACAAGTGAATTCTATATGAATTCACAATGTCTCTCCCTCGGTTTTGAACTACAAGTGAATTATATGTGAATTTACAATGTCCCTCCCTCTGCTTTGAACTACTAGTGAATTCCTTGAGAATTAACCATGTCCCTCCCTCTGTTCTGAACTACAAGTGAATTCCTTGTGAATTCAAAATGTCCCTCCCTCAGTTTTGAATTATAAGTGAATTCTTTGTGAATTTACAATGTCTCTCCCACGGTTTTGAATTACAAGTTAATTGTATGTGAATTCACAATGTTCCTCCCTCGGTTTTGAATCACATGTGAATTCTTTGTGAATTTACAACGTCCTTCCCTCGGTTTTGAATTACAAGTTAATTGTGAATTCGTTGTGAATTCACAATGTCCCTCCCTCGATTTATAATTACAAGTGAATTCTTTGTAAATTTACAATGTTCCTGCCTCAGTTTTGAACTACAAGTGAATTTTATGTAAATTCACAATGAAACTCCCTCGGTTTTGAACTACATGTGAATTCACAATCTCCCTCCATCGATTTTGAATTACAAGTGAATTCTTTGAGAATTCACAGTGTCCCTCCCTCAGTTTTAAATTACGAGTGAATTCACACTGTCTCTCCATCGATTTTGAATTACAAGGGAATTCCTTGTGAATTCACAATGTCCCTCACTCTGTTTTGAACTATAAGAGAATTCTTTGTAAATTCACAATGTCTCTCCCTTGAATTTGAATTACAAGTGAATTCTATTTAAATTCACAATGTGCCTCAGTTTTGAATTACATGTGAATTCCTTGTGAATTCATAATGTCCCTCCTCGATTTTGAATTATAAGTGAATTTCTTGGGAATTCACAATGTCTCTCCCTCGATTTTTATTACAAGTTTATTGTATGTAAACTCACAATGACCCTCCCTCGATTTTGAACTAAAGGTGAATTCTTTGTGAATGCACAATGTCCATCCCTCGATTTATAATTACAAATGAATTTTTTGTGAATTTATAGTGTCCCTCCCTCGGTTTTGAACTACAAGTGAATTCTTTGTAAATTCACAGTGTCCCTCCCTTGATTTTGAATTACAAGTGAATTCCTTGTGAATTCACTATGTCCCTCCCTCGGTTTTGAATTAGAATTAAATTCTTTGTGAAATCACAATATCCCTCCCTCGGTTTTGAATTACGAGTGAATTCACAATGTCCCTCCCTCGGTTTTGAATTACGAGTGAATTCACAATGTCCCTCCATCGATTTTGAATTACAAGTGAATTCCTTGTGAATTCATAATGTCCCTCCCTCGGTTTTGAGCAATAAGTGAATTCTTTTTGAATTCAGAATGTTCCTTCATTGATTTTGAATTACAAGTGAATTCTATGTAAATTCACAATGTCCCTCAGTTTTGAATTACATGTGAATTCCTTATTAATTCACAATGTCCCTCATCGATTTTGAATTATAAGTGAGTTCCTTGTGAACTCACGATGTCCCTCCCCCGGTTTTGAATTACAAGTGAATTCCTTGTGAATTCATGATTTTCCTCCCTCGGTTTTGAATTACAAGTGAATTCTATGTGACTTCACAATGTCCCTCCCTCGGCTTTGAACTACAAGTGAATTCCTTGTGAATTCACAATATCCCTTCCTCATTTTTGAACAATAAGTGAATTCCTTGAATGTCCCTACCTCGGTTTTGAATTACAAGTTAATTTTATGTGAATTCACAATGTTCCTTGTGACACCCTCAAAATTAATTTTCATAAATAATTTCGTAGTTAAAACATTTACTAAAAATTCTATAAAAATGTACATATTAACTATTTACTGTTATAATTTGATTAGACAGAAAATGTAATTCAAAAATAATTTATCATTGGGTAGCAATATTATTACGTAATTTGAGAAAATTATGATTACATTTCTAAATAAAAATGTAGTAAAAAAAAAAATAAATTTGTGGTTTGACATTTTTATTACTATTTGATGTTTCAAATATTATTTTATATTTCGAATTACTGAAAATTTATTGTTTTAATTATATTATTATTAAGAAATCTTATTTTATATTTGATTTGAGAAATATTTTAAGAAATAAAAAATAAAAAAAAAATAATAATAAATAAATAAATAAATAAACTTAGAATGACTCATGTAGGATTCGAACATGCAACATATAAATTATTAAGCCACCACTTTAACCAACTAAGCTACTACATTTATTTGATACTTTTATAAAATATAAGATATATATTAAGTACTAGTTTATTGTTTAAAAAAATTTTAAAATTAAAATGTCACATGTAGGACTCAAACCTGCAACCTTCAAAGTTAGAAATAGAATACTTTTACCAATTGAGCTAATAAATTTATTTAATAAATTTTAAAAATATAAGGTATATAATAAGTACGAGCGAAATATGTGAACTTAAAAAAATAGAGAAAAATAATTTTTAGATTCTTTATAATTTAGTATTAATTATGGAATAATCATATATGATATTTGAATAATGGAATTAAAAAAAAAATAATAATAATAATAATAATAAAATAATAAAATAATAAAATATATATATATATATATATATAAATAAAAGTTAGAAAATTCTGAACAAGTGCAATATGTCATGAATGATGAAAAGATGCACTAAGTTAGTGGTGTTAGCACCAATTTGATTAATGGAGCACTAAAAAGAAAAAGAATTATAATTAATTATTTATGGAAAAACCACTAAGTATATTAAATTTTACCACTAATAATATTTTAAATTTTATTTCATCTATAAATAGAAACCATTTGAGAACACTTCAGCCATGAATTCATTTGCACCAAAACACCAAAATCTTAGTTTTTCCAATTTTCCCAAAACCATAAGCTTATTTTGCTAAAATTCCAAATTTTTCTAAATTCACCAAAAACCTATTTCATTTAACTTTGAGAGTAGAATCAACCTTCTTTCAACCTTCAAAAGCTTTCTCAAAGTCTTCCAAAAGAGTAGCCAAAAGAAATCAAGGTGAGGGAAGTTTCTAAATTATTATGAATTTTCAATTTAATTAAGTTTTCAAGTTTCTAAAAAATTATAGAATAATCCTAAAAAAAAATATTATTCTATATTTTAATTTTTATAATCTTATTCTCTTGGAATTATAATTATTATTGAAGTTTTAAAGTAATAAGGATTGTAAGGAAAGTTGCAATTTATTTAAGTTTTCAATTACTAAAATAATGCATATTTAAAAAAATATAAAAACAAAAATGATGTAAGCAGGAATTGAACCCATAACCTTCGATTGAACCATGTCCTAACCAACTGAGCTATTCCAACTTTTGTTTATAATATCGCATATTTATATTTTTATACTGAAATATTTCTGTTTCCATTTATTTATATTGCATATAATATTTGGAGATCCTAAAATTATGAGATCTAACTAGAGAGGCTGCCACCTTTTTGATTTCATAATTTTAGTTATTTATATAATATTACAATGATTAATTTTTCTATATTTTGAACTTGGATGACTTTTGATTGAACTTGAATAACTTTGGATGTGTACTTGGATGATGACTTAGATTGTTTATGTTTACCTTTTCTTTGAACTTGGATGATGATTGAGACTGTGATTAATTAACTATGCTATGTGGAAGATCGTGATGAAAACTATGACTATTATATTATAAATTATTAATCTACAACGTAAAATATAATGATGGAGTGTACTTGTAATATCAATAAGTTGGTATTGTTTTAAATGAGATTTTTAGAAAGGGAGATAAGATTTCATTCATTCATGCATGCCTCAAAAGAGGTGGCCTCGGTTAGAGGTGCGAGATAATAACTTAATCCGTGCGTCTAGGTGGGATGCCGGACTTGGGGATTTTTATAGTGAGAATTCATTTAATTCATGATGATCACATGATTGTTTATGAGATTCTCACTGCTTTCGTGAAATCCCAACCGGTCTGTAAGTTTTACGATGATGATGTCGTATTATCTCGAGATGGTACCACATTGCATATTTTTGGAGTTGAGGATGGAGCATGCATCATATAGAAATTTCATTTAAGTCATAATTCATTCTTTATTTATTTGATTATGATATGTATTATATTGATAATTTTATATGATATGTATTTTTATTAAGATTTTTGGAACTTACTTGCGTGTTTGTGTAGCCGTCATGGTTTGACACCTGTGATGATCCTAAATTTTAATTGGGGGAGCAGATTAACAGGATAAATCTATTGGAGATGTGAACGAAGGATAAGCAAACATGAGAATTTTTGTGAATAATGTGTATATTATAATTATCACAATATTACGTACTATGTGACATTTTGTAAATAACTTTTGATGTATGATTACGATGTGATCTATGTGATGTGTTTTATTTTGGTGACATTTTTGTTAGCAAGGGAAATTATTTTAAAATTTTATTTAAAGAAATCTAAATGAAGGGAAACATTTTCAAATAATAATAATAAATAGATAAAAAGGAAAATATTTAAGCAATGAAAAACAGCGAGGCGTTACATTCCTCCCTTGATTTTGAAATACAAGTGCATTCCTTGTGAATTCACAATGTCCCTCCCTCGATTTGGAATTACAAGTTAATTCTTTGTAAATTCATAATGTCCCTCCCTTGGTTTTGAATTACAAGTGAATTCTATGTGAATTCACAATGTCCCTCCCTCGATTTTGAATTACAAGTGAATTCCTTGTGAATTCACAATGTCCCTCCCTCGGTTTTGAACTACAAGTGAATTTCATGTGAACTCACAATGTCCCTCCCTCGGTTTTGAATTACAAGTGAATTCATTGTGAATTTACAATGTCCCTCCTTAGGTTTTGAATTACAAGTGAATTCCTTGTGAACTCACAATGTCCCTCCCTCGATTTTGAACTACAACTGAATTATTTGTGAACTCACAATGTCACTCCCTCGATTTTGAAATACAAGTGAATTTCTTGTGAATTCACAATGTCCATCCCTCAGTTTGGAATTACAAGTTAATTCTTTGTGAATTCACAGTGTCCCTCCCTTGGTTTTGAATTACAAGTGAATTCTATGTGAATTCACAATGTCCCTCCCTCGATTTTGAACTACAAGTGAATTCCTTGTGAATTCACGATGTCCCTCCCTCGGTTTTGAATTACAAGTGAATTCTTTGTGAATTCACAATGTCCCTACCTCGGTTTTGAATTACAAGTTAATTGTATGTGAATTCACAATGTCCATCCCTCGGTTTTGAATTACAAGTGAGTTCTTTGTGAATTCACAATGTCCCTCCCTTGGTTTTAAACTACAAGTGAGTTCTTTGTGAATTCACAATATCCCTCCCTCGGTTTTGAATTACAATTGAATTTCTTATGAATTCACAATGTCTCTCCGTCGTTTTTCAATTACAAGTGAATTCTGTATGAATTCACAATGTCCCTCCCTCGGTTTTGAACTACAAGTGAATTTTATGTGAATTTACAATATCCCTCCCTCGGCTTTGAACTACTAGTGAAGTCCTTGTGAATTAACAATGTTCATCCCTCGGTTTTGAATTACAAGTGAATTCCATGTGAATTCAAAATGTCCCTCCTTCGGTTTTGAATTACAAGTGAGTTCTTTGTGAATTTACAATGTCCCTCCCTTGGTTTTGAATTATAAGTTAATTGTATGTGAATTCACAATGTCCCTCCCTCGATTTAGAATTACAAGTGAATTCTTTGTGAATTTACAACGTCCCTCCCTCGGTTTTGAATTACTAGTGAATTCTTTGTGAATTTACAATGTCCTTCCCACGATTTTGAACTACAAGTGAATTCCTTGTGAATTCAAAATATCCCTCCCTCAGTTTTGAATTACAAGTGAATTCTTTGTGAATTTACAATGTCCCTACCTCGGTTTTGAATTACATGTGAATTCTTTGTGAATTTACAACCTCCTTTGATGCAATCCTCAAGGAGAAGAACATATAAGTTGCGGATCTTCATGCTTCAATGGAGGCTTGGATAAATGAAGAAGAAGCTCAAGGCCTCAAGGAGAAAAAGAAATAGAAAGCGGAAGGAGTTTAGAGATGGAAGCGCAATGACAAGTGTCAATAATCTAGAGGTGGAACCGCCACAATTGACAAGGAAACTATTGATGAGATTTAAGGTTCTTAACAAGAACACAAGAGAGAACACTCTGAAGAATAAGCTCTTAGCTTAATTCAATATTCAAAAAATTTATCAAAAGTTCTTTACAAATATGAAAATGGCCTACTTATACTAAGAGAATTGGTTCCAAGCTTGCTATGCAAGGAACTAATGTCCACCCTTGGATTAGATTCTAATCTAATGGCCACGGAAGGAAGCTTATGGTGCATGTTTGATTAACTTGGAGAACAAGGATCAATCCTCCACCCTTGGATGTAGATCCTCATCCAATGATTACGGCGCCAAACTTGCACTCTAAGCTTCTAAGCTTAGCCCTTGGATTAGTATCCTCATCTAATGGTCACGGTGCCAAGCTTGCACTCCAAGCTTCTAATCTTAACCCTTGGATTAGAATCCTATCTAAGGGTCACTAATTCTTTGTTTATTACAAGTTTAGGCCCAAATTAAATCCTTAAAACAATTACATAATTGAAAGAAAACTACTAATAAGCCTAAACATTAAAACATTTCGCTGAAAATTCGTGGAAGCATTCCAACGCTAACTTTAAGCTCATTTTCTAACTAGTTTCAGTCCGAACTGGGTTTTGGTATCTCGTAGCTTTTATAGCCCTTGAAGTCCTCTTTAATTTGGCACCAAGATCACCTCAATTGGATTTGTGTAGCGTGAGTTATGGTCGAAATACTGAACCTAGTCAGACAGTAAAAATATTGCGAATTTATTAGAAACCCAATTTATTAAAGATTAAGGTTGGAGAGTTTGGTTGGGCTTTTGGAGATGGATGGTCCTCCATCATCCTTCCCTCGGTTTTGAATTACAAGTTAATTGTGAATTCGTTGGAAATTCACAATGACCCTCCCTCGATTCATAATTACAAGTGAATTCTTTGTAAATTTACAATGTCCCTCCCTCGGTTTTGAACTATAAGTGAATTCATTGTAAATTCACAATGTCCCTCCCTTGATTTTGAATTACAAGTGAATTCTATTTGACTTCACAATGTCCCTCAATTTTGAATTACATGTGAATTCCTTGTGAATTCACAATGTCCCTCCTCGATTTTGAATTACAAGTGAATTCCTTGTGAATTCACAATGTCTCTCCCTCAGTTTTTATTACAAGTTTATTGTATGTGAATTCACAATGTCCTTCCCTCGGTTTTGAACTAAAAGTGAATTCTTTGTGAATTCACAATGTCCATCCCTCGATTTATAATTACAAGTGAATTCTTTGTGAATTTACAATGTCCATCCCTCGATTTATAATTATAAGTGATTTCTTTGTGAATTTACAATGTCACTCCCTCGGTTTTGAAGTACAAGTGAATTCCTTGTGAATTCACAATGTCCCTCCATCGGTTTTGAATTACAAGTAAATTCTTTGTGAAATCACAATGTCCCCCCTTCGGTTTTGAATTACGAGTGAATTCTTTATGAATTCACATTGTCCCTCCATCGGTTTTGAATTTCAAGAGAATTCCTTGTGAATTCACAATGTCCCTCGCTCGATTTTGAGCTATAAGTGAATTCTTTTTGAATTCACAATGTTCATTCCTTAATTTTGAATTACAAGTGAATTCTATGTAAATTCAGAATGTCCCTCAGTTTTGAATTACATGTGAATTCCTTGTGAATTCACAATGTCCCTCCTCGATTTTGAATTATAAGTGAATTCCTTGTGAATTTACAATGTCCCTCTCTCGGTTTTGAATTACAAGTGAATTCCTTGTGAATTCACGATTTCCCTTCCTCGATTTTGAATTACAAGTGAATTCTGTGTGACTTCACAATGTCCCTCCCTCGTTTTTGAACTACAAGTGAATTCCTTGTGAATTCACAATGTCCCTCCCTCAGTTTTGAACAATAAGTGAATTCCTTGTGAATTCACAATGTCTCTCCCTCGGTTTTGAATTACAAGTTAATTGTATGTAAATTCACAATGTTCTCCCTTGATTTTGAACTACAAGTGCATTCCATGTGAATTCACAATGTCTCTCCCTCGGTTTGGGATTACAAGTTAATTCTTTGTAAATTCACAGTGTCCCTCCCTTGGTTTTGAATTACAAGTGAATTCTATGTGAATTCACAATGTCCCCCCCCTCGGTTTTGAATTACAAGTGAATTCCTTGTGAATTCACAATGTCCCCCCCTCGGTTTTGAACTACAAGTGAATTCCTTGTGAATTCACAATGTCCCTCCCTCGGTTTTGAACAACAAGTGAATTCCATGTGAACTCACAATGTCCCTCCCTTGGTTTTGAACTACTAGTGAATTCTTTTTGAATTCACAATGTCCCTCCCTTGGTTTTGAATTACAAGTGAATTCCTTGTGAACTCACAATGTCCCTCCCTCGGATTTGAACTACAAGTGAATTATTTGTGAACTCATAATGTCCCTCCCTCGATTTTGAACTACAAGTGAATTTCTTGTGAATTTACAATGTCCCTTCCTCGGTGTGGAATTACAATTTAATTATATGTGAATTCACAGTGTCTCTCCCTCGGTTTTGAATTACAATTGAGTTCTTTGTGAATCCACAATGTCCTTCCTTTGGTTTGGAACTACAAGTGAGTTCTTTGTGAATTCACAATGTCGCCCCCTCGATTTTGAATTACAATTGAATTCCTTATGAATTCAAAATGTTCCTCCCTCGGTTTTCAACTACAAATGAATTTTATATGAATTCACAATGTCCCTCCCTCGATTTTGAACTACAAGTGAATTTACAATGTCTCTACCTCGCCTTTGAACTACTAGTGAATTCCTATTGAAATAACAATGTCCCTCCCTCGGTTTTGAACTACAAGTGAAATCCATGTGAATTTAAAATGTCCCTCCAAGATTTTGAACTACAAGTGAGTTCTTTTTGAATTCACAATTTACCTCCCTCGGTTATGAATTACAAGTGAATTCTTTGTGAATTTACAACGTGCCTCCCTCGGTTTTGAATTACAAGTGAATTCTATGTGAATTCACAATGTCCCTCCCTCGATTTTGATCTACAAGTGTATTCCTTGTGAATTCAAAATGTCCCTCTTTCGGTTTTGAATTACAAGTGAATTCTTTGTGATTATACAACATCCCTCCCTCGGTTTTGAATTCCAAGTAAATTGTATGTGAATTCACAATATCGCTCCCTCGATTTTGAACTAAAAGTGAATTCTTTGTGAATTCACAATGTCCCTCCCTCGATATATAATTACAAGTGAATTCTTTGTGAATTTACAATGTCCCTCCCTCGGTTTTGAACTACAAGTGAATTTTATGTAAATTCACAATGTTCCTCCCTCGATTTTGAAATACATGCGAATTCCTTGTGAATTCACAATGTCCGTCCCTCGATTTTGAATTACAAGTGAATTCGTTGTGAATTCACAATGTCCCTCACTCAGTTTTGACTTACGAGTGAATTCACAATGCCCCTCTATCGATTTTGAATTACAAGCGAATTCCTTGTGAATTCACAATGTCTCTCCCTTGGTTTTTATTACAATTTAATTGGATGTGAATTCACAATGTCTCTCCCTCAGTTTTGAACTAAAAGTGAATTCTTTGTGAACTCACAATGTCACTCCTTCGATTTATAATTACAAGTGAATTCTTTGTGAATTTACAATGTCCCTCCCTCGGTTTTGAACTACAAGTGAATTCTATGTAAATTCACAATGTTCCTCCCTTAGTTTTAAACTACATGTGATTTCCTTGTGAATTCACAATGTCCCTCCCTCAGTTTTGAATTACAAGTAAATTCTTTGTGAATTCACAATGTCCCTCCCATCAGTTTTGAATTATGAGTGAATTCTTTGTAAATTCACAATGTCCCTCCATCGATTTTGAATTACAAGTGAGTTCCTTGTGAATTCACAATGTCCCTCCCTCGATATTGAGCTATAAGTGAATTCTTTGTGAACTCACAATGTTCCTCCCTTGATTTTGAATTACAAGTGAATTATATGCGAATTCACAATGTCCCTCAGTTTTGAATTACATGTGAATTCCTTGTGAATTCACAATGTCCCTCCTCGATTTTGAATTACTAGTGAATTCCTTGTGAATTCATGATGTCCCTCCGTCGGTTTTGAACTACAAGTGAATTCCTTGTGAATTCACATCGTCCCTCCCTCGGTTTTGAACTACAAGTGAATTATTTGTGAATTCACAATGTCCCTCCCTTGGTTTTGAACTATATGTGAATTCTTTCTGAATTCACAATGTCCCTCCCTGGGTTTGGAATTACAAGTTAATTCTATGTGAATTCACAATGTCCCTCCCTCAGGTTAGAAATACAAGTGAATTCCTTGTGAATTTACAATGTCCCTCCCTCGATTTTGAACAACAAGTGAATTCCTTGTGAATTCATATTTGGTTTTGAATTACAAGTGAATTCTTTATGAATTTACAATGTCCCTCCCTCAGTTTTGAATTACAAGTTTATTATATTTGAAATCAAAATGTCTCTCCCTTAGTTTAGACTTACAAGTTATTTGTATTTGAATTCACAATGTCTCTCCCTCGGTTTTGAATTACAAGTGAATTCCTTGTGAATTCGTAATATTCCTTCCACGGTTTTGAACAAAAAGTAAATTACTTATGAATTCACAATGTCCCTCCCTAAGTTTTGAACTACAAGTGAATTCCTTGTGAATTCACAATGTCCCTCCCTCAGTTTTGAACTACAAGTGAATTTCATGGGAATTCACAATGTCCTTCTCTTGGTTTGGAATTACAAGTTAATTCTTTGTGAATTCACATTATCCTTCCCTTGGTTTTGAATTACAAGTGAATTCTATGTGAATTCACAATGTCCCTCCCTTGGTTTTGAATTAAAAGTTAATTATTTGTGAATTCACAATGTTCCTCCCTCGATTTTGAACTACAAGTGAAAACTATGTGAATTGAGAATGTCCCTCTCTCGATTTTGAACTACAAGTGAATTCTTTGTGAATTCACAATGTCCCTCCCTTGGTTTTGAATTACAAATGAATTCTTTCTGAATTTACAATGCCCCTCCCTCGGTTTTGACTTACATGTTAATTGTATGTGAATTCACAATGTTTCTCCCTCGGTTTTGTATTACAAGTGAGGTCTTTGTTTATTCACAATGTCCCTCCTTCGGTATTGAACTACAAGTGAGTTCTTTGTGAATTTACAATGTCCCTCCCTCGGTTTTGAATTACAAGTGAATTCCTTGTGAATTCACAATGTCCCTCCCTCGATTTTGAATTACAAGTGAATTCTATGTGAATTAACAATGTCCCTCCCTCGTCTTTGAACTACTAGTGAATTCCTTGTGAATCAACAATGTCCCTCCCTCGGTTTTAAACTACAAGTGAATTCCTTGTGAATTCAAAATGTCCCTCCCTTTGTTTTGAATTACAATTAAATTTTTTGTGAATTTACAATATCCCTCCCTCGGTTTTGAATTATAAGTGAATACTTTGTGAATTTAAAATGTCCCTCTCTCGGTTTTGAATTACAAGTGAATTCTATGTGAATTAACAATATTCCTCCCTCGATTTTGAATTACAAGTGAATTCACAATGTCTCTCCTCCCTTAGTTTTGAATTGTAAGTGAATTCCTCGTCAATTCACGATGTCCCTTGGTCGATTTTGAATTACAAGTGAATTCCTTGTGAATTTACAATGTCCCTCCCTCGGTCTTGAACAACAAGTGAATTCCTTATTAATTCAGAATGTCCCTCCCTCGGTTTTGAATTACAAGTGAATTCTTTGTGAAATTAGAATGTCCCTTCCTCAGTTTTGAATTACAAGTTAATTGTATTTGAATTCACAATGTCCCTCCCTCGGTTTTAAATTACATGTTAATTGTATGTGAATTCACAATGTCCCTCCTTCAGTTTTGAATTACAAGTGAATTCTTTGTGAATTTACAATGTCTCTCCCTCGGTTTTGAATTACAAGTTAATTGTTTTTGAATTAATAATGTCCCTCCCTCGGTTTTCAATTACAAGTTAATTGTATTTGAATTCACGATGTCTCTCCCTCGATTTTGAATTACAAATGAATTCCTTGTGAATTCTTAATGTTCCTCCCTTGATTTTGAATTACAAGTTAATTGTATTTGAATTCACATTGTCTCTCTCTCGGTTTTGAATTACAAGTGAATTCCTTTTGAATTCACAATGTCCATCCCTCGGTTATGAACTACATGTGAATTCTTTGTAAATTCACAATGTCCCTCCCTTGGTTTTGAATTACAAGTGAATTCTATGTGAATTCACAATGTCCCTCCCTCAGTTTTGAATTACAAGTGAATTTTTTGTGAATTCACAATGTCCCTCCCTTGGTTTTGAATTACAAGTGAATTCTATGTGAATTCACAATGTCCCTCCCTCAGTTTTAAATTACAAGTGAATTCCTTGTGAATTCCCTCCCTCGATTTTGAATTACAAGTGAATTCCTTGTAAATTCACAATGTCCCTCCATCAGTTTTGAATTACAAGTGAATTCTAAGTGAATTCACAGTGTCCCTCCATCGGTTTTGATCTATAAGTGAATTCCTTCTGAATTCACAATGTCTCTCCCTCGATTTTGAACTAGAAGTGAATTCCTTGTGAATTTTCAATGTCCCTCCCTCAATTTTGAAAAAAATAGAGAAAATAGAAGATGAAATTCTTGTTAAGTAGCTCAATACCATGGTCATTGAGGAACTTTTTGATTCCTCTTATTTGAATGATGCCCACATTTTTCCTGATGAAAATGTGGATACTTTGCTTGCAACTAATAAGCAAGATGCATTGACTAAGTCTACTAGTCAAAATGACTTGCACCATTTTTATTCTTCTCATGTGCATAATGCCTCTACTTTGTCTACAAGATACATAGCAAATGCTCTCATTTTGCCTTTAGTAAAAGTTGAGAATGTCATTTCTTATATGCTCCGATTGATATTGATACTAGTGATGCATAAATGATATCTACTATCACAGGGATGGCTTTGGATAACAGAGTGTTTTATGAACTTGAACAATGTTAAGTTGTGATTCCAACCTCTAATTATAACAATTTTGTTGCTTCATTTGTTTTAGGACCTCCACCTAAATTGTATATATATACATTTGTGTAGAATGACCAATAAACCTTGTGTTGGGATTCAAACAAAGTCCCACATTTTGTAGAACTTGTAGTAGTGTTAGACTTTGAATTAAGGGAGGATTTGTTGAGTATTTTGTTAATTCAAAGTCCCACATCGGCAGGTTTTAGAAAGAGAGAGGAGTTGAACACTTATATAAGAGAGAGTGATTGTTTTGTTCACTCGCACCATACCTCAGAGTGTGTGTCCACAGGTGTGTTTTTCCACATATGGTCCCGAGTATAGCGTTTTTGTTAGCCCTTTTGGAGGAGTTGTTTTGCTGTACTATTTGACATAGTGGATATTTTTCTGGACTAGGTTTCGTGGTTTTTGTCACTTTCATTGGGAGTTTCCACGTTAAAATTTTGTTGGCGTTACTCTTGCTCTTGCATTTTATTTTCCTTGCTCCCTTTCATTGGGAGTTTCCACGTTAAAATTTTGTTTATTTTTACATGCAGGCTTTCAGGTTCTGTGTGTAATTTTTCCGCTGCGCCACTAACAAATCCTTGTGTAAGAATTTTTCTAAGTTAATGCAGGATGAGTTCGAAATGGGTATGATGGGAGAATTAAAATTCTTCCTAGGACTTCAAGTCAAACAGACGAAAGAAGGAATCTATATTCATCAGCAGAAGTACACAAAAGGACTTCTCAAGAAGTACACAAAAGGACTTCTCAAGAAGTTCAAGATGGATAACGCAAAGCCAATGAAAACGTCCATGCATTCGTCTGGTGCTAGTCTCAACAAAGACGAATCAGGTAAGACCGTTGATCAGACGGTATATCGAGGTATGATTGGTTCACTATTTTATTTAACTACAAGTAGACCAGACATTATGTTTAACGTTTGTCTTTGTGCACGTTTTCAGTCTGATCCTAGAGAATCTCATTTACAAGCTGTTAAACGTATTCTTAGATATCTTATTGGAACCACTAATCTTTCTTTGTTTTATAAGAAAAATAGTGATTTCAGTTTGAATGACTATTGTGATGCTGATTATGCTGGAGACAAAGTGGAGAGAAAAAACACAAGTGGTGGTTGCCAATTCCTAGACAAGTCACTCATCTCTTGGTCAAGCAAGAAACAAAATTCTATAGCTCTCTCTACCACAGAAGCAGAATACATAGCTGCTGCTGGATGTTGTTCGCAACTTCTTTGGGTAAAACATCAACTTGAAGATTACTCCAGGTTTGAAACTCAAATCCCAGTTTTCTGTGACAACACTAGTGCAATTAATCTTAGCAAAAACCCTATTCAGCATTCAAAAGCTAAACACATTGAAATTAAATTTCATTTTATAAGAGATTATGTTCAAAAAGGTGTTTTCGATATATAATTTGTTCAAACTGATTTTCAATGGGCAGACATCTTTACAAAAGCTTTAGACGAAACACGCTTTAATTTCATTAAGGAAAATTTGGGAATTATTTCTTTAGAAGATTAAGGTTATCGTCTATAGTTATCGTCTATGCTTATCGTCTGATTATTTCGTGTTAAGACGAAGCCTTGCGTCTGATCAAGTTGAATAAGTGAAAAGTCATTCAATAAACGCAATGTTATCATTTAATCAATTTAAAGTTGAGTGTGCAGGAAGACAATAAATGCAACATTAAATGTGTATGACATTTATTACTCTATTTTAGGAAGTTCAAGAGCATGCGCCGTAACTGACAGAAGTCAAATCAATCATTAAAAGGACAATCATGGGAGAAAATGTCAAATCAGGGACGGTTTATATTCTATCGTCTACTGAAAATAACCGTTCAATTTATTACTATATAAAAGAGTCAAAGTTACCTATTTTATTATTTACATTGCTAAGTATTCAAATCTATCTTCTACTATAAGAACTCTCACTTTCAAATACTTTCTCTTTTTCAAACCTAGAAAAATGGCCGCCAAGAATGTTCAACAAACTACTTTTGAAGAAGAAGGATTCTTTGCTCAAGACCTTTTCTTATCGAGCAAATGGGTGAAGAGAATAACCCTCGCTGATCTCTCTGGGCACACCTGTGACTTCTTGGAGAAAGCTGGATGGATGAAGTTTGGCACCTGGGAAGGGCCATGGATGATGGAGCCCTATTATGAGTTTTGGTCTGAGGCCAAAATTGTAGATGACAACATCGTGGGAACAATCGGTGACAAGGAGTACCTTGTCAATGCTAAAGCTGTTGCTGCGATTGGGAAGTGTAAAAATGAAGGTATCGTCTACACTCCCAAATGGTATGAAGGTATTGATGAAGCCTTCATCGATCAGACGCTTTACGGGAAACCCAGAACGTCTGACCGTGTCAAGTACTTGAGAGCTGGAAATCTCAACGGAGAAGGAAGAGTGTCGCATAATCTTCTTTTCAACATCTTTGCACCAAGAATCGGGTCTCGTGATAATGTAAGCAACATAGAATGATTTTGTCTCTTCTATCTCCTTCAGAAGGAGAAGATTAGCTTATCCCATGTAATCATGAATCACTGGACGGATTGCTTGAGGAGAAGGAACCTTCGCAAGAAATCAAGTGTTCCTTATCTTGTTGTGTTTGCCAAGATCATCCAAAACCAAGAGTTTGAAATCAGAGGATGTGAATGGTACGCAAGTGGTCCTGAAATCAAGCAAGACACTTTTGTAAGAATGCGTCTGGACCTTGCTCCATGGACGATAAATGAAATGCATGAGAAATACCTTAATCCTAAGGGTTCTCAATCCTCCTCTTCATAACCTCAACCCCCTTAACCACAAACACTGACCCATACACAAACCTCACAACCGCAATCTACACCTCAACTAACTCGCCCAAAACACAAAACCCTCATAAAATGACCCAGAAATGCACCCTCTTCATCTCAAACACAAGCCTAAACACCTAACCCTCCTCCATCCAAACCTATTGTGTTGTCTGAACCGTCTGTACTAGTGATAGAGGTTCCTTTCGAGACAAATGAAGATGTACCACTTGTTAGATGAAAATCAAGGTCTATCAAGTTGAGGATGCCAAGAAAGGATTCGTCTACCTAAGACAATCCATCTACCAAAGAAGCGTCTAAGGATGCTGAGTCTGCTAGTGAGCGAGCAGACAAGCGCAAAAAGGCAAAGCTAGACGATGCGTATATATCAGATAAAGAGATGCGCAAAGCTTATGATAAAGGCACAAGAAGAGGTATTGCTAAAGCCTCTACAATCTTGGATGAGAAAAGGGAGTTAGAAAAAGCAAGAAAAGCATTCATTCTCTCTGAAGCTGAAAGAGAGCAAAGATTCAGAAATAGTGTCAGGGGTATTGGATCGTCTGAAGTCTCTCATGCTCAGACTACTTCAGAGGGCATAGACAATGAAGAAATTGCCCAGATCCAAAAAGACAATGCAATTCTTGCTGAGCAACTGTCTACCATGCTCAGTGAAGACTTGCCCTCTATGGAGTTTGGATCTTCAACTCCAATAGACGAATCAAGACAAGACGTTGTAGTCTTGACTTCGTCTCCTATTCATGCCATACCTCTTCAGATGGTAAATGCTGAGTGTAAATGCTGAGTCTGAGGAAAGAAGCTGCTTACAATCTATGCAGCCTTCGTCTGTCATCTATAGTGTAGAATCATCATCATCAGACGATGAAGAATGTCTTGTCATAAGACATGTGGCATCAAATTTAAAGATTCCAACAGTGGTATTAAATGAAGAAGACCTACCACCCAAGCGCAAAATGGACTACACCTTTCTCAACGACCTCGTTATGAAAAGGTATAATATTATTGGGTGTGCTGAGAGGCCTAAGAGGCCTGATTGGATTATTACAGATTATGCTATGGAAACCTTTGATCTTTCTGACTCTGAT
Organism: Hylodesmum podocarpum; assembly: GCA_026586105.1. Lineage (NCBI taxonomy): Eukaryota > Viridiplantae > Streptophyta > Magnoliopsida > Fabales > Fabaceae > Hylodesmum > Hylodesmum podocarpum. The sequence continues at coordinate 1,965,752 of JALJEV010000638.1, forward strand.
GGATCTGAGTCTGGCGATGATGGCTACTGCGCAGACAATGAAGATTCTTCTGTTGAAGAGCAGGAATCTCCTTTCATCGAATTGGACAACCCTTACAATTACAAAGGGAAGAAAGGGTTCCAATTGGGAAGATTCGTAAATCCAATCAATTACTTCCAACCATTGAAGCCTGCTGATCTTGATCTCTCAAAGAAATACAGTGTTGAAAAGCAGAAAGAATGGTTGAAGCGTCTGCCTTGGGACGCCCTTGCAGAACTGAAGATTAAGAGCTTAGAAGTTATAGACAATTACAAGCGCCATCTTGATGGTCTGCTTGTAGAAGGACCTGCTTTGGGGTATGAACCCAACATTATCCTTAGACCTGAGTCTAGAAGATCCATTCGTTATCATGCTGAGAAAGCACCTGTACATCATCACTGTGTATTTGGTGACTTTATGTCCCAAATATCTATTGCAGAATGCTTCTCTCACTGGCATCTAGACGCTATGGACAAGCATGATCCCCAACCTTTCACCATCCCTATGAACAAGACGCAGTTCGTTGGATTAGGCTACACTATTGGCCTAACTCTACCGTGGCTAAGACCTCATTGCTCTGGCATTCAACCAACCTACTTCCTCAACTTCAACAAGTATGAAACTCCTGAAGAGTGCTATCATTGTTTTCCAATTGATTATGATGTGGCATACAATGTAATGTCAAGAGCCTACAAAAATGAGATCAAGGACAAACTTCAGTCCTTCCGTCTTATCCAAAACAGAGCCGAGAAAGAAAATTATTTCCTGCCCTTTCTAATGGGCTCTCAATTCTCTGCGCTTGCAACCAATGAAACAAAATTCTTTGTAAGGATGGACCGCTCAAGACCATGCCTTATAAGAATGCTTGCAAAAGGAAAATAGAAGAAAGAATACCCTTCCCCCAAGGAGTTCAAGTATGCTAGACACATTGTCAAGCGTCTACCCTAGGCTATTTATGATCATCTGAAAGCTTTTTAGACGTACTCTACAAGGCCTATCAATCCTAAGATTTAGAGGATGATAGAAGAACATGAGAACACATCTAGATTCTCCTCAGGCACTTCATTTGATGAAGAGTCTGTCACCTGTGGCAGAGTCTACCCTGGTGGAGCCTATGCGTAAACTCTTCCACCCCATATGCCTCAGCACTATCAACTGACAATCTTCAACAGGATTTACAAATGGCAATGGGAAGAAAACTTCAATTCTAAGATGGACTTTCCTCTGTTCACCTTAATTTTGAAGGCAACTGAAGTAGAACCCATTGTGATAGAGGCTGATTCAGATGAAGAAGTAGTGATGCCTACTTTTAGACAACCTCTTATGATTGAAGTTGGAGGTCCATCGTTTGTACCACGATCACCTCAATCATCAGACGACTTTGCTGATAAGTACAATGCTTTAAAGCGGAAGTATGATGCTCTTGAGGATAATTGCGAGCATTTAAAGAAGAAGAACAAGGAGCTAGAGGAGTCTCAACAGGCCACCAATGCCAAAGTTGAACATCTTCAAAGCCTTGTATTTGCTTTGTTGAAGCAACAGCCGCCACCACAATGATCCTTTTTAGTTGATTTCAGCCCAAAGGGGAGAAGGTAAAGCAAGCATCTGCTCAAGGGGAGCATCTGAAGATGAAGATGAGACGAGCGTCTATAGTGAGCTTTGGGGAGAGATCTTGTACAATGGGTATTAGACTCAGGGGGAGAGTCTTGTATTTTTTTACTTTGTGAATTGTATGTCTGAAATTGATTACATATTTGTGATGTAACAAACTTATAAAGAAGTAGTTTTTTAGAAATCATCATCTTGATGTAAATCTGGCATAATTGGTATTATTTCACTAACTTTTGTTTATGCAGATGACTTCGTCTTCCCGTAGTATTGGTATGGTCTGTAATCATAAAAAATGGGGAGATTGTTAGATCAAGGGAATTAACACTCTTAAGTTTTGATAATTACGAGACAGACGATACAAACAGACGATGCAAGTGTAGACGATATGAGGACCACAGACGAAAGGTGACTCCTCAATCTGATAAGACTTATTCCATGTTTCCTCAGAAGATGTCTCATCACATAGAGCAGACGATACAATCACGATTGTAGACGACATTAACCTAGAGCTTTAGTTGAACGTCTTTTGCTCTGTCAAAGACCCATCGTCTACTAGAAGCAGAATGAAGACAGACGTCATAGAAAGTGAAGACAGACGAAGTAACGCGTGCAAAATGTCATATTCAGTCGTTACTCTTAGAAGCTTCCAAAAAGGCTATTGGGTACTGTGCAAAACCTCTGCTACACGAAAAGTAGATCACACTTTCGTTATCCAAACTGATCAAGTCAGAAAAAGGTGCTGAACATGCGCTGACTCCGCCGCTAATCATTAATTATTCTGATTGATCTCTACCACTGATGGAAAGTTTCAAGAAAAAGGACAACGGTCATATCTCTTGAGTCTTACGGATCTCTTCAGACTATTGCCTATATAAAGGTCTTCACCTCACCATTTCAAGTTGGTGAAAAACGCTACTATTACCTGATTATTTGAATTCGCTCTTGAACTTATTGTTTATTGTAAAAACCCTCTTTGCGAAGAGGAAAGCTTTAGTTTCTATAAACTTCTCTAAATCCACGTTTATGGTATTTTAGCCTGAGGAGGTTGTGCTTGCAAAGAATACCTTTTTTAGCCTTGAAGAGGTGTGTTTCAAACAATACTTGGTGGGTTAGCGTGGGAAGATTGTAATCAAAGAATATCTTGTATTAGCCAGAAGTGGCTGGGTTCAAACAATACTTGTAATCTTTTCACGGTTGATAGTGAAAACTCAGTTTTTGCTGGGTAACTGGACGTAGTCTGATATAGACGAACCAATATAAAAACTTTTGTGTTATCTGGATTTTATCTTGTGACTAACGAGGATAATTAAAGAATAACATAATCTCTTAAATCATTTTTTAAGATAAATTTGAATCGTCTATACTGGTTTCAAAACACCAGACGATAGGATAAAATTTTATTAATATCACAATTCAACCCCCCTTCTTGTGATTTATTCTTTACATTAGCTCTCTTGGAGGAGTTGTTTTGTTGTATTATTTGACATAGTGAATATTTTTCTGGACTAGGTCCCATGGTTTTTGTCCCTATCATTGGGAGTTTCCACGTTAAAATTTTGTTGGTGTTACTCTTGCTCTTGCATTTTATTTTCCTTGCTCCCTTGGGATTTTATACTGCCGCTTATTACAATTCTCTTGTTTCCCCATCGAGGGTAAATGTTTTATTTTTACACGCAGGCTTTCAGGTTCTGTGTGTAATTTTTCCGCTGCGCCTTTCCCAACACCTTGATTGGGTAATGGTACCTAAATGCGATTGATGATCATGATCCCTTCGTCTACACTATCCCGTTAAACATGGTAGAGTACATTGCTTTGGGATACACTCTTGGGCTAGTACTTCCACAAATTAGTCCTCACTACTCTAAGCATCAACATGTTCACCCAATCTGTCTTGATGGGTTTGAGACTCCTAATAACATTATCCATGCTACTCTAGTGAACTATGATCTCCATTTTGATATAATAGCAAATATGTATAGACACGAGATCAATAAAGGCAAGCATCTTGGGATCTTATCAGACGCAAAATGGAGAAAGAGGATAGGAAAATGCCTTAATTCCTTGGCTCTTAATTTACGTGCCTTGCCATGCCCAAGACGTAATTCTTTGTGGCCTTAGATCATTCTTGACCTTAATCAAATATCTATATAAACCTTAACCACATGACTGGCCTATGCACAAGCATCTACTCATTCATGATGAATTCGGTAAGTTATTGTCATCTCTTTCTTTTACAGAATCTGAGAGTCTTTATCTGAATTGGCATCTTAAGGATCTCGAGCATTCGTTTTGGCTTGCTGAAAAGCCTTCTCTAGACTTTACAGAATTTGTTGTCGCATCTTTCTAGGAAGAGCTCTTGCATACATCAAATTTGAAGCCTGAAGTTGGTGAAACCAATATGTCACTTTTACTACCAGCGGAACTCCAACTACACTTTTGAGGTCAAGCTTCCTTTTATAACTATTTAGTTTATGGAGATGCATGTGCCATCTGGAGTGTAATAAGAGAATTTTAAGTGCAAGTACTCAGCTCTAGAGACAAAGCATGAGATCTTAAAGTATAAACATGTACAATCTTATAATGTTTTATAAATGATCAATTTTATATGCATTAAATGCAGTTTCATCTAAAAGACACATGAATAGTATTAATTAGATCATCAGACTCAAGCTTACTCTAAAGAATTAGATTAACAAAGAACCAGACAAAATACTCCACGCTAAATATAAGTATCTCTCCAAACGACTATTTTTAAATGTTAAGTTACTTATTTATACATTTTGTCTTGCAAAGATTGACTTGTCTTTCTAAATTCATAATCTACATACTCCTCATATAAAAAGACAAGTTAAATTAAACAAAGGAAACTTTTGTAACTTGAAAATTTGCAGTAGAAAAACTCTAATTAGACAATGTAAATACATTTAATATAATAAACTCCTAACGATAAATGAAAATTTAAAGATATAAAAGATTAATGATAATTTCAAATTCTATATAAAGATTAGAAAATTGAAATTACTCTGTACTAAAAAAAAATTCATTTTCAATTTATCTATAAAAAAACCTTTATTATATACTCCATCATCTACGCACAAATTATTCAAAATTAGACGTAATCTTCTATAAAATCTTTAAATTTTGGTGAATAATTGTTATAAAAAAAATTATTATTAGAAAGTACTTATAAATGTGAGTGGAAGAAGCAGGTATCAAATGTAATATTTAGACCAAATAGATAAGAATTATTTACTTAAATGGACAGCGAAATGGTATTTAGACCAAAGAGACAAGAGTTATTTAACTTAAAGAATCTCAATTAAAAAAAATTGTTTGTAGCCTTGGGTTATATAATGAAACCGTTAGTTGATATAATGAAACCTTTGTGTAATTGTTAGCCTTTCTCTCGTTTCCATGGTATATTACTTTTTTTTTTTATAATTCTGAGATAGTTCATTCCCATGATCAACTTCTCTCCCGCGTCTCTCTTCTTTCGCAACTTGCTCTCACTCCATCAACCTCTTTTGTGCCATTTTGCCTCAAACACTATCCCATCGTAGCCAGACAGTGAACAACTCACAAAAATTGAGAATCTAAACAGTAACGCCGAATACGCCAATAACAACACTATTACTTCACCTCCTTTCCTTTCCACTCCAATTAGGCTTCCAACTTCCATATTATCATATTAATTCACCCCCCTTTCACTGCATTTAGGGTTCTACATTATTATATTAATTCCACTTTTGCCCACGGCATTGTTACACTCTTTCCAATTTCACTCCTCCAACGAACCTCAAGGTACAGAAATAGAATCCTGTTTTTTTACCCTTATGCATACTCAATCCCATTCATGAATATTTTTTTATTTAAATTGTTTCTTTTATTCTACAATTTGGAGTTCTGTGTTTTTTTTATTTTTTTTCAGGGATTGGTGTTGTTTTTATGAGTGTGTTTTGGATTTTCTTTGATACTGTTTGTGTGGTCGTGAAGCTTTGGTACATTGAATTTACGGTTTTTGGCTCTTCATGGTGCAGAGGAATATGTTATGAATTCTCTGGAGGGTCGGGGTTCCAGAGGCGCATGTAAGAGTCTTGGAAAGTGCTTCTCTGGTTGAATCTGTCACTCATTTGTAAGTTTTTTTTTTTCTTTTTGAATCTGAACTACTCTGCCTGCTATTATGGTTTTCAGTTTGATTGGTGGTTGATAGAATTTGAGTTTATTAATGGGAGAATTGTTTTGAAAATTTATAGCTTGAATGTTGCATTGACTAAAGCAACATGTTGACATCTTCGCCTAGCAATCTTGAATGTTAATGTTAATTCCTTAGAATAATATTCCCTTTTGTGCTTTTCTTCAATGCACATGGTTTTAAAAAGGATTCCTTAGTTCACATTTTGAAGACTAATCTCAGGAGATGAATTATGTAGTTGATTTAAAATAAAATATCTAAACATTTTGAAACAATGATGGGAATGCTATATATTATTTTCATAAAATTTTCTTCCTTTACTTAACAAAGAAGATACGTGAAGAATAGCAATTAAGTGCCACAAAAATATTTGAAGATTTGTAGATGAAGACATTGATAAAGTATTTGGGTGGAGAATGTTTATTATTTTTTAACTTCTATCTCTTCTGTGGCAAATATGGATCGTAAACTTGGAATTTTACTTTATTCATTAACATACATAAAAAATTGAAATTAAAAAGGTTGGAATTTTATTTTATTCAAAAAAATAAAGCTTAGAATTTTAGAAGCTGTTCCAAATAATTAATTCAATATTAGAAATGGTTAGAAATTGATGTCTAAGCAAAATTGGAATAAAGAAGAATGAAATTAAACTAAATAGAATTGTGTAACAATTTTATTTTTCTAATTATTTATATTGTTTTTTTAGGATATGGTTTTTTATATCTACTTATCAAAAGATTATTTTGTATCTTATTTTACTTCCACTAACAAAGTGAGATAAATTATTTTTATACCAATTTCTTAACAATTGGAAATAAACAAAATCTATAAAGAAAGATAACTTGTAAATTTCATTTTTTCAAATAATAAGTTATTTATTTAAATTCTTATTTATATATATGATGAATTGAATATAAATAATGAAATTCATCATATATTTATATTCAAGTTATTTATTTAAAATCTTATTTATATATATATCTCTACTATACAACGGTAATTTGCAGCATAACTAAGTAATTTAATTAATGTGGATTTTTCTAACTTAAACATAATCAATTTCAACTTCAAGTATTTCATATAAAAAATTGTTAAATACTTAGAAACAAAAAATTTGTCTGATTTTAAAATGAGATAAGAACTTTTAAAATATTGATTTCTAATTTTTATTTAATTTTACATCTTGTAATTTTTATTTATTTGGTTGAGCGTTTAGTTTCATTTGGGGAAGAAGAAAAGGAATGCAAGAAGAGGAGTGCGAGTTCGAGTGCGAGTGCGGTTGTTTTGTTTGACACTTTGCGCCCTCTTTTCTTTTCTCTCTTCCAACGGTCCAACTTTGACTCTGTCACCCTTCTTTTCCATCTTCTTCTTCTTCCATGGCTTCACCCCATCATTATTACTATTCCCTAAACCCTACAACCACTCCTCTCTCCCTTTGATCCCTTTTACTCTCTCCCTTTCCCTTTCCCTTTCTTTATCACTATGAACATCACACTTGATTCCCCTCTATTTGCCATTCTCTTCCCTTCGCTTTGGGAGATCAAAGTCGCTCTCGCCGCTTCCGTTTTCATTATCATCGCTTATCACTTCTTCGCTCCCCGAACCGCTCATCTCCACGCCGATCCGTCTCTCTCCGACAATTCCACCCCCGTCTCCGATGTCGCCGACGATAGGGACAAGGTTATTTTCATCATTTACCAACTTATCCTATTCCCTCCTTGCTGTGAACGCTTCGTTACTATTTCTGTCTCGTTTTCTCCGTGTTGTTTCTAAATCAGGAAAGGCTTTCGGAGATTTCGGTATTTTTTGACGGTTACTTGTGTTTTCGTCTATAAAATTATCTCGCAGTTTATCTTCGATTTCTTTTTTCGGTTTTCTTGTGGCTTTAGAGCAATTGATTAATTTTCCCTAAGTGGATTAGTTTGGATTCAATTTTGTCTCTGATTCGATTAATTGTGAATAGTGATAAATTGTGATCACTAGTTCGTCGTTTGCGCTTGTGGTTAGTTGTCAAGAACGGGAAATGCTATTCAGGTTTATGGCTTAGTGGCTCGAAATTTTCTTGTTAGTTGCATCATGGAGTAATGCTTAACTGTTGACATACAGTTTTGTCTCTGCTACTAGTTCTTTAAGATGGTGAATTGTGACCACTAGTTAGTTTGCGCTTGTGGCTTGTCAATAATGGAAATGCTGTTTGGTCTTATAACTTAGTTGCTCGAATTATTCATGATAGTTCCTTCATGAAGTGATTTTTAACTTGTTGACATGCTGTTTTGTCTACTACTAGTTTGTTAGGATTGTAAATTGTAATCACTAGTTTGTTTGCATTTGAGGCTTTTCAAGAATGGAAATGCTGTCCAGGCTTTTAACTTAGAGACTTGACATTTTCGTGTTAGTTGTTCAATGGGGTGATTTTTGACTTGTTGACAGGTCATTTTGTCTCTGCTAAGAGTTTGATAGGTTTGTAAACAGTGATCACTATTAGTTTGGGTTTGTGGTGTGTCAAGGACGGAAGTTATAATGTAGTGGTTCGAAATTTTAAAGTTAGTTGCTTCATGGAGTAATTTTTAATTTGTTGACATGCAGTTCTGCACTTATTTTTGTAGATAGGCCAGGCTAAAGTGGATTCTCAAATCGGTTCGGCTTATCTGATTAAGGTACTTCAGTTTTCTAGCAATGTTTAGTCTGGGCCTCCTTCCCCAGAGAAGGCAACTTGTCTTGTACTAAGGTTTGTTCGTGTGTGTATATATACTGGAAGTTGTTGATGATGTTTGGATTTGTTTGTAAATTCTCCTTGAAGTTAGAACTGTTGGCTGCTAAGAATCTCGTTGGTGCAAACTTAAATGGAACGTCAGACCCTTATGCTATCATCACATGTGGCAGTGAAAAGAGATTCAGGTTTGTTGGTCTAGTTTCTTTTTTCCTCCTTAATTCCTAGAAACGGTGGAGCCAGAGGAAAATTTTATTAGTGTGGGATTCTTTTGAGTAATATTTTTGTTCTTAAACAAAACATAAATTATTTATGTGGAATCAGGGACCTCTGTACCGTGAATTACTCGACAATCCAGGTTGCAGATGACAGGGTTTTTGCTTTGGATGTATTTCTATCTTTAAGTTTTTACTAGGCTTAGGTTTAACTGTATTAAGATTTTTGTTTTATATGTAGCAAACTGCTATAGGTAGAGATACTTTCAAGTTTTGCTTTTAACCAGTTTTGCCACTTGCCCGTGCCATTGACTTTAAGTTTTAGAGCTAGTTTTCTTACTTTCTTTCGTAAAGAAATTTAGTTAGTTGCTGGACTTATTTGTACTTCGCATTTGTAAGTTTAGAATTAATTATTAGGAGGAAAAATATTTTTAGATGCTTTGGAACAAGTGCCCAGCACCCATATATTCATGTGTGAGACTGCATACACACACACACATGTAATGTGGCATAAAGATTTTGTAATTTTAATAAAATACATCTACTTCCTGTATTGACCATGGAATGAGAAGAAAATAAAGAATGTGCATGGTCACAGTCTGTCAGATGTATGACATACTAAAAATTAAAGAAGCAATATTTTGGCTCTACATTGTTTATTTGGCCTACATAATTCTGGCTGTTGATGCAGTTCCATGGTCCCTGGTTCAAGAAATCCAATGTGGGGCGAGGAATTCAATTTTTCTGTTGATGAACTTCCTGTCCAGGTAATTGGCTTGTCATCTATGTTTTGATTTGGTGTCATTATACCAAGTGTATGCAGCTGCTGAAAATGGTTTTAGTGGTTTTTGAGATTAAATTCTTATCTTAGCAGATTGATTGTGATTAATTTATTCTTACCATTAAGCACCTATATTTTTTCTTAATAACCATAAACTTATCTTCTAAGAACATGCTTAGTATTCTCATCTCACCTTCTATTTTTTTACCTGAATTTATTTCTTTTAGTGGACAAATAGTTTTATCTAGTTAAGATATATTTGTGGCAGTTGATAATGCTTTTATGTAAATTTTTTCACATATGAATGTATTTTTTATCTTATTGGCAATGCAATTTATTGACAACTAGTCCTTTGTTGAAATAGGTCTGGTGTGTGTTATTTCATCAAAAGCCAGTGCCACCTAGTGATAATGCAATCATGTTATTTTATCTACCATTAGGAGTATATGGATTTAAATGGTTTGTTATTAGACATGATTTATGAAAGTTCATAATGCTTTTGTTTGATCATGTAGCACATGTCACCTGGTGGTACAAGACTTTTGTTGTCGTTGTTTGTGATTAATAATCTTTTTATTATTGGATTCAGAATATTAAGTGTGTCCATTGAATACCATCTGGATCCTAGTTTTGTGTTTTCATGATAAATTTAATGCCGTAATTCATTTTCTTTTCTAAAAAATCTCAAGCCAAAGAAAAGTAGAAAACAGATGAGAAGAATAATGAAAATAAATATAGCTATGCAAGTGTGATTTTTTTTAAGCTAATTATAGTGATCAGACATAATATTTTATGCATATTCTTGGATTGACATCTACAAAGGAGGATCAGCATATTTTATGCCTTATGTCAGTAAAAGATTCTCAATTGACAAATTAAATCTGTTATGTAGGTTTTCGTGAAACTGACTTCTTTCCCTGCTGACGTAGCAGATCAATGTCACAATTTATGATTGGGATATTATTTGGAAAAGTGCTGTTCTTGGTTCAGTGACTGTTCCAGTAGAAAGTGAAGGTCAAACTGGTGCAGTGTGGCATACTTTGGACAGCCCATCAGGGCAGGTAATACCTGCTGTTAGAATAAATTTTGTTTGGTTTCAAAGTTTTTGTTTGTCTCTTAGATCTAATTCTTTTTTGAGAATACCATTATTAATATGTGATTGACTGTCAGGTTTGTCTTCATATAAAAACAATAAAACTAGCTGCGATTCCTCCCAGGTGAACCATTTGGTTTTATTTTGATTTTTAAAAATGTGTTATGTTGGACCTAGATACTTGGGTGCTGTTATTATCATCATATGTTGGTCTAATTCTTTTTGTTATCCCTAACTTAGGATCCACCAATAACCAGAAAAGCTGGTTCTTGCTGATGAAACAGCTAGATAGAAAGAACCAGAGAAGAGAGAAATAAAGAAAGAGATGAAAGGCAGAGAGAGAGGGAAAAACTGAGAAAAGAGAGAGATTAATTGAAAGGCTCTCCAAATAAGGCAATGACCCAGGTATTTATAAACATACCTGGGTAGTACAATCAGAAACCTAAAAGCCTTCATAAAAAAGGCTTTAACAGAAAATACACTTAAACAGAAAAATTAATACATTGTAACAGAATTAGTACCATTCCTAACAAGCTCCACCTTGGGACTAATTCTATTGAAAAATATTCTAAGCTTTACAATTAGAAACACCTACTAGATTTACACACTTCTTAAAATTAGTAGCTGGCAGCGGTTTGGTTAGCATATCTGCTGGAATTTCTGAAGTATGAATCTTCAGAACTGAAATTTCTTCTCTAGCCACTATTTCTCTGATGAAGTGGTACCTTACATTGATGTGTTTAGTCTTAGAATGGAATGCATCATTTCTTGTCAAGTGTATAGCACTCTTACTGTCCGAGTAAACTTCCACTGAATCTTGTGTAACTCCAAGTTCAGTGGCAAAACCCTTCAACCAGGTTGCTTCCTTTATTCCCTCTGTAGCTGAGACATTGCTCAAATGAAAACTGAGTGGAGATAGCCTAGAATGCTTTGTGTAGTTTGCTGCCCCTTAGAGAAACTCACCTTCTTCTGTTTCCCAAGGATGCAATGCTCACAAAACTGCAACTTGCTGAAACTTTGATCACCAGAAGAACCTCTTTTGCTTAGGATTTGCATCCCTTTCTCTCTCATGTGGCCTAATCTCATGTGCCACAGCCTTGATTGTTCTTCATTGATTGCAGAAATTGTCTGGGCAGCAGTGCCATGATCAGTAACGGTGGAAGCAAGAAGGAAATAGAGATTACCTCTTCTTTTTCCCTTCATAACAGTGAGCGAGCCCTTAGAAATTTTGATTTCTCCACCTTCAGCAGAATAACTACATCCCAAGGACTCCAAAGCTCCAAGAGAGATTAAATTTCTTCTTAAATCAGGTACATGTCTCACATTTGTGAGTGTCTGGACTGCCCCATCATGGGTTTTGATTTGCATTGAGCCTCTGCCTTTAACTGTGCAAACTGCATCATTACCCATCATAATAACTCCTGAATGAACTGGTTCATAGGTGGAAAACCACTCCCTTTTGGGACACATGTGGTAGGTGCATCCAGAATCCAGAATACATTCTTCTGTGACATCTGAAATTGCTGCTGCAGCCACCAAAACATCAGCATCAGACTCTGAATCTGAATCTGCCACAGCAGCTTTTGGTTTAGGATTCTTGTTATTTTCTTCCTTTTCTTTCTTGTTCTTGAGCTTGTAGCAGTCATTTATCTCATGCCCAAGCTTCTTGCAATATTTGCAAGATTTCCCTGAGTTTTTTTCTCTTGACTTGGATCTTGATTGTTTCTTGCCAGAATCTAGCTCTTCTTGAGGCCTTACTCTTGCTGTAAAGGCATCACCCTTCTTGTCGGTGGGTAGCTCATTATCAAACTTCTCCTTTGAGAGAAGATTAGACTTTACATCTTCATATGACAATGTGTCATTGGAGCTGTAAAGCATGATTTCTTTGAAGTGCCTGTAAGAAGGAGGGAGAGACACTACAAGTAATACAGCCTTATCTTCATCTTCAATCTTGACCTCAAGATTTTCCAAGTCTATCAAGATTGTGTTGAACTCATTTAGGTGAGACCTTAATGAGCTTCCTTCTGTCATTCTCAGGGTATACAACCTCTCTTTTAACCTCAGTTTGTTGGCCAAATTCTTGGTCGTGTACAAAGCTTCCAGCTTAGTCCACAGACCAGTAGCTGTAGTTTCTTGAATGACCTCTCTAAGTACATCTTCTGAAAGACATAACTGGATGGCAGTAAGGGCTTTCTCATCTAATTCCTCCCAGCTTTCATCAGTCATAGTTGCTGGCTTCTTGGACCTTCCATCAAGTGCCTTCTTCAACCTTTGCTGAGTTAGCACAGCCCTCATTTGTACCTTCCAAATGCTGAAGTTGATCTGCCCATCAAATTTCTTTATGTCAAACCTTGTAATGGATGACATCTTCTCTGTTCTTGCTTGTTTCTTGGGGATGGCTCTTGATACCACTTGTTAGCCCTAACTTAGGATCCACCAATAACCAGAAAAGCTGGTTCTTGCTGATGAAACAGCTAGATAGAAAGAACCAGAGAAGAGAGAAATAAAGAAAGAGATGAAAGGCAGAAAGAGAGGGAAAAACTGAGAAAAGAGAGAGATTAATTGAAAGGCTCTCCAAATAAGGCAATGACCCAGGTATTTATAAACATACCTGGGTAGTACAATCAGAAACCTAAAAGCCTTCATAAAAAAGGCTTTAACAGAAAATACACTTAAACAGAAAAATTAATACATTGTAACAAAATTAGTACCATTCCTAACACTTTTAGTTATTAATTGACTGGACTGATAGGATAAATGGTTATGGAGGAGCCAACCCTCGAAGAAGGATTCCAGCCTTGGAAAGCCCGGGGCCCACTGTAGTCCATCAAAAGCCAGGGCCTCTTCAAACTATATTTGGTCTTCATCCAGATGAGGTAGGTAACTGACAGAAATTAAACTTGTTTTTTGTTTCTGGTTAACAATTACTAATATGGAAATTTTTCTGGAGTAAACTATACACAGAAATAAAAGATGAATTTGTACATCTGTCATTTTGTTCAATTGTGTGTGCAGATCTGACAAGTGAAGTTTCTTTTTCAGGTTGTTGATCATAGTTATTCTTGTGCACTTGAGAGGTCATTCTTGTACCATGGTCGTATGTATGTCTCAGCATGGCACATTTGTTTCCATTCCAATGTGTTCTCAAAGCAAATGAAGGTCAGGCTATACTTCTTCTTTGTTGAGTTTGAGTAGTGAAACACAGCATATATTATATCTTGTATGCGGCTGTTAATCCATCACACATGTTGTCTGTTTTAATTCTAAGATTTTCTGATAATGTTGTTTTAGAGATTGATAAAAAATTGGAATTTAGTAGTTTTGATTTCATGTAAAGTTTCTGGTTTAGGGGAACAGTTGTGTTATTAGTAATAGGATTTTGCCCGGACCTTTATAAACTATTATTAATATATATGACTTTAGAAAAAGAAAAAAAAAAAGCCCTTTTTGCCTATTGAGACTGCCAATCTGTTATTTGTTGTGATTCCTTGGTATTTTGTATTCAGTGTTTTTTCCTACTTTAGTGACACTAGCAGTTTCTTTTGGGATATTTGGCAGGTTGTTATTCCATTTGAAGATATAGATGAGGTACAATCTCTATTGGTTTTTCTCTCCCCCTCTGCACTAAATATTTCAGTCAAATTAAAACTTATAGCTGGTGTAACTTTTAAAATTTTTCTTAAGGTTCGAAGGAGTCAACATGCATTTATTAATCCGGCCATAACAATTGTTCTTCGCATGGGTGCTGGTGGACACGGTGTCCCTCCTTTGGGAAGTCCTGATGGTTGGTAATTTGTTTGAAACAATTTAGTTATTTATTTTCTGGGGGGAACCTTTAATTGTACTTTATAGTTCTATTCAATTCAATTCAATGCCTGTCCATATTTTTTCATAAAAGGATTCAATCAAATTAAAGGGATTGCACCAGCTTGCTTCCTCTTTTTGTGTGTGGTTCTGTGGTGCTACATATTTTCTATACATATCACAGTGGCATTTGATGCATAAATGTTTTCCATTATTGTTTACTGACTATCATGTTTTCATAAACATTGGCATCTCATTGTATTGTTGTATTAGAGTAATATGTAAGCAGTATGTAAATTGCTAGACTTAATCAAGCAGTTGTAAACTGCAGTTAGAGTCTCTAGTTCGTTAAGCTAGGGAGTTAGCTTAGTTAGTTAGTTGGTTAGCTTTTTGTGTTTTTATTAAGTGAGGTCACCTCCAATAAATGCTCACTTTGTACCACTTCCTCATTTGGGTTTAATAATATGCCACTCCTTTTCTGTTAGATTTTTTCTCTCAAATTTCTCTCTGAAATTCTAAGTTGTTGGTTCCCATTGTTATCAAAATATATAAGAATGATAATGGTCTTAATGTTATTTTGAATTTTTGTAATATTTCTTTTACAAAATAACTGCACATTTTTTAGTGAATCAAAGTGAGAATCACATATTATCACAGATGATGGCCTTTGTCGGATGATTTGATTAGATCTGTGTTTTTCTTATTTATTTCAGGTAGGGTCAGGTATATGTTTGCATCATTTTGGAACAGGAATCATGCATTCAGAAATCTACAGCGTGCAGCAAAGAAATTCCATGAAATGTTGGAAGCTGAAAAGAAGGTTACAGCTCTTGCTTAATCAATTTGGTTTTCATTATAGTAGAGATTTAAATCTATTTTTTGAGTAAGGTTTCTTATTATAAAATATATTAGAGATTCAAACAGGGTAGAATACAAAGTTATGACTGCAGATTGAAAAATCTATGGAATTGATTTAACAAATTCATAATTTGTATATATTTTTGACAATATATACTATGTGTTTCTAATTTACACAGCAAGGGATCTAATTTCTGATAAATAAAGGTTATCCTAATTTACATAATTACATGCACCGCATAATATCCCTAATTACAAATTTTACTTAATCTCCAACACCAATGACTTTGTGACAAGGACATCTGCCAATTGGTCATTTGAACTTATCACTTCATTGGTGATGTATCTGGATAAGATCTTTTCCATGATGAATTTGTTTGGTCCTGATCTGCAAATAGAGGATGGTGTGCAAGTATTCTGAAAGGATAAACTGTTTTTGGACCTGATTCTTTTTCTTTCCTTTTCAATTTTATATTAATTTTTGCACTTAAATTTTTGGATAAACGGAGAACAATTCTAGCAATTCAGTGTTTTCATTAACTATTGTACAGGAAAATGCCGAGTCAGAGCTGCGTGCACATAGCAGTTCTGTCAGAGGTAAGATATTGGTTCCTGAAGAAAGCTTGCTAAAAACTGGAAGACTTCAACCTTTTATCAAAGAAGAGCCTTTAGTTGGTATATACAATGTATGCAGTGTTTTCTCCTTTTATCTTCACAAGTTCAGTTATCAGTTTAATTATTTTTATATAACTAGTGATCCTTCTACAGGAAGTTTTTCCCTGCACAGCTGAGCAGTTTTTTAACTTATTATTAAATGATGGTTCAAATTTTACTAGCAAATATCGTTCAATAAGAAAGGACACTAATCTTGTGGTAAGTTTTCTTCAATTGTTTGTGGTTCTTGTTAAAACTTCTCAACTGGGTTATAACAGTAAGAAAGGACTCTAATCTTAAGTGTTGGTTTGCTTTTTGCAGATGGGCCAGTGGCATACAGCTGATGAATACGATGGACAGGTCCGAGAGATAACCTTCAGATCCCTTTGTAACAGCCCTATGTGCCCTCCAGACACAGCCATGACAGAGTGGCAACATCATGTGCTATCACCTGACAAGAAAATCCTGGTTAGATTACTTGCAATGAAATATCAACGGAGAATATAATGATAAAAGATAATGTTTTAATGTTGTTAGCTTTGGTGGTCTGGTTAACTTCCTTTGCAGTGCTATCCTTTCCTTTTCTAACCCCCCCCCCCCCTCCCAAAAAAAAAAAAAAATAGTTAAAATTCATCTTTGCCGAGTTCGAAATAACCATTGGGATGTTGTCATAACTTCTATTAGGTGTTTGAGACCGTGCAGCAGGCACATGATGTTCCATTTGGATCCTACTTCGAGGTAGGGAATACTTCAGATATCTTATCTGGATACTCAGTGTTTTTGCTACTTTTTATTTTAATGCATTTTTTGTTCCTGTGATCTTATTTGAATCATTCCATTTTTATATGATTTTAATCATTTGTTAGTTTAATAGAAAGGCATATGTATGATGCTCGTCAAGAAACTCCCAATTGCCTGTGAGTGAAAAGTGTGAGTCACTGTCTTAAGAGTCTGCATTGTTCTTAAACCATACGCTGCTGATTATTGTAAATATAAACCTTAAACTATGGCCAAGGAAAGAACAAGAAAGTGCCAAACACATCTACTTTTCAAGTTCTTCATTAATCAATCATTCAATATAACTCTTGTTGCAAAGGTGATTTTGACTACTTTGAATATGGCCATGAAATTCTATATATATTTGTATATAATACTGGAATTAATCCATTATCTTACTCTCCGAATGCACATTGGTATTTCACATAGAAGTGCTTGGCACATTTAGAATGAGTGTGAAGCTGCAACTTGCCAAACAACTATCAAACACTTGTATTTTAGCTTTTATTATGGTGTACAATACCGTCTATTTACTACCATGCCTTCATTCATCTGTGTTTTGTTTGTCTCCCAGCATATTTATTCTAATATTATGTTATATTTTTCTGATAAAAGATGGTGTTATGTTCTTGGTCCAATAGGTACACTGTAAATGGAGCTTGGAGACAATTAATGAAAGCTCATGTACTCTGGACATAAAAGTGGGTAAGTTGTGGCTGAAACTCCGGAATATTGTCCTATTTAAGTCTTGCATTGATGATTCAGTACTCTGCTAATCGCTAATCACCAATCACAAAAAAGGTGTTAACTATGAAAACCTGTGATATTATTTTCTTGCGGGATTATGATTTTGCCCCTTTTCTTTCATAAAAAAAAAACCTGTTTTGTGTAAATCATGTTCACAGCTAAGCTTTATTCTCACAGAACTCCTGCTTGCCAGTGTTTCCTGGCACACCATTTCTCTTTTATGCACATATTCTGTCTATTGATTTTTCCACAAGTCCTACTCAGTTTTTGCGCAAGTCTTCAGAATAAAGGAAAAGTCTGTGCACTTCCACTACTTCCGTTCCTTTGTTCACCCTTACACCTTTTCCCCTTTTTTAGGGTATATGTGTGTATTTGTAGTCCTCATTCTACTGTACCTATTCAGTCTTCTGTTCTACCTTTGTGTTCTGTTCTGATTTGTGTTTTCTTTTTCTTTTGACTTCATCAATCATCCTTCACGTTTTCTGTTGTCACAGCATCCATCCACTTGACTTTTCATGGTCATGTGTTATTAATTTAAGACTGACCTTTTATTATTATTAATATTGATTTAAGTTTTTTTGTGTGTATTAATTTTGAGCATCGATATTTTTGGTACATAAATTGTTTTACCTTATCTAGTCTAGAATATAGCGGTCACATCCTACTACCTCACTAGATAAAAATTCTATGATTACCATATTAAATTCAGGGACAAGCTAAAGTTATATTCCAGGACTCGAGAGGGGCCAACATGAAAATCATTATGGAAATATTAAAGTAAAAAATAATACCTGGGTTCAATTTTTTGCTTCATTGTTTCTGCAGGTGCTCATTTCAAGAAATGGTGTGTTATGCAATCCAAAATAAAGTCAGGGGCGGTCAATGAGGTTGGTAGACCTTTTGTTTGCAAAGTTGTTACATATATAATAGTTCCTTCAAATTGCTGGTGTTAACTGCTTTTAATTAATAAATTGTCTTGTTTAACAATGTAGTACAAGAAAGAAGTTGATGTGATGTTAGATGTTGCTCGATCGTATATAAAATCACATACTTCTAACGACGACAATGATGAGGCCCCTTCCCCTGCAGCGACCCTGGAAAGCTAATATTTTTTGGCAACCTCATTAGGATTTTATTTATCTGTGCAATATTGTAACTTCCCTTTCGTTGGGGGTTATCTATTCATGTAACGTATAGCCGAATTATATGTATATTTTGATTGCAATAGGATTTTGTCTTGTGTATCTTCCTTGTTTGTAACTTTCAGCTTGGCATAGGGGAGATTCTGGTGTTATTTCTTCTGCAACGCTTCTGTGGAAAATTAAAATTTCTTTTAGTGTCTTTATTTACTGATATAAGGTTTTGCCTTTAAAGAAAAGTTATAACCATATGAACAGCACTCCTGTTATAAACGAATTGGTGTACTTTGCCACTTTTCTTATGTAATAACAGAAGTTCACTATTGTTATGTAAATCTAAACTACAAAGTTCATGTATATAAGCGATTAACAAAGTAATGGCATTATTTGATTTCGAATAAGTAATTTGATGTGTATGTATACTTCAATAGAGTTTCGAAAAGAAATACTAAAATACTTTTTCTGTTAAAAAGAATGTACAATTGTTTTAAATTTTTTTAATGTTTTCATTTAGAATTAAAAGGTCATATATTGTTAGAGTAAAAAGTTTTAGCCTATTAAACAATCAAATATTATTATTTGTATGATTTTTAAAGGTAGTTAATATCAATGAATTTGAATATGACAATATAGAACCATTTAAGCAAGTATATAGTCTATTTTCTCATTCATTTAAAAGCATTAAAAAAATGCCAACAAATAGCTCTTTGAATTAGATTACTTTTTCACGTGCAAACAACTTATACAAACAGAGTTTAAATGTGAATGTTTGTTATTTATCTAAACAAAGCATAAAAATGGTTCAACAAAAAAATTAAAATAGAAAAATGCATTAAAAAAGTAGAGGATTTTAAATTGTAGATTGGGTTGAAGAAAAACCTTTAGCTATAAATATAAACCTAAACCGCCCCATGCATTCTGAAAAAGTTTCCATGGGCCTGGAGCCCATATAGAGAAGGCTATAAAGGTAAAGCGAGAAAAGCATGTAGTGAAGTAAACCGAGTTGAGTCAATGGTTAGATTGGGAGAGATGGAGGGTTGTGGCGTAGTGGTGATTGTGATAGTGGTGTTGGCTTTGAGTCAGAGCGTTTCAGCGGAGCAACTGAGTTCGAGAGAATGCGAGAATCTTGGCTTCACCGGACTGGCCTTATGCTCTGATTGCCATACTCTCTCCGAATATGTCAAGGACAAAGGTATTATCAATCCATTTTCGATCTCTCTTTTTTCATTATATATTTTTCCATTTCTAACTAAAATTTTGTTCCAGACTTGGTATCGGATTGTTTCAAATGTTGCACCCAAGACTCCGATGATGCCACTACCAAGGTATCAATTCTCATTTCGTATATCATTTACCAATTTTGCTACGTGATTCAATCGTCATCGTTTAGACCAACACCAATCTCTTGCCAATTGTACAATTATTTGCCTATTTGCTAAATTTTGTCTGCATTACTTCAGTTTAAGGTCCTGTTGGATCAATTTTTCCACAGGCACTTGTGGAGAAGAAAATAATTAGGTAAAGTGGATTAAACTTTTCCTCTAAGTTAAAATCAACTTATGCACTTTCTCCCTTGCAAAAAAATTTCATCTGATTTTTTCAAAAGTTTGATTCATTTTTCTTTTTATTTTCTTCTATTATGAGTGTTTGTGTAGAAGTTTATCTAAACAAGACCCAAGTGAAACTGTAACAATAACATAACTTTTTTGTAATTATTATTAAAAATGAGAAAATGAAAATAGAAAACATTTTATTTCAAACCAAGCATGCCCTTGGCTGGTGCTTGGTTTATTTTTTGTTTTCATTTGCAATTTGATATATTTTTATAAATAGTTACAAAATTGTTACACTGTTCACATTATTTTTTATTTTCAAGAATTTTCCAAAGGAATAGTGAAAAAACAACAACTAAATATTGGTTTCATTATTTCCTTCACAAGTAGAACATCTAAGAAACATGGAACAATGTGGTCATTTTATCATAAACAAAGACATATAAACTGAAAATAAGACAAACAAATTGTTTCCTGAGCAATGCTATCTTAATATTTAACTAACTTGCTGATATTGGAGTTTCAAAGTAACAAAAAAAAAAAAAAAAAAACCCGGATGCTTCATGAGAGTGTCTATTCAGTAACTGCATTTATTTTTTTATGTCATTCAACAGTATGATTATTTCTTTAACTTTAGATTACGTACTCTGGAGCTTTGCTGGAAGTGTGCATGAGGAAACTTGTTTTCTATCCCGAAGTTGTTAGCTTTATTGAAGAGGAAAAAGAACAGTTTCCATCTGTAAAAGTTCAATATGTCTTTAACTCTCCACCAAAGCTAACTATGCTGGATGATGCGGGTCAACAAAAGGAAACAATCAGGTAAGACTTGTTGGATTTTCCACAAATGAGTACCTTGCTAGCACCTTGTTGTCACTGCTCATTATTGTTTTCGTTTTCTAATTGACACTAAGACATTGACTACATTGTTGTTAGTTTTCAAAATATGTTATAGTTGTTATCAAAAGTGTAAAACATCCAAACTATTTCCCATCAGGTGAAGTTGGCTACATGGATCAAACGTAGTCATGATGTTCTATTGTGAATCTCTTCCATAAAAAACTATTGGTCTTTAAATCATTCTTAACGTTTTCACCTCTAGTGTTTCTTTGACAATCTCTAGCAATACACGTTTCTTTTCAATCAAAAGGACAAAAAGAAATCACCCTTGAATGCGATTTAACAGTTATTATGTTACTGCATCCTCTTTATAAAAAAGGGTCTGTGAAAATTATACCTTTTCGTGTGCGTTAGTAGTTAAAATTCATTTTAACTTATCATTTCAATCTTTTTCCTCTTTTTGTTCTGCTGCAGGATTGATAATTGGAAACGTGAGCATATACTGCAGTTCCTGCGAGAGAAGGTGAAGCCTTTGGCAGCTGATTGAGAAACTTTAACCTATTTTCTAGCATGTTACAGAAAAAGAGTGGCAGTATATATAGTTACTTAAACAAAGTGAATTCAACTTGCCCTGAACCTAAATAACATGAAACGATGACAGTGACTATTGATTTCACTACGATGGGTTACTTTTCCGGATTTTTTGGCAGCTGTAGAATGATGTATTAACTGCAATCTTGTAATACTTTATTGGTGAGAAGCATGTTTTAGTCTTCAATGTTCATCAGTGTTTAAATGTCCAGCTGTATATTAGTATTCTTCCCATAATCAGCTTTTTTTTTTAGATTATAATTAATTATAACTGGAATCGATTATATATAAAATCAACTATTAAAATAATCTATTTTTTAGCTGTCCTAAAAACACCCAATTCAAAAATAAATAAATAAATTATGAACTCATTTAGTTTTTCTCTATTATTTTTTCCGTGAGCGTCAAATTCATGCTTTCTGATACATTGGTTGGCACCGTCTGACCAATCATATCTTTTATTTCTGAAAGGTTAAAACTTAGATGAGGAATTATTCTTCAGCTACTTGTGGACCAGGCTATGACCACTTGACTTAAAGAAGAGTAAAAGGATCAAACTCAAGTTTTTTTTTTTTTTTTGTTATTTTACTTTCAAAAAGGACTCTTAATTAGTTTGTATATTTTATCAATAAATTGTGAAAAGTGCTCACAGAGCATTAACATGAAAATAAGCTCTAACTTAAAAGTGCCCATTAATCAAGCAGAAATGACCAAAATGTCATTTGGAGGGAAAATAAATTCAAGTGTGTTGACACACTATAGTTTGTTGGACAGTTTAATTTTTCTATAAACTTAAAATCAAAATCGCACTCTAAGTTAACATCAAATGATATGGAGTATCTCCGTATCAAATTTAATAAACTCTTAACTTTTATCAACTTATTATAAAATGTCTATGCTGAAAGTTAGATCAATTCTATGAAATTTTATATTTTAAAGATTAATCAATTCTATAATATACTATTTTTTTGCCAATAAATATAATAAATTTTCTCTATAAAATAATTTACTTTAAGAAAATAAAAATATGGTATATGTGCAATAATCATGATAATACAACGTGATTCAATGGTTAATCTAATAAAGTTTATTTTCTCCAAAGTATCATTTTACCAAGTTTAATACAACTAGTATCAAAATCCTTTGAACATGTGTTATGCCCCTATTTCTGTCATTAAATTCAATTAGTGAAAATCGAGTGAAAAATCAACAACGGTAGAGCAAATTATTTTGTTATTCATTGCACATTACTTGCATGTGTTATCTGGCCAACATCATACAGAGTTGCAAAAAAAGTGACAAATTTCTAAATTAGCACAGAGAAACATTGACATTGGCACTTGATCAAATTCTAGAAACGACTTTCATTAAGCTAATCAGTACATGGAATCATTATACAACTAGAATTTTTCAAATATACACTTAATTAATAATCAGCACATAGAATTAACAACACATATGGCTAAGTTGAAAAAGCTTACCCCCATCACGCGTTTAAAATCTTAGAGGTGTGGGACAGCTTCATTGACTAGAGTTTTTAATGCTTTAATTAACTATTTCAGCTACTATGATTCCATCTACATTATGTATGATAATAATTTTTTTATGCTACTTAGACTTGTTTAGGAACTTAGTGACCATTAGGTCGTAAAAGGTCACAAAATTTGTCAATGAAATTGAGAGACATCATCATCCTTCTCAAATTTAGGTGAAGTAGTAGTCTTAATGGGAGCCCAGATATCTGCACCATTGCTCTCAGGAACTCCAATTGCAAATGAAACTGGAACAAGACATAACCCTCTACTCCTCAAGCTGCATGCCTCCATACCCTATAGTGGCAAAATATTCTATTATAACCCAATTAAACACTAGGAATGACTCTAGCTAATTCATGATTGTAGAAAGAGTTTAGTTATTGCTATGCACTGTCAGTATAATCAACATATCAGAAATCACAGTTAGTATGACTTGTAAGATATTCATTACATAAATGTTTTTTCTACAATAGGTTAACATGTTATATGAAACTTAAGGGGGGGCATCAATTTGTCGAATTTGATGTTCTGCTCACCTGAATGATTGCTGCTGGTGAACTTTCAAGGTATGGAGCACTGAGAAGCTGTGAAAACATGAACAAAAGCTATTTTCATTAAACACAATTTAGAATCTGCAATGTCTTTCTATATGCATGGATGCATGTATTTGAATAGTTCCTAAAGTACTAAACCTTGTCATTGATAAACTTTAGTTCTTCCAATCCCATTATCCTGCCATTCTTTATTTACTAGATTACTAAGGTTTAAAAATTTTCAGCTAGGGAGGAATGACCAAGTTTCATGCCTTCACAGGAGCATATTATTGAAGTATGTTACTACAAATTTTACATCAGGACCAGAGATCATAACATGATTTTGCTCCAAGTAAGCATGCCTGTGGTGTATGAAACCAATTACTATAACATTAACAGTCATAATTTCAGCACAATATAGCAAGAATGGCCAAACCTTAACTTGTTTATGAAGGAATCCTATGTAATCCATTGCCTCCTTTAGAACAGAAGATGTATCTGTCTGCAGTGAAAAGTAGAGAATCTTTAGATTCACAGAAACTAACAGGTAATATATCCTCTGACTCAAATAAGCACTTCTTAATGTTTTTTGCTAGTCAAGTCAAATAAGCATGACAAGCATTTGATATATCTCACAGAAGATAATCGTTAAGCTTTAAACAGGATGCTGATTTAAGTTGCAGTAATCTCCAAGGGATATAAAACAAGCATTTGTAAGTTGTTAAACAATACTTTGTGTCAGGAACTAATAGTTGCATACCTTTCCATATGGTGAAACAAGTTGCTGAAGAGCAACAATTCGTTCACCAATCTTCTCCTTCCTCTCCTATTCACAGAAACATGTAATACAGACAAAAATGAGTAAAAAAGGAAAATTTCCTTCATTGAAGAAAATAACTGATACCAAAATTTTGAGCATCATGGAGTGTTCCATACATTGCATGGTTCTCAATAAAAATTTTCAAATAGTAAAGCTTGGATATCCACAAAAGTACATGAGTGTAGATACTGAAAGAAAAAGAACAAAGGAAATAGAACTGCTTTTAAACCACCAATAACAATAAAAAGAAACAAAAGAAACCTTAGTGCTGATGGATAAATCAGCCTTTTGCCTTTTAGAAGCAATAGAAGTATAACTACTTTGGTCAATAGAGCAGGGACCCCTTTTATGTTCCATCATCTTTCTAACATCTATCCCCTCTTCTCTCTGAAGGCATCAACAAAAAAAAATAAAAATCGTACATAAGAATAATGAAAAAAATTGTAAAGAAAACAGATTACAAAAGAAACTATCAAACCATCAAAAGTTCCTCTCACTAGAGTATCAAGTACCAAGTCATCTAAATCACTGAAGTGGTGAGGATTTATTCTGTGTCTACACAGACAACCACAGTGCATATTCAATACATAGTAATTACTACAATAAATATATTTTTCAGTTACTTTTAAGTTTTAAATATGTTCATTAAAACTTTGGACTTGCAAAAGCCACAAATTGAGGAAGTATATTAAATGCAAATTGGAGTCACTTGGATGAATTATCCCCCAAAAAAAGTTGAAAAAGTATGAAAAATAATAATTTGTCACTTGGGGAAAAAAATAAGGGACAGAAGCCAAATTAATGCCTTAATTTGATGGAAACTTGTAAAAGTTCAAACTCCTCTAAATCCAATGAAGGTAGAAGAATTTCCTCCAACATGCAACACACAAAATCACATCTATGAGACTCAATCCATATATTTATATGAATCAGGCATGGCATGCAAAAAAATAATAGTGATAAGGTTGATTTTTAATATCAATAATAATATATCATAAACTCATAGAACAAGTAGTGTTTAGTGAGAATAATCTGACATTTATCAAATCAAAGCCAAAGGGTGTCATCATAGTTACCCTCTCTCTAAAAAAAAAGAGGACTTATTTATCAATCAAATATATTACATAATCTCATAAATGCAAACTGGTAACAGCTACACCACAACCAAAAATCAAAAAGTGGCCCCATGGCCATGATGCTACACCACAAGGAAAAAATTTGCCAATGGAAAATGAAATGAACCATCCATGCATGCATATTCAAACAACAAAAGGGTCATTCATCACTGACACAAAAATTGATTACCATGACAACTAATCACACTTTATAATGGTCCAAATATTTTAATCCCACAATAGTCAAAATTGTGATCTTTCATTTTTCCATATCAAAATTACTTTTTAATCATCAATTCTTTTTATTTTTGGCAATTTAATTTTAATTAATCATTGGTTTCTTACTTTGTGATGTTGTCAAGAACCTCAAATGGGTGGTGGGGCCACCATTTGATTTTTGACAAAACAAATAAAACATTAGAATACACACATTCATTCACATACACATACATATATACACACACCTTGCATGAAGGAATCTAATTTGCGTACAAAATCTTCCCAACTACCTTTGTTTAATGTTAAGTGATATCTTAATTGACAACATTCAAAAGGACACAAGAGTAATTAAATATTTTACGGAAAAAGACAATAACTAATCTAGATAGAGAGAATCACAGGGTTTCGTTTTGGGTTTGAGTTATGCAAAATAATAAATAATAAAGTATAAGCCCAACCACTCATTTATTAACATGTACTTAGAATAAGAGCAATTCTGATCATAAAAATTCTCTAGTAATTGGAGTTCAAGGATGAGGATTAGAATTTTTTTAAGACAAATTCTCAAAACATCCCATGAAACAATGAGAAAGTCCATTGACAAATACCCTTCATGAAAGTGAGAACTCAACATAGCACTTGAACTTGAAGGACCAAAAAAATAAATGGTACTAAAATTTGGTTAAGAACTTACTGAAAACATAGAATCAGCATTGCAGAAGGAGCTGGCTATCATCTATGACCCTTTTGAAGCTAAAGCAGAAATGGTTCAAACTTCAAACTTGGAACCAAAAACTCCTCCTTTGGCAAGTGATGGTTCCAAAATAATTTAGAGCGTATCTTCCAAAAGTTGTAAAGCTTGAGACTTTAACAAGTGCCTGTGATTAGAATTTCATTTTTAATACTTTGCCAAGAAAATTAAACCAAAAAAAAAAAAATAAGACTCTGAAAAAGTAGCATGCATGCTACAAGCATACATAGGACAACAAATGAAGTGACATACTTGTCAGTGAGAGAAAAACTAGTGAAAGTTCATCATCAATGGAGGAAGAGAAAGAAAGTGAGGTGTGTGTGAGTAGCTTGTTGTGAAGAAAGAAGAAGAGGAAGAAGGAGGAACATGTTAATGTCAAAGTGTCATTTTATAAAGCTAAAACGAATATAATACAATAATTCCTTACGTAAGATTTTAAAATCTATATTGTCATAAATATACTTGACAGCTAATATCCAACCATGACAACATTTTGTATTTCCAATTTTTTCTTTTTCCTTATGTAAACTCTGCTTAATATAAGACAAATGTTAGTAATTAATATCATGTGTACAATTTGATTACTTCTTTATGAACTATCATTTATTTATTTATTTATGTAGAAGAATTAATAATTGTTTTTAAATATAACCAGTTATAATATCTTTTTTTAATAAGACTATAGAGGAACTAATTATTTTATGAAACTAATTAACATGTCTTTTTCATTTTTCTTTAAAAAAGAACTGTCTTGGGTTGAAAATAAAAAAGTTGTCTACGTTAATTAATGAAACATGTTTTGGAAATTATATTAAATTAAATTTGTCTACGTCAGGAATCCCTATCTTTCCCGAGAAGACAAATATTTGTGACATAACCAGAGTGTACATTTATAAAATACTGTTTTTGAAAACCAGTATTATATTATTTTGTAAATTATTTATTTAATTTTCCGGTTATATAAATCATTATTTTTAATTTTATTTTAGTTTTATTTTTAAAATTGATAAGAAATAAAAATTAAAATAATTTTTCATACAAAATTTAAAAACGTAAATATAAAGACTAAAATGATTTTTTTTAAGTATAAAAATTAAAATATAAATTTATGCAATTATAAGAATAGAATGAAAAATTAAATCTTTTATAAATGAGCAACTTCTGAATGTTGAAATTAATTTATAGTAAGTTTCTAACGTATTTAAATTGAGTCAAAATATTAAAAATACACTTAGGTATTATTTTTGCACAGAAATTAAGTATATATTCCATTGAGATTTTGAAAATTTATATTAACATGGAAAAGGTAACGTAGATTTAAAAAAAAAAAATCATAGGAATATAATGATTTTAATTATTTTAAAAAAGACTTCAATAATTTTTATAAAAATACAATTAGATATAAGATTCTGTAATATTATTAGATTCTTCCTATAAGAGTTTATATAAATTTTATTGGATTCTTTTTGTAAGGGTTTATAAATTTGAAATGATTTTATGAATTTATCATATTTGAAGGGATTTGATAGATTTATAGAAAAATTTAAATGATAGCTCTTAAATTATAATTATAAAAAAAATTACGGTAAAAATTAAGACTAAATTATAAAAATTAACATCAGTATTATTTATCACTTTCATCGATATTTTTGTTATTTTTATTCTTGTATGATCACTATTTTTATTATTGTTGTAATTGTTATTATTATTAATGTCACCTATAATAGTAATTATGATGGCAATAAAATTAGTAATGACAATAATATGTGATAACAATGATAAACGTGACGATTATGTTGGAGATGAAAGTAAAAATGATGGTATGACAATAATGATGATATATATGTATGAAGATACTACATAAAAAGAATTACATAAAAATATCATATAAAATCTTAAGGTCTGAGTAGGATTGTAAAACGATTATTTATATCTGGCCGGTGAAATGGGTTTTGGAATTTATTAACATTTTCCAAAAGGGGTACTGTTAATAATCCCGCAGGTACCGAAACCATTAAAAGAACGCCCAATAACTTATTAGGCACTGTATGAAGTATTTGAAATACGGGAAAAAAATACTATTCAGGTAAAAAGGATCTTGCGAAATCCATTATATATAATATTATATATTATTTTTGTTAGATTTAATGACAAATCATATTTTCTGAATTTTGATAATTACAATGTTAAAATAAAAATTTCATACTTATAAGACAACTAAATTTATTAGACTTATCATATACATGATTAGATGAAGAAAACCCATTTGATAGACGATCATATAAAAAGTTAAAGAATAACTAGACGAAGTTTTCGCATAAGCAGTCAAATGACATCATTCAACAGAAGTAAATGAAAGTTATCAAATGATAAACAAAGATAACGTTGTATTGACAAACGATCCAGTAAATCAATATATATGCAGTTAATAACAGATTAATGAGTTAAGCAGATAAAGAGTATTCATAGACAAAGTTAGTGGCACAACAGACGAAGTTAGCATATATCCAGACCAAGTTGACAACAGACTAATGATCAACATACACACACCAATATAAAAGTTAAGTGTTGATTCTATTGATAACCTCATACTCTAATTACTTTGTTATTTTATGTGAAGATTAAGAAGTCCTTATAAGAACTTGCGATCAAAATTAAAAGTCAACCTAGTACTCGTGAGAGAAAAGTACGAAAAGTAAAAAGAATATTTCTGACACAAAGATTTGCAACAAAACGTAAATAAAAGTGTTTAGAACCCTTGTACATCATACCACAACACTTTTTAACACTGATGTTGACAATGTTCATGCTCGCATTTAATGCTAATGAATGTTGTGTGCTTAAAGATATTTGTCGAAGGAGGATCTTCGTAACGGTTACATCAGAATCTCCTTCTATAAAGAACATGCTGATAAAAGTTTGTGACGAATATGCTGAATCAATAAAAGAACTTCTAATTTTTTGAGCAAAATCGTCATGTAATCCATTATTGTGAGATTTTATTTATAAATCTCTCTTTGTGAAGAGGTTAAACTTTGAGTGACCCTAATTTTTCAACTACTATCAAAAGAGAATTAAACTCTATTTTCTTTACCTTTGGAGGTGTCTAATCTGGAAAGGTTGTTAAAGAATAATTAGGCTAGCGCCTGTGGTTAACAAAATACTTGAGTTTAACTTGAAGAGACTGTTGTCAACAAATATTTAATGTTAACCTGAGGAAATTTGTGATAAAAAATACTTGAGTTAGGCTAAAAATGACTAGTTAAAAGAATACTAATTTATTTTTCACATGAAATTTTAATAAATTGTTAAAAAAATTAGATGTAATCTCACAAAAATAACTAATATAAAAATGAACGTGTGACATTTCTATCCTTCTCTATTTTTTTTGTCAATGATTTATTTTTTAGGACATATTATTTGAATTATAACTAACAATGGTTAAATTGAACTGAACTCTTTCGCAATATCTTCGTATGTTCAAAACTTCTTTTTGTTTGCTCGTCTGATTCTGTCAAATGAAGTGCTTAAATTTGTATTTTTAAAAAGCTTACGAAAATCTCTTAATTAAAAAAATCATTTTGAAAACATAATTCAATTCATCCTGTGTGTTGTTTTATTTATAATTTTTTAAATGTGATAATTTCTTTTAAAAAAAATCATGATATATAATTGATATACTAAATTATATAAAAAATGTTTTATCATTTTATGTTGATATAAATTCTTTTTTTAAAAAATATGTTTTATAAAATAATCCTAAAATATGATTGTAAAATTAACAATAAAGAACATTTTATTTTGATTACATACTCTGTTATTATTTGAAATTTATTGAAAATATTAAAATTGGGTAGATTTCACATTATATTCAATATTTTTTTTTGATAATTTTCAATACATTTTAATTAGATAAAATATTTACAAGAGTGTGTTGTAAACACTACTCTTTAGCTACAAAACCACTTTTTACATAAAGATCTCACTATCAAAGTTTTTCACTTTTAGAAATCAAATTATTTTTTAAAAAAATTATATTTCACACCGGTTTAGGAACTGAAATAAAAAATATATTCGATTAAAATACATAAAATTTGACTCCCCTGCAAATTTATTTTGCGTTCACCTAAAATTTCAACATTGAATATTTTCTTTTTCCTTAATCGTCCCAAAGCACCGGCAACATCGTTTTTGAAGAAATATTTGTATTTGTGCTAAGGACGAATAAAGTGTCTCGTAACAATCATGTCTCAGAAAGCGCACGCTACCAACCGATGTCGTGTACAAGAAGAACCACAACCATACATACATACAAGATTGTGTCTCAATAATCAATATAATTGAACTTCATTTCCTTCGACCCTTCGTGTTCATATTTAGCTTCCACATGTAAAATCTCCCTCCAACTCAAAATAAGGAAAAATGGAAAACCAGAAATTCAGTGATTGTTTAATATTATATGGTTGATCCAATCCACAAGACTCATCCATGTTTTTTTAAAGAATGGTCTAAGAATAGGTTATAGGTTTCTTATTAATATTGATTAGTAATATTATAATTCATGCATTTGAGAATGCAGAATCATATCCATAACTCTTTTTTATGTGAAGAATCTTCTTATCTACAACTTTTTAATAAGTAATTAGTCCAACATGCATTAACAAAAGATATCATGTTGATTCTTATAATTAGCATTTGAGATTTCACGTGTTTTTTAAAAGAATTATAAATGAATATTCTTTTAATTTTAATGTTTGAATTTGAATTTGTTCAATTATCTATGTGTTTTATATTATCAAGAAATACAAGTATTTAATCGTTGTAAAAGAGTCTTATAACACTACCTTTATTCTAAAGGGGGGAAATATTAAATAGTAAAACTATTAAATGGTCACACTCAATTTTCCTCTTAATTTTGTAAGAATGAGTTTGTATTCGTTGTTATTGAATTTTATCATTTATAATATTATTAATATATTTTCATCATAATTTTTAATAAGAATGTAATTTCTATGCAACATAATATTTTTTTATCATATTAAACATGTGTAATATTTTTAGTGTCTAATTATACTATCACTATTCACTATCCATAAATAATAAATTATAATAAATATGACCTAAATATAATATTAAATAATATTAATTTAAGATTTGAATTAGTAGTTTATAAAAAATATTTATTACTTTTTCGTCAACTTTTTTTTATGAGACAAACTAAATATAACAATCTAATTACTTTTAACATTATTCTACAATTAAAATCAACCATTCACCCTAACAATCTTCTGCTAAAATTCAATATTGAAAATAGGAATTAGTTAACAAGATAAGTATTTAATTTATTTTTTCATCATCATGTTATACATAATTAATATTTGTTAAAGAGTTAATTGAATATTTTCAATAAAACCCTTTCTGAACAAAAACAAATTTAAATGTGATTTTACAAAGATAAATTTTATTTTTCTTTGATCAAAAGTAAAACTTAATCTCAATAATTAATACAATAAGGCATCTATAACATCACAAAGACATTTATAAGTCATCTAAATATTATTTAAAAAATTGCAAATCTCAGACACTCAAAACAGATGTAAATTAAGGTTTACTGAACCATAATTTTAGGAAGAAGCACAATTAGTCACAGGAGACATCCAACAACCACAGTATTTGTAGATAAGAGTTGAATCTAAAATAATCTATACATAATTATTATTATTTTTTTAATTTGTGTTGGTTGAGTTAGTGTTAAGCAATAACCATCAGCATCAACTTTCCCTAATTAAAAAGAGCAAAAGCAATTAAAAAACTAATAAAAAAGGTTAATATATTTTGGCGGGAAACCGGTGGGGGGTCATGTCAGAGCAGTTTTTCAGCATAATCGGGTACGCTCTTTCCGACACCGGGTCCCACAAACATCACGGGCGTATCATCACCGTGTAATCCACGCGCGTCCCTGGTCCACGTGTCATAACCTGAGGTATTCGCGTGGAACAAGTTGTCGAAGGTGGCGAGATGTTTTATGGGACAGTGGGGTCCACAGAAGGGTTATTGTTTCTACGACCGTGCGCCTCAAAAGTCCACCATCAAAACCATTTTCGTCATACTTTCCGGACCCCTCTCACTCCTGTGGGACCCACGCGCTTTTCCTCTTTTTTCTTTCTTTCTCCTATCACTTCTCTTAACTTTTTTCTTTTAAAATAAACACCCGCCAAAATAATAATAAAATTTAAAAAT
This sequence comes from Hylodesmum podocarpum, assembly GCA_026586105.1. Taxonomy (NCBI): domain Eukaryota; kingdom Viridiplantae; phylum Streptophyta; class Magnoliopsida; order Fabales; family Fabaceae; genus Hylodesmum; species Hylodesmum podocarpum. The sequence continues at coordinate 1,998,548 of JALJEV010000638.1, forward strand.
GAAGTCGCCGAAAATGTTGTTTTTATTAGAAAATTGTATAGTTGTCCCCTGTTAATTTTGCCTCGTGCTTTGTTAATTATCATTATTACTTCACTAGTGGCTTTAGCTTAACCAACCACCCTACTTATTATTCAAATCACCATAACCCTTTTTCAAAAAAATTAAACTTTTGGCTTCAAAAGTTAATATAGTATTTTTTTTTTCTTTTTTAGTATTATAAAAGGTTAAAAAAGAGTTGTTAGAATGATATTTTTTAAATAATTAAAAAGTTCATTTTTATAAAAGTAAAAGAAGTAGAAATTATTTATAAAATCCAATGTATGTTTTAATTAAAATAGTATTTACGTCTCTATTTGTTTGTGACATCCTATGTAAATCGCAGGAGTGAAATTTGGTCAACATTTCCAAAACGCGTTTTGATTATTAATATGTTTGACTGAGAGGGGAAAATTTTCAAGGGAAAAGTTTGAGATATGTCCTTTTGTTTTAGGAGCATTGGAAAGAGAAATGGAGAAAAGAAAAATAGAAAAACATAATTTTAGAAATAAAAGTATTATTTAATTAAATTTTTAATTTTTTTTACTATTTTTTTCATCCTACTGAAATTTTTTTTAAAAATATTACAATAATAGAAAAATACAATAGTATATATCATTTGTGCAAATAAAATATGAGATCACTTGTAGTCCAAGAGTTATTATGACGTAGATAAGTGTTCTGTTGACGTACACACATTCTAAATTATCTAAATACTTTTTTTTAAGAAAAAAGTAAGATAAAAATGATTATTTTAAAAAATATTTTCTTTTTAAAATAATGATCGAACATGGAAAACAAATATTCTCAATCTAAAAATTTCTAGAAAATAAAAAATTTATCACGTACTAGACTAAACCTTACGCTACAAAATGCTCTTAATTAATAGCTTGATTGAAAAACAACCATAGAAACGTATTTTAGGCTGTTTATTGTTTGAAAATAGTTTATGGAAAATCCATTGTGTGGCTAACTTACCAATTAATGTCCAAATGTTGTCACACTAGTTCGTAGGTAGCATCTATTATTGACCATGTTTCTTATATACTATCATGTCCTAGTTTTTGTGTTACATTATTAGGGTGCACTGAGAATTAATTTTGATACATTTATTCATACCTCAACTGATAAAATAAATTAAACTTATGAAAACTGTTTATGGATCAGATTAATGGGTTGGCTTCATCATCGATTTTATTTAGCCAAATCAGTTCATTGGTTAAGAAGCGTAAATTTTGAAGTCAAGTTGTGCAAATAGTGCACTGAAACTTAAATTTAAAATAGGTAAATGTTAATAGATGTCCTTAACATACTAGATAAAAATTTTAAAAGAACAAAATTATTTATTGAGATGTACTCTTATAAAATTATGCCTAACTCATTCATAATTTGTATATTAAGTATTTTTTCAGTTTTTTAATTATTGTCCTAAAAATGTTGGTTAACAAGATTGTTAAAAATATTAATTTTGTAGATAAGTTAAAAATTATTTCACTCACAAGTTTGGACTAGTATATATTAAGAATCATAAATGCATGTTATACTTTTTAATTTTGTGGTGTTAAAGTAGCTTGCATTTATTTCAGTAAATTCACTCTTTCTTAACTACTTATACTTATTCATAGAATATATATATATATATATATATATATATATATATATATATATATATTATAATTTATAATTTATAACTAGTTGTCTGATTATCTATATATAATAATTGCCAATTAAATATTTTTTCTTTTGTTTAGGACAAAAAGTTGCCACCCACGTCGAAACTAAAATGATTTACAAGGCTAATTAACGTGTATTAAGACATGTTTTTTGTCACGTGAATGGAGTATAGTAATTGTTCATAAGTTAAGAGGAGTTTTTAAATTGAAGTTGTAAGTTATCAAAGTGCAAGCTTTGAAATTGACAAATAGTTTTACTATATGTATATATTTAAGTATTTAACTATTCATGTGATATTTAACTAATTTCGCAGTTGAATCACGCTTGAATATTTTTCATGTGATTACTAGTCTAAGCTTGGGCTTAATATTCTATAGTTGGTAGTTGATCCATCACAATACGAATTAGAAGGTAACGGGAATTATGGCACCAAAGCAGGAATCTTGAAAATAGTTAAATGAGTAGAAAACGACATGAAATCTTCAACATTAGTACTATATTGCTATATAAAATTCAACTTTACTATGAACCTTCCGTTTTCTACTCGTTAAGCTGTATGCTTATGTATATGCATATGATTGCAAGTAGGAACGACGTTCACCTACCCACAAACAACAACACCATTCAATTGAAACACACTTTTTGCCTCCTAACCTCAATGATAACTAATTTAATTTGATTTTAGTACAGTGTAAATTCTTTTATAGGAATAAGATCAATTCATCTAAAAACAAATTTATTATATCCATTAATATAATCATATAATTAAATAGATCTTAATAAATTATATATACCAAGATCTAAAAAAAGAGACAGTCTTACACCTATATATTGTCTTAAAGTTACATACACTCTTACAACATTTAATAATTTTATCTTAAAACTCACTTTAAATTAACATATTATTTTATGTAACTAATATTTGCAAAATCTTGGTTATAACTTATTCATCTACATCAAAATTAAAGTTATACTTTCAAAATATTATATTTCGAGTTTTATTCAAAGTTTACCAGATTTGAAACAAACAATCTACTAATACATAGTTATAATTTAACCATTACATCGATAAATAAAAAACATGTTATATGTAAAGTTATTGAATATGTAATAATAAATAAATGGCTAAAAACTAAAAAGGGTAAATTTAAAGCATATAACTATACATAAGTTATCAACATTTAATGCCATCTACACTAAATTTAGTCAACGTGATATTTTGCTTTTTTATTTTTTTTGCAATAATTAAATAACACAAATTCTAGTTGAGTTTTACTTTCTATGATATAATAATTTCAATATACAGAAAGCTTCTTACACAAAGGAAAACTATAAACTAAATATTCTAATTCTTTAGCGCAGATGATGTATCTGCTAGAGTAGAAAATTTATCCATGAATTTGCTAATAAAGATGATGAAAAATAGTAAAATTGGTGCATCATATGTTTGATGTGCCAAAGTATCATGTGTTTGATGTGCCAAAATATCAATCTCTAAAAAATATTGATGATGTCAAGAACGGGTGAAAATACATCATTAACAATTTTATTTTATATTGAATTTCAATACGTAGTCAACTGTTAACTTGCTCATGATATATATATATATATATATAAATTCCTTCCTTTTTCCACTGGAAGAAATATGTGCATAAAATTGCTTACTAATATTTTGCAATGACATAGACTATATATACAACTTCAATACGAAAATTAACAAATAATAACGAAATATAAATCATAAGAACTGAAGCATAAACGAAAAAGGGAAAGGACGTTGTCTAAAGGGGAGGGTCAATGTACTTAACTCTCCCCACAATACAAATCATTTTGGCATCACCAAAGACGAACTAAAAAAATACACTCAGCTCCCAAGAGTTTAAGGCAAGATGCATAAACATGAATATATACCAGAACAATTTGACTAACAGTTATACCATACTAAACTATTGCTGAAAATTTATAAAGAAGTGAAAATAGAAATTGTATGAATATATACTAGTTTCTTTTATATTTGTCCAATCTATTTTGCTTAAGCAAAAAAATATATGCAAAAGGTACTCTGACACTCAAGTTAGTAATAATAATTAGATTTTACTTACGAGATATGATGCTCTATTTATATAAATTAATTTCTTATTTTCTTAACAGTTAATGTTAGGTCAAATTTGTTTAAGGGTAAATTATATCTCTTAATTTTAATAATTACATATTATTAAGATAAAATTTTTATTTATAAGACAAATGAATCTAACAGACAAATCAAGCTAGCAAATGAATGAATTCTTAGTAGATGATTCCCGAGTTCAATAGATATGAATGATTTCTTGTAATACCTTACCCTTAATGGTAGTATTAGACTGAAGAGGCTGAGATAAAAAAATACTCGGCGTTGTTAGGTTGAATAAACTGAATTCAAAGAATACTTGGAGTTGTTAGCCTAAAGAGACTAGGTCCAAATAATATTTGAGTTATTTAGCTTGAGTAGACTGTGTTCAAAGAATACTTGACTTAGCTAAAAGTGGCTGAGGTTCAAATAATACTTGTAATGTTTCACTAGTAGTAAAATCTTAAATGTTGCTAAGAAACTGGACGTAGTCTTGATAAGACAAACTAGTGCAAAAACATTATGTGTTATTTCCTGCTTTAATGTTTATTCTCTAATTGGGGTTGTATTGTTTTACAAAGTTGTTTTCAAGAAAAATCTTCTATATAAATTGTGAGAATCTTTATCTGAAGACTTCAGACGTGTATAACTTTGATAAAAAAAACTTGTGAAAATCTTTTTAAAACACAATTCAACCCGTTCTTGTATTTTTCTCTTTACATTTTGGTATCAGAACTTAGCCTCTAAGGGTTGAGCGTTTCACAACTATTAGAGGAAAAGTTCCAATATGCAAGCACATCAACCATGTTTATCACAAAAGATTCTTCCATGAAGAATCCTCCAATCTTTTCTAGAGATGACTATCCTCTGTTGGACTGACAGGATAGAGATATACATCAAGTCAACCTAATACAGACTGTGGAGAATCATTACAGTAGAAGATATACCGCTCTTAAAGCTTGAGAGGGAGTGTGAGAATGAAGAATACTCCCTCATGGAGCTAAACAACAAGGCATGATATGTCATTACTTATGTCTTATCCATAATAGAATACATCATATTTTGTTCTTACATGACAACCAAAGAGCTCTAGGATGCTGTTAAGATCTCTCATGAAGGCACCGAGGACATTAGATTGAGGAAAATGATTACTCTTAATGACCATTTTTCAATGAGAATACGAGATGTTCTCAATAAAGAAAGGTGAATCAATCGAAAGCATGTTTGGAATGTTCCAAACCATCTTGAGTGGGCTGACAACCCTTAGAACTACCTTCACAAAGGCCTAAAATAACATGTAGATTTTGGATAGTTTCCCAGCTGCCTGGGAACCCATGTTTACTGTCATCTCTATTGGAAGAGAGATGAAGACATTGACTCTTAATGAACTTATATAGGAGCTTTAAAAGTTCACCTTTGCAAGAGGGATGGAATCAAGGTGCAAGAGCCTATTGCTCTTCAAGCTAATGAGGAGTCATCAAAACACGAAGACTCTAAAACTCAGAAGAAGAAAATCAAGGCTTTCAAAGCTGAAGTCGTGACCACGGTTTCAAAAAGTTCGGAAGATTTATCTGAGGATAAAGTCTCTTTTATGGCAAAGAGATTCAAGAAAGAAAGCCACAAAGAAAGAAATCTTTGAAATTATCTATTATGAATGTAGAAAGCTAGGGTATACTAGAGCTGAATGTACTAAACTTCGGAGAAGGTGGAATCCTAAGAAGGACAAGAATGCTCACATGGGAAGATCTTGACCGTGAGAGCAGTGATTTGTTTGATGAAAAACCTACAAACATTTGTCTGATGACAGACTCTACTGAATCATCTGAGGTAGCTTCCTTTCCCTTAGACTGTAATTTATGTTCTTTTTCTTTAAATTCAAATTTAGATACTGACGAGATGTTTTATGACATTATCCTAACCAGTTGTTATTTCATAGCTGATGAATACAAAAAATGCAAAATCTAGCTAAAATTAGCTTTGAGTGAAATTTTAAAACTAACAACTATAAATAAAGAATTAGTTAAGAAAGGTTCATTTGATAAGGTTCCCTCAATATCTAAGTCTGATGAGACAAATTTTCTCTCTAAATTTAAAGAATTAAAGAAAGAAAATGAGAGTCTCAAAAAGGATTTAATCAAGTCCTTCTAAACTAGATATGCTTTTAAAATATGGAAGAATGTCTTATGACAGAATTGGACTAGGTTTTGATTCCTTGAATGAAGAAAACAAGAACATTTACAACATCCCTGTGTCTGTTTGCAGACAATGTGGTAAGAGGTTGGAGTGACCTGCAAGACATTTGTAGTGGAGTTTCTGGTTCTGCCAAGATCAAATTATGGAGTTATTTTGGGCATCTAGTGGTTGAAGACATTAGGAGAGTTTCGTTGGGATTGTGCTAAGCTTACAATGCAATTTGAACACAATTGGTCTATCTAAAAGGACAACAAGAAGATACGATGGTTTGTGGCTTGCAAGGGAAGTTCAATGTAATCACTTGCTCCGTAATGTTGTTAGCAGTTTCTGGTATAAATAGCCTCTACAACAAGAAACCAACAAGAAACTGACAATGTAGAATCAGATGACCTTACAGAAACACAAATAGAAGATTTGACTAGGCTCTTAGCACAATTTGATCATCTATTCCAGGAACCAAAACAGTTACCACCACGGAGGAAATATGATCATAGGATCTCCTTGTCTGGAAACATACCAGTTAGTTCCAAGCTTTACAGGTATCCACATGCCCAGAAGACGGTAATTGAATAAATGGTAAATATTATGTTACAAATTCATTTATTAGGGAAAGCAACAATAGTCCCTATTCCAGCCCTGTTATGAAAGACTCATCATGGAGGATGTGTGTGGACTATGGGGAGTTAAATAAGGTCACAGTTCCTAATAATTTTCCTATTCCTGTAGTAGATGAATTACTTGATGAGCTGCATAGGATGAAGTTCTTCTCTAAGTTGGATCTTCGTTCTGGTCATCACCAAATTCGTGTCAAGGAGGACATTGCCAAAATGGCCTTAGGACTCATGAAGGTCACTATGAGTTTTTGGTTAGGTCCTTTGGTTTAATGAATGCACCAGCCACATTCCAATCAATTATAAACCAGGTTTTTCGACCCTACCTACGCCATTTTGTACTAGTTTTTCTGACGATATACTAGTCTATAGTAGGGATTGACTTGCTCACATAAAGCATCTATTTCTGGTATTGGATGTTCTCAGAAAACATCAGTTTGTGGCTAATATAAAAAAATGTAGTTTTGATAGAACTCAGATTATGTACCTTGGTCATGTAATTACAGGAAAAGGAATGACTATGGATCCTGCTAAAGTCAGTAGTACTCTAAATTGGCCCACCCCTAAGGATGTGAAGGGAGTGAGGGGTTTATCCGGGCTGACCAGATATTATAGGAAGTTTGTACGGAATTATGCTAAAATAGCCAGACCATTGACTGAGTTAACTAAGAAAGAAGCATTTAATTGGAGTCCCAAAGCGGAGCAAGCTTCTCAGGAATTGAAGAAAATTGTCACTACTGTACATGTATTGAGGCTTCCTGATTTTTCTATGGAGTTCCAGATTGAGTGTGATGCTTTTAGTAGGGGCATTGGGGTTGTTTTGATGTAATAGCAACAACCAATTACTTTTTTAAAGCAAAGCTTTGTATCCAGGACAACTATCCAAGTCTGCTTATGAAAGGGAGTTAATGGCATTGGTCTTATCTATCCTGCATTGGCGTCATTACTTGAATGGTAGAGAATGCTGCAGCAGAGGGTTACCATTTCTGCTCAATAACTTTGGTTATCAAAACTATTAGGGTACCAATTCAATGTGGTTTACAAGGCTGGATCAGCAAATAGAGCTGCTGATGCTCTTTCACGAATTCATGAGGGGACTGAGCTGCATGCTATTTTATCCTACCCCTTATGGTTGCAGGGTGAGGATCTCCAGAAAGAGATTGACCATGACGATTGGATTCAGAAAATGACGATTGAGTTGCAGAAGTCAACAACCTAGAAAGAAAATAAGTACTCCAACCTAGAAAGCAAATAAAAAGCTGCAACTTGTTCACACTGACTTGTGTGGACTTCAACCAACTGTCTCACTGAATGATAGCATTGATTCAAGTGATTAGATCAGACTATGGAACAGAATACACATCAGAAAGAGAGGGTAAGACTATAAGTACTCCAATGAACCAGAAGGAAAGGCGATGGAAGATTGATGGAGAAGACCCTGCAGATTAGAAGGAGTACAGAAGCCTTATACTCATGTATCTCACATCCACTAGGTCTGACATTATGTACACTGGTTTTTCAGTAGTGATTCGGCCAGGTCTTTAGATGCTATGTACTTTTGGCTATTGTTTCACATTTGGGTCAGCTTGATTCTCTTGGTGTTTAAAGGAACAAGAGATGGTGGCTTAGTCAACTGCAGAAGCTGAGTTCATTGCAGCAACTGCAGCAGTGAATCAGGCAGCATGGTTGAAGAAGTTAATGCGTGACTTGCATCTTAAGCAAGAAGGGAGTGTGAAGGTATCCGTGGATAATCAAGCTGCTCTAGCCATCTCATTGAATCCTGTATTTCATGGAAGGACCAAGCACTTGAAGACCAAGTATTATGTCTTGAGAAGTGCAGAAAGCAATAGAGGTGAACTGATACGAAGATCAAGTTGCAGACATTTTCACTAAGTTTCTTAGGTGTTAGTATCTTAAGGCTGCACAGTTTATGCTTTTCTGTTTTGGTTTTGATTCAGTTTTAGTCAAGTCCTGATTTTTAGGGGAAAATGGGTGGCAGTTATTTATGTTTAAGTCGTGGTTAGTTAGTTCCTACTTTTAAGGATTAGTGGAGTCAAAGAATATTGTAATTGGGCACTTAGGATTTTGTATGCTAGATCAGAGTTAATGAATACAATTTCTCATCCACTTCCTTTTTAGATATACAACGGTTACAATGTTTATGCATCTTGCCTTAAACTCTTGGAGCTGAGTTTCATTTTTTAGTTCGTCTCTAATGATGCCAAAATGATTTGTATTTGCAGTTGTTTGTAGGAGAATTAAGTACCTTGCCCCCTTCCCCTTTTCGTTAATGCTTAAGTTCTTGTATACGAAAAACATGCTACATCTGTTTGCAACTGCTCCATTTTTGTGACAGCCAACGAAGATAACACCGTTTCAACATTTAAGCTTGCAGAAGATATTAAACACGTTCACTTGTGCAAGCACTATTGGTTATTGTGAGAAATAAAAATAATGAAATGTAAATCATTAGATGTATTTGAATGATCTAAGATTAAAAGATAGTCATACCAGTTTTCTCCTTCGGTTCTGTATGTCATATCACGAACGTGCATAGCACAAAGAACACCAGCAAATTGAAGGAGTGACATCTCAAACTACCAGCAATCATGCCATGTTAGAATTTTGTACCCAGAAAAGCATTCAAGTACAGAGTCAACACAGCAGGTTCCCAAAACTGAATTTTGAAATGTTGTGACCCAACAGAACATATACTGGCACATACAATAGTAGGTGGCGATGGAAAATCTTCAAAAAGGTGGTTTTCTTTACTAATTTGCATCATTATCGTGCTGACAGTGACACCAAACAGTTTTTATCCAATGTGCTAGCCTAACTTATTGTCATTGCCAGATTTGTGCACAGAACCAAAAGCTAATTTGTCATTTATAATTGATTGGAAAAGCACTCAGTTCTTCAGTTTCCGTTGTATATTTATATTTCATTACCCTTCAAACTTAATGATAATAACTATGCAGAACTTTGCACAAACATAAACTTCTTCCCCCAATAAGCTGGCATAAAGGAGTTTCAACGAATAGATACATGCACTAATTTGTGTCATTTTATGATGCTTACCTAGTTCCCTTACATGTGTATATTGTCTTAACAGAGTCTCAGCACAAAATCATAATTGACACCAAAGCTCAGGTTAATTAATATAATAGATGAACTTATATGGAAGGACTTTTATAGGAGATGAAAATAAGAAGAAAAAAAAAATTTACTTCTCTAGAAGTTAAAATTAGTTTTTCATTAACTTATTTGTAAAAGTTTATTCTTTGTGAGACTTCCTGTACATTAGTTAATGAAAAACTAATTTTAACTCTTAAAGAAGTAAATTTCATTTTTTCCTTCTTGTTTTTTCCTCTTCTAAAAACATCCAAACTAACCCGAAATCTTATAGTCTTGCAATGGAGGATATCTACTGTGAAAAGCAACTAATTAACTAATCACCTCTTCACAATTTGAAGTAGCAAATTGAGTTTTGGAGTGGGCAAGATATCTAAATGTTTTAACTGTTCGTATATGGTATAATGCCGATGATCCATGGCTAAGGTGCAGAAATTGATGGGACTCTGAATGTTTATATCTAAAGATGCTATGAACCATGGAACAGAAACAGAATTATAAATGATCAAAATGGTGACAGAAATATTCAAGGTGGAGGCTAGCCGAGCCAACTTCTACTTAGATATTTAAGTCTTTAACCATTTCAAATAAAAGAATGAGGTGTCACCATCCGGTATATAACATTATAACCTAGAAACTTCACATGATAAAACAAATATAACTGTTGTCAACATAAACATCAGGTTATACTTCATAAGAATTCGGTTATAGGGATGTTATTCACAGTGAGATCCCTTTTCATAATTCTCTCCATTGTCCTTCTTGGTCTAAGTGTCTAACCATTCCATATCATTTTATTCCAGAACCAAATCATCTATAGAAAAGTCAAACTTCTGCAAAATTTCTTTACCATATTCAATCAATTTTCTACATTTAATACATATTTTCCAAGGCATATCTGAAGAAGCCATATAAAAATCATTATTCCAGTTTCCAATTTTCCAATACATGTCCAAAATTACTATACCTTGTATCAATTGCCATAATTGCACTGCTTCTGACTGGTGGAAGAGAATAATTTGGTGAAAATGCCTAAAAAAGAAGAGAAGAACTAATCATTTTTAATTTTAAAATCTAGGCAACTCATGAAAAAAAATTTGTCATGAATGAGTTGAAAAAAGGCCCAACCGGATTACATATTTCACATATCGTGTTTCCTTTCTTATTGCACCATCTGTAGATACACTTCCTATGAGCAAACTGAATGTCAAGAAATTGTGAGCTAACATGTTCATATCCAACTTGAAGTCAAAACCACCACACCAGTTTCCACATAGATTCACTGAACTCCCAACCCAGCAAAAAACACACCTTCCCCACCCACACCCCTCTTGTACAGATGCAACAAAAGTCAACCATAGTAAAAAAATTCATGAGATGCTTTCAGTAACGGCAATTGAACTAATAAGCATGGAGAAAAGTAAATACAATGCGGAGTGATGATACTTAAAATAACAACAAGCATGACAAGTAAAAACATTATAGCAGTACAGAGAAGGGTACCAACTCATATGCAACACCCTTTCAGTTTTCACAAGGCTCTAAGAGTTTCACACTCCTAAGAAACATGACATTGACAAACCCAACAACAACTTGGTGTTCTTATTCATCAAGTTCCATTTTTTTCCCAACATGTAGAGGTAGTCAGTTATTTTGGGTAATGGGTTGGAGAGAAAAAGAAAGAGAGAAAGTTTATATTTTTTAAAAATCATGGTCTTTGATCTTGAGAATTCTATTTTTTAAAATTCTTTTACATTAATTAATTTTCATTACCATTGAACTTAGATATAACATCTTCAATACTGTGTATATTTTTTAATTAAAATTAATTTATTTATAATCCATATTGCCATTTAATAAAATATTTGATTGCACAAATTATTAAGAATTTGTAAAAAGCAAAACCCTTTCTTGGTAGAGAGTAGAAGGGTAGCAACAGAAGAGTCTCCGGCGAGACAGAGTAACAAACAATGGCATCATCAAATAGTAAATCACCAACTCTTCAGATATTAGGTATATATAAATTCAACTTCTTGTCGTTGTTGTTGTTGTTCTTCTTCTTCTTTTTCTCTGTAACTTTGATTGCTTCTTTCTTCTTTGTTTTCTCTCAGTTCGACGACCCGAAGAGTTCTCGCTCTGGACCGGACCCCCTTTTGCGAACGGTGAACCAAACGTGAAGCTCGAAAAAGTTGATTGCGTGAATGCCAAGTTCAGCGACGATGGATCAAAACTCATGGTAACCAAATCCAACTCGCTCATTACTGTTTACGATTGCAACACAGCCAAGGAAATTAGGTCTTTTCAAGTTCCCAATTTGCTCGCTGCTACCTTATCGCCCTCCGCAACTTACTTGCAAACCTTTCAAAAACCCTCTTCACCGCAAGATAAGAACGTCACGCTCTGGAAAATTGACACTGGTGATTCCATTCATCAACATTCTCAGAAGAACATCACCAAAGCCAATTGGTACGTTTATGTCTGTCATAAATTGAATTTGTTAGTCATGCAAAACTCAACACTTGTTTTATTTTTTTCTTTCATCAATTTTAAGGTTTAGGGTTTAGGGTTTTTGGGGGTCTTCGCCACCACAACTGTAATTGTGGTTGCGTAAACTGCATTTGTCTGCAATTTCCCACTATAGCAAGGATCATGTCGAACCGCAACTGCAATTTAAAACCTTGAATGTTACCTTATTGTTCTTACTTTGTGTAGTGGATGGTGATTGGAGAATTTTTCGTGATTCTAGTTAATGAGACCAAGGTTTTAACAAAACAGTTCATAACCATGATTTTAGCCCCAATAACAAGGTTTTGGGGTGTTTGTGATCACAACACAACCGTAACTATGGTCACATTGACTACTACATGTATCTGCAATTTCCCACACTATCTAGGACTGTGATTCGTGACAGCCATGACTTAGTTCAAAACTTTGAATGTGACTTTATTGTTGTGGAGGATAGTGATTGGGGATTTATTTTCTTTCATGATGTTGTATTTGTGTATTGAATGATTTTTTGATGAATGCTTAACAATTTTGCTATAACTTATTTATGTTTTGACTGTCACTATATCTGTCTGTTGTTCAGGCCAGCAATTCAATTTAGCTCTGATGAAGCTATTGCTTGTCGGTTGGCAACTAATGAGGTGCAGTTTTTTGATACCGGGGATTTTTCAAAAGGATTTGTCCGTCGGTTAAGAGTTCAGGGAGTTGCCGCTGCTGAGCTTTCTAGTTCACCTGGCTCTCATGTAGCAGCATTTGTTCCAGAATCCAAGGTGTGTGTCCCTCAATTTAACACTTTGTGGTGGAATTGTTAACTTCTTCTCTGTGACTAAATGAATGGCGATTTTTTATTATTTGTAATTGGTATGCTGTTTATAGGCTTCTAATAAATGAAATTCTATGAACCATTGATGTGTAAAAGTTGAGTATTTGGACAAGCCTTTTAATTTTCTTCTGGATTACTGAAAATGTGGATAAGTTGGATTTGAGAATTAGGATGTAACTCTCTTCCAATCGTAAGGATTAAAATTTGAAGGAATCTGATATTGCTGATGCATTGTGTATTTATGATGCACATTCAAGTCAAATGGTTTGAGATGATTTAGACAATTTAGTATGTAGTTAACTACTATTTTTGTCTAGAAAAGTAATTGCATTTCATTCAGTCCTTTACTTGTTATTTTCTCAGTTCAATTTTTATTGATGTAATTTGTTGTAATTGGTGTCAGATTTGATGCATAGGGTGAATGGAAGTGGCAGAGTGAAACAAATGAAAACATTCACTGCTTCAATTTAGAAAATCAAAAAGTGCACGCAGCCAATTTGAGAAATGATGAATCTTTCAAAGACTCTGACACTTTACTCTTCAATATTGTATATAAAATTTGATAGAAAGAATGTTAATTGGGTATTTATATGTTGTGTAATTACAATAATTAGGGTAATTTTAGATCCTTTTATTTGTTGCTTGCAGTGCAAATAATATTTCAACTGTGTAGTTAACTCATGAATTCCAATAGGAAATCTAATCTGAATTTCTTTGCATGAGTTTCACTGTTCGTTATGTCCCATTGATAGTCAATATTAGTAGATGTTAGTTAAAGATTTGGATTACAGGTTTATATCCTGTGTGGCATGCAGCTAGAAATTATGATTTTATGTCACATCTTTTCAATTTTGATGTATATGTTATAAAAATGTTTACCTTGTAGGGGGTTCCTGCCAGTGTGCAAATATTTGCTTGTGAAAATGCTTCTGAGAGTCAACCTATTGCTCGGCGGAGTTTTTTCCGATGTTCAACCACCCAACTTAAATGGAATCGTGGCTCAACTGGGCTTCTAGTGGTGGTGCAGTCAGATGTTGACAAAACTAATCAAAGCTATTATGGAGAATCAAAGTTATGCTATCTGACTACTGATGGGGCACATGAAGGACTTGTTCCTCTTCGTATGTTCTTGCTGCTAGTAAAAGAACTGTTGTTTGGCTATGTAATCTCTATAAGTGTAACATTCTTTTTTTAAAAAAAATAAATTGGCAGGGAAAGATGGGCCTATTCATGATGCACAGTGGTCATATTCTGGCTTGGAATTTGCTGTTGTATATGGGTGTATCCTTTTCTCTGTAGTATATACATTATAGAGCTACACAACATGTACTAAAGTTCCCAATATTTGATATTTGCTGATCTGCTAGCACACAATACCAGGGCCAGAATTGATACTTATACAAAAAGCATACTATAATCGTGAACCCATTTGAAGCATCAATTATTTTGAGACAATTTTATACCCTTGTTAGAAAATGCTTTCAAAAATACACTAGAGCTACTTCTTTCTATCTTTTTAATTTGAAAGACCTAATCCCTCTTATAGTTTTTGATAAAGCATAATATACCAAACTGGACTAGATGTTTCCCGAGTAGATTTTGATGACTTATAATTATGCATTTTATGAAGTCAGATAATGGGTATTTTGTGTCCACATTATATTAATCACTTTTTGATGATTCTTTATAGATTGCATGAATACTTCACTTTTCCTTGACCTGTCTGTCTTAGTTATGCCTGCTAAAGCAACTCTATTTGACAAGAAGTGCAATCCTCTACTAGAGCTTGGAACTGGTCCTTACAACACTATTCGTTGGAACCCAAACGGGAAATGTATCCTTGGTTGATGAATTGGCATTCTTTGTATTTAATGAAATAAATTTGAAATACTCACCCAGTGGCAACAGATTTCTTTCTTCCTCTTTTAAATTTTAAAGAGGGACCTTGAGGGTTTTGGGCGGGGATTAGAAATTTGAAGTGGCTTTGTTTTTTGACACAAGTATCTAAGTATGAGTTCCTTGATTGTTAGCTTCTAGTTTTGTGTTTGGCTGGCTTTGGTAACTTGCCTGGTGATATGGTATGTTCGGACTATTTTAATCATTTTGCTCTGTTTTGATTTTTCTTTTCTGATGGAAGACATATGACGTGTGATTGGCTTATCTAGGATTACTGATATACCTTATTGAAAAACAAATTATGAATTTCAACCATTTTCTCATTATAAGAACCACTTAAGAGTGTGTTTGGATAAACAACTTAAGTGCTATTCAATAAACTCTGATTACATGAGGACTTTACCATATATTTGACCATGAAACTTATTAGAATAAGATAAAAGAACCTTATTTTGGGAAGTTACACCAAGGTACTTATTGAGATAAACAAAAAAGAGCTTATTGTAGTTATAAAATATTTGGATAAACTCAAATAAGCTTTTCCAAACATCGCCTAAAAATGTTAGATTGTTGGTGCCTTTGGTTGCTTTTTGTCTTAGAGTGGTCTCTTGTTTTGGGTGCATGTTTGCTTCAAACTTATTTTGAGGAAATAATCACTTGATTTTGCTAGCTTCTTAGAAGAGCTTTTGAAGAAGTGATTATTTCCCAAAAATAGTAGTTTTCATAGATGCAAATAGTACTTCCATGTTACTCATGCTCAAATGGATGCAAGATTGCAAACACATGCTTCTTATATGGAGTTCTCATGTTTTCATGCTATGTGCTAGGTATTCTGGGATTACATAGATAAGAAACAACTTGGAACCACTAGGGCTGAATGGTCTGTGACAAGTGAATGGTCTCCGGATGGTTGCTATTTCATGACGGCTACAACAGCTCCAAGGCTTCAAGTAGACAATGGGTAATTGATATTTGGTCATTAGCAGGACCTTGGACTAATCCTTTCCTAAACACGCAATCTTCTACCGTATGCATGTTATTTTGTTGTTAGTACTTAGTGTATGATGTCAGCCTGATTTGATCCTAATTAGACATCACTCATCAATGGTTAATATGAACTCCATTTCACGGCCAAAAAGACAATAACCCATATAATTTATAGGAGAACATTCTACTGATTGTTATATGTTGGTTTATACTTTTATGGTGTTCATAATCTTACTAACAAAGAAAGTTTTTTTATTTGTTATATTTTTTCTTCTATTGAAGGATCAAGATTTTTCACTACAATGGGTCATTGTACTTCAAGAAGATGTTTGACAAATTGTACCAGGTCAGTAGTGTCTTCAACTTTTTCTGATTAATTGGGGTTTTTTAATCACCTTCTTGCGATGTTATTAAATTGTATGCAAAAATATTTGCAGGCTGATTGGAAACCAGAGTCACCAAATAAGTTCGGTGATATTGCTGAATTAATTAAGTCTCTAAATTTGGTACAACTTGAAGATAAGAAACCATCAGGTTTGTTACCATGCTTATAATATTTCATTTAGTTATGAGTTATATCTTTTGTTCTTTGAAGACCATGAACTAATTGTAGGTCAAGGACCAAAGTCAACCCAGACTCCTACAAAAGCTTCTTCTGCCAACCCCCCTGCACAAAAGCCTGCTGCATACCGTCCACCACATGCTAAGGGTGCAGCTGCTATTCAGGCACAGGTACACAATCACAGAATCTGTGCTCTGTCATTGTTTCTATTTTCAATTGTCAATAAAAGTTTTCAGCAATAATCTAGTATTGCATAACTGTTAGTCAAATTGTTGTGGTATACATACATATTTATGCATCTTGCCTTAAACTCTTTGAGCTAGTTTCATTTTTTAGTTCGTCTCTAATGATGCCAAAATGATTTATATTTGCAGTTGTTAGGAGAGGCTCCAGCAGAGTAAGTATCTTACCCACCCCACCCTTGTTTTTTCTTCACAAACATCCTTTCCTTTTTTTTTTTTTTTATGCTCAAGTTCTTATGATTTATATTCAGTTATTAATTGCAAATTTTTTGTATTAATTTAGGTCAATGAGCAAGAATGCAATGCGAAACAAGAAAAAGAGGGAAAAACAGAAGGAGAAAAAGGCTACTTCTGATACCAGTTCCTCGTGATTGAATCAATGATCTTCCTGACGCATTCTAAACTGCTTTTATACTACTGCACTCACGGACCTGAAAAAGTCTTCAGGTTTTAGATTACTGGATTTAATTGTATCACGTCCTTCACAGTGAACTGTGGACAGTTTTTGTTTGCTCAGATCTTTTAGGTGATTTAAGTCATGATGTAGTTTGTGCTTTCTTAGTTTCGAGTTGGGACATAAAAGGTGGGACAATATAAATTATTTTTTCTCGTCCCGATAATAGAGGTATTTATTGCAAGAGAAACGAAATTACAAGCATATCACACATTCTTTAGAAAGGGTGATTTTGTGTTCTCCTCCCTATAAAAGGAGTATTTGTTGCAGGAGGAAGAAGATGGGCAAAAACATAAGTCGTAGTTTCTTACTTGCACAAAGTTCAATAGTAATAAACAAGGACAAAACTTAAGTACAACATTTTAGGGTTTTTTATTTCTTTTGTTTGATTAGGCTCTCTAATGTGATCATCTAAAGTGAAGGGAGTGTACTTTAGAGGATAAAGTGTATTCTTTATTATTGATTAAGAAATTGATAGCTGAGATTTGTAATAATATATATATAGTAAAATAAGTTTAATTACATAATCATTGTTTTTAATTAATGGATGAGAATGATAATGTATTTTATCTTTTGAATTGTATCTCATCACTTTAGACAACTCAAATCCTGTTTGAATTACACTAAATATTTGGCATGAGTTACTATTCACAAAGGTATAAATACGAACAAATTTAGTTTCCACTTGCCAGTCAAAAAGAAGCATGGTAACAGAAGTAGAATTATAACTGGCGTGACCCCCCTTCTCCCCTCATTAGCATGAATTATGAAGTTAAGATTTTCATTGAAAACAATAAAAATACCTAAATAATTACATTTCTGTCTTCAAAATTAAGCTTAGCCCCCAACGAATTTTTTTTATTTTTATTTGAAACAAAAATCACACGCCCGAATCTTGAAACCCACATAAGCATTATATTCCATTGTATGATTGCTGATTTGGTTAGTCTAATTTCTTTACGGTGAAGAATACCAACATTCTCCAGAAAAAAATCTCGGACTTGCCCTTTCTCCTATATTCTTTTACAAATGTATTTGGCATTCAATTTTAATCACCCTGTTGGCAGAAGAACCTAAGGCCAGATGTGCCACTAAATTTATTAAAAATCACGTGATAAATATATCTTCCATGTATTTATTTGACGACACATGATAAACTAAAATTGTTTTAAGACACGAGTTAATTTGTGTTTCATTTTCCGTTTAAAACTCAACCTGTGTCAAAAAACTAGTTATATTACTTCTTCATGCTTAATAATTAATGTCAACGAGAAAAACACGCCTTTTACTTTCTGCCCAAGAGGATTCATGTAAAACTCATGCAGGCATATCTGGAGCTCTTACTTACTAAGTTGACAAGTAAAAACTATAAGAATTTTCTAAAAAATTTGGAACGAAACTAGCAAATTTGCATAAATTTAATACGCTAAATATTATCTTCCAATCAATTATCGTACAGGCTACGCTTCAACCGTTGTTATAGGCAAAAACGATACTCATCTAAAAAGAGTCAAAATTGGATAATTTAGGAAAAGATAGTATACAACTAATTGACAATATCAGCCCCTGAATCTGATGCTTCTACTGATAGCTGTATTAATTCCAGAGGATTCACCACCATAAGGAGCAGTGGGCCTCTTGATACTCTGAACCTGGCCCTTGCGATTCCTCACAGCTTTTTGATGCTTGAGCTGCACATTGAGATAGCAACAAAAAGGTAAATGTCATGCATGAAAGACGCCAGTTAACCAACAAAAATTGATGAGTTGTTTAACCCCAAAGAATAAATGCTTCTAGTCTAAAGTACCTTGTAATTCTTTCTGGGATTCTTTTTTGCCTTGTTGCGATTTCGAGTTAGTCCCCTATTCTTCTCCATCTACAGCGTATCAGAAACAAGGTAAAGACATGCAAATTTGCAAGAAATGATGAACAATTCAACTAAAACCTATAGTGGATTGATTAAGAACCTGAGAAGAGATGTGTCGCTTTCCTTCTACAGTCTCTGGCAACAAGGAGACTGAAGTGTTCCTGCAAAAGCAATCAATCTTCAATACAAAATCGTCTTTATCATGTACAAGTTACAAAAAAAGCAAAGAGTGTACCAAAACTTCACCTTTGGTGAGTCCCGGCTTTTGCTGCCAGTTTTGCAGCTCGCAGTTGTTCCACTTGTTTGTAAAATTCATTTTCCGAGTCCCCACTGTCATCATCATCTTCCTCATCAGTAACCTCATTAGGTCCAAGATCAACCATTTGGTCATCACTATCATCATCCTCAGTCCTAATTCCAGCACCAGCCAACACACGGAGCTCATGTTTTCTTCGTCTTTCACCAATATCATCTCTCTTTGGTAAATCATCATCACCAGAAATCACCTAGTTCAAAAAAGAGGGACCAGTTAGATATTTCAAAAGCAGGTGATATAAAAATTAATTTTCTTTTCTGTAGCCCAACAATGGAAAGATTCTATTTTTTGCATCATGAATGGCACAAACTGCAGATAATGTACAAACAACCTTTTATGAAAACAAAATGAACTAAATTTGGCAGTTGGCTGGGTCATAATAGTTCAGTGGTCAATCTCATTATCATGATATTCTATTTAATAATTAGTACAACAGAAAAAAAACAGTCACAATGTAAATATACTGAAATATCTCTTGGTATTAATTGTTGGTACTTGCGGTAGATATAACCTTATTCCCTGCTAATAAAATAGAACTTTAAAATGACACTTTGGATTTCCAGAATCTCTCTACTAGTATAGGTGAGAGACTATCCTGGGGTATGGTTCAGTGCTGAAGGTAGGGATCCATCTTGATGATATTTTTCCAAACACAAGGTCAAGGGGGTTAACCCAAACATGCTATAGGGACACCAGTCCTTACACTCATTTTAACCAACGTGACACTTATTAAGTAGCTTAAAATGTGCCTGACACTGTGAATTGCAAATGAAACTAGAAATCAGAATTCATCATGCAAAACTTTCAAGTTCAGTACCTTGGGTTTCTTCATATTAGCATTAAGGAACTGTGAAACTATTTTGGAGTCAGAAACAGTAGTCAATCTAGCTTTCCCCATGGCATCCACGGTATCATCATTAAAATCATCATATGATTCCAGCTGGCTGTGAAATTTGTAAGTGGATAGTAAATTCCAACCTGCTTGAAAAAAGTAATGTAAAAGATACAAGGGTAGAGCTATACCCATTAACTGATCTCAAACGCTTTACTGCATTACTGGGCTTTGGAGCAATGGAGCTGTACAGACCCTTATTTTTCAGTTTTTCCTCAAGGGAAGCTCTAACTTTTAACATTTCCAAACTCTGTGCGCCAATGTGATCCTTCTGCCATGTTAAGGTTTATTTCAGTCAGATTAATAACCTTTTACAGAAACAAAAATCAAACAAATAAAAAAGTAACACTGCGGTATATTAATTCACCTGTGGTTTAACTTTTTTTGTTTTCTGCACACCATCCTTTGAGGATTCCAATTTTTGCGTCTCAACTTCCTTGTTAGGCTGCAGCAATACATAATGTTGATCGTCATAGATAATTTTTAAGGCTATCATTTGAAAGACAGATAAATATAAAAGCCAAGACATGTTTAAGAAGTGAAGACTACCACTGTTTCTTCAGTTGATTTGGCAGACACAAGAGGCTGCTCTTGGGTTTTAGTTACAGAATCAGTTGTCATTGGAGCATTCTCATTATCTGACTTCACTACTGTTTCCAACCCATTACTTCCTTTAAAAAAGTCCTCAAGTTCAACTGGAAGTTTTGAGTCCAGTTGTTTTATCTGTTGAGAGAGGCACGCATTAGAAAATTGCAAAATCTAAGCAAAACAAACTTCATATTGAATTGTATATTTGTGAACAATCGTACATAAATGGTGGAAATATTCACAGATAACTTATGCACTGTTGCTGTTGACATCGTGTTAGAAAGCTCATACATTAATCTAGTATGAATTTTCCAGTTTTTCCATTGTGTAAACACGGTTACCAATATAGGGTGTATGCAATAGAATAAATTATCCAACTAAGTATACACATATACTTCCAATAAATCTAGATGAAACATTGATCATCTATAACACATCATCAATGAAGCAATGTCATTGTCACATGTCTATAAGCTTACATACAAAACATCCAGGCTACTTCATTAATGGACAATCCTGCATAAAAGAAGAAAGCTGAGGCATGACTAATGTTTGAAAATAACAAGACCTGATCCAATAATTTCTTTATTTCTTCAAGGCGAGCTAATACGGGGTGATCATGAACTGGCTGCCCTTCAGATTTGAGAAGAAGGTAGAAAGTTATAGCTTGGCAATAGGACAACAAAATAAGCTGCTTCAACTCAAAATAACGGACATCTCCTTTCATAACTATTTCCCCCTTCTTAACCTTCAGAAAAGTTGAAAAAAAAAATTTGTTGTGATATGAAGTTCATGCACATTAGGGAGCAGGACATAATTACCATAAATGAGAAAACAGATGGTCTATTGTACTAAGAAAAGATGCATATACACCACAAGTCTTGCATTAATACCATAATATAGGAAATAACAAGAGGCAGACTTAAAAACATTTACACCTATATTGTCATGAGGAAAAGCCTTGCTTAATAATGGTTTGCATGGTCAAAAACTTTATACAGTTCAAACTCTTATTACAAGGTTGACATGGCCATGAATCAAGGGAAGAACAAGAGTCTCTAGGGAAAAACCTTGCTAAAAAATGGGTTAATTCCACATTCGAGTTGTTTGTGAGCCTCATTTAGTTCTGACAACCAACCAACTAATTCTGGAGCAGACCTGCAAGAAGATAATCACTAATCAAGAAGAGACATTGGAAATTGATAGCATTGACATAGACATTAAATACTGATACAAAAATATTTGAACATCTGATACTGTTTTAATCCATCAGTGATATGACACCAATTAGGTAAAATCATATTATGGGCTGAAAATGAAGAGATATGCAGGTCAGGCATTAACTTCAATAAAGGGGATTGACTGTTGATTCAATTCTGTTAGGATTCAGCAGAGCCTCTCAAGCTGAACATTATTGCTGACAAGTGAGTAGTACAGCTGAGAGGCACACATTTGAAATCTTTTCAATATATTGATATTTCCTTTTCTAGTCACCTATGTTTTCAGAAGGTAATTTTGACTCAAAACCCTTTTTATTCAAGTCGTCTCCAATAGAACACAGCACATCACAAAAAATAGACTTCCTTTCCTCCTTTTTTGTATAAAAGAGGAACTTGCTACAGTGCATTCTTCTTTTTTTCCAGTAGTGGATTAGCAATCCATAATTCGCATACTCTTGAAATTGTTTTTTTAAATCTCAAGTTTAATTATATGAATGAAATGCATCCAACAACAATTAACTTGTTATAATCCATAGGTTCAATGCAGGAAAAGGTAACTTCATATTTATAACTCATAATCAATAGGCTGAAAGATAAATACAACATCCTAACCTATATAAAACATGCATTTGCTCCTCCTTTGACAGAGCATTCAATTCATCAACACTGAAAATCTTATCTCTATACTGTGACTTCATTGCTTCATTTCCTTTATCTGATGAATCCTGTAAAGATATAGAAGTTTACAATTAGTTTGTTGACAAATACCATACTTCTATACCTCATGATCATATGCCTTCTCCATATGCTGAATTTTCTTATCTTCCCCCCGCCCTTGTGTTGTTCCTCTAGTGATATAGAAATTGATCACAATTAGGCAACCAACAAATGAGATAATAAGTACCACTCACCTTCAAAGTTAATTGTTCATTATCTTTGTCTTCACTTATATCCACAAGGTCATAGTCTTCCATTGTTAAAGATCTCGCCTTCTCCCTTTGTATTTGTAATGCCAATTCTTCCTCTTCTTTTGGGGCCTCATCATCACTTGATTGTAGCTTAAACCAAAATTTTACAATTACTCAACAGAAAGCAGAAACAGTAGAATGCATCAGAAAACAAATAGTTTTCAAGTTAGATCATTGATCCACTGGCGAACAACAACATATCAATGGTTTAAATGTTAGATATGTCCACAATTTTGGTTTACATGCATTGCTCAAATACTCACCTCAAAATTACGATTCTCAGCACCGTGTGAGAATTTTTTCCCACCCAAAGTAAGTTTATAATCTTCCTCATCTTCATCATCATCAACATCATGCATTTCATCATCACCTCCACCAAACTTTGCACGTAAATATTTCCTTTGCCTAATCACTAAGCACAACATACACATAGATTTAGTGAAAGTACACCTCTTGAATAATTTACATAAATTTGCACAAGTAGCAAGGGATTTAGCAAGATTTTTTTTTCATGAGCCCAAACTATAAAAAATAACCAAGAGTTTCAACAGACACAACAGCAATATAGAATGTCAAATATGAATTGACTAAAATTGGGCACCAACAGGAGGTACATATTTGTGCCTTTTACTTCTATAAATTATCACCAAAGTCCATTTTTTTTTCTGATTTCCGCTTATTGATTTAAAACTAACTAACCATGTTTTAAAATTTCCATAAGATTTTATAAAAATTGTGGTATTTACAATAATAACACACACACCCACTAACAAATGGAGGACTTTAAAATTTACAATGTTCTACTTTCTATTTCAAAAAGTAGTTAGAGATTAATAATAACCTTGGAATTATTTAATTTCAATTGCAAAAGGCTGAATACTCTCTGCATTAATTGAAGAATGTAACAACATGAACCCTTTATTCAGGTTTCAAAATTACCAGTATACCTATCCTTTCAGGAAAAGGAGCAAAGTACACAGAAAAGGCATGCATTGTGATTCAATATCATGGTCTAGCAGTCTCTTAAGCTACAACATTTGGGTAGGAATGATACATTTTGCATAAAAATGATTTACATACACACACACATGTGTGTGTACTTTGTGTTGAACTCTACTATAAACCCTGTCATACATCTCTATCAAATTTATGGAGTACTTTGAAGATTCAAATATATATGCATATCAAACTCAAAATACCATACTTTTTGCCGTGTCATCATCATCATCAACATCATCATCATCATCATCATCATCATCATCCTCATCCTCATCTTCATCCTCCTCATCCTCATCCTCATCCTCATCAACATCCTTTGACAAATATTTGAATGAAAAAAAAATGTGACAAAATATACAAGTTGAAACAAAAATTGTGATAAATTGTCCTATTCTAATAATCAAGCAAACCAATTAAACGTAAAGGAGTTATAAGTTAAAGTAACCAAAACCTTAACATCAAAAATAGGGAGCTCCTTATATTCATCTGAATCTTCAGCATCATCATTGATGTCAAGGGGAACAATGTCCCTCTGCTTATGAACTTCAAAAACAAAGCATCGCACAAGTGAGTAAGAACAAGCAAGCAAAAATCATAGCAATTGCAAGAATAACAAACCAAAGTGCTGCTCATAGCAAAAGAAACAATAATAATTAATGCATTGCACTAGAGAGAAAAAAAAAAGATGAAAAACTGAAGTTACAGGTATCAATCTCGTCGTCCATGTCGTCACTGGAATAAACATCACGCTGGTATCGAGAACTTGTTTTTGAATTTTTTGCATCGCTCTTACCACGTTTCTTCCCCATCGTGTGCACACTGTTTTTCATCCAAGAAAACCAAGTAGCATGCATTAACTAACATATAACAAACCTTAATTATAACGCGCCATGCACATCCATTCGGGTTAAGAAAAAATTACCTGGGAGGGAGCAATGATGGTGGAGACGCACAACCAGTGACACAACAACAACAACAACAACGGAGAGGTGTTGCGAGTGATTTTTCTATTCAAAGCGGTGGAAAAACCCTAATAGAGAGGCATTATTCATAGCCGTGGTTTTTCTACTAAACCCCAACTAAATCATGTTTAAGTTTAATATTAAGTGTATATTAAAAGTCACTTGTTTATTATTTTTATTATTCTTTAATAATAAATAGTTGTTGTTAAATTTTCTGTCTAAACTTAATAGATTAAAAAGAATTATTATTTTTTAAGAATATTGCGTTGTCAAATCAAATTCTAAAATAAATAACTATATTTTATATTTAATTTAATTATATTTTCTAAATTTTATTTAATTTAATTGAGGAAATAATTTTTGTTTCTTCATTTAGTTTAATTTAAGAAAATAATTTTTATTTCTTTCCTAATTTTATAATAAATTAATAATAGATAAAAATTATATATAAATTTTTATCTATTATTTCTTTATTATACAAAGTTAAAGATGTTGAAAAAAAAAATGTCTCTCCTCAAAACCCCACCTAAACTGAAATTTCACCTGTGATACATTTATTGAATGTGAAATATATTATTTATTAATTAGTAAATTATTAATCTAAAATCGGTATTAATTATATAAAATTATTACCAATCAGTTTTGTAATTCACGATGATTAATTAATCAAAAAATGTCTTAGAAATATTAATTAAAATGTAACCCCTAAAAAAGTTAATTAAAAAAATTAGTTTATTTTGAATTAATATGCCTGAATAAATTTCATTATCGTGTGTTTAATTTGATAAATTAGTGTGAGTGTCCAAATACCATTCAATTTTGAGATAACATTTATTTAATTTAATGTATTCACTTTAATAAATTATTTTGCCTATTTTCTCCAAAATAAAACATCAAAATGGTGAAGAGCTCCAATATATACTCAATGCCATTTAGAAGCATACACATACACATAAGTTAAAAAGAAAAGTAAATGACGTACATGTAGTTATTCTACACATGGTCAAGGTAACAAACAACGCCTTATATGTTAATCAGAAGAGCTAAATAATAACTTATTTAACCAAATAAGAGTACTTAAAACCAAAGAAAGAAATTTACAACAGTGAATAAGTTTTTTTAATTATCTCTGTGTAAGTATCTTAATCTAAAGCACTTTATTTAGAAAATATAA
The DNA here is from genome assembly GCA_026586105.1 of Hylodesmum podocarpum. NCBI lineage: Eukaryota > Viridiplantae > Streptophyta > Magnoliopsida > Fabales > Fabaceae > Hylodesmum > Hylodesmum podocarpum. Next base: position 2,024,756 of record JALJEV010000638.1, read on the forward strand.
ATTTGTAAATTTTTTTATTTAAAATTCTAAAAAATGTCTGATCTATATGTTATTGGATACAACCATACATAACATAGAAATAACATTTGGAGAGAATAAATAATTAGTTAGAGTAATAAATATCACAATGAAATTAATTATAAAAGAAGAAAAATTAATCATATTAAAATTATCTTTTGAAGAGGTACGTTTGATATTTAAAAATGACTTGACAATAATCAAACAAGTAAAAAATATTAAGATAAACTAGTAAATAAAATTTAATTCCTGAATCTAAATGTTAATTGAATCTAAATGATGGTTGAGTAAGTGTCCATGATAGGAGTAATAGGAGTGGTGATTTATTTTAAAGTAAAAATGGGTGGAGGAAGATGGGCTTGTGGCCCAGTCGAAGCTTGATGTCTCACTTTGTTTTAGACACAGCAACAACTATTCTGCTCAAGGTTCCTTTGTTTCTGTTCCATTTCTCTTGCTGTCTCTCCCACTAGACTTGCTTCAAGTTCAATGTTGTAACACCAAGCTTCTCAAATGGCCTGTTGCTATAAATACAACTATTTATTTCTTCACTGTCATTCATTCTGGAGAAAGCTTCCATTCCCGCGCCACCTCACCAGCACCATTTCATCTCCCATTCTTCAAACTCCCACGCTGTTTCATTCTTCCCGCGCGCTACTCACAAAGGTGATGCACTCCTAATGTGCCGTGCTCTTCTCGCCGTTGAAATTTCTCTCTCTCACACTTTCTGCGTTTTGTTAGGGCTATTGTAGTGCTACTTCAGATTCGCCGGGAGTTGCTCCCACAACTTCAACGTTGGTTTCCAACGCCGGATTCGGAAGCGGTGGAACTTTGCAGTTAGGTTCCGTTGGAAGTGTGGAACGCGTGACGAACACCGATCCTGTAAATGGCAGAGTCATGATCATCGACGGCACTTCCATTATTCACCGGGCGTACTACAAGCTATTAGGCACGTTTTCTTTTCTTTGCTCGGTTTAGTTAACGCAGAATTTGTCTGTCCACTCTTTTAGGGTGTGGTGAATGTTCTATGGACCTGCAGCCATATCGCGATCTTATCTGATGAGTTTTTAAACGTGTTTGCTTCATTTCCTCTGATGCCTTGAATTTATAGTACTAGAGGTTTTGAACAAGAGAATTTTAATTAGGGTAAATGGTGTATGTACTCACAGTATTGAATTTAAATATGCTTCTTTAAAAAAAGCAGAAAATTGCTTATTTTTATTAAGGAAAAACATTTTTTTAAAACAAACCAATCCTATTGCTGTATAATCACAGTATAAAAGACATTTACAATAACTATCTTATCTTATTTTGCTAATGATGATTTATTGGGTGTGATGAATGCTTAGGAATTAGTTGGCTTCATTTTTTCTGAATTGTTTTTTTCAGTTTGGAGATGTGTAATTACTATAGGTTTTGAACAGGAGGATTTTAATTGTGTCGTGTTTCATGTGTATGTTTTGCTTCAATGAAATTAAAAGCTGTTTTGGATGATTGTAAACCTATTATTTGCTTTTTTGTTTTTGTAGTTTTTAGTTTGGGGTTTTGTTTGAGTGTGACTGATTGTTGTTAATCTTTTTCATGGTGTGATATAGCAAAGTTGCACCATGGTCATCTAACACATGCTGATGGAAATGGAGATTGGGTTTTAATGATATTTACAGCACTATCACTTGTAAGTTATTAATAGATTAGTAGATGTATGTGTAGATGTTTGATTTTCTACTTTCTCATGTTCATTTGTGGAATTCATGAACTTTTTATGTTCCTCCTGGAATTCATTTTGTTTGATTGATAAGTGTTGTTTTTATCTTATAGTTATTCTTGTTTATCTTTCTTGCAGATAATTGATGTTCTGGAATTTATCCCCTCCCATGTGGTGGTAAGTTTTGTCCATCATTTATAATTTATGTATTGTGAAAAAGCATGTATTCCATAACATTTTTTTGTCACTATTTTTTTTTCTTATTAACCAATCTTATTCTTTTTTCATTTTTACAATCAGTTAATCTTACAGACATAGTTTGGTTTCTTTTGCATGCAGGTAGTGTTTGACCATGATGGTGAGTTATAAAATACGGCCTCTATATTTGCCAGTTTGTTTTTTAATCCTTTTCCTCTCATATCTTTCACACTAATGGAAAGTTAGCTTTTTTAATCAATATGATACTTCTTTTTTGTAGTATTTTACTTTTTTGGGGTGCACACGTGCATTGATGATCAATTGTGAACTATAGTTTTGATGCAGCATTTTCCTTTGCATATCTTTTCAGTCTGAATTCCAGACTAGGCTCGAAGGATTCATTTTGTCTCAATATTTAGCCTTAAAGCATCCTCTGCTAGCAATATTAGTTTTATACTATTTGAATTTCTCTTATATGAAGTATTTAAGATTTCCTGTTGAGCATAAGGCTAAAAGATATTTGTGCTACCTGCCTCACTGAAACTTGGAGTATAGACTCATGCCTTTGCTCTAATTTAGTTGAACTACCTTTGCAGTTCCTGCTGAAGTAGTAGCCATTTGTTTTAACACGACAATAGGAATTTCGCACTGAAAAATTAATGGAGTAATGTTTTTATAGTAATTTTGTAATATTTCTGAGTTTCTGTTTTGCATATGTTGGACTATTGGATTCATATCATGGTTTACCTTAATCATAAATAACAGAACTAAAAAAATCAGGAATTAGAAATAATTTGGTGTCTAATCATTAGTATTTTCTGAAACTGCATCCTTCACTTTGGTTAGAAACTGAAGAGAAAGGGAGCTTTTTGCACTTGAAAAGCATAAATAGATAAATAAAGTATTTTTTTGCTGCATGATTTATCACCAAATTCTTGTGCTGATAATCAAGGATTTTGCATTTAATAGAACTTATATGATCTATGGAGACAGTAGCTTCGGGGAATATTATGTTCAGTCAAGTGCAAATTGCTTGTAGAAGCAATTTGAAACACATCATTTCATGTCTCTTTCTTCCTAGCAGCTAACTTGCATTTCTCAGGTTTTTTGGCTTGTAAAGCCACATGTCACGTACAATTTTGATAGACAAATCCTTCTCATTTCAGGAATTCCTTTTCGTCAAACTAGTAATTCTTCAAAAGAAAGTTTTACTGCAAAAGGTATGTTTGTTTCTGAGTTTCAGTATTTGCATAGAATTTGAACCTCATTCTTTTGGGGTTATTTAGGGGCAAGAGTGGAGTAGAGTGCCATTTTTTTAACTCTTCATTTTTTTCTTAAATTATTTGGCTTCCTCAAATAAGTATTCTTTTACTTTGCTCACGCACACACCCTAAATAAAACTCCTCTTGCTCCTAAACTCTATATATAGGTAAGTATCCTGTGACATTCATGGTCCAGGTTAATTCATTTAGATGGAGTAATTTAGTCATCATAAAGTTAAAGTTAATCTGGATAGTGATATCAACTGTTTTGGGGACTTGTCAAGAAAGTTGAGTTCTAGACTTTGGAGAATTGATATAATGTTTTTTAGTTGCATTTCTAAGCTAAATTACGAAAACAACCTAGCCTTTTCCCTGTAGGTTGGGTTGGCTAAATGGATCAAATGAAGCCATAATCTTCTATTGTTAATCATGTCCCTAGACAAACCATTGAGTATATTCTTTTGTTGGCCTTTTCCTACCCCACACTTAATTCCATACAATGTTGCTGATCTTATAGATAAGCTGTTAGGAAACAACAGTTGAAATGAGATAGAAAAGAGATATTTTTATTGATTAGGATAAAAGAACAAAGAAAAATAGGAGAGAAAGCTCTCCTCCAAGGGTTTCCCCTTCACAAAGGATTTCTCCTTTCACAAAGAGCTAAAGCTCAATTTACAAAATGATTAAGACTCCCCCTCCTTCTATCCTTCTGCCCCTATTTATATCTATAAAACCCCTCCAACTCATTAACTAATATCCTAACTGTCCTAACTAACTCCCTTATTCTAATATCCTAACATAAGCTATGTGGTAAAATTTTCTCTTAAGCTTGAGTGATACATTCCTTTTCGTTGCAAATCACACTCAAGGCACTCCTCTATTTCTCCCACCTTGCTTGAATCTTATGGTTTACATTTCCCTTTATATCTCTTTCCTTTGTTTAATGGAGCTAAGATACTTAAAATGTGTCTTGTGCTAATGTATGGTTTCTAATGTTTATCTCTAATATAGGTTTGATGTCCATCTTGCTAAACTTTCATTTCATATATACTCTATCTTGCTTCTTCTACTTAAATGAATACCATGTGCTTCCAAAACACAGCTCCACATCATGAGCTTCCCATTTATGTTCTCTCTCAACTCTCCAACTAGGACTATATAAACTGCAAAAAAGCACCATTTTATGGCTCGACTCTTGGATATGCTCTGGAAAAGATAGGAACTCAAAGTTGGCCCTTGATGCAGCGGTTCTATTGTTATTGGAAAATCTGTTGCGACTTGTTACCCTATCTTGTGCAGTCATACAAATCGTAATCCACTCGTACATTGCATGATTGCTCGAATATAAGCAATACGGTCTTTCTTTTCTAGGGCCTTCTACAGTACATCTTTTGGCACCCTATTGTACACCTTTTCGTGTTCATGTTCATGAAGACCATGTATAAATCTTCATGGGCTGTTCTAAGCCAAATTAATCAAATATAAATGTGTACTTCCTGGATTCTCTGTTGCATCTTTATATTCCTTTCTCAAGCTTCATTGAGGACTATAATATCTATCATATAATTGTATGCTGTAATAGTGTGGTTTTGCATGCCCTTGATCTTTTATTCTGTTCATATTTGTCTCAGATTGATTTTGATGGGGCTTCAATTCAAATTTGGCTGGGGTAGCTAATATTATGTTTTGCTGTGATTTTAGAATATTTAACTGATTAATTTACCTTTATTCCTCAACCATTTCTTACTTCAGCACCTTGCTTTAGAGCTGCATAATGTTATATATCTTAATCTTAACTTATGTGCATTTATTTGAAGGCCAGAATTTTCGGCACAATCTATACCCTGCATACAAGAGCAACCGTCCTCCAACTCCTGATACCATTGTTCAGGGACTTCAATACTTCAAAGCAGCCATCAAGGCTATGTCTATAAAAGTCATTGAGGCAAGTATGAGTTGCGGATTTATATTGTTTACAGCTTATAAGGTGTATAATTGATATAAGTTCATTAAATGATAGGTTCCAGGTGTAGAGGCAGATGATGTGATTGGAACATTAGCCTTGAGGAGTGTTGATGCTGGGTACAAGGTGATCTCCTGAATGATTTTGAACTCTTAGTCTGATGCACCTTTTCAGATTTTGAGAAAATATTTTTCTCTTGACCAAATGAAAGTGTACATAATGGTTTTAGGTCTGCATTCATATTAACAAATAGAACCAATCCTTAAGACGTATTACAACATGTTATTATGTGTTAAATCATCTACTGTCAGACCAAAAACCAAAAGCTGCACACATGTAAAATGCTATAAATCGTGCTACACCTTATTAAGAATAAAGAAACAATCATAATAAATAAATCTTCATGATTTTCTTATATTTTATAATTTATATTTAGTTCATGTTGGCCTAGTGATAAATTTGAATTTTGATAAGAGTTCTATATGCAAAACCTCTTTCTTTTCTGTAAGAATTTTTATTTAGGATTTTACGTAACTGTCAAAGTTGTGTTATTCATTTTAGGTATATGGTCAGAATATTGCTTATAATGACTTGGGATCTAAAGTGTGATATTGATGCTTTTGTTATGGAAATGCCCTCAATGACATGCAATGTCACCACCACTATTGATTGTCTTATCTTGATGATAGGTACGAGTTGTCTCCCCTGACAAAGACTTTTTTCAGATTTTATCTCCTTCATTACGTCTCCTGCGGATTGCTCCACGTGGTGACCAGTTAGTATCACATAATTTTTGCTTTTATGTCTTGTGGTGGCTAATGATCTAGTTCAATAATTGATAGCACTTTATTTCTGAGTTTAATATAACGAGAAATTATCTATAAACGGCTTCTACTTGTTCCTTTTTCCCACTTACCCTTTTATACTTAAAAAATCACATTACCAGAGGAAAACAATTAAAAAGGAATAAGACCTGTTTTACATTTAAAATACGAGTGCAGACTACTATATGTTATTGTCAATGTAAATGTTATGCTAAACCAAGTTACTCTATATCTTACTATTGCTTCTTGAGTGCTGCATGAACTTTTTTCATAAACTAATAATGAAAAACCTGTATTACATGGAACAGTACCCTACCGGTGCTATAGGCTTGATAACGATTCAATAATATGCTTCCTCAATCCCCACAAATCAAATTAAAACAAATATCAACATGGCTACCATCGAAAGGTTTTAAAAATTCAATATTCTTATAATTTGTATAATTTTTATTTATAGTTGCAGTTTACAAAGTAGTTTGCTCATGTTTCTTGGACTGTTTCTATCTTTTTTCAACAGGATGGTTTCATTTGGAGTCGAGGATTTTGCTGAGCGTTATGGAGGTCTGAAACCATCCCAGTTTGCAGATATGATTGCTCTTACTGGCGATAGACCTGATAATATTCCAGGTTATTTTGTGCTCCTCTATTTCAAATATTATTTGCTGAAACACAAGAAACAAAATAGAATATACTGGGAGTCTGAGAAGATTTTCAAATTTGAGGATATGCATAATTTCTTATTAGTCACCTTTGAAATCAATGGGTATTAAGATTTAAGACCTGTTAGAATTAGGATTGTAGTTTTAGGATTATTAGTCTTATGTTATGTTGTACTGTACTTGTATTGATCTATACTATTGGTATAAATAATAGGTCAGTGATTTATTACCGCATCATCATAATATCGCAATCCCATTAGTGAAATATATCTTCCTTCTCTTATAATATTGGGCCATTCTCATTTCTTGAACCTAGGTTTCGATTTGAATCATCTTTCTACGTCTTTTTATGTGCCAAACAGTGTTGTCAAATGGCGGTGTCATGACTGCTATGGCAGATGTTTTGCCAACTATATGCAATTTGGGAAGGGAGACCCGTTATAGCGGCGCCATAAGCTGCAATGGCATGTTTATATAGCGGAATTTTGGCCTTCTGCCATAGGCCGTCATCTGCTATTGATAACACTGGTGCCAAACTAATGAATCATCATTCCCTCAAAATAGAGAAAAGGATGGAATGGCTATCCTGTACCAAGCATGTTCTTGGGGATAAGTTATATAAGCTTCGGGAATTTTAACAAATGTTTAATGCTTTTAATACTTTATAAATGCAGGAGTAAATGGAATAGGAGACGTTCATGCTGTGCAATTAATCAGTAAATTTGGTGAGGTTTTATTAACTTTCTCTTTTCTTCTTTTCCCCCCCTTAAAGGTTACATTGTTTTAAGTTGAGGATTCTCATCTAGTGTTTGATTCATTGGTTAAGCATGTTCTGGCTTCAGGAGAAGTCAATATTCACCCAGTACCGTGGTCTGTGAATTGATTCTTATGAACTCAACTACTATGAGTCTGTCTTTCTATCAAGCATTTTTATCTGCTTATGCCCCAAACGAGAATCTAAGGAGACTTGGTAATGGAAAAGAAAATGAGTGTTATAAATTTGTTAGGCACTCGCTATGCTGGACGATGGGAGGAAGGTGATGGAGGGGAGAGGGCATTTTAACTATGCATATAACTGAATGCTTATATAGCAAGCTGAGAAAGTAGACATGGAAAGAGGGGGTCTCTCTGAGGTTGATAAATGGGTAAAGTATAGTAAGGTTAGGCAAGAATTTGGTAGTTTGGGGTGGAGGATGCAGCACAGCCCTTCTATGTGCTGCTTTATCTGTATATTTTCTTTTCTTTTTCTGAGGCTCTGCACCATGTATTTTGCATCTATTGTTAGAATTACTACTCCTTTCTGTAATCAAATTTTTGCGTGTGTGTGTGCGTGTGCGCGTGTGGGCGGGCGGGTGGGTGGGTGTGGGTGTGGGTGTGTGTGTGTATGTGTGTGTACGTACGTGTGCGTGTGTGCGTGCGCGTGTGATATTCCTGCAGATGTATGTGCTTTCTTGGTTCTTTTCCCTTTTCAGTTTGGTTCTTTTAATTGAGTGTTTAGAAAACTATCTGAATTACTTTGAATTTTATTCCTTAGGTTGGGTGTTGGCATTTGATAATTTATTCATCCAAATAATTTAACATTCTAGAACACTCATTTGTAAAAGATTTTTGTTTGTGGTTAATTCATCTTGTATTTTGTATTGCTTTGAATGTCTATATGGTTGTAAGCGATATCTCTTATATGAACAGGCACATTGGAGAGGTTGTTGGAATCTGTTGATCAAATTAAAGAGGGTCGCATTAAAAAGGTATTACTGAACAATGTCATGCTTTGTGAGCAAGTTTGCTTGCATGATGATTAAAATTTTGTCATTGGACTTTAATGGTTCAACATGATTAGTGAGGTTTCTTGTTGCATTTAGAACTTGAATGTAATTGCTTCCCTTCTGTGAAACTGTACTGTTAATGTTAGTAGAAATTTCACCTGTTAAAATTGATGTAGCTTGCCTTCATATTCCACGTGTACACTCAACACATTGTGGTTTCATTTTCCATTTTCTTTGTAGGCCTTGATTGAAAATGCTGAGCAGGCTCTCTTAAGCAAGGAACTGGCAAGCATCTCATTCTCTGATATTCTCTCTCTTTAAACTTTTTTCTGCTTCTTTACCTAGGCATCTTTTTGCCCTGCTATCTACAATTTTGTCTTATGTTAGTACTTCAAATTATGGCAGGCATTGTTGCGTTCTGATCTTCCAGTTTACATGGTACCTTTTGCTGTGAGAGATCTCTCATTTAATAAACCAGAGGTTTGTGGCATTGAAAGCAGCTTGATTTTTTTTAATTAGTTTTTTGCATGGTCTTTCCAGTTCAATTAGACTATTTCAAAGCTCATATATCAGTATCACTTTTTTTTCCTGTCATAAGCATATATCATGTTACAGCCATAAACTAAGTAGCAGGAAAAAAGTTTGTGGATAATTATTTTTCTTTTTTTTTTGGGGGGGGGGGGGGGGTGGGGAGAGGAGCTGAATTCATCAGCGAATCCTCTATCATTAAATGCATTAGTTATATCGGTTTTATTTCTTGAAGGTATACTATTATGCTTGAAATTGCACAATGCATGTATGTTCACATCTTAGACAAAAATTGTGCACAGGATGATGGCAGCAGATTCAACAGCCTATTGACAGCTATCAGTGCTTACGCAGAGGGGTTTTCTGCTGATCCTGTCATCAGGAGAGCTGTTCATTTGTGGAGAAAGTTGGATTCAAGATGAAATTTGCTGAGTTATCATGTTTTCTTGTATAGAGGGGATTCCTTGGATAGAACATCTCATTCTTGAACAGTACACATGAGGATATTCAAGTGTATATAGTAAGCAGAGTGAGTTCATGTGCGGAGATCTCTGCATTCCAGTGATGACTCTCTGCGATATTCGTTTGTTATTCTTGGTAGTTTGACACTAGCATACAATTTTGCTAAAGGTGAAAAGCATATAGAGTAGGAACTAGTCAGAATACAAAATAGTACGAGTCATGGTTGTAGATTTTAGAGAACATGCTGGAGAAGGTTTGGGGAGTCATAGTTTAAAGCACTCGTACTAATGCGTTCCATGTAGGAATGAGGGCCAGTTTATGAAAAAAAATACAAAATTCATTTTTTCAATAGCTAATTCATAGAAATTTTCACATTTTTTTGATAAGCTAAAAAGAGTAGTTATATAAATTTACTAATGAAAAATCAATTAAACTTTATATTTTTCTTTTTATCTTATTCTTTTTTAGAAATCCTTTTAAAGTAACACACCCGGATCGGGGAAAAAAAAAAAAAAGAATTGTATGCTTTCTGAACAAAAAAGAACAGGGAAGTGTATTTAGAAAACAAAAGGAGCCAATCCCAATATAGCGCCACCAAATAATTCATTTAAAACTACATGTTAAGTGAGTAGGTTTTTATTTTTTAATAAATACTGATAATTTAATTACGAGAAATCATTATTAAGAGCAACTTCTAAACTTTAAGCATAGTTCCTAAACTTTTATCGTGGAACTGCTCCTTATCGTTGTTGCATGATAAAAAAAATTCAACACAAAATTCAGATTCTTAGAGGAAAAAATTACAGAGGGAGTACCGAGGATAAACAAGGATCCAACAACCCCAAAGATGGAATATTCATGATCCAATCCAATAAACTGTAAGAAAACTAGTGTAAGAACATTAAAGATCCAACCCCCAGAATCAAACATAAACCCCAAAATCTTAGAACCATGAAACAGAGTTGATCTGCAGCGGCGAGGTCAAAGCACTAAGGGAGCATGTCAATCTGCAGCATCGATGAGAAAGTTGTATGTTGGGTCATAGACAGCTTGGTCTTCTTCATGGCCTCTTCATGAGGTTGGGTTTACCGATGAGTTGGAAGTGAGGAGATGCCAAATGGGTCACTTAGATGAGAAAATATTGAATGATTTAGAAATTGAGTTTTCAATTTTACAAATTAATAACAAATTAAAAAACAAATAAGAAACCTTTTTTAAGAAACTGTGAATTGGAGTAAAATTCTATTCTGAGTTCTTGAATACACTTGGCAATATGAATTCCATGTTGGACTCACAATTCGATCAATAACCCTAGTAAAGTTATAAAAACAAAGCTAATCAACGGTAACATAAAATCATGTGTCAGCAAAAGTAATGATGTATTAATTGTTTGATTAGTCTAAAGCTGTCTCTTCAAAAAAGTTCAAGCAGTTTACGCAGGCCTCCATTGCATCAATACCGTTTCATCCAATCATGCAACTTTTTTTTCTTTCAAATAAAGCTGATATAGATCATATTTCTATAAAGGATCAAGAAGCATAATTTGCTTAATAGTATTAGTTTGTATACTACTTCTAGTAATCCATAAAACTAATATGAATTATCTAACTAGAACGTTGCCAAAAACCACGGCTAAGGGCTCTATATGACCTTGCTTCATCCAATGGCTATGCTTGTATGTTTCTCAAACAAAAAAAATAGTAATAACTTTCTTCATTCTCTAAACATGGTGACACCATCCTCTTAGCCCTTTTCTTCTTTTGTGCCCTCTGCGGAGGTATCTGATATTTCTTCAACAATATTTTCAGCATGTGTCTTCCGGTTAATCAGATAATGAGCCACAGATTTGAAACCCAGTTTTTTCACCTAGCAAATACAAAATTAAAAGGGAAAATCAGTTCCAGCATCCCCCCATACCTTGGCCCTCCATCCCAAACCAAGTGGAAAAAAGAAAAAGGAAAGGGTAAGACTTCCTTGAAGAATTCTGAAGCAAACATATGTACTCATTTATGATGACCTGAAAATATTTTTATCCCATACACCAGAGTTGACAGAACAACAACCAAAGGTCCCAAGTCTTATCCTACTAAGTGAATTTGATTACATAGATCACATGACACCATTATCCTTGGTAAAAGAAAAAACCAAGGAGGATAAAACAGGGAGGAAACAAGCAAATGCTATACTACGCAACAAGGTTATAATTTTGAGATTCAAATTGTTAATCGTCAAGCTAATTTTTGGATCTTGAATTATAATGTATCTCGAATTGTAAGATAAAAATAACTTTAAACTAGAAATACATAACAATAACATAAGCACAAGTCTCATAAAACAAAATTATTAGTTATATCTAAGTTTACGGAGCCTTTATTTTGGAAGAATGAAAACAAAACAATGAAACAACCAAATAAAGTATGAGAGTGAGTGGCAAATGAAGTAGTAGGACAATAAAATAGGATAAGTTCAAAGTGATACTTCAGTTCCTTTTCATTTAACAAATTAAGCATATCAGTTTTTAATTTCTTTTATGATAATTGGTGAAATAAGTGGAAAAAAAACAAAAAAAAATATAACATCTTTGAATTGCGTGATTCGTAATAATGTAACGTAATTGCATTGATTCATTCATGTATAATAAGATTTAAAGTCATTCGAGACTTCATCTAATGGTACAAATCAACAGCTATCCAAATATTATTGAAATCGTGAATCATAAGATTCTAACAACTAAGTTGTGCAATAACTAACCTTCTTGTATATGTTTCCAGTAGGCATCCAACCTTTTCCCTTGCGGCAACGACTGCAGTTGCAAATGTCCCGACAAGGAGGGCAAGTCCAGTCAGGGTTATGGTGGACTTCCATCACATTTTCCCCATATCTACAAAATATCAGTAGAAAATTGCTAGCATCAAAGCTATACTCGCTAGTTTCAGATGGAACCATATATTTTCATCCCAGTTGGGTGACGTAATAATAGATGCCCATATTTTCTAAAGTTCTGAATGAAAAGAAAAGTCCTTTCCTCAATCTGAATCTCCACTTAAACAATGTTACCTTGTGTACAAGCAATCTCCACAAAATTGCCCTTGGAGTAATTCACATTTGTTGCATTCACTATGCTCACCAAGAGTTTTCTGCCTGCAAGAAAACAAATGACTTATGAAAAACTTCACTCCGGAACAAGTATCAGACAGAAAATGCACTAACTTTATTCACTAACTAGTACCACAACAAGGAACTGAGTCTGAGTTCTTAAATCAAAACACGTGTAAAACCATTTTCCCTAGATAAGGTACCAGACCATTCAAAAGGCACTCAGAATCTAGTAAATTGCAAAGCCTTCCCAGCTCCCATTTCCATGTTTCCATCTATTGAGATAACAGTATCAGAACCTGTGATGTTCTAGATCAAGCTTAAAAATATGTCAAATATACCAAGCATAAAAAAGAAGTTTTGCAATCTAAAACTGAAACATCAAGGGGAGAAGTTTCAGGGAATGAAGTTGGAATCTAGACAATGTTTAACATAGAAGACATGGTTTAAAAGAAAGGAAACACTTAACTTACAGAAACATAAATAAAGCAGGGCAACAACACACAGGAATGTTCTAATGTAAGTATACATGTATCTTCTTGTAACAATATAAGCTCTAATTTCTTTAGTCAAAAACCAAAAACAAATTGTGTACAAATAGAAACTAATAAACACTACAAGGAAATAAGACATCTATATCCCAGAGAACATAGTGAATTATACAATGAACATTACCTGCATTGATGGCATGTCATTCCTTTAACTGGATCATATATACGGTTCCCATCCTCATCATATCCATCTACATACAACTCCCAAGTAGTCTCACAGTCTCCCAGAAGCTTCTCTTGTTCTTCAGTGTAAACTTCAGGGTTTGTACCTTGTGGTATAAAGATCTCTACTTCTTTCTGTTCCTTACTTGCTGAGTCACTACTAAGACGTCTCTCAGAATAGTTAATTGGTTCCAGGCTCATTATTCTGCAAACATACAATTATGAAAGAAAAATAAATTGCATACCAAAATAAAATAAAATAAAAATAAATACATTTACTTACTAGAATCAACCATGGCAAGAATACAAAACCAAATTACAAAACTAGAAAAATCTCCCTTCTATTTTCTTTGTACTATACATGAGAGCAACATTGAGGAGAAGCACCAACACTTTAAAATAGTTGCAGCATCAACGTGTCAATTACATTTCAGATACTTTAAACACTTCTAAATTCCAACCTTAATCTTTCAATTATTACTTTTTGAATCTTCATGTCAATACAAGTAAAACATGATTCTGGGCATATGAATACTAGACAACACTTAAACACAGTTCATCGAGTGGTTTTCATGGTGTTCTTCAAACAGAACTAGAGTTTCACTAGCGAATAATAAAAGTTTGCATGAAGCATCTGCATATGTTATCAAAGTGAAACATCAATGCTAATTGAAGAACAACATTAAATTTACTAAAACAAGTGTATCATATAGTTTAAACACAATTTCTGATACTAAATTTTACATTAAAAAAATGATATATTTATGCATATTTGCTTCCAAAATGGAAATGGATTTCCAGTTTCACGGAGAAAGGTTAAAGTTAACAACTTTGAAGAAAAGGGAACAAACCCAGAAATAAAGTTAGCTCCTTTGGACATGCCATTAACCAAAACACAGAGGGAAGAAACTAAGAGCAAACCTTGAAGAGCGTCTCTGGGGGGAACGATTGGGTTCAGGGATGGTTTTGTTCTTCTTGTTGGGGGGTTTTTGGTTGGGGGTTTGAGTTTGAGAGACAAGTCCAATAAACCAAGCTTCTGCATTCTGTCCATGTTCTCTTTGATCCTTTGCTCCCTAGCTTGTTCATAACGAGAAGAGTCATCATCTTCAGACTTGACCCTTTTGGAGGATTCATTTTCGGAAAGAGAATGCTGTTGTTGTTGTTCTTCTTCTTCTTCGCTTTTCTTTCTGCGAATGCCCATTTTCATTCTCTCTGTGTGGGGAGGTGAAATGGCGGGAGCACTAAGAAAACATATGTGCAGAGGGATTAATCAAGAAAAATACACAGGGATTATTTTTTAATTTAAATTTTATTTTGTTAATATCTATCTATTTTATACATAGTTTGACAAATGGGTTTATTCTTCTGATCATAATAAGTAATCTAGATAAGCTCAATTTTATTAAGCTCCTAAGCCCACGTCAAAATTTGTACTCGATTGTGTTAATGTGGATACAAAAAAAAGTATAAGAAAAAAGTTTCGAGTTTTGAAATATAAATAATTGAAATAAAGGTATAAAAATATAAAAATTCAAATTTATTGATTTTAAATTTACGGATTTTATAATAATAAGGAATAGGTAAATAGGTTAAATCTACTCGTGTTAATATTTTTTTTTTTTTTTTTTCAATTTGTTCAATTTTTGGGTCACATAGAACTTACGTATTAGAGCTCTATGTATTTATTAATATTTTATTTAAATTATTATTGATTTTTTTAATATTTATTATTAAAATTTTATTTATTTTTTTGTAAAATTATATTTGAGTTGATGTATTTAATGTTAAGATTTTATTTAAATTGTTATTGTGATTTTTTTAAAATTTTATTATTGAAAGTTTATTTAGATTTATTTATTTAATATTATGATTTCAGTTTTTCATATTTTAATTTTATTATTAAGATATTCTTCTTAACTTTTAATTTTTAATTAACGGGATATTTTTTATTTTTTTCTAACGATATATTTTTAGAAACAATTGTTTTAAAAAAAATATTTTTGGTCAATAAGTTGGGATTTTAAATCAAAATTTGTAGCTCATGTGATTTAAGAGATAAATTAAGTGTGAATTATTTAAATGCAAACTTATAATGACAAGTCTTAGGGACATGTTAACCTATTTATCCATCTAATTAATAAAGTATATGAATAAATATACTTAATAATCTCATAAAAAAGATGAAAGTTGTTCTTGTTAGATTCCGGTAGACCGAGCTCAGTTTGACTTTAAAAATTTATGTGGCGTGAGGGGTTAGTTCTCTTGTTCATCAATATCTGATTAGGGATTATTTCAATTTATTTATCGTGTATTCATCAATTATATTTATAGACATTATTTTTAGAGTTTTATCTCCATGAATATCACAAAATGAAGCATTTAAGTCCACGAATCCCCTCATTCCAGGAGGTTATTATGATTTGGATAAGGGATCTGTTGTGCCTAGTTTAGCTCGGCGCATCATGCGAGCCCGGCACGTGGATTGAGCCTGACATCTTAGATTGATACAAAAGTTAAGACTCATACTCAAGCTTGGGCTAAGTTGATGTTTCTTCTTTATTGTTGACCCATTGTTTATTTTAGTTGGATCGTGGCTACACTGACAAATGGTGTAAAGTCCCTAAGATTAAATTGCACCGCCATAAAACACATATCTCTTTTAGAAGAAAGAAAGCATAAGTCTTATTTTGGAGGGAAAAAAAATTCTAAGGTCACACACATGTGTATAGTCTAAAAAATTAATTAAAATTTTTAATATTATTTTAATTTATTTCAGTAAAAGCAATAGTAATAATAATAATAACAATAATAATTTTTTATTAAATTATTTGTGAATATCCTTAAAGTAAAGAGGAAAACTCAACTAACTCGTGAGTATCCATTTAAAAGCTAAAATTTCTAATGGATTCAAACAAATTAAACTCATGAAACTTGTGATTTAAAAGGTCATGCGGGTGAATCGGGAGCTTAAACCCAAATGTTCAGTAGGTTTAATTTTGCAAAATTTCCATTTTAATCTCCATAATTTATAAATAACTAGTATAGTTTATGTACTTTATATTCTTTTTCCTATTTGGTCCATACCATCAATAACATTATTAAAATTTTAACAACAAGACCAAAACGAGAAAAGAAAAGTAAATCATAGATGTAACATCCCAAAAATTTAAATATAGTTCAAGAGAGGTTTTTTTGTAACATTCAAGAAATTTAAAAATAATTAAAAAATTATGAATTTTTGGAATTACTGTAGCAAATCACTATAGCTGCCGACAGTACTGTAGCAACCGCCATTACTGTAGCAAACCGCCATACTGTAGCTGCCGACAGTACTGTAGCTGACCAACATTACTGTAGCTGCCCGAAATTATTGTAGCTCTGTAGCTGCCCGAAAATACTGTAGCACCGCCTTAGGAAGGTTATAAATAGGGCTTAGAGGTTTCAAATGAAGATACAACCCAAAGAATACTCCTATATTCTCTCAAACTATCTTCTCTACAAAAAAACCTTTCTATACTTTCTCCACCTTAGGAAGAAATCTCTCCAACCAAGGAAGGAGCACGTAAGTAGAGGAAGAATATAGGAAGCTACGAGAAACCAGTAAGGGGACCTTTCCTTATCCTTCTTTTCTATCATTTGTTTTGTTGGTACTTTCATTATCTTTCTTTAGTTTCTTGCAGTAAGGGGATCTTTCCTTATCCTTCTTTTCTATCATTTGTTTTGTTGATATTTTCATTATCTTTCAGTAAGGGGATCTTTCCTTATCCTTCTTTTCTATCCTTTGTTTTGTTGGTATTTTCATTATCTTTCAGTAAGGGGACCTTTCCTTATCCTTCTTTTCTATCATTTGTTTTGTTGGTACTTTCATTATCTTTCTTTGGTTTCTTGGTGTTTCTTTTCTTCATCTTTCTTACACTACTTCTAATTCTTTAAAGTTTGCGCTTTCTTTACCCTTTGAAAGATTATTTTGAAGTTGTTTTCCTCTTTCAACTATTTCTCTGAACACCATGACTACTTTATAGTAATATTGTTGTTTGATGACTGGTTTTGTACTTGATATACAATCACTTGGTGAGTTGGATGTGAGTAAGTAGTGACATGCATGATTGCATGAAATTGGTGGTGGACTTGAATTGTTTAATGACCGATTGGAAATGCCTAGTGGAGAGGCAATATTCTAAGATTATGTAATTAAAGTATTGTTTCCTAAAAATCTCTTTTACTATATCATTAACCACTTTAAATTACTAATTAAAATATAAGTAAAATAAGTAAATAAAAGGGGGGTGTTACATTAGAGACTAAAATATCACTTACAAACTATAAAGAATGCAAGGGGGGATTTCTAAAACTATAAGGATCAAAATAGTTATTAAATCTTAAATTAAAATCGACAAACTTGTAAATATATATCAATAAATATTTAATTTATTTAATATTTTTATTTAATTATTACTTAAAAAAATCAAATCAATTTAATTTAAACAAAAAAATTCTTTTTTAATTCTATTATTTATAAATATATTTTAAAATAAATAAATTAAAATGTAAACTTAACATTTTTATATGTATAATGATTTGTTTACCTAACTACATCCTTATATAATTAATTATCTTTAATTACTACTTCTTATGTGATTTTCAATGTCAATTTTTTAGTTCATAATGTTTAACGACAATATTGCACTAACTGTCCGGACAAGAGTTACAAATGTTTTCATGTTAAATAAGAGTGGACAAAAAAGTTGAAAATGAAAGGAAACATAATAAAGAAGAATATGCGAGACATAACACAAAAAAAAATAAAAAAATTAACATTATAACAAAATATATAATATTAACATAAGAGTATTGTTTCACAAGATTTATATATTATATGATGGATATACAATATTGTATTAAATATTATAAATAATGACACCTTACATATAATATAGATTTTGTTTTATTAAGTTATTGAGTTTTGTCTAGAAAATTAGTTAAAAACATTTTCCATAAATTTAAAAATTATGTATTGTATGAGTTTACTTATATTATATAATTCTAACATTTATTATTTTTTTTTTAAAATGTGTATGTAAATAAATTTAGGATTTTTTAATTAATCTTTTCTATCGATCCCAGTAATTTCTAACTTGTGAATCCCTAACTTAAAATAAGTGTTTATCCATAATATGCATTGAAGAGTAAAACAATAGGGGTATCCTAAAGGAAACACAAACCAAATAATAATAATAATAATAATAAATCATGGTATCCCAATGAACGAATAAAGAATAATCACTAGATATATTGTATTCTGATTTCTGTGTAACAATACAAAATCCCCATGAAAATGGGGTATGCTTTGACAAAACATAATGACTCCCTCAAAATAATTGTTTCTGTACACACCCTAAACCTATGCTTTATACAGTTGCACATAGTTACAATTACAAAACCATTCGCCGAGT
Organism: Hylodesmum podocarpum; assembly: GCA_026586105.1. Classification (NCBI taxonomy): domain Eukaryota; kingdom Viridiplantae; phylum Streptophyta; class Magnoliopsida; order Fabales; family Fabaceae; genus Hylodesmum; species Hylodesmum podocarpum. The sequence continues at coordinate 2,043,400 of JALJEV010000638.1, forward strand.
TTCTAAGTCAATCACCTTGCGTGTTACCAGCTAGCAAAGCCATAAAAATGGCACCACATAACCAAAACGTGTTCTTCTCAATTTCTTGTTCCACATATATATATGCTGGCCATATAATACATGTCATATAGAACTCTATACAGGTTGGTGAATACTCAACACTGCATTCTTCATCTCAGGGAAGATGGAGACAAGTGCAAGTTCCAAAATTGCATAAGCAAGTTGCTTCACACATATATTAGACTAAAACACAAGATGATGTATTTGTTAGTTTAGCAGAAAAATTTTCAAGCAGATAAAAGAAAAAAATCAAAGCAAATAAAAGTTGTTTGCATCAACAATGATATGAGATAGGGATTCAACCTGACTAAAGTAATATATATCCCGGGCACATCGTCTGTACTGCTTATGGCCAATTAAGCTGACTAAAGTTGTTGGAGCTCCATCTGGTAAGAACAGAAAATGTCTTGGTCTGAGGATGTAAATTCTGACAATGCAAATGCTATTTACATAAACCAACATAAGATTCTAAAGATTGTATGAAGAAAATGGAAGTACTAGAGTTATGTTTCATGCTCCTAGAGTTATGTTTTTTACTTATTGATCATGAATGTATTTTAATATTTTTTATTAATTGCATATACTATGTTTTATCATTAATCAATAATCTTATGATTCACAATAAGATTCGATTCATGATTAAAAAAATGAGTTTTCCAATTCATGATTTGCATCCCAATTCAACTACTATCTAACAAGCAATCTCTAACTAGTCAACATAGGATTCTACAGGAAATAAAACTAACCAAACAACAGTTTCTTGATGTCACTTGCTCTACGGGCAGCCTCAAGCTCTTGCTGAAAAGATCCTGACTCAGATTTCATGATGTTGCTTCCACCAGATCTGCTCGTTGTTTGAGAGGGCTTTTGATCACTGTCACTACTTATTATGTGGGGAGTACCTACTCTTGTGAAAAATGTACCACCAGGCCAGAGGACCTGAAAGCATAAAACACACAACATGAAGCATTTGCATAATCCAGTGTAAAATTATTTTATAATTTTTATCTTCTGTCTTATTAGGCAGGAGATAATTCCACCCAAGTTCGAGTGGTAACTGTAAAGTCATATTTATACTTATAAACCCAAGTTTAGCCCTTCATCAGCAATTGTTGAATCAAACATAAAAGATAAAAAGGAAGTGTGTTGATATCCCTTCCTAATGCAAAAGATTAATTAGTCTTTTGAAACCTCAAACATGTTAACTACTCTATTTCACATCAAACGAATATTGGCAAGTTAACAAAAAACGAAACTAGACTGCAAATTTTACAAGGTAATAAAAAGATTTAAGATGAAAAAATCCAAGAAGATACTGGATCAAATGCAAACTAAACAATGGAAAACAATAACCACGTAAGGATTAGTATTATTAGAAAAGCATAGGGCCTAACTCAATCGCAAGAGCTAGTTCAAGGAGAAAGGATAACCCAAGTTATATAAGCAATAGGGTAATACTTTGGCCATATACATAGCCAATGTGGGACATCTTGCCACACACACCCTCACACCCAAGAATGGACACGTGAAGCATGAAATTTGCAAGATAGTACAACAGGCCATCAAGACTGGATAGACTTTGTTACTGTAGTCCCAGAAGCTAGCTCAAACGGGAAGGATTTCCCGACCCTTATAAGGAGTTATATGAGCACAAGGTTTGTGCATGAGTGTTGCCAACTATTTAAGCACAAGGGCCTCTTGCATGAATAGGTGGACTTGACAACAGATACTAGGCAAACAGGTTGTAGTTTTTCTTTCAATGATACAGGAGGATAAGATATTCGGTTTAAAGAATAGAAAAATCATGAAGAATGAGCCAAGGAGGATAAGATATTCATTTTAAACAAATAGTTGGAGGAAAAAAGGAAGCATCGCCCCCCCCCCCCCCCACCCAACAACACAACACACACCCACCAAAAAAAAAGGAAAAGGAAAAAATAACATGAACAGGGAAGGGCATAAATACGTAAAAGACTTGGTTTTCTCTCATTACTTGGACCAGTTTTTTTTAGAGCTTTTAGCTAGAGCAAAGACGGTAAAGCTTTATGGCTTTGCACAACGTATGCAGTTCTATGGTGTTTTAAGCTGGAGTGAAATGCTTATATTTTTAAGGGAAAATTAAAAATCCAGTTCTAAGCTAGGCTTGATTTCAGTACTCTTATGTACAAGATTGTTTAGGGCATGTACTGATGAGACAGATATTTTGTCAAATCATGGTATCTACTAATAAACAGTGATCAACCAATTACAACTATATCCAGTGCTATAGATGCATCATCAAACAGAAATGATTATTTAACCAGGCCATAACAACCAAGTAAGCCTAGTTTTTATTACTGTTAATTTGTATTAAAAGCTTCATTTATCTGAGTTGGCATAATGTACCCATAAAAGATGTTTAAAGTTTTCGCTCAATCCTTACATCTTGGACCCACCGAATTGCTTGGGCAACATTTTCCTCTCTCCGGAGCCAATGAATCTGTCTCAGGAGCCAATCATCAATTGCATCTTCCATCACCAACTGTAATATCTGTTTTGATATCCAATAGACCTGTCTTCTGCATAAGCATATATGAAAACATTAGTAAGTTGTAAATCCTAGAATTTAAACAAGATTTAAATCCTGTAATTTTTTTTTCCATTTTTAGTCCATGTAATTTAGTATTTTTCATCTTAATCATTGTAATATTTTTGTTTCATTTTTTGTCCCTGTAATATATTTATTTTTAATATTTAGTCCTTGTAAAAAATAATTTACAAGGACTAAAAATGAAAAAAATAATAATTATAGGGGTGAAAAATGAAAAAAAAAACTTTACAAGGACTAAAAATGAAAAAGTGTCAAATTACAAGAACTTAAACTGTAAAAAAATAAAATAAAAACTTAAAAAGACTAAAAATAAAAATGTTATATTACATAGACCAAAAACATATTTAAACCTTTAAACAAATTGATAGTGTCATGATGCTTAATATTTTGTACAATCAAAATCAATTAAGCCTAAGAAACAAAAATTTCAGGCATGTTATGAATGTTGAAACCAGTTGATGGTTATAGGGCATGTATAAAAAATAAACAAAATAAAAAGCTAACATAAGCAGCTTAATTGGTAAATGATTCTCTTCAAACCAGGGGTAAAGGAGTGAAAATGGTGAAAGGTAACACTTTAGGATTCTATCAATAAATAGATGACAGAGAAAAGAAAAGAAAAAAAGAAAAGAAAAGAAAAAAGATGACTGAAAGAAGAGTGGAAGCCAAGTGCCCTGTTCATCTGGTGTAACAAGACAGGTAAAATGAAAAACCCTTCTTGATAATAATTATGGATTTAGTTTAAGTTTGAGTGAATCGATGTAAGCCAAAAGTCTAGATAGGTTTATAACATACGCAGAACCAAGGTTTACATCAAAAGTCTTTCTTATTTAACTCTCAGAACCTTAACTTGAACATTAAACTCAGAATTATCAAGAAGAATCTTTGTTTGCTCCTGGTTTCTTATACCAGAAGAACCTACCCATTTGTGGTGTTTGACTCATAGTTCTCTAAATCAATCTCTGGTCATTGCTATTACCCTATCCAGACTTTTTGCCACATCAATTAGACCTATCTAGACTCTTTCGCATCAAAAGGTGGGAGGGGGGGGGTGGAGTTGGGGAGAATCCATCTGAGCTTTGAAGCATAGACTAAACATGAGTTGAATAATCATCATTATACTGTGCTAGATTTTAATAATGAGAGGGTGCAAGGAACAGACTCTCGTTCACTTCACCATGAAGGTTTCATATCATATCAAGGAACCTGACATTCCAAAATTATGAGCTGCTAGGTACAATGCAAGTCTAAGATCTCTAACAACATGCAAAACCACATAGTATATAGAGATGACCAGTAATCTAGAAAAACATCTAAAATAAACAACATCAAAAGAAGCTTCTTTAAAATTCAAATTGGCTTAAGATTAGAATTTTTGGACAATATTCAGAGTCACAGACATTATTTCTAGTAGTTACTGACTTGAAAATTACAGAACAACCAGAGAGAGTAATATACCTTATCCAGCCTCTTTTCTTTAGCTGAAATACATTGTCAACCAAATCCAAAATGGGCATACTAACATTAGTTGGGGCCCACTGCAAAAAGAAAAATATCAAATATATAAATGTTCATAAAATGTCTTTTAAACCAAAAATAATAAAGGCTCTCACAAAAGAATGAAGAGAAAAGGAAAAGATACTGTTGACATCCTGCATAACAAATCTTAAGTCAAAAATCAGTCCTTATTTTTTGTGGTTCACAAACAATTAGCTACAGTAAACCATCAAGCATGTTTCTGAAATGTTTTTGAGCAACCATGTGTTTGTTTCATTCTTCTTCTTTTCTTTTTAACTTTATGAAAGAAAAGGTCCAAGGAAACGTTTATTTTCAAAAGATTTGGTAAATATTTGAGGTAACTGGATCTTGAAGAATTGAACAAGTCTATGTAAGCTAGGATTCCTGCTAATAGCTCAGCTTCTTAGAATATTTTGTGGATACACCAAATGGCACAAACAAAGCCAAAGAAAGTAAGACTAGATTTTAACCAATTAATGAATAAAGTCAGTAAAAGTACACAATCTTCTTTTCTTCTAACCTTTTAAGGAATGAATTTTTTCTTTCAAAAAGTAAGATAAGTGAGCAACATAAGTATTATGTTCTATGGTTTTCATCATGTTTCAGACTCTCAATTATAAATCTTACTCCCAGCTTGACCAAGTGAGCAGTATTCTAGTCAGCATCTTAGTCCCAAAAATAATGACCAGCAAATAAACTAAGCACACAGCAGTGAAAGTACCAGAGCAGAAAACCAAGTTTCTCAATCAACAGGTAAAGTGCAATTTGTAAACCAGAAAGAAAAGCAAACTCAGCTAACTACACCAACCTCGGGTGGCACTCCAACTGGATCCCCCAAATTATCATGAATCAGAATGAAATTTGTAGCTGGAACATCATTTCCAACCCTAGATTCCACCACCATATCATGCTTTCTATCAATATCCAAGTTGCTGGATTCTTCATCACGGTTGTTTAGTGGTGATGAGTAACCCTTTGAGATCAGTGCATTGTCAGAATGCAATCCAGTATCTTGTGCAACTTCTCTATCAATATTCTCAATCTCAAAATTGTTGTCCTTTTCACCTTCCTCATTATCAGAGCTCAACACACTTTCTGCAGTACCTTGACTTCTAATGCTTTTGTCGATTTCATCAGCATTCCAGGACAAGTTCCATGTGGTAGTAGATGTAGCAGATCCCTCACTGATGAGGGATGGTGAACCAACAACTTTTCGCCTTAAACCATCTGAAACCCCTTTAAACTGGCGTACAATATCATCCATAGCATCATCTACATTGACTGTTTATATAAAAAATTAAAACATCGAATTTGGTGTCAATACACACACAAAAACAAAATCTACATTTAAAAGACTTGGTATTAAGGTAAAACAAAACAAAATCTTATTAAAGTAAAATAAAATCTACATTTACACACACACAAACAAAATCTACACAAAAACAAAAACAAATTAGTATTAAGGTAAAACAAATACTAAGTACGTTGAAAAACAAAGAAAGAACTGGTTTTAGATTAAGAAAAAGACTTCTTTTTTGTGCAACACAATTATCAGTAGCTAAATAGCATATTACAAAAAAAAATATTAAAAAGCTCTCATGCAAAACATTTTATATCATCTAGGCGTGCATAAATTCAATGACAGAATTTTCTACAATAAAACACTTCTGACTTCCAACAAAAAATCTGCAGCTATTAAAGAAATTGAAGAGCCACATATAATTTTAACAAATAAGTTCTATTGTACAATAAAATAATATAACACTATACAAATACAATAGTTGCCTAGCCCCCTTATTCTATCCTGCAACCAACCCACAACAGTGACAGAAAAGTTCCATCTCATTGGCTTGAGTCCTCAAATAACACAGAAAAGGTACACCAGATAGATTCAGCAGAAGAGTTTTCTCCCACTTCTATTCAGTCTTTCTTTTTAGGGATAATTAAACTTAATTTTCCTAAGCTTAGTGGTAATTACAACTAGACCCAACTTGATTTAAAAAAACTACACCTACATCCCTTATTTTATATATTAGTCATATGAATTAACGTCTTTTATTTTAAAATTAAACATAAGCCCCTTATTTTTATCTACAAAACATACATAGTAGTACCCTTAAAAATAACAAATCAAGGGATGTGCAAGTGAGTTACCTGTAATTTATGAAATAAGAAGAGTCTAAATGTATTTGCTGTAAACCTCAAGAGAGGTGGGTGTAGTTAAACTTTTTTTTCAACAGTAACCAGACATTCAAAAGTTTAAGGACTTCAAAGATTTTAAAACAGAACTAACAATAAAAATTCCACAACTCAGAAGATTAACAGGAGGGGCCACTATACACAGAATAGCTACAGCCTGAACATTAAACAGCATTATGACATAAAACCAAAATGTTAGAACTTAAAACCAGATACCTGCCAAGGTCTTCATCACTGAAGGAGATTTCCCAAATGAGTAGTTCTTCAAGAGTAAAGCAGAACAAAAATAGTTTGTTAGATCTTAGATTGTCATTCTCCGCATCCAAAAGTATAAAGAGAACATTATATAAAGGTCCCTCATATGAAGCTATGATAAGAAATACCCAGATGCACACCTTTGAAGAGACGCTAAAGAAATCCCATACTTCATGTTGTTCTGCAACATTGGCTATTGACAGGAGATCCTGAAGCAAATGGTATAATATAATCAGACATAACTGTTAAAAAGAAAAAAGGGAAACTTGAGAATCTTTTTTGGACAAAGAATAAGATACCTGGAGATATTTATCAAGTTGAATGCAACGTTGATGCACAAAGGCATCATCTGTGCTTGAGGAAAATATCCTTTTAGGAGGCAAATGTAATGTGTAATTGGGAATATCTTTTAGATGCCGATGCAATCGCTCAAAATTCCTGTATCTGAATATCACCAAAAGAATTGTGCTTCAGTCATTGCACAGATATAAAGATGGAATACGATAATTTTGTGACTTTAAATAATTATTCTCTATGATGGAGCAGCTTAAGCTCAGTAGGGTAAAGAGAAAGATTAAACAAAAAATATAATTTAGTGATCCTTGCATTTTTCTTTTATGTTTAGAACTTGAAGGAAATTCAGAACAGAGAGAATTTAGAAGAAATTGAGTAGAAAGAATTTGTGTTATTAAAGCTGGTTCTCCAAATTGAGAAGACCAGTATTTATAGTACAAGGGAAACTTCCAGAAGAACTAACTAGACTAATTTGCTGAGTTGGCAGCTAACTAACATGAGTTGTAAAGAAGCTAAACTAGCGAGGTTTACAAGAGTGATCTGTTCTACTGCTATAGAAACTACTGTAGCTACAAAAGTAGGCTAACTAAGGCAGTGCATAGTATACACTCTAATAGAACTTAGAACTTAATAGTAAAAATAAATTACACCTTTTGTATAGCCAGTTCTAATTAAATCGTCTGTTGAATTTCAAATGTCAAAGATAAATTGCTTACTACTGCTATTATAAAAATGTATGAAAGAAGTAAACCTTCTCTTTACAAACCAAGTTTTATTTTGCGCATCAGTCACTGCAATTGAATAAACAGCAAAACAAGTAGACCCAATTTTCTCAAAATATGCTCCCACAACCTGTAATGTTTAAGCAGAAAAAAAAACAACAATCAACAAGCACGGACAGAACTCAAATCCATTCTTATTATAAAAGGCTATACCAACATACTCAAGAGATTTTATATAATATACTTTTTAGAATACTATATATGAAAATTATAACAGCCAAAAGTGCATACCCGGCACCGGAGCTTAGGAACTAATGGCCCTTCTTTCCTGACAATCATGTCAGAAGAACTCTTTCCCCGAAATCCTTCATTGATCCTTCCAAATTCAGGATTGTAAAACTCTGAAATTAAGGAGCCTCCTTCTTTATTAGGTAGGTTTGCTAAGGAAGAAGCACTACTAGATCTCTTTAGTGGACTTTTATAACCTTCAGAAGCAAGATCCTTAATACTTTTCACTTGATCAACTCCAAGCTCTCCCATTAAAGATAATTCCTTGTCAGGGTTTTGAGAAGATTCTGAACTTTTTGCACTTCCAGCATTTCGTAAGGAATCTGAAACCAGGGCATGCAATGGTGGCAGAGAAGACTTCCCCTCTGCAACTTCATACTTTCCACGTTTACTTGCTGATGTTTCCTGAGCCAATTTTCTCTGAGGCAGTGAACTATCTGTAGAGGCACTCTTTGCAGGAAGATCAGCTTTGATAATTTTGTTCTCCTTCCTTTTATAATTCCTTCCCTTTGCCCACATGTTCTCAAGATTCTCAGGCATAAGAATTTCAGTTCTCCTCTGAGTTGCAACCTCCAACATTAGTGCCCAATCAGCAGGCCTGACCTGTGAAGATTCTTGATGGAGAGTGTTAGGTTGCAATGATGTCCCGCCCTGATCACTCATTTTAGCCAATATCATATCAGTTCCTTGATTTAAAGATGGGTGCTTATTAGAGGCTGTAAGATTGTTGTGTCCACCCACACTGGTAACAGAATGTCCATGATGGTGACTTGCTACATTAGTTGATTGATCAACAACATTCCCTTTTGTACCATCATCAGTAAGGAGAAGTAGAAGAGACTCAATCAGTTCATTAATATACCTGATCATCAATATAAAAATATTATGAATGGGAATTGCAAAAATTATAAAGAAAGGCAGGTATAATGCTACACCAATTTTCCCAATCTTGAAGATGACTGACAATATAATATTTTTATTTAAGAAGCCAATGCTCTACAACATTTGCGCACCAAACATTTCAGTGTTCATAACAATATGCTTTACCCTTTTACATGTAACAAACAATACAATAAACTTACCCTACAAGGTTAATAACCAAATTCTCAAGCATATTATTTACCATGAAATTTATAATTTCTTTTAATAATTTACTCTAGTTCCTTCTTGGCCTCTCTTTACCTCTTTTCACAAGGTTAAAAACCACGCAATTTACTCTCGTTATAGGTGCCTCCAGACCACCTTAACCAATTTTCTATCATCTTTTTCTTAATAGGTGTCACACCAATATCTTTTCATATCATTTCTGTATCTTATTCCTTCTTGTGTGGTCACATATCTTTGACAACATATTTTATTTTTGCTACTCATTTTTTTTTTCTCTTGTCCTTTAAAGCCTATACACTACCATAGAGTATGGTTGATCATATACATTATGACAAAAATTCCCTTTGAACTTGGTAGGAACTTTTTGCAATCACAAAAAAATCACTGATGCCTTTTACCATTTTAACCACCATAACATGTTCATTTATTTCCTATCAAGCATATTAATCCAAATACTTAAACTTAGAAACATTTGGTAAGGCTTCTTCTCCAATTTTACCTCACAAGTCATTTTCCTCATTTCTTGCTAAAGTTGCAATGTAAGACTTGATTAAACAATGTCTATCTCCAAAGCTTAAGTTTAAAATTAGTTGCATCTCTTGATTCCTCAATAAAAACTAAATAATTTGCAAAAAAAACATGCATTTAGAAGTAATCTTTTGTGTGTCCCTAGTAAGAACATCAAATCAAATGCTGGATTAGACAAGGCCTCAATGCTGAGGCCTGATGTAAACCTATTCTTATAAGAAATCCTTTGTCTCAGTCACCAAAATTTTTCATACTAGTAGTTATCCCATGATGCATGCCTCATATAGCTTGAATAAGTCATCCAAACACCTTTCTTACTAAATCTTTCCATGACACTTCTGTCAATACTTGATCATCTGCTTTTACTAAGTCAATAAAAATCGTATGTAAATGTCTTCTTTTCTTCAGTACCTTTCCATGAACCCCCATACAAGATAAATAGTTTCTGTTACCTTACTGACACAAATCCAACTTGGTTCTTTCCAAACATAGTCTCTTTTCATACCATTTCTAATAATTTCAGTGTCTGATAAATTTTATCCCTCCGTTGTTTACACAATTTTGAATATCTCCCTTTTTCTTATAAATAAATAAATAGAAACCAAAGTGATCCTCCTCAGCTCATCAAACATTTTCTGAAACCTCAAAATCTCATCAAGTAACTTAGTGAGCCAAATGATACCATGCTCTCCTACACATTTCGAAATTTCAATAGGAATACCATCAGGACCAACAACTTCACAATTATGCATCCTCTTAAGGGTTTCTTTGAGCCTCTCCAACTCAAATTCCACAATAGTAAGCTTTCAACATTACATATAAATCCTTAAATTTAGAAATCGGTATTTGATAAAAACAAGAGGATTTGACATATGAAAAATATGGAAAACCCAAAACCATTGTTTGAAAATGGAAACACGATTATTACAATAAGCACATATTAGACTTATTTCAGAAATATCTCATTGCAAGTGCTAATTCACAGTTACTTATATACTTTTTCATCTTTCTTGCAAACTCAAGACTCGGCACTCAACCTATTGACACCCTAAATCCCATAAGATTCCCCACTTGACCTATGCTTAGACATCCAGAATATATTAAACTTGCTACTGTCCCAGAAGGATCCCTTTCACTTCACAGCCTTCAACCTTATGATCCATAACCTCCCACTATCTTTAAACCAATAAATTCAAATGTACAACTTCAAAAGCACAAAGACAGAACAGAACAAAATCACTCTACACATGCTTGGTATAACATATATATGAGAAGGTGGACAGTAAAGTGTATTCACACTCTAGGTCATAATGCTGTTTAAAATATCATCATCTTTCTGTCCTCTATTTTGCACCTTCCCACTTTCTATCTACTTAACCAAGTAAGCCCTAAATATGATTTCAAGAAGGACTAGAAAAAAAGCATTTTTCTAAAAACTACAAAATTTTAAATCTTGAATGAAGCAACCCTTCTACAGAGTAGATATTGCTATGATCCATCTCTCGAAAAATGAATTATTACAAAAATAAATATAAGACAAAATATTCAACAACATACCCAGGGCTTGCCAAATTCATAATAGGCTGCATTACCAAGCAAGTTAAAAGTTCCCGAGATATAGAACGAATTACAGGACACTGAGCTTCTCTTTGTCTTAGTACAGTAGCTAAAAGAGCACTCATTAGTCGCTGAAGAACCTGACAAAAGAATATTCATTAGATCAGATAGAAGATATAATTCTCAAAAGAAACATATATAACACAAGAACACTCCACTCACACCTTGTACTCACTCTCAGGAGATATTAGTGCTGGATGAAGCTCCTTAGAATTCAACAGATGGAATTTTAATCTGTCATCCCTCTCCTCAGAAGATAATGTTTTCATAACATCAACACCTATAGCAGCTTGATTTCTTCTAAAAAGTTCTAAGTGATTACCTATTAATTCTACTAAATCACTGAAATGGAAAGAAACATAAGATGATTAGTAGCTTTCAAAACTTTCTCACTGACAGCAAATATAGTAGAGGGAAAACTAGATACCTTGTCAGCAAGTCAACCAGGTTTATCTCTTTAACCCTTGCTGATATTTCAGCAAGAACATCCATGATTATTGCACGTATCTGGTCCGGAAACTCCCTATCTGGAGTAATCTCTGAGTACCACAAATCAACCACAAAATCCTTCAAAATCTTATCAATGAAATCGCCCATTGCAGCCTCCACGGCAGGAGAATCAATTTTCCTTTTCCATTTTGCAGGGGGAGGCAAACTAGAGAGGCGTGGATCATTCGGAGACAACTGTTTTTTCTCCAAATGAGATAGATACGTCTGCAGTCTAGGCTTTTGAACCTTCCAACGGAACTCCACCTTATTGAAAAGAACGCGTAGCCCCGCAACGAATAAGATCGACATAGGTACATTCATCCACATTGATTTACTTGTATCTACAAAACACATAATTACCATACAGAACAACACACATGAGTGAAAAGCAAAAAGAAAAACAACCCAACTGAATTATAAATTGATAATCATAATTTCCCTTCCTCCTGTTAACAAGGAGAAGATCACAGGAACCCTTAAACTGAATAACTCATAAAACCATAAACCGTAACACTAGATAGAGCACAACCACTTAAACACTAACAATTGCAAAAAAAAAAAAAAAAAAAACACAAACACAAACACAAACAATCATAGCAAACTCAGTTCACATATGAAATTCCAGTCATAAGCATTACTACATACTAATGAACTGAAGCAGGATTAATAAAAAGACTAAGGAAGCAAAATTGGTAAAGCTGGAGCTACTAATTCCCAAAAAACCCAAAATTGAGAGTGGAAGCACGAGATTGATTAACTAATTCAGTGATTAAACTAATACTAAACTAAAGTAGATAGCAAAAAACGAAAAGAAAGAAGAACTTACGAGTTAGAAAATAAGAAACGGCGAATATAGAAAGGGCCCACCAGAGAGTGCGGAGCTTAACCTCTTGGATCAGATCATTGACACTCTCCATGGCCATCAAAACACCGAGGGCGATGATGGAACAGACAAATCAGGGTCTATGCGACTTCAATTTCGATTCTTTCGGGGGTTTTCGAGAAACACGACAATAACACCTGGAATTTGATATACTAAATGGTAATAATAATATTCTAAGTGACTTTATGAGTTATGAGTTGGTAACTTCGGTTCTCTCCTTAAACAATTAATTCGACATACACGCAGGATCTAAGATGAGGAGGGGATAATGGAACGATAACGTGTCTGACATACATAATACTAACTTTAAAATAATTTGGTTGAACATGCCTTGGACCCAAAATTCTTGTTCTATGTATATATATAACACATTATTACTACAAACTAGAAATAATAAATTCCACTTCTTCTCTCAATAATTCAGTCCTCTCTCTGGCTTAATCTATGATGCTGTTATTCATTACTGTCATGTTATATTGCTTTTTTTTTTTTCATTTCTTAATTTTTTTTCTTTTGAGATCAGGTTATTTTTAATGTATCTTTAAGACCACTTTTTTAGAAATAACCGTGTTGAAGTCAGATAAAATTACGATGAGATAAGATTGTTATAAATTTTCTCTTCTATTATTCAACAATTATTTATAGATTTCAAAATTAGAATAACTAAAGTCAATTTTGTGGTTTACGATGATGATTTTGGAAATTGGATTTAAGGAAAGTCTATTAAATTGAGATTTTGAAAGAATACTTTTACTTTGAAAATTTTAGTAAATTTTAAAAGAATGTGGGGGGATGATTTATAGAATATTTTTACAAGACTTTTATTATTTTAAGATTATATAACTTCAGTTTTAATAAATTTATATAATGAAAATTTGTAAGATTTAAAATAATTTTATATTTAAGATTAACAAAATTCATAAAATTTTTAAAATTAAAATAAATGTTTAAATCATAACTAAAAATATTTGATGATTAAATATAATATAATTATAAGAATTTTATAATATATAATTATCGTTTTTATTAATACTATCGACATTTTTATTTTTGTCATGTTAGTGAACTACCACATCAACTTAAGGAAAGATTTTTCTTTAGGCTAAAAAAAATTATTTAATATGGACAATAATAAATGTTAGATTTCATCTCTAAATCAATTGATATTTAGTTAAAAATGTGTAACTAATATATAAATTTAACTAAAGAAAATTAAGGTTGATGATGGTAGGTTTTCCAACATATTCATATATGTCACTAATATCGAAATTTTTAATATCTTATTTACATGTGTCCACGAGAATAAGAAAGTCTACTCAAATAGGTAGTTTACGATGGATTCTAAGTTTTAATACCATGGTAGATTTCATCTTAAAAATAATTAGCATTAAGTGAAGGTGTTGAACAGGTATTTAAATTAAGACAAACGATTGAAAGCATAAAAATAGGCACAAGAATACGAGGGTAAAATTGTGATATTTTAAAAAATTTTCGCAAAATGTCCTTCAAACGGGACAATATAGATTTAAAGAGGCATGTAAAACAATTTATCCAAAGAAAACATTGAAAAACATATATAAAGGTTCTTCGTCCGACAGATAAAACAAAATGAGATAAGAGAAATGAGAAACACACAAAGATTTATACTGAATCACTTCAATTAAGTTATGTTTAATATCTTCAAGACTCTTTGAAAGATTTCCACTAACCAAAGTAATTACAAATATTCTTTCTTACATAGCTACTTTTTCCTCAACCTAAGTATAATTTCTTATCAAACCACTCCTAACTTACAACCTAGTAAACTCAAGCCTTAAGCTTATTACCTAAGTATTCTTTGATATTAAACCACTCTTTTCACAAATAGATTATTGTTTGAAAATACAAATAATTCTCAAAGAGAGGATATATAATATAAAATCACGGATAACTTTACTAGGCAAAGGATATAATTTTAGATACACTTAATTAAAACAAAGTATTACAATTTTTACAAAAGAATTATGTTTCTTCTCTTAGTTCATTTGTATAGCTTATGCATAAATTTTGATATGGTCTCTTCGTAAAATACAAATACACAAGAGAGGGGGTTGAATTGTGTTTTTCAATTAAAACTTTTTCAGACGATGCGAATTGCGTTTGTATAAAACTGATTCGATCAGACGCAAATTTAAATTTATTCTTCGAAGATTGATTTTAATTAAATTTGTAGTTTAAGTTATTATCCACTGTTAGTAAGCAATTAAAGTAATCAAAGCAATAATATTTTTATACTGGTTCGTCTATTCAAGACTACGTCAGTTACTTAGTAACTTGCTGAGGTCCACTAAGAGTATTCTTTGAACCTAGTCACTCCTGGCTAACAATACAGATATTCTTTGAATACAGCCTTCTCAGGCTAAAGCGGTATTCTTTGACCCTAGCCTCTGCAGGCTAAACCCAGGTATTCTTTGAACACAACCTCTACAGGCTAACCAAGGTATTCTTTCAACATTTAGCTTCCTTAGGCTAAAGAAGGTATTATTTAGACTTTAGCCTCCATAGGCTAGACTCACGATATTATTTGGACTATTAGCCTCTGCATGCTAAATTCAAGGTATTGTTTAAACACTTAGCCTCCTCAGGCTATAAATATACACAACAGTGGCTTACAATAAGTTCAAATAGAAAATATCCTCTACTCAGAGAGGGATTTTATAATAAGATTTCTATTCTAAGTTTGTGGCGAACGAACTTGTTTTCTTGAGAGCTTGAGCGAGTATGTATATGATCTTGATTAGAGTAGTTCGCCAATTTGAACTCGAAGGGATGAAGTCCTTTTATAGGTGATTGCGTGAAGTAACCGTTAGACTGTAGATGTTAACATTAGTCCTTGTCTAAGGTACTTTCGCATCTGGCAGAGTAAACAATCAGAACATTTAATGGAAAGTCAGTGGTTGTCAGCGTGAGATCTGCATTTGACTTGATTCGCTCGGAGATTTTACTAAAATGTACAACTGCTTTTTGTGTTACAGAGGTTTATTTTGAAATCCCTTTCCACCTATAGAACATTCTGAATAACGGTTGAATTGAAATGAGTGCACAAGTTACTCAGAGTCTTGAACTTCATAAAAGGATAGACGAATGAATAATTATAAGGAGTTGTGTGTTGAATTCATTTGTCTGTCTTCAATCTTCGTTTTCAACTCCAGTCTTCAAATCTTTACACTTAAGAACATGACTTGAAGTTGAGACGCGCTCTCAATCTGATCTTGAAAGTTCTTCGTCTGATGAAAATACTTTGTAGCATGACGACTTGAACTTTGCGTCTGGAACTTTTAATGTTTTGAGGGTGCATCTTTCGTTTATGCGAGTAATGATCCGTCTGGTCATTGTTCCCTCTGCGTCTGTAGATGTTTTCGTCTGTCTTGTAATTATCAAAATTAATATGCTAAGTCATTTTGACTTAACACTCTTCTTCTCTAATTTTTCTTTGAGATGATAAGTTGATTGTATATGAGATGCTTTAGAAGTTTCTGTTGAGAGAGTTATGAGTATGGTGAGCTTAAACAAAAGTTTTTGACTAGTCTCATCAAATTTTCCTTTTAGTTAACTTTGTATTCTACCCATTTTGAACTAACAGTTCTAAGACATTATTGTGTCATTTCTTTGACTGTTTCTTGGGAGAATGTCTAAACTTCTGTCGAATATTAATGTTGGACGTGCATTTGCAATAAATGTGTTAGCTTATAAAGGAAAAAATTAAAATTCAGAGCAGTTACCACAGAAAGATAATTTATGAGTGTACATAAAATTTTAAATAAGAGTTAACTTTCCCTCTTGGACAACGGATGGAAATAAGTATACTTACACTTTGTGGATAGACTTTACTAAAAGTACACATGTCAAATTTTACCTTTGGATGAAACATGTTTACTTTTACCTTAGATGATGTAAATTTGTTTTTCATGTCTGAACTTAACTAATTATTTATTATTCTTATAATGAGCATATTCCTTGGAGATTATGTTCACTAGACGAAAAACTATGTTTCTCCATACAAAGAAACATATTCAATCACAATTAACCTTTTTTGTTATTATCAAAATCTCTTAATCCTTTTTAAGAATTGAGAGATAAGACATGATGTCTTAAGTTCTAACAATCTCTTCGTCTTTGACGATGACAAAACTTATTAATTCTGATTACTAGTTCGTGTACCAAAATCATAGAAATATGACAATTTTAACATATCATCAAAGAAAATATGCCATGTCACAGAGTATAATCAAAAACAATATTGTAGCAAGTAATAACATATTGAAATCCCCTTAGTCCAATACATAAACATATAATATATCGAAACAAATAAAATCAATAAAAGAAAAAGATATGCGAGAGATGGTCAAACATGTTTTCAGAAGTAAATTCTCCCTTTTTTATTACCATTAAAAAGAGAGTTAACCAAAATTTGGTTGAGATATTTATGTGGATAAAATAAATTGAGTACAAATGATAAGAAAGGGAAAAATGACAAAGCCACCAAGCGACTTAGGTAGACAGAAGAGGTGAGGGTGGTGGTGGTGGGGGGGTTTATAGCGGCAGTGGACGAATAATGTTTGTGAGAAGTTAAGTGAGATGTTTCATTCCTTAAAACACTAGTGTAAAATATAAATACACAAGAAGGGGGGTTGAATTGTGTTTTCTAAATAAAACCTTTTTCAGACGATGCGTTTTGCGTCTGTATGAAAACGTTTAGATCAGACGCAAACTTAAACTTGTTCTTTAAAGATTGATTTTAATTAAATTTGCAGTTTAAGTTATTATCCCCAATTATTAAGCAATTAAAAATAATTAAGACAATAATATTTTTATACTGGTTCGTTTATTCAAGACTACGTCCAGTTACCCAACAACTTGCTGAGGTTCCACTAAGAGTATTCTTTGAACCCAGCCACTCCTGGCTAACAATATAGATATTCTTTGAACACAGTCTTCTCAGGCTAAAGCGGTATTCTTTGACCCCAGCCTCCGCAGGCTAAACCCAAGTATTCTTTGAACACAACCTCCACAGGCTAACCAAGGTATTCTTTCAACACTTAGTCTCCTTAGGCTAAAGAAGGTATTATTTGGACTTCAGGCCTCCACAGCTAGACTCACAGTATTCTTTGGACTACCAGCCTCCGCAGGCTTGATGCAAGGTATTCTTTAAACACTTAGCCTCCTCAGGCTACAAGATTACCACAATAGTGGCTTACAATAAGTTTAAATAGAAAATATCCTCTTCGTAGAGAGAGATTTTACAATGAAGTTTCTATTCTAAGTTTGTGGCGAGCAAACTTGTTTTCTTGAGAGCTTGAGCGAGTATGAATATATCTTTGATCAGAGTAGTTCGCCAACTTGAACTCGCAGAGATAAAGTCTTTTTATAGGTGATTGTGTGAAGTAATGTTAGACTGTAGAAGTTAACGTTAGTCCTTGTCTTGAGTACTTTCACATCTAACAGAGTGAGCAATCAGAACATTTAATGGAAAGTCAGCGGTTGTCAGCGTGAGATCTGCCTTTGACTTGATTCGCTCAGAGGTTTCACTAAAACGTACAACTGCTTTTCTTGTTGCAGAGGTTTATTTTGAAATCCCTTTCCAACTTTAAACATTCTGAGTAACGATTGAATAAAGATGTATGCACGTTTTACTCAGAGTCTTGGACTTCAAAAGGAGTAGACAAATGGATAATTATAATGAGTTGAGTGTTGAATTCATTTGTCTGCCTTCATCCTTCGTCTTCAACTTTAGTCTTCAAATCTTCACACTTGAGCTCATGACTTGAAGTTGAGATGCACACTCCGTCTAATCTTCAAAGTTCTTCGTCTGATAACAAAATCTTGGAGAATGATGACTTGAACTTTGCGTCTGGAACTTCTAATGTTTTGAGGGTGCATCTTTCGTCTATGCGAGTAATGATCCGTCTGATCATTGTTCCCTCTGCGTCTGTAGATGTTTTCGTCTGTCTTGTAATTATCGAAATTAAGATGCTGAGTCATTTTGACTTAACAACTAGATTTAGACTCTCATTGAGATTGACTTCAAAATCAACCTTAATCTGAGCTTCCATAACTCGAGTAAATACATCAAGGTAAGCCATAGAGATGGAAGCAGATGGTTCATAAGCAAGAGAAGAATAAGATGGTTCAAGAATTGCCAAAGTCTCACGATTGGACGTTGATAGTCCAACCGTAAAGATGGTGAGGCATGCACTATAGAGGATTCTTTAACAACGGGTTATAGTGTTAGTGGCAAAGGAGGAGCAGGTAGCATCAGAAGAGGTTGTGGAGACTTATGAACTTCAAAGTTTTAAGCTCAACGATAGGTTCATTCAAAGAAAGATTAATAAAAGGATTATGAATCTTATCCATCGGGTCATCAAGATTGAAAATGTCCATAGAGCCTTCTTCCAAAATGACTTCATCAAAATATATTTCTTTGAGAGGTTTTCCATATATGAAGTTAGTGTACTCCTTTGTCTAGAAAGTCTTGAACATATGGCACATGAATGCTTAAATGAAGGTCTATGTCCATATTTAGTCATTAAATGGCTCCTTTGAGAACATAACCAAGGAATCAGAGTAATGGTACACCCTGCAATGCTTGATGGACGAAATACCTTTGATGGTAGAAGTTTCAGACTTGTCTTTGTCCAACAATCCATTGCTTCTACTAGTTTTGTCACACTCTACCAAATGCGTTTTCTAAACCATGGAAGTGTCGTTTCCATGAAACGATGGATTAATCTAGAGATACGAGAAATGTGTGCAAAATCTACTTTAGTTTTACAGGAGACCTTCTCCACAATAAACATACATTCCGGACGTTTTGGGTAATTTGTCTGGAGTGTCTTCCTTTTATTAAGATCAAGAATGGGGAGCTTGGGACAAAAGTGTATCTGGCTGAATCTTTAATTGTGTCTTCTTGTTGATGCAAAGAGAGGAAGGAACACACAACCAATTTTCTAGGAGAAGATATTTAGTTAATTTGACAACAAGGTCAAGATCTGAGCTTTGGGGGAAGAAGCCAAGTTTGTCTAGTAGCAGTGGATAAAACTCATTACAACGTTTTATGAGAAGAGGTAGAGATTGAGTAGGTGGCAAACCGATGTCACTTCTTCTCTATACATCATATTCGTTGGGGATTAAAATCTATAAAGCACTAAGTGGATTTCTTCATACAATTAAAATCCCCAAAAAGGTTGGACAAATCACTTTTTTATTATAAACTTTGATTTGTAGAGGTTGTAGAGGCAGCCTTAGACTTACAAAGCCTCTGCCTGTTGTCCAATCACCATGATATGCACAGAAAGAGTCAAGTCTTAGAATGTCTTGCCAATGAAAATGGGCTGGTTCCTCAATATTTACATTCATACAGACCCAATGACTTGAGGTCTCGCCACTTGAAGAGGCTAGCTTGGACAACTAGCTCCTCGGTTTGAGGTCAAGGAGGACTTGGCGGTGGTGGAGGTGGACTTGGGGGAGCTTCGATAGCAGGGGAGCCAAGCTCCCGCCTTGCATTATCTTAATCTTCTTGCAAGTAGGCTCAAAGGGTGGAAGCTCCACTTTGCGACCGATAAGGACTTTGTGGTTAAACTCTTTACCCAAAACTTCTGCACCAAAGAAATGAAGGTTAGTTAGCAATAGAAGACAAGAGAAAGGAAACGGGAAATTACCTAAAAACACGAATATAATGTCAATGCCGATTGAGTCCCCTTAACCTTTCCACACTTTTCTTCTCATCTGAAGATAAATGGTCCTCAAACACCAACTTAATCTTATATGGGTGATCCCAATACAAGGAAAATAAAGGGGCCATGGCAAAATAAAAAAGAAGTTTTCTTTGAGGATCTTGGGAAGACGGATGAAGGCAGAAAAATGATCTTTGAAACCTTTAAAATACTAAGTGTAAGTAGTGAAGAGGGGTTCGTGTTGTGCCACATTCAGAGAGACCCAACCAACCCAAACTCCATTCTTAAGTTGGTAAAAATACATAAAAACAAGATAAGAAGGAGAGATTCTGAGATACCTGCAAAGAAGTTGGAATGCCTTGAGAAGCGCCCTACTGTTGGGATGAAGCTAACTAAGAGTCACATTGATGGCTTTAAGGACTTCACACTCAAAAGAAGAAAGAAGGAAAGTCACACCAAACTCTTTAAAGAAGTATTCACAAGCATTAATAAAGTCCTTCCTGTCATAGGAAGGCTTCATGAAAACCCGCTCGAAAGATGAGCACGGTTTAGCAATAACGAAATTTTTAAGAGACCCCTAACACAAAACAAAAGACTTGACGACCTCGTCAATGACTTGACGAGAAGAGGTGTTACAAGAACTAGATTCCAATGCTTGAAAAGATTGCCCCTATCTTTAATTCTTCAACAATCCTTCATAGAAACCCAATGTAACTTTCGGTTCAAATGTTTTAGAAGAAGAAAAGTAAAAAGTGGATGAGATTAAAATATGGAATAGGATGCCATGGCTATGCTAATAAGTCTTGAGGAATCGCCACAATAGTATGGGAGACCATTGATAAGATCCAAGTTCCTCTAAAGGAAGAAGACAAGAGAACTATTTCTCTTAAGAAAAACAACAGTGCTTCAAATTTTGTTAATCCAAAAACTCATTACATAGGTTCGGTTTAGGCCTTATATAGAGTGAGGAAGGGCTTGAAGAGTAAAAAGACCTAATCTAAAGGTGGAGATTGAAAAGGCTTATGAACCATTAGATCCTAAGACTCAAGGGACATGGCAATATCAAAGGGTCCATGATAGTCCACTTATGCTTAAGTAGTCGTGTGATTAATGGCTTTAAGTAAGGGTTAGAAATCCTTCTTAGAGTTTAAGTGTGAACTTAATTCTAAGTAAGATTCCTCTTGAGTCTTATCTCTTAGATTCACATATGAATTCAAATTTAACTCAAATTAAATTTAAATTCCACTTGTGAATTTTAGTGAATCTATGGTTCAATTCCTTTTCATCTCCACCAGACTTACTCTTCTAACTCTTTACTCTTAAAGGCTATCAATCTAATCTAATGAAGATACAAGGAACAACAAGGTTGGCTGAAACACATACAATGGCCACCTTGGGTTATGTTTACACTTTATTCAATATAACAAGAAGATTACAAGGATTTGAAATATAAGAAGATTCTTAAGTCTCCATCTTCAAGAGCTTCCTCCATCTTGTTAACATCTCTATTGTAATTCTTCTAGTAATGCTCTCTTCCTAGGATGGACCTCCATCAAGAGGTCAAGGAAGAAGAATAAGCATTGACCTCATTAAGTACCCAAATGAACTCTCAGTCAGCAATAGGAGAAAAAAACTTCTTTACCCTAAAGGTATTTTGCTTACCTTGTTATAAAGACGCCGTGGAAATAGCCCTAGAAGAAGTGACGCCACCAGCTATGACGCCACGAGATGGAGGAGGACTAGCCTCACAAGAAGGAGAAGGTGAAAGGCTAGAAAAAGTGGTGCCACTAGCTGCGACCCCCACCAGAATGGTAAAAAAGAGAATAGGAAGAAGAGGAAGTCATGTATGACATACCTAGGTGTCTGGTGACAAAGAGGGGAGATCCAAGAATGGAGGAAGCATTATGCGAACAAAGGAAATCTCGACAGAGAAGAACAATCACAGAAGGAGTAAAGCAAAGAAGTAGAAAAAGCATGTAAAGGGGAATAAGGAACGAGAAAGGAATATTTATAACCCTCAGGGTAAAGAAAGATGAGGAGAAGTTTTGTTTTCAAAACGACACGCTTCTATGGCTTCACGCCAACTCAAAAACGCATAACGTTTCACACCACCACATGAGATGCCCCATGATTGTTATGTAATAAACCTCATTAAATGTCGAGTCGTTACACAATCTCCCATTTAAAACGCATTAAATCCCTTTATTCCCCCAACAGACAAAAATAAGGGGTTCAACCCAAATCCTACCTGGGCTTGAACAAAGGGCGAAGATAGCTCGCTCATTACCATAAACAAGTCGGCTTTCCTTAAAGCTCAAAGTTAAACACAAATTATCTCCTCTAAGCTTGAAGGGGTTGTGTACTGTGCTGAGGTAATGTGACGTCCCTATCACGTCACCATTTAAGCTCTACGGTTGTGACAAGACTCAAGGTCGACCTATGCAAGCATGGAACTAACACCGCAAGACATGTGGCTTAAACCCTATATGAGACACCATCCCTTCTTCGCCACCATTACCTACCAGGTCGGTGAATTAGGCCTGTAAACATGTGCCCCAATCATAGCTAGGCACGTCAACTTGGAGTGTGGCTCAAAGACATTGACATGTCTCTACTTGGTCAACCCAACAATGTATAAATACCTCACATCTGCTTATGAAGTATCTCTAGATTCTCATTCACTCTCGAACTTTTCCTTAAATACTCACCTAAACATTCACTAACTTAAGCATCTTTTACAAGTATCATTCTCTCCATCTAAATAACACAAGTACTCTATTTCTCTCGAAGTCTAAGCATTATCATCATCATCATCTAAGTTGAACTGGAATAAAGAATTATAAATAATAATAATAATAATAGTAATAATCTTATTTTTTAAAATTTGTGAACATGATATTTTTTTGTCTAAAACTTCATTTTTAAATCTAAATATAGAATTATTAACGATAAATTGATGATATAGACGAAAAGAAAAATAAAATATATATAAGCATTAAGAAACAACTTTAACACGAAAAGAATTAAAATATAATTTTATGAATATAATTACTAAATATGTAACTAAACCAAATATTCATATACTATTTTAAAAAAATATGTAAAATTAAATGCATATGCTAATTAAAAAACGAAAAACAGTATAGGTAACACAAGAAAATATCTAAAGCATCAGTAAAATATCACGCCGGCATTGGATGAAACCTAAGAATTAGTCATATATTTCCTAAGAATTATGCATTGGATGAAACCGCGGCATTGGTCCTCAATATATTTTTCAATACAAGACAAAAACAAAGATAAGACCCCACTTTCCCAATTGCACCATCACATCATAAGAACCCACTTGGCTCTATTCAATTCAACCACTTAGAATAACCCTCACAGAAAAGTGCACTCATAGACCCACTTTACCAAAAAGTGTAAGCACCAACCAATGCTAAATATCTTCTCCAATTAAATCACCATCTTTTTTATACTTCTATTATTTATTTTAGTATTTAGTATCACTCTTTATTGTAAAGTTAAGTATAAAATTAATTTTATCATAAGTAATTCCAATACAAATTAATCTTAGCAACAAATTTTACATCAAAATATACCTAAGTTGGAGAAAATAATTATTGACGTTATCAAAATAATTGTTGGAAAAACTTCCGTCAAAACACAAACTATTGGATAAACAAACAAGCGGGTCTTTACAATTCATTTCAAAGATTAATTCGAAAACAAGAAGGTTTTGTTTGAATATTAACAATGTACCCTTAAAACATGGTGCAGGATTGATCCCAAAATTACACAAAAGCGATGCTAATTAAAGATTTTATAAAGCTATATATATTAAGAACAACAAAATAATGATCAAATAAGATCAAATTATAAATCTTCACCTTGTTGTCATACATTATTTTCATCTGGGTTATTATTGGGCAGTACAGCATACATAATACAAAGTGCCTCTATTAAGAGACAGAGATCAAAATACTAGCAACACAAATAAAAGAAATATATATATATATATATATATTATATGTACAATTGAATAAACATATTTATTCACTAAAACACAATATAATCATAGAAAGATGATCTTACTGTGTGCAGACCTAAGGGATTTCAATAGACAATTCCTTTCGACAAACTGGGCAAGTAATTTTTCCACCGAGTAGCCAAGAGTTAACACAAGACAAATGAAATTCATGAACACAAACTCCAAAAGGTTGAATCAATTCCCCATTCTTAAATTCTTCAATGCAGATAGGACACTCACGTTGTGGAGATCCAATAGTTTCATCCTCACGAAAGCATATAACAGGTGGTAAGGCTTTCATAGCTAACCTAGCAATATGTGTTTTGTCGGGTAAAGAAAATAATTGAATGTTTCTCCAATGTAGTTCCCTTCTAGCCCTCACACTTTGAATCACAATGAGCCTTCTTGCTGTTGGAAGATGACTTAAACTTTGTGTAGCCTCAACCTCTATGTTTTCAATCTCATCATTGTTTGAATTACCCCTCTGGAATACAAGCAATCCTATCCAATAACATAAGAGCAATCCGAACATGCAACCAAAAAATAAACATACTCCAAATGGAATCTTGTCCAACGTAGTTACAATCAAAATGAACAAAAATGTTAAGAGCAATGGAGGCCACGACACCGCACCACGACACATCGGAATTTAAGAAATAATCAATTATGTATCTCAGGAGTAAACAAACTGTGAAAATCAACACTCAAGAACAAGAAACTCACGTTTAGCTTAATTTATGATTCTTTTAAGGATTACAATTTGCAATCTTTTTTATTGTAAAATTTGTTAATCATAACAAATAATTACAACGAAAAACTTTCAAAAAAAAAACTATAAAATTTTTATGACGGTTAATTCTTTTAACTTGTTACTTTATTTAAAAAGAATCTATCTACACTATTACCACATTGATGAACTAACTAATCACATCGTTTATATTTCTGTTACATAAAATATTTTTATTAGGTGTGAAGTAAAACAATATTCTAGAACAAATTAGTTTTGCTTTTTGTTATTTATCTGTTAACGGATCCTCTTCTTAATCAATTTTTCGGATATACAGTTAAAAGAAGATAACAATAAATAAATCAACTACGACATTAAAAGAAATAAAATAAAATAAAATAAATAAAACGTACAACAACATCATCCTTATCCAATTCGAGAAACTATCTTATTTAACGAAGATATATCTTGTGTGTCGGATCATTCTTTTCAATAGCACACACTCTTTTTCATTCTTTATCTGTTTTGAATTATTGTGAAAAGGGTTCCTAAATTGTAATAATCATAACTCTGAATCTCAACGATGAAGGCAACACTGCTTCGTCCTTGTTACGCTCCTCTGCTTCTTGACGCACATAGCAACCGAACCTCGTCAACGAAACACGTGTCAACCGTTTGTTGTTCATCGAGGAACCAACCCTATATCCCAAAGCTCGAACCTTTTAGCCGAACCAAGTTCGAAAGGGCGGTTAAAGACCCTCCTTTGATCGAAAAATCTGAGAAAGAACTCTTGGGTATGTTTTTTTTTTATTCATTTTGTTTTTAAATTTCACAACTTTATAACGAATCCGAAGACCCCTTTTGGATGTTTTTATTTTTGGGTATCAATTTAAGTTTTTTTTTTCCTGGTTTGTTTTCCCTTTTGCTTTTTCTATGAACTATGAAATCTGTTTATGATTTTTAGTTTTTCGTTATGAACTGTTATTGAATTATGTGGATTCATCGTTTGTGGTGTGTTTTAAATTTTGCAGATTATTGTTCAACGCTTGAAGGAGATGAATCATATAGTTGTTGGCAAGCTTATTTTGAGCTGAAGGATCTTGAAGTATGTTATGTTTTTATCTGATCTCGTTTCCTTTTTCGTTTTCTGATAAATTAAGATTCAAGTTACAGAAAAATCCTTTTTTTACGTGTTTGCTTGTATTTCTCCTTGAATAAAGCTTTGAATATTTTAACAAAGTTATTTATCTTTTAAAAAAAAACATAAGGATGTATTTTCTATTGTTATGCGGAAAAAAATAGGCTTCTTTAATTTTTTTTAATTCAAGTTTTTTTTTTTTTTATAAGGATAAGATTCTTAATAATAGTTGGTAGTATTCACTCATTTTTGGAATAGCTTCTTCCACAGTAGGATTAGCTACATTCTATATGTTTCGGATCTATTTACTTATTTTTAAGGATATTTAAACGTTTAAATTTCAATGAAAAAATAAATAATCTGTTTCAAAGCATGTAAATGAAAAGAAATTCGAAACAAATTAAAGGGAAGTTGTAGGCCAAAAGAATAATGGAAAGTGAGTGAGAAGTGGAAGAATATTCTTATATAGATTATAGAGTAACTCTGATTTTTGTCCTACTAAGCAGTAAGAATCACCTTGAACAGCAGAAATTAAGGAAGATCTAATATACTTATTTGTAAGAAATCAAATAATTTTGATATTGTCTCTATAATAATATATTTTTTTTATTTTAACTCTGGTTTTTCTTTATCTATTATGATATCTTTGTTTCATAAAAAAAAAAAAAAAAAGTTGATATCTTTGAGACACTTAACTCTATTTTGAGTATAAAATTTCCAAGATGTGTTCATTTTTTAAAATGGTTGTTGTATTTGGATCTTCAATAATGAATCTGTTCTTGTCCGTAATGTTGTACAGAAAGAGTCCCCAAAAGCAGACGTAGAGCAGTTGATTCTGGAGACTGGTGGGGTAAAATCCTTAATAGGATGTTTACATGGGATTGCAATTATGCACAAGCTAAAGAAGGATGGTATGAATTTGAGCAAAGATATGAAATCAGAAGAAGGTGAGAGAAATTGTCCAATTCCAGATGGGTTGCCAAAATCTGATGATGAATTGATGGAAGAGGAGAAAGCTAAAATGCCTGACTCACCATATACTAAGCTTCTTAGAACCATGGGTAGGCACCCTGCTTGGTATTCCCCTGCCCCAGATCATGAAACAGATTGATGCTACTATACATGTAGCTTAGTGGGCTAGGTATACCCCCATGTGAATGGAATGGGTGTAAAATTTTGGGCTTTTCTTACTTTGCAATTTGCATAAACATTGTCATGTAATTAAGTTTCAGTAAGTGGTGGGTTAAAGTGGGGGATAGATATACAATATTTTCATGTGAATGGAATGAATGTCTTTTTGTTTTTTTGCCTTAAAAGGACAATTGCCTTTCATACATTTTTCAATTTACTTTTCAATTTTTAAGGAACTAGTGAGTTAGATCCATGGTTAAGTAAAATCTCATTTGGCCAACTCTTATGTTTTGTTGATAGCTCCCTCTATTTTTATATTAAACCAAGAATATAAACTAAATCTGTTCCTTTGGATATTTAAGAAAGACTTATGGGAGAAAAAAAGGAAAAAAAAAGGAAACTCATTTATCTAAAATTAACTTTATATTAATTAATTTATAGAAAATTGTATATTTTTTAAAAAAAATTAGAAAAGAGTTTCACAAATTAGTTGATTCTAACTTTATTTTTCCTCATTTTTCTCTTTAGTTCCTTTTAAAATAATTCACCCAAACTTGTTCAAAATCTCTTTTCAATTTTCAAAAATAATTGCAACACTTTTCGCACTATATGGACGCACTAAAATACATTATCCACCCTAGTCTCTAACATGTCAATACTAGAACCAATTGTCACTCAAAAGAGACACCGCGATAATATTTAAACTAGTTGCCAACACATAAAATATTTCTTGATCCAAAATTAGAAGTTTAATTAATCTATAAATAGTTTTTATGTTATTATCTAATTATATATCTAATAAATTTATTAACTTTTATAATAACCATTTAAAAAGTTATGTTAAGACTAATTTCTAATTAATTAATAAGTGAATAAGTTAAAGTTATTCCTATTCCTCTTAAATAAAATCTGGATATCCTCAATTCCTCTTATCTGGTATAAGAAAATAATTCAAAAGTTTTTAAAGAATAATTCCAAATTTATTCTTAGAAACATCCTTCACTTGTGACTGGACACAGTTACACACCTTCACACCAGAATGCTCTGTTTTCCGCTTCCACACAATGCCTCTGTTTCACCGGTTCTGCTTTGTGAGCACTTGGAAGTGCAACCGTTGGAAACGGAACGAAAAACTCCGACTTTTCACGACCCATTTGCAAGCTTCGGAGCCCCATGTCTGTCATGTGATATCCACCAATATTTCCATAGCCGAACGTTTCAAAACTGGCAATCTCGAAGAAGCACGCCGCATGTTCGATCAAATGCCGCACCGAACAATTTCCTCTTGGAACACCATGATTTCTGGGTACTCTCAATGGGGGAAGTACTCTGAGGCATTGACCCTTGTTTCCTTCATGCACCGCTCTTGTGTAAAGCTCAATGAGGTTTCTTTATCTGCGGTGTTGAGCGCGTGTGCACGTTCAAGGTCCTTGCTTCTTGGAAAACAGGTTCATTCCCTGCTTTTGAAGTCTGGGTATGAGAGGTTTGGCCTTGTGGGGAGTACTTTGTTGTATTTTTGTGTGCATTGCTGTGGAATAAGAGAAGCTGAGGTGGTTTTTGAGGAGCTGCGTGACGGGAACCCTGGGTTGTGGTGTATGATGCTTGCGGGTTATGTGCAGTTTGACATGATGGATGATGCTTTGGACATGTTTGAGAAAATGCCTGCCCGGGATGTTGTGGCCTGGACTACATTGATCTCGGGGTATGCGAAGAGGGAAGATGGGTGTGAGAGGGCTTTGGATTTGTTTGGGTGTATGAGGAGGAGTTCTGAGGTGTTGCCTAATGAGTTCACTTTGGATTGTGTTGTAAGGGTTTGTGCTAGACTTGGGGTTCTGTGTGCTGGGAAGGTTGTTCATGGGCTTTGCATTAAGGGTGGATTTGATTTTGATAACTCGATTGGCGGTGCTCTTACTGAGTTTTATTGTGGTTGTGAAGCCATAGATGATGCCAAGAGAGTTTATGCCAGCATGGGGGGAGAAGCTTGTTTGAATGTTGCTAACTCACTAATTGGGGGACTTGTCTCGAAAGGAAGAATTGATGAAGCTGAGCTTGTCTTTTATGAATTGAGAGAGACAAATCCCGATTCATGTAATTTGATAATTAAAGGTTATGCTATGAGGGGTCAGTTTGAAAAATCAAAAAGGTTGTTTGAGAAAATGAGTCCCAAGAATTTAACTACCATAAATACTATGATTTCTGTGTATTCCAAAAATGGTGAACTTGAGGAAGCTGTGAAGCTTTTTGACAAAACTAAAGGTGAAAGAAACTCTGTCACATGGAACTCAATGATGTCAGGTTTTATTATTAATGGCCAGCACAGGGAGGCTTTGAATTTATACGTGACTATGCGCAGATTATCGATTGACTATAGCAGATCAACGTTCTCTGTCCTATTTCGTGCTTGCTCTTGTCTTTGTTCTTTTCAACAAGGAGAGTTACTTCATGCTCACTTAACCAAAACACCATTCCAAGAAAATGTTTATGTTGGGACTGCTCTTGTAGACTTCTATTCCAAATGTGGCCACTTGGCTGATGCTCGAAGGTCATTCAGCAGCATTTTTTCACCCAATGTAGCAGCATGGACAGCTATTATAAATGGTTATGCATATCATGGACTGGGATCTGAGGCAATTTCACTCTTTCACTCGATGTTTCATCAAGGAGTTGCTCCAAATGCAGCTACTTTTGTTGGTGTTCTCTCTGCCTGTAGCCATGCGGGTCTAGTTGATGAAGGTTTGAGAGTTTTCCACTCAATGCAAAGATGCTACGGGGTAACCCCAACAGTAGAACATTACACATGCGTTGTGGATCTTCTTGGTCGGTCAGGTCATGTAAAAGAAGCTGAACAGTTTATCATAAAAATGCCTATTGAAGCAGATGGGATAATTTGGGGAGCTTTGCTTAATGCTTCTTGGTTCTGGAAGGACATGGAAGTGGGAGAAAGAGCCGCAGAGAAGTTGTTCAATTTGGATCCCAACCCTATTTTTGCTTTTGTTGTTCTATCCAACATCTATGCCATATTAGGTAGATGGGGGAAGAAGATGAAACTTAGGAAGAAATTGCAGCATTTGGAATTTAGAAAAGATCCAGGGTGCAGCTGGATAGAATTGAACAATAACACTCATCTGTTTTCTGTAGAAGATAGAACTCATCCTTGTGCTGATGTTATTTTTGAAACTGCAGAGCATATAACAGCTACCATTAACTCTTATACACTTTAATTATCATTATAGCAGTAGCAGCAGTGATGGATAACGTTTCTGATGCAACCTACTGTTTATGATATTTTTTTCTTCAAGATGTGGCCATTAACGTAAATATTTCTGGGCTAGCACAAACTACTTGCCTTTGTCCACTGATTGCGTCCTATGCAAAAGCCAATTTTGGTACCTGAATCACTAGGTCAAAACCAGCGTTAGTCATTATTTCAGTCTTCAATTGCTGACATGTTTGATTTATCGTTGTGCATCATCAAGCTTAGCAACAGTTGTGCAATAGAATACTGCCAGATTTGTGTTTCTCTGTTGCTCTTTGACAAGGGACTAAGCGAATCTAGACATTATTATGTCCATATTCCCAAAACACAACAATTATCTTAAAATGTCTTTGTTGACACAAATTCGAAGCTACAACAGAAAATGTGAAATTGACAACGAAATGAGTGCGACTGGGGAAGGCTCGTGATGTCCTAGTCATAGGATAGGTCAAAAGCACGTGATATTGCTAAAGTACATGGCACTTGTCATCGGACTTAGTTAAGAGCATAATTTTTTTTATTTTCATTTTTAATCACAAAATATTTAGTTTTTATACAATGGGTATGTTTAGGGAGCATTTTGAGACAGGTAGGCACACTTTCAGTATATCCACTGAGTATCTTCATGAAGATTTATAGAGTTTGTTTAGGACTTAGATGCAAGGTGGAGGGTTTTAGTTCTAAGATGACTTTTCAAGGAGAGTATACATCTACATTATGAGGAACGAAGCTGAGATGTTCTAGAAGTTTAAGGAATGGCATACTCAAGTGAAAAATCAGCAAGAGACTAAGCTGAAAATATTAAGATCAAATAACATGTTGAAGTTTGTTTTAGAGGAGTTTAACAACTTTTGTAGAAGATAGAGGATTAGGAGGCATAAGACTATAATAGAGACACCTCAACAAAGTGGGCTTACTAAAAATATGAATAAAACCTTTTTGGAGAGGGTCAAATGCATGTTCTTGGGTACAAGGTTACCTAAGTCTTTCTGAGGTGAGGCTGCAAATACTGTTATGTATATCATTAAACCTTCTAAGCTCATTATCAACAGAGATGAAATGTTTGATGAGACAAGGATGATAGTGGTTAGTGAGAACTCTAAAGATTGGTGGAAGAAAACTTCCATTGAGGTAGAGGTATATACTAGTAGACCAGGAAGGATCGTCTAATGGGACAAATGATGCATAAGATGATACATCGAAGCTAAGTAAACAACTTTAGATTCAAGGAGGTCAAAATGTCATGCGAGTAACTATTAGCTCATATGTGATAACGAAGGGAGAATTCTAAAACCAACTCAAAGGTTTGAACATGCTAACCTTATTTGCTATGCTTTAAGTGTGACTGAAGCGATAAAAGGTTTAGACGAACCAAGAAACTTTAGGGAGACATAAGAGAATAAGGAGAGGTAACAATGGTAGTGTGCCATGGAGAAAAAACTTGAATCGCTGAGAAGAACAACATTTGGAGGCTTGTGGACTTGCCCAAGTTATAGAGGGTAGTAAGATGCAAATGGATCTTCAAGAAGAAATATGAGGTTGGAAAGACGAGATTCAAGGTGAGGCTTGTGGCTAAGGACTTTACATAGATTGAAGGTGTAGATTATAATGAAATATTCTTACCATTGGTAGAACATTGCTCTATCAGAATTTTATGTTAATTGTGAACCAATTTGACTTGTACCTAGATCAATTGAATGTAAAGATAACTTTTCTTCATGGATACCTGGATGAGACCATCTACATGGAGCAACCAGAGGGGTTTGCGGTGGATTAGAGAGTATGTATTATTCCAAAATCAATGTATAGTTTGAAACAAAGTTTAAGGCAGTGGTATAAGAAGTTTAATGATCTTTAGATAAAGATAGACTTCAGGAGGAGCAGTTATGACGTTGTGTCAACGTTTTAACTGAAGGGAAGGATCGTCTGTACTTGTTCTTATATGTAGATGATGTCCTGGTAGCTATTTGAGATAAGCAAATGATCAATGAGCTCGATGAAGTTAAGCTCAGAACTTGAGATGAAAGATTGTATATATGGTGTGAGAGCAAACGAAAGGGTTGTTTCGTTTGACTCAACAACCTATGTGAAGAAAGTTGTAAGGAAGTTTAGAATGCATGAAAATAACTCAGTGGTCACACCTTTAGGGCACCGCACAAAACTCTCAAGGGGTCAAGCTCCTATCTTAGAGGAAGAAAGGAGGATGATGGAGAAGATTCCTTATGCAAGTGAAGTTGGGAGCATTATGTATGGGATGGTCTATACAAGATGAGACTTGACCCATGGTATGAGTGTTGTTAGTAGGCTCATGGTGAATCCAGGACAAGCACATTGCGAGACTGAAGTGGATGTTGAGGTACCTGATGGAACTCTGAATTTAAGATTAATACATTGGAAGAGACACCAAGGTGGAGCTATGGTTGAAAGATTAGTAGATGTAAACTATGCAGGTGATGTAGATACCTTATTTGAAACTACTGTAAGTTGGAAGGTGAGTCCTCATTGTTCACACAACTGAAGCTGTGTATAATGCGTTAGTGGAAGCCAATAATGACATTGTCCACACAACTGAAGCTATGTATAATGCGTTAGTAGAAGGAATGAAGGAAACACAGTGGTTGAAGGGTATGTTGAGAGTGTGTTTAGATTCATTGTGATAGTCAAAGTGCTCTACACCTTGCCAATCATAAGATGTATGGTGGTTGAAATATGTGCAACGAGGATTGTGAAGATTATGTCCAAAGACAATCTTGCTAAGATGCTAACTAAGTCCATATCACAATGCAAGTTAGAGAGTAATTTAAACTTGGTTAACTTGGTCTAGTGGAACTGTAAATGGTTGATAAGTGAAAAGAGATAAGCATAAATAGAACTCTTATTGTAGTCTTGATTACATGGAAATTGAAATTGTTGAAGTGTAACTTAATATATCATATAAGAAATTATCATCTGATGGTACCAGATGATATTGATATCAGACGAAGTACGTTGTCTCATTGTATATAAAATATGTGTAATAATTGAATATGCATGAACATTGCTTTATTTTGTTGAAAAAAATCATTGGAAGTTCTTTTTCTCACTCTTGTCTTTACAGTTTTCCCTTTCTGATTTTTCGTCATTGTGTTTGTACTTACATGTTTTTTTTTTATTTATTTTTTTATTATTCCTTAACATTTCACTCAACACAATGAATTTGAATCTTCCACCATGGAAACGACTGTTTTGTTGTGTCGTGCACGACTTTGCTGATATAAATAAGAAACAACATCAAAGTATGTGTAAAAATCAACTAAACGAGTGAGTGGAAAATGATTGGGGGGATGACTCAGATCGACAAATATTGTCTGTTTGTTTCTTCTATCTTCTTGCCCTCCTTCTGAGACTTCGAATACACAGCCTGTCAATCTCTTCCTAATCTCTTACAATAATCCATCCAGGTTCGTGGCAAAATGTTACTAAATCTTTTGGAGCAATGATCTACTTATACCATTCTTTTACTTTTTTTATTACCTTCTCACAAGAGACAATAGTCCAGATTCAATGTATCTGCGGAAGTAATCACAATACTTATCATTGACATTTCACGGTGTTCTAGCTAGTAGTGCAAAACTTTTACTATCATGATATTTTTGGAAAAAGAAAAAATGACAACGTATTAGGATGTAAATTTAAAACAAGTTTATAATATATACCACCTACAACCAGTAACCATACCATAATATATAATAATAAAAGTAGTAACCAATCGATATATAATCTTAATTAAGTACTGAAATGAAAAAAAATGGTATTAGGCAAATTAAACAAGTTAACTACTTACTCTATATAATATATAAACTCTGCAAAGTACTCAATCATTCATCATTCATCATTCACCAGTCATCAGCACTAGCAAACAGCCATGGGAGAGGTTGACCCAGCTTTCATCCAAGAAGTAGAACACAGGCCAAACATCTCCCCCATCCAGGCCGAGGGAATTCCCGTGATTGACCTTTCTCCAATAACAAACAACACACTTTCAGATCCATCTGCCATTCAAACCTTAGTGAAGGAAATAGGGAGTGCTTGTAAAGAGTGGGGATTCTTCCAAGTAACAAACCATGGAGTGCCACTCTCTCTAAGACAAAACATTGAGAAAGCTTCAAGATTGTTCTTTGCACAAAATCTGGAGGAGAAGAAAAAGATCAGCAGAGACGAGAGCTCTCCAACTGGTTACTATGATACAGAACACACCAAAAATGTTAGAGACTGGAAAGAAGTCATTGATTTTCAAGCCAAAGATCCCACTTTCGTCCCTCTCACTTCAGATGAACATGATGATCGACTCAATCAGTGGACTAATAAATACCCTCGATACCCTCCACAATTCAAGTAATTCATCTTCACTTTGTAATAGTTATTATGGTGGAAACACAAGTGCTCTTTCTTTCTTTTGTTTATTTTCTTTTTCTGGCTTGTTATTTGTATATGTTAAACTGAGCTCAATATGATATAAATGTAAGCAGGGCTATAATTCAAGAGTATATTCAAGAGATGGAAAAGCTGTCCTATAAGTTATTGGAGCTTATAGCTTTGAGTTTAGGCCTTGAACCAAAGAGGTTTGAAGAATTTTTCATCAAAGAGCAAACTAGCTTTCTTCGATTCAACCACTATCCTCCATGCCCTTCCCCTCAACTAGCTCTTGGTGTTGGTCGACACAAGGACTCTGGTGCCTTAACCATTCTTGCCCAAGATGATGTTGGAGGACTTGAAGTTAAATGCAAAGCAGATCAAGAATGGGTTCGAGTGAAACCTACACCAGATGCTTACATAATCAACGTTGGTGATATTATTCAGGTACCTCTACTGCAACTGTATAAAGATAGAAGATGTTGAATTTTACTAACTTTATGGCTACGTACGTTGAATATTTAGGAAATTATGACTTTGTTACTCATTTTTAATCTATCTCCTGTTTAATCCCTCAATTATTTTAAAATAATAAGTAGTCTTCAAATTTCCACTCTATCTACCCAGTTAGTCTATTTTGGTCACTGTAGCCATTTCCAATGATGAAAATTTAAGAATTGATTATTTTTCAATAGTTGTGAGACCAATGAGCAGAAATATTGAAAGTTGGAGCGCCACATTTATGGTTATTCGTAGTTAAATACTGAGTTTTTTATGAAATATATAATCCTTTAATTAGAGTTGAGAAGAGATACTTGTATATTGGATGTTATGCAGGTTTGGAGCAATGACTTTTACGAGAGTGTGGAACATAGAGTGATAGTTAACTCTGAGAAAGAAAGGTTTTCTTTTCCGTTTTTCTTCTTCCCTGCACACGACACAGAAGTCAAGCCTCTGGAGGAGTTGACAAATGAGCAAAACCCTTCAAAATATAGGCCATACAATTGGGGCAAGTTTCTTGTTCGCAGAAAGGGCAGCAATTTCAGGAAACAAAATGTAGAGAACATTCAGATTTATCATTTTAAGATAGCTTAAAAGGACAGCTTATGTGCATGCAAAGTACACTGATCCAAGAATGTTTCTGTCTTTTTTGATATGAGACTGATCTTATTTGCTGCTAAAAGTTACTGGTGTGTATTATGTATGCAAATAGAATCCAATGAATGAAAAATAAATAAATACATTGGAATTTGAAGCTTGATTTTACTATTTGATGCTTTAAGTTTGTTGAGTATATTTTTATAAATTAATGCGACGATTATTGTGAATGTGTATTCCCATGTGCCTTGGAAGGAAAAAAGAGTACTGTGGAGTGAATTGTTGAGACTAAGGGAAGGTGGGGTGATGGTCTTAGTGTGTTGTAGGAGATTTTAATGCAATAAGTAGGAGGAATGGAAGAAGAGGTAGAGCACGAACAGATTTATTCACAAGTAGTAGGGATACGGAAGAATTTAACGAATTTCTCTATAATATAGAATTATGTGATATTCCAAGGTGAAACGAACCTTTACATGGTAGAAAGTAGGAGGTAATGTGATAAACATATTGGACAAAATAACAACTTTATTTCCAAACTCAAAACATAAACACGTATAATACGCATTTCTTTTTTTTTTTTTTTTCTTGCACTTCTTATAACTAGTTGTTGTTATATGTGTACTGTAGTTTGTGTACCAAATATTTTTCACATTATATAAAATAATGGTATCAACAGATTGGTTGGAAGCTTGGCTTCAAGTGATCCAATATGTATTCAACAGGGACATTTCAAATCATTGCCCTGTTCTTCTTAAACACAATCGACAACATTGGGGGCCAAAGCTCTTTAGGGTTATCAATGCCTGGTTCTTAGATCCAGATTTCTTGAAAATGATGGAGAAGGAATATAGCAATATTGATATCCAAGGATGGGCAACATTTATTTTCAAGGAAAAACTAAAGGTGCTCAAGAACAAAAGATAAAGTGGGCTTAAAGGATGAGCTTCTAAGATTGTTATTGCAAGATGCTTTGCTAAGGGAAGATCAGGTAAAGGAGTTCAACGAATTATCTAGGAAAAATGAATCCCTATTATATAAAAAATCAAGGATGCAATGGTGGAAAGCAGGGGATTCTAATTCTAGATTTTTTCATTCCTTACTTAACTGACATAGGAGGAAGAACAATATCCAAGGGATTATGTTGAGGGGAATGGCAGAGATCCAAGGATGGTATAAAAGAATTATTTTGAAAATAGATTTAAGGAGGAAAGACAAGTGCAGAGAATAAGCTTTGATGATATAAGGTTGAAATAGATAAGGGGAGATCAGAAACAGATATGTAACAGTTGAGTTTACCGAAGAAGAGATCAAACAAGCAATTTGGGATTGTGAAGGCAATAAGAGCCCTGGGCCTCCTGACAGTTACAATTTCAATTTTATAAATGTACGCTAGAATGTGATGAAAAATTATATCAACAAAATGGCAAAGGAGTTTCACTGATACCCACGGGGGAAATTCATCATTCATAACTCTTATACCAAAACGAGAAAACCCACAAAGACTTGTTGATTACCTACCCATTTCTTTGACTGGGTGCATTTATAAAATCATAGCCAAGTTGTTGTCAAGGATTTATTTTTTTTGGGAGGGGGGGGGGGTGGGTTTACTAAAAAAAGAATATCAGGGAATAAAGGTATGCAATGAATCACCCTCTGTTTCCATTCTAGTGAATGGTTAGTCCAATAACACAGTTTAAGGTGGAAAAGGCTTGAGGTAGGGAGACCCTCTAGCGCCTTTACTTTTTCTCTTGGTATGGAGGGACTATCTACGCTATCAAGGATGGCAATGGAACATGAGCTAATAAAAGGCATCACTATGAGTAATAATGGACCACAAATTCCATGTCTACAATTTGCAGATGATACATTTTTCATTTATCTGACATCTATGCAAACTGTACTTGTTGTGAAGAGTTTACTACACTACTTTGAAACTAAGTTAAATTTCATTAAGTGTAAGATTGTTGGAATTAAGGTGTCAAGTTTACTTGTCCAACATTTTCCTGCATTATTGAATTGTCAAACAATGGATTTGCCATTCACATACTTGGGTTTACCAATTGGAGCAAAACCAAGAAGGGAATCAACATGTGAAACTATTATTAAAAAAAATCAAAAGCAGACTTGCAAAACGGAGGCCAAAACAACTCTCTATTGGGGCAGAAACTGCTTGATTAAGTCGGTACTATCCTCTATACCGCTTTACATTTTGTCAATCTTTAAAATTCCAAGAAGTGTTTATAGGAAGATGAATTTTGTACAGAGAGGATTCCTACGGGGTGCTAAAAAGAAGGAAAAAAGTTAGTGCGGTTAAATGGAACATTGTTGCAGACCCAAGGAAGACGGTGGACTTGGCATAAAAAAATGTTGATCTTTTCAATAAGGCACTGTTGGGGCAATGGGCGTGGAGTATACTAAATAAAACAGATAGTCTATGGGTAAAGTTTTTGCAGGAAAAGTACGGGGGATGGAGAGTCACCTTGGCCAAAGGGTATACAATTAGTCCTTTGTATGGTTGAAGGACTTGTACAAAGCATGCACTGTTAAGAGAGAATAGTGGATGGTTAACCATGAAAATCAAAAGAAGCTTGGGAAAGGGCGAAGGAACAAGATTTATGGTTATACAATAATTCAGAACAAGAAATCTGCTACAAATCTCACGTTCTCTTGCAACGCAACGTACAGAACATGGCAACGGTGTTATGCATGGGTTGGCTTCCAAAGTATACCAATAGATACAATTGCACGTTTGTGGCAACACTTGGGAATGATCAAGGGAAGGTTTGGAAAGAAGGCTTGGCTAGTAGTCTGGTTAACAACAGTTTGAAGTATATGGTTTATCAGGAACAACTTCATTTTTAGTGAGCACAGGTAGAAGTTGATCACTTCGTGGATTGCATCATTTATAGGTCTTAGATGTGGATCAAGGCAAAATGCAAAGGATTTGACGTGTCTCTATATATGATTGGTCAGTTGAACCAATGATTTGTATGTCAAATGTATAAATGATTTTCTGTATAGGTCATGGGAATAGAAATTGGAAGGTGTATATTAGGTTTTATATTCACGGGGATTTTGGCAATGCAAGATATATATTCTATCAAATATCAGGATGCAGTGCATTTTGTACCTGCCACTTAATTTCCTAGCTAATATAGGGACTCCATGTACTTTTTCAGTGCTCACATCACCTGTGTGAAGTGTGAGTCTATTTTACTATACCTTTGCTTATATATATAAAAAAAGAGAATATGATTGAGTCCACAATGTTCATTGTCTAAAAATATAATTTATTTTACATAAATTGAGCTTGTGAATTTATTGGCCATAATTAGATTTCTCTAGGGTTTAATATTATTAAAAGACATAATCTTAAGAGTTTGTTTTGAGTTATCTATTAATAGTAGAAATACTCAATGATCTTAATCTTATCATGCTTATTGTAACCATTGAAGAGATTGTTATTAAAGTTTATAAACAATTAAAATAATTTTACTTAAAGGAGAATTATATTTTTATTAAAATTATTCTGAATCCTCTTGCTTTTTTGGATAAGTAATCAATGCATTTAATATTTTAAGATATTACATGTTTTATTTATTTTTATTCAATCTTTGTGTATAAAGTAGGAGTCAGGACGATTTGTGGGAGAATTACTGGGAAATACAACTTTTTTATTTTTGAATTAATTATCATAAAAACGAAGACAGAGATTACACATTGAATCAATGCGACTTCTACATGATCGCTTGACAATGAACTTCATGATAAAAATAAAAGAAAAACTAATTTTTAAAAAAAGGAAATTAAGACAATCAAAATTTTATTTAAAATCTATAAAAAAATAAAAAATTAAAAAACATATTTAACCAAATAATTTTCCTTTGTTACCATCTCAAGTGAGACAATGCCAAGGCACGGAAATTAGTGCTGATTCAATGTATCTAGACTGGTAATCAGGTTTGGAGCAATGATGCGTATGGGAGTGTGGAACACACAGTGATGGTTAACTCTGAGAAAGAAACTGTTCCGTTTTTCTTGACTTTTTTGTTTTGCTTTAAAAGTAGGGGTAGAATTTTTTATATAATCAAAATAAAATATTTTTTAAAAATACATATATAATTAACTAAGTTAGACTCGATGATAATTATTTAATATACACAAATGCACACGATACTAACCCTGATTCAAACTATTTTTACGGATTAATCAGAATCATACAAATCCTTATGAGAAATAATTTTGGTTGAGTTCATATCCAGAGAAAAAGACAAATAAAATATGTGGATCTCGCATTGCTCATGTAAATATATCATATCTTATGTATCTCTATCCTTAAAAAAAATCTCGATCGCTAAGTTGAGTTGTATTCGTTTTTATTAAACTATTTATGGGCGCTAAATTTGTCCTTACATAGTTAGAATTTAAAATTGGAATTATTAGTTAAATTAAAGCAAAATTAGAACTAATACACGTCTATGAAATCTTTCTTATCTACTATTGACTGACCACGATGTTCTAGAAGTGGTTTATTGTTTTTGAAACAAGTTAACCACTTACTCAGTATATGATATAAACTATGCAAAGTACTCAATCATTCATCATTCATCATTCATCAATCATCAGCACAAGCAAATAGCCATGGGAGAGGTTGACCCAGCTTTCATCCAAGAACTAGAACACAGACCAAACATCTCCACCATCCAAGCGGAGGGAATTCCTATAATTGACCTTTCTCCAGTAACAAACCACACAGTTTCAGATACATCTGCCATTCAAACCTTAGTGAAGGAAATAGGGAGTGCATGTAAAGAGTGGGGATTCTTCCAAGTAACAAACCATGGAGTGCCACTCTCTCTTAGACAAAACATTGAGAAAGCTTCAAGATTGTTCTTTGCACAGAGTCTGGAGGAGAAGAAAAAGGTCAGCAGAGATGAGAGCTCTCCAACTGGTTACTATGATTCAGAAAACACCAAAAATGTTAGGGACTGGAAAGAAGTCTTTGATTTTGTAGCAAAAGACCCCACTTTCCTCCCTCTCACTTCAGATGAACATGATGATCGACTCACTCAGTTGACTAATAAATACCCTCAATATCCTCCACACTTCAAGTAATTCATCTTCACTTTGTAATAGTTATTATGGTGGAAACACAAGTGCCCTTTCTTTCTTTTGTTTTTTTTTTCTGGCTTGTTATTTGTATATGTTAAACTGAGTTCAGTATGATATGAATATAAGCAGGGCTATAATTCAAGAGTATATTCAAGAGATGGAAAAGCTGTCCTATAAGTTGTTGGAGCTTATAGCTTTGAGTTTAGGACTTGAAGCAAAGAGGTTTGAAGAATTTTTCATCAAAGAACAAACTAGCTTTATTCGACTCAATCACTATCCTACATGTCCTTACCCTCAACTTGCTCTTGGTGTTGGTCGACACAAAGACCCTGGTGCCTTAACCATTCTTGCACAAGATGATGTTGGAGGACTTGATGTGAAACGTAAAGCAGATCAAGAGTGGATTAGAGTGACACCCACCCCAGATGCTTATATTATCAACGTTGGTGATATTGTCCAGGTACCAATGCATCAGTCAGGAAAAAACTCTGAAAAAATGGTGGTTTGATTCTATGTTGTTTAATAGAAAGTTAGAATACAAGTGTGAGCGAAGTAATCAATGATAGTCTTGGTCCTATTGAATATATCATTGTCAGCCAAGACCCGAATTTTTAATGGATGTGGATTAAAGAAATCATGGTGACAATTTTAGTTAAAGTTATTTTGATTATTTAGTCGAGTAGTTGTCAGGAACATTTACAATTTCCTATCTGATAAAAACTTTTTTAGCTAAGGATAATAAGAGGAACAATTATTCCACCATAGAGACTGAAATATTGAAATATTACTGACTTTTCAGCTGTTTATGAATTAGTGGAGAGAAAATTTCACTTGAGGAATGAGGTTTGTCTGTGCAGGTTTGGAGCAATGATGCATATGAGAGTGTGGAACACAGAGTGGTGGTTAACTCTGAGAAAGAAAGGTTTTCCATTCCATACTTCTTCTTTCCAGCACATGACACTGAAGTTAAGCCTTTGGAGGCGCTGATCAATGAGCAAAACCCTTCAAAATATAGGCCATACAAATGGGGCAAGTTTGTTGCCCACAGAGGGAGCAGCAATTTCAAGAATCAAAATGAAGAGAACATTCAAATTTATCATTATAAGATAGCTTAAAGTATAGTATATTATTATCAGCAACACGCCAGCACCATTTAATTAGCTTATCCATGTAAATTGGTATGTTATGTAGAAGTGTTGATCCAAAACAATGTTTCTGATATGAATTGGTGCGATCAAATGTACGGCTATATTTCCTGGTGTGCCTTATGTATGGA
This sequence comes from Hylodesmum podocarpum, assembly GCA_026586105.1. Lineage (NCBI taxonomy): Eukaryota > Viridiplantae > Streptophyta > Magnoliopsida > Fabales > Fabaceae > Hylodesmum > Hylodesmum podocarpum. The sequence goes on from JALJEV010000638.1 coordinate 2,085,822, forward strand.
AGGATCACTGAATAAAAGAACAAAATTGATACCGTTTGTCATGTTTATCTCAAAAATTGAAATTGCATTGGACTTTAAATTTACAGTTTAACATTAGGTTACTTGAATTTCATTTCTCAAGATTTTTGTCGTTTCTCATGCATGAAATTAAATGAATAGCAATTTGAAGAAACAAAATGGGGAGAACCTTCAAAGTTATCATTATAAGCTATCTTAAACAGAGAATATAATTCATTTTGCTTATGTATGTAAATTTGGGTGTAGTCTGTTGAAGCATATTGATCCAAAATAATGATTCTGATGTGACTGCAATTGAATTTGGTGTTAGAAGTTGCAAGTGTACATTATGTATAGAAGTATCACCGAATAATAGAAAGTTACCTGTGATCGGAATTCAGCCTACTTAAGTCATAATACAAGGAAAAAAAAAAAAAATTAATGTGTCTCTATTTTATTAAAATAAAATTTTTATTATATATAATTTTTTAATAGAAAAATTATAAACTCTTTTTATATATAATTTTTTTAGCAAAAATTATAAATCCTTCTCAATCATAATTTATTCTGATAAAAATTACAAATTTTCCATATTGTATGACACATACTATCTAAAAACCTAATTCACTTTTTTATTAGATTTAAAAACCTAATACAACTTCTTTATTAGATTTAAGGATATGGTGTAAGTGAATAAAATCTAATACTCTAATTTATATAAATTTTTTCACTTCTCTCTTTTTCTAATGCTTTCGATGAGACGTTGAATTAACACAAAACACAACAAATCTTTCTTTAATTTAAAGTCGTATATTTCTACAATAATCCTTTTTTACATCAAAACTAACAAAATTCTTCTAAAATGATCTTTTCTTGCAAGAGTCCGGAGTAGTCATCCCTTACAGCAAAATCTTCTGACTTCTGATGTAATTCTTTTTTACAGTAAAATCTTCTCATTTTTGGAACAATCCTCCCTTACATCAAAAATTTTCTAATTAACAAAATTCTTCTTTTCGTTTAAATTTTACATGACGTGAGACTTTAATTATTTCTTAGTTTTATCATATTCATCAAATATCTTAAAAATTACATTGGTCATCAAATTTCATGTTTTAACATTTTTTGTTCGTTGGGTATCGAGCTTTTGGTTAGATTATGTGGATTGAAAATAATTTCTTCACTATAATACAAAAGTAGTTAGCCTTCTTTATAATCATTTGTTTAAATTGACTTGCATAAGACTACATTACAGAAAGGAACAAACGAGTTTTACATCGCCCTGTTTATAAGGTTAATGCACATCAAATCAAAATTGATAATATTGCATGATTAAACAATAGTGGCACGTGTTCAAGAATAGTTTGTGGAATGGCCTTTTGTTGGACTACCGAGTCAGAAGTCAATAAATTATGTATTGGTTGAAAGAATTTGGACGCATTTTCTTTATCAGCCAAATTTCAATCAATTTCAGAGCTATTTTTAAACATAATGATTGAAGCAAACAACTCTTTCTCCCTAGCAATTTTTTAGTAGTGTTTGATATAACTAGTTTATAAATTAGCTGAAAGGTTATAAATTAGTTAACATAAATGTACTTTAATTTATGGAAAAAAAGTTGTAAATGGTGTACATTTTAAAATTTATTACGTAAATGATGCAAACTCGAAACTTATTATAATTAAGATGTTGTTTAGGTAGGAGTCATCAAGACTCTTAATGATTCCAATAACATGGAGCCACTTGAAGTTATCTAGATGGGCAACTATTTTAGCCTAGTGAAGTTATGGGTTTCATGAACAACTTCAACGATGAAGGTGTCGTTGTAGCATGCAATATGACTCTACATATAATCTTATTTTTTAAGATTTTTAATTTTTATTCTTAATAATATTTTTAATTTGTGTTATTAAATTAAAATCAATAAATATTAATTAAAATGTAACGCTTTTACGTCACTGTTTAATAATTAATTTATGATGAAAAATTAAAAATAGATTAAAATTTCTTGTGGATTAAATGTTAAAGTTTTAAAAGTTTAACTAATCCTTTATAATCTATGTTAATGATCATTATTCTACACTAATAAAAAACAAATTATGTCTGTGTTTTGACAGCAGAGATATATGTTAGACGGTATAGATAATTTTTAGTAATAAAAGTAATAATATAAAAAATATGAAATAGTTAATTTAAACTTGAAAGGAGATCTAAAGTTTCCCATAACCACCTGACCTTGTTGTAATTAATATATTTTGTATTTCTTTGTTTTATTTTTTTCTTTTGTATTTCTTTACTTTATTGTTTTTTCTTTTAATATAAAACGTTTATTTTTTAAATATGTTGCTTAGATTTAATTGAATATATTTACCTAATTATAAAAAGGTTATTTGTATTCTTTTAGAATGAAAATATCATTCAAATAATCCATCCATCAATACACCAAATTGAAAATCATTAGTAGGATTTCGTGAAATTAAAAAAAATAAATATTTAATATATGTTAAAATAAAATTACAAACAGGCATTCAATTTTTTTGTTGTAAATTTACTTTTTCCTCAATAAACAAGCTTTCATGGCATGTAAATTTACTCCTACAGATAAAATCCATAAATTATAGGTATCAAAATCACACGTACACAAACAAATAATAATAAATTTTTAAATCAAAATCTTGTTAGAAAATACATACACATAAAATACATAATCTTTTCTTGTGTTATTTCTTTTAACATTATTTATTTTAACTTTGTTATTTCTTATTTTTATATTAAATCTTAATTAATTATTACATGATATATGATTATTCACCGATTCTTTTATGTATTATTTTACTAGATAATACAATATCTTTAAAATTCTACCGATCAGTTAAGGTCTTCTAGTGTCACACATAATTTCTCATTATGTAACCTCACCTAAATATACAAATTTAATTCATAATTATCTGAATACTTTCTTACCAAGATTAAAACCTTTAACATTATATAACTTTTCACATGTTATCTCTGTCATATTTTTGATGTGTTTGATTATTAATTATCATCAATCTACGATATTTCTATTAACAAACATTTTTTATTTACAATATTAACTTAAAACACAAACTTATCATATAAATTCACAACATAATAACTTCTATTTAAAAATTTAAGCACACCATCTATTTTATCTTTATTTGTATTATAACCACTTTACCTTTAATAAGAAATTTTTCTTATTACTATTCAAAATTCCATAAACTTACTTATAATATAATCATCAATTCAATATATTAAACGTTTAATTCAATATATTAAACGTTTAATTCAATATATTAAACGTTTAATTCAATATTTAATTAAACTATATTATCTACTTTAAATTATGTATTCCCTTCTAACTAATTTTAATTGCTAACCTTCCTTTCCCTTAAATCTTTGAAATTCCTTGAAAAATCCTTGAAAAGATGAAGTAAAATTAATGTCATATTCCTTCTCAAATTCACGTGTAACTTAGAAATTTGCCTAGAGAAATTTTCTTTTTGCAAGGTGCGTATAGGTTACAGTTTTGGCTATTCAAAAGCAATGAAATCTTGGTGTTTCTGCTTAATGGAACCCAAGGCTAAGAGATGCAAAATTGAGGTCTCAAAATTGTCTTCATATAGGTGGTAAAAATATTACAATATTACTTCTAACTATCTTGTTTGTTTATTCGGTTATTTCACAGGTAGTTACCATTTTTTCTATTCAATCTTAACTAAATATTCATTACTTTGGGATAAGAACCTTGATTTGGTCTCCTTTTCTTATCCTTGGCCGTTGAGCACATTCTAGCCTCCAATTCTCACATGAAAAATTTTGCAAGTATGATGCAAGGTGGCATATTTCTAGCCTTTTAACAAATTACACATGTTTTTGAATTTTTATCCATTAATTCTCTAAAGTGTCGTTTTCTTCCTCCTCCCTTACGTAACTTATGTAGGACAAAACTAGCTTGAAAATAGATTTTACATCATTGCAATTTAAAAATTACGCATTTTTTGAAATTCTATAATAAATTACAAATGTAATTTTTATGCTTATTTTGTTATTTGAATCTAATCCTAAAATAATATTAAGTTATTTTAAATAAAATTAATTTTATTTATAGATTTTATGGAAGTCAAATTCAATTTTGAATTCTTCAACACAAAATTTCTGTAGAACTTTCTCAAGAACGGTATATTTTCTTATCTTACAATTAGTTTCATATTACATATATTTTATTATTCAGTATCTGTTTTAATCTATATTGTGTAAAAATATACTGTCTTAAAAATGATCAAAATTTTTAAAATATGTATATTTTTAAAATTAAATTTTTTTCTATTTAACAATATATATTTTTGCACATTGTAATTCTTAATAAATTTCACACAATAATACAGCAAGAATTTTATGACATCATCCATACAAACAGGACAATTTAGATCGACATACAATAAATGGATACAACACTTATATACAATTAAAAAACAACGAAAATAAATAGTAATTAAAAATTGTCAAACAACAACAATTATACTGTATTTAATCAATGGCAAACAAATTATTAACAGCAAGATGTATACCACCATTTAAAATACATAAAATTGTTCTATAACAAGTAATTAATTTCCTATAATAACTAAAATAATTCAAATAACAAAAATATTACAATATATAATTTTCATATCAAGAAATAATCAAACAGAGAACAATATTTATATAATTAGTGTTTCAACTACCATACATAAACTTATTATTAGAATTTTTGAAATTAATTTAAGGGTGTTACACCTTCTATCGTCTCCATGCCTGTTCGTGATTCTCGTTGTGGAGAATATGTTTTTCCAAATCTTCATCTTGTAAGTTTACGCATTTTTAACGAACTCTAAAAATATATAAATAAAGATCAAATTTATGAAATTTAAATTTAATAAAATTTTAAAAACCAGAAACGAAGGCAGCTTAAAGTGCAAAATAAAAATGACACAATACGAAAATGAAGATGATGAGATAACACACATGAAAACGAAAATGATTATAGTGGAGTTCATGGGTGACGGCGTCTAAGGTTTCTATTAAGGAATTCATGTGCATCATTCTGTGCTTATTCTTAATTGGTTACGAGTTTTTTTTCCACTTTTGCTCCACTCTTAATAACAATGGGCGTCCCTTATATAAATCAATATATTCAAAATTTAAAATATAAATTATTCTCATTATTTAATATTATAACATAATATATATATAATATTAAATTAATAATTTTACATGACCCGCGAGATTTTATCCTGTATATATCTCCATGAAAAAGATACAACAGGTGTGAAATTTAACATCAATCATGTCATCATAAACTATTCATGACGAATTATATACGCAGCAAGGTATTTAAAGAATTCAAACCTTTTTATAACATGTATTTAACTTACATATTCAATGTCATATTATAACATTTTACCATAAAAGTTATAAACCAAATATTAAAAACTAACATTCTTTTGTTTCTATCTATCTAAGAACTATTTCGTAATGTACAAGAAGAATAAGATAGGAAGAAATGTTGAAAAAAATTTCTTATAAGTAAGATATTTTATTCTATGTTGCCATGTATTTGCCAAATCGCTTGTCAATAGAGGCAAAGGTAAAGGAGGTGGGACGGTGATGTTACTTTAATTTGCATTTGCGTTTGCATTTGCATTTAGGAGTTGGTGCTGGCAACATTGAAACTACGTGCTGTTGGGAGAAGAAGACATGGCAAAGGTGCTTTGCAATGATTCACTGGGTCTTGTCTTCTTCGTATCTTAAGAAACTCTGTGATGACCCACTTTTGCAATGTCAGAATCCCATCACGTATCTTAAGAAGACTCTGTGGTGGACCCAAATTCTTTTCAGATTTTCGTTTCCTACTAGATTGCATCCCTATGATCTTTGTCTCTTCAGTTACTTCTTTCACCAAATTCTTTAAATCCAAGATTCAATTGAGGATTAGAGTACAAAAAAAAAAAAACAAATGTAATTTTTATACATATGCATGAAATTTTTATGTTGAAAATTAGTTAAAAGTTACGCACGTTTAATATAATCTTAAAATTATTACTATAAAAGTCATAAATTTAAACGTATATAACAAATTTTAATCAACTAACAACATAAAATAATACAATTAAATTAAAGAAATAGTAGTAGCACTCTCCTCAGTACATATTATAAAAAGTTTATGGTGTCTGATCAATTGAAAGCACAGATCACACTGACGGGGGCTGAGCTGAAGCACACGTACCATCACCATGCAGTAAGCTCCAAGTCCAAATTCTCTTAGCAAATTGAAAGCTTCCAAACAAAATGTGTTTATACATTTTATATACTTAGTTTACTGCTGATTACAATTGACCGGATAGATTACTTATTATATAAACTTTACAAAGTAGTGAATCATTCATCATTCTCATTCATCAGTCATCAGCCATCAGCCATCAGCCATCAGCACTAGCAAAGAGCCATGGGAGACGTAGAACCAGCTTTCATCCAAGAACTAGAACATAGGCCAAACATCTCCACCATCCAAGCGGAGGGAATTCCCATAATTGACCTTTCTCCAATAAGAAACCATACACTTTCAGATCCATCTGCTATTCAAACCTTAGTGAAGGAAATAGGGAGTGCATGTAAAGAGTGGGGATTCTTCCAAGTAACAAACCATGGAGTGCCACTCTCTCTGAGACAAAACATTGAGAAAGCTTCAAGATTGTTCTTTGCACAGAATCTGGAGGAGAAGAAAAAGTTCAGCAGAGATGAGATCTCTCCAACTGGTTACTATGATGCAGAACACACAAAAAATGTTAGGGACTGGAAAGAAATCTTTGATTTTATAGCAAAAGACCCCACTTTCCTCCCTCTCACTTCTGATGAACATGATGATCGACTCACTCAGTGGACTAATAAATACCCTCAATACCCTCCACACTTCAAGTAATTCATCTTCACTTTGTAATAGTTATTATGGTGGAAACACAAGTGCTCTTTCTTTCTTTTCTTTATTTTTTTTTCTGGCTTGTTATTTTGTATATGTTAAACTGAGTTCAATATGATATAAATGTAAGCAGGGCTATAAATCAAGAGTATATTCAAGAGATGGAAAAGCTGTCCTATAAGTTATTGGAGCTTATAGCTTTGAGTTTAGGACTTGAAGCAAATAGGTTTGAAGAATTTTTCATCAAAGAACAAACTAGCTTTATTCGACTCAATCACTATCCTACATGTCCTTACCCTCAACTTGCTCTTGGTCTTGGTCGACACAAGGACCCTGGTGCCTTAACCATTCTTGCACCAGCAGATGATGTTGGAGGACTTGATGCGAGACGTAAAGCAGATCAAGAGTGGATTAGAGTGACGCCCACCCCAGATGCTTATATTATCAACGTTGGTGATATTATCCAGGTATCAATGCATCAGTCAGGAAAAAACTCTGAAAAAATGGTGGTTTAATTCTATGTTGTTTAATAGAAAGTTAGAATACAAGTGTGAGTGAAGTAAATCAATGATAGTCTTGGTCCTATTGAATATATCATTGTCAGCCAAGACCCCGAATTTTTAATGGATGTGGATAAAAGAAATCATGTTGGAATCATGGTGACAATTTTAGTTAAAGTTATTTTGATTATGTAGTCGCGTAGTTGTCAAGAACATTTACGATTTCCTTTCTGATAAAAACATTTTTAGCTAAGGATTATTCCACCATAGAGACTGAAATATTGAAATATTACTGACTTTTCAGCTGTTTGTGAATTATAGTATCCTGTAATTAGTGGAGAGAAAATTTCACTTGAGGAATGGGGTTTTTTTGTGCAGGTTTGGAGCAATGATGCATATGAGAGTGTGGAACACAGAGTGGTGGTTAACTCTGAGAAAGAAAGGTTTTCCATTCCATTCTTCTTCTCCCCAGCACATGACACTAAAGTTAAGCCTTTGGAGGAGCTGATAAATGAGCAAAACCCTTCAAAATATAGGCCATACAAATGGGGCAAGTTTGTTGCCCACAGAGGGAGCAGCAATTTCAAGAATCAAAATGAAGAGAACATTCAAATTTATCATTATAAGATAGCTTAAAGTATAGAATATTATTTTCAGCAGCACGCCAGCACCATTTCATTAGCTTATCCGAGTAAATTGGTATGTTATGTAGCAGTGTTGATTCAAAACAATGTTTTTGATATGAATTGGTGGCGATCAAATGTACGGTTATATTTCCTAGTGTACCTTATGTATGGAAGGATCACTGAATAAAAGGACAAAATTGATACCATTTGTCATGTTTATCTCAAAAATTTAAATCGCATTGGACTTTAAATTTACAGTTTAACATTACATTACTTGATTTTCATTTCTCAAGAAAAGAATAGCAATTTGAAGAAACAAAATGTGGAGAACATTCAAAGTTCTCATTATAAGCTATCCTAAACAGAAAAATATAATTCATTTTGCTTATGTATGTAAATTGGGTGTAGTCTGTTGAAGCAGATTGATCCAAAACAATGTTTCTGATGTGACTGCAATTGAATTTGGTGCTAGAAGTTGCAAGTGTACATTATGTATAGAAGTATCATCGAAAAATAGAAAGCTATATGACTTTTATCATGTTCATCAAAATCTTGAAAATTACATTGGTCTTCAATTTTCCTGTTTTAACATTTTTTGTTCCTTGGGGATCGAGCTTTTGGTTAGATTCTGTGGATTGAAAATAATTTCTTCATTATAATATAAGTAGTTAGCCTTCTTTATAATCATTTGTTTAAATTAACTTGCATAAGACTACATTACAGAAAGGAACAAACGAGTTTTACATCACCCTGTTTATAAGGTTAATGCACATCAAATCAAAATTGATAATATTGCATGATCAAACAACAGTGGCAAGTGTTCAAGAATAGTTTGTGGAACTTTTGTTGAATGGCCTTTTGTTGAGCTACTGAGTCAGAAGTCAATAAATTATGTATTGGTTGAAAGAATTTGGACGCATTTTTTTATCAGCCAAATTTCAATCAATTTCAGACTTACTTTTAAACATAATGATTGAAGCAAACAACTCTTTCTCCGTAGCAATTTTTTTATTACTTAGGTTGTGTTTGATATAACTAGTTTATAAGTTAGCTGAAAGGTTATAAATTAGTTAATATAAATGAACTTTAATCTAGGGGCAAAAAAAAGTTGTAAATAGTATACATATTAAAAGTAATTACGGTTTAGGGTTTAGGGCAAACTCAAAATTTATAACAAGCTGAGGTCCTGTTTAGGTACGAGTAGAAGTAGTCAAACTTTCACCGATTCTGATTGGATGTGGTAGGGAGCCAAATGAAGTCGTGAAGTTAGGCATGACTTTTAGCTAGTGAAGTCGTCGACTTTATGAACGACTTAAGGAGTTGTTATAACCTGCAACGACTCCACCTTGTGAATCAATCCTCACTGGTCTCATTATTCTCTTTGACGACGCCAAAACTCTATATACTCTCTTCTTCTTCTGATCTTAACGTATAAGTAAGATTGTTTAAAATTTATATTTTTATTTTTATTTATATCAATATTGACAAAAATAATTAGTTTTATTGAATATGCAGGATATGATTGGTAGACCACAAAAATTATCAAAATTGATAATTCCTAGGTAAATATATTTTTGTAATTTTTTTAACCGTTAATATTTGATATAATTTGATTAATTTAGTATTTTACTATAAATGAAATTATTTATTTGCTGTAGATAATTTGACAACTGTTATTATATCTACATTAATGATAGAATTACTGAATGTGATAAAGGAGTATTGTTTGAAGGATTTAGAAGGGTTTTACAAATCAAATATGGAATAAGTTATAATGGGTTAAAACTGAATCCATAATAAATTTAAGTTAAATTCTAATGAAGTTGTTGGTTCTATTATAACAAGATATTTTGTAGAAAAATAATATGTTGTATTACAAATAGTTGACGATGAAGATGTTGACGATGAAGATGTTGACATTATGATTACTAATTTTCAGCAAAAGGGCATGAATCCTGTAAAATTATGTGTAAGTAGTCCTGTAAAATTATGTGTAGAAGTAGTTGTTGCAGGTGGTGCGTATGTGTAAAGTGTTGGTGCATTTGAGTCAAATGTTGGTAGATCATACGAGGAAGGTTGTACGAAGTTAAATTCTAACTACGTCATTTCAGGTTCATATGTTGATTCATCATCCGGAAAAAAGATTTTGATGACAATTTACCTGAATCAAGTGATAATGAAAGAAATAAAGATAATTACGTTTAAACATTGACATGCAACCAAATGTTGTTGCTCAAACACAAGCAGGTTAGTATCAATTAAAATTAATTGAACCTTATGAAAATATGAAGTATATATTTGATTAATGTAGGAAGGAAGCCAACAACCTTTTTGGTAAGATACGCCACATTAGACAAATATTAATTAGAACTACTCTGACCAATAAGAGTTGTGGGATGTAAGTACTGCTTCAAACTATGAATTTGGAAAAGAGTTATTTGTTGGTTTGAGATTTGACAACAAAATAAATGTGCAAAGTGCTCTTAAACACTATTTGATGAATGAGAACCAAACGGTGAAAGTGGTTGAGTCCAAATCACCAAGGTATGTTATTCGCTACCTTCAAAGTAGTGATGACCTTTCATGTCCATTTTATACGTGAGCTATTTAATTAAAAAGGACAGGCAGGTGAAAATTCAAGCAATAGGGTGGACCACATATTTGTCTAAATGTCGGTTTAATCCAAGACCACGTGAATTTCGATTCAAATTTGATTAGTACATGCATTTTGGCTAGGGAATATGTGTTATTAAGTAACCCAAGTTGATTGAATATTTTGTTAAAGTATTTATAAAACTTGCTTAACATGTTTTTATGTATTAACAGGAATGATCTAGGAAGATCTATCAATAAAAATTATATTGGTTCAAGAGAGTTGTAAGTATATTAAATGATAAAATATCCTATAGAAAGACATGGTTAGCTAAACAAAAAGCAATAATCATGGTATATGAACTTCTTATTTGGCTTCAATACATGAAAATGCAATCACCTGATTCTTATTATCAAATTTGCGATGATGATTATTTTATTGGTAACACCTAGAGTTATGAATTTCAACAATTTCAACATGTGTTTTGGACTTTAAAGCAATTTGTCGATACTTTTCAATTTTGTAAGCCAATTATACAGGTAGATGGTACACACTTGTATGAGAGATATCGCAGAACCCTATTAATAGCAATAACATAAAATGAGAATAACAATGTCTTACCTCTTACATTTGATGTTGTTGAAGGTGAAACTTAATTAGTTTAGTCGTTGTTTCTCTCTCATTTATCTCTACATATAACAAATAAATTAAATATTTGTCTAATCTCTAATAGACATTGGAGCATCAAGTTGACTATCGATAATGGAGCAATTGGATGGATTCGACCTCATCCATACTATGTGTATTGCATTAGACACATTGCTTCATATTTCAATCACAAATTTAAGAACCTAAAACAAAAACTAATGTCGGTGAAGTTAGGTAATATTCAATTATTCTAATTATTTCTTATTTAGTTTTTTTACTAAGTTAAATCATGTGAAAACTTTTTTATATGCTATACTCTTTGCAAGCACATATTTGACAGAAATCTTGAGAAATTTTGTGATTTGAGTCCTGCAATTGCTACTTGGATCTAAGGAATTTCCAAAGAAAAATGGAATGTGACATATGATAAGGAGGGACATCAACATAGGCATATGACCACAAATATTTTAGAATGTATAAATAAATTTTTCAAAGGTTGCAGAAATTTTTCAATCATAACTCTAATAAAGTCACCGTACAATCATTCGTGAGTATTTTGCGAAAATGAGTCAACAGGCACATGAAGAGTTAAGGGATGGTCAAATTTACTGTTCAAAAGTAATACAAGCTATACAAAGAAATCAAGATGACGCATGCCCCATATTGTTCGTGTTCATGACATTCACCAAGCTCGATTTAAGGTAGAATAGTCATTCAATTCAGTGGATATGTTAATTTGAATGGACAGTTAATTTGAATGACAAATATTGTCAATGTGGCCAGTTTACTACTTTTCATTATCCATGTTCACATATTATTGTTGTGTGTGGATATGTTAGAATTGACTTCTATTAGTATGTTGGCAATGTCTTTAAGAACGGATACATTTTGAAGACATATTCGGGTGAGTTGTAACCTCTAAGAAACAAGGAGGCATTTCCACCTGTAGAACAAGATTGGAAGCTAATTCCAGATCTATCAACAATTCGAGGAAAGAAAGACCTAAATCAACTAGAATTCGAAATGAAAAGGTAAAAGACCAAAATGGGTCTTTTTTACTAACTATTTACGATAATGGATGTAGTTTGAAACTATTTACGGAAATGAGTCTGTTTTGTCACGTGTCACTTTCTATATCGCTTTTACATCTAACTGACATAGAAAGTGTTTTTTGCATTTATTTACATTGGTTAGATGCACAACCGATATAGAAAGTGACATTTTTTTACATCGGTTATTTCAGAACCGATGTAGAAAGTGACATGTGGCAAAACATACATATTTCCTTAAATAGTTTCAAATTGGACTCATTTCCGTAAATAGTTAATCATAAAGACTCTTTTTTGTCTTCTAGCAGGAATGAAATGGATTGGGTTGAATCATCTCAAAGAAGACAAAAATGTGAAAGATGTGATTAAGAGGGGTATAATAGACGACTTTGTCCTTCTAACATCTAACATGATAGCAATGAATAAATTGAACTAATTTAATTATTTTTATATTCGACATTATCTTTAGTTTTTTTCATTACTATCACTTTTACTAATTAAAACTTTGTAAATTAAGTTAATTGAAACAATATCATCTAAATAATTAATATAATTCATCATATTAAGAAGAAATCCATGAAAAACTAACATTAAATTAGAATAACTATTCAAAAATAATGCAAGAAAAAATATTACAAAAAAATAAGTACAAAAGTATTCAATATAATACGAGAAAAAACTCAAACTAATGTTGGTCATGACCCTTATCCGTTCCGTAGGGTCTATCATATCTTTGAGCATTTCGATCAGGATTTCGTTGGGCGACATCTCCTACTAGTTGCCGCCTCATCGGATTGTGGTCTCAAGTTACCACCAAGTAAGTGATCCATACGTGGAATATCTTATGGAATATGCCACGGCGGTCCAAGTGATGTAATAGGGGTGCTAACATCAAGACCTTGTGTAAGCATCAGAGACGTCCCAAAAAAATGCTTTACAGCCTAATGTCCCTTAGGAAATGACTGTGAAAATGATGTACCACTATAGGCATACGGTGGGGGGGTGCAGATAAAGTGGAGGAGGAGTTGTCCCAAGGTAGTTGTACATAAAAGCATTCGTCGACGGCTGAGAAGGAGTGTAATACATTCCATACCCTACTCTAGCATTAAAGGAATAATGTGAGCTTGAGGATCCACAACTGGTTGATTGCGTGATAGACCACGTGTCTCAAAACTATTGAATCAAATGTGAACCTGGTCGACTAGAATCCTCCCACCTCCAAGTGGTGCGTTAGTGGTCGGCTGAACAACATGCAATTTCACATGTAATCATTATCATCCTGCTGGCAATATCAAACACTTGGTCTTAAGTAAGAGCCAACCACACTTACAATGATGCCATAAAGAATAGATTTTTCATTATTTCACCCTAAAATACATTCAACTTTCAAAATTATGGTTAAAATAACAAAAGGATCATTAAATTAATTTAAATGTAAGTTAAAGAATTAATACCACATATGCCCTGCACGTACTTAGGATCAATATACAATTTTGATTTTCTACGATATCAGATCATGTAATCGTCATTATAACTTAGTGATTTGTTGTCTGGTATCCCATCAATAACATATTGCAGAAGATTTTTCCAAATTAGCCAAACTGACCCTAATAAGACACCCAATGTCTATCTTCTTTGTCTTTCAATATAAGTTGATGCAAATTGTGAAGTTAATACAATGCAGAAAGAATATATTGTCTTAGGTTGAATTGCCTCATAACCTTGTCTGGCTAATGCCAATTAGCAATTTGAAAACAAAGGAGTAGCACCACAACTCTCGATGGCACTATCTTCGAGACAGATTTAAGGTAAATAATGAAAAACAATTTCATTGTATGACTATCACACTATATGCCAAAATAATATAATTAAACTCCCACAATTTATCAAGTAATATCAAATGATATTTTTAAAAAGTTTCAAATTTTATATCTATTTTTAGAATATCTAATTTATGACAATATACACCAGTACCCTGATCAAAGGATATATCATTTTGTAAGAAAGTCACCTACACAAAATTTCTATAATTTATTAAGATCATTACATTATAGATAAATAATCAAGATTGGAAATTTATTAAGATCATTACATTGTAGATAAATAATCAAGATGTTTGATAAAATATAAGATGAAATAAATGTGAGGTGAAAAAAAGTATGTAGGAATTTAAAATGAATTATCGAGAATAAAAAAGTCATCTATAAACTAGCTTGTTTTCATAAATGAATTGAATTAGGTTATGAAAATAAATTAGAAGGTATTCAAATAAGTTTGTATATTAAATTAACCTATTTTGGTCCAAGTACCTTAGTAACTTATTAAAGTAAGTTATAATATTAGAATGGCTAACAAAAATACGTTTTTACAAAATGTTCTTCATTTTATATCAAAGAAATGATTCTATTCCATGATTCTACTCTTTCACAATCTTTAGTTGCGGATATAGGGACTAAAGACATAATTAAGTGTAAAAGAAAAATTAAATTACATTTTAAATAATTATTTATGATTTTAATAAAATAATATAAGTGAATGCTAATTAATATTCTAAAAGTAAAGATTAAAAACTAAAAGGAAAAAATATTTATGATATATATTATAGAAAAATATAGAAAAAATATAATAAATATAATTATAAGCTTCTCAATGAATTTTTTTTTCTTAATTTCTGAATTATGTCCGAACGCGATAATATAAGGCAGCCAAAATATACTAAAGTGAAGCATATATGTTTGCAGAATATCCTAGACAAGATAAGAGCACCACAAACCTTTGATTCTTCCAGTTGCCAAAGTGGTCACTGATTAAGCACAGGCCATGGCAGAAGTAGACTCTTCTTTCATCCAGGAACCAGAACACAGACCAAAGCTCTCCCCAATCCAAGTAGAAGGAATTCCCATAATAGACCTCTCTCCAATAACCAACCACACAGTTTCAGATGCATCTGCTATTGAAACCTTGGTGAAAGAAATAGGGAGTGCATGCAAAGAGTGGGGATTCTTCCAAGTTACAAACCATGGAGTGCCACTCTCTCTAAGACAAAACATTGAGAAAGCTTCAAGATTGTTCTTTGCACAGAGTCTGGAGGAGAAGAAAAAGGTTAGCAGAGGTGAGTTCTCTCCAAATGGTTACTATGACAAAGAAAATACCAAAAATATTAGGGACTGGAAAGAAGTCTTGGATTTTCTAGCCAAAGACCCCACTCTTGTTCCTCTCACTTCTGATGAGCATGATCATCGACTCACTCATTGGACTAATTCATCTCCTCAATACCCTCCAAACTTTATGTAAGTCATCTTGTAAGTTAGGATGAATATTAATTTGAACCAATATTCACAAAATTGATTCCCGTATGGAATTGGTTGCAAAATTAATTTGGGTTAAAATAATGAAATATAATTTATGTTGAGATGATTGTATCTTAATTAAAGTCAAGTTTATATACTAAAATATAGTATGGAGTTTTTTTTTTCTAACTCGGAAGTTAAACAAATTGTTTGGAATGAATTTTATAATTCACATGAACCGTCAAATTCTGACTAAAACAAAAGTACTTTTTTTTCCCATTTTGTTAATGAGCTGCAATGTGAAAATGAGCAGGGATATAATACAAGAGTATGTTCAAGAGATGGAAAAGCTGTGCTTTAAGCTGTTGGAGCTTATAGCTTTGAGTTTAGGCCTTGAGGCAAAGAGGTTTGAAGAGTTTTTCATCAAAGATCAAACTAGCTTTATTAGATTCAACCACTATCCCCCATGTCCTTACCCTCACCTAGCTCTTGGTGTTGGTCGACACAAGGACTCTGGTGCCTTAACCATTCTTGCCCAAGATGATGTTGGAGGTCTTGAAGTTAAACGTAAATCTGATCAAGAGTGGATTAGAGTGAAACCCATCCCAGATGCTTATATTATCAACATTGGTGATACCATTCAGGTAACTGAAAAATTGAAAATTTACTATCTTTTCAGTCATATTATGAAACCCTGGGTTTAATTTTATATATTAGTATTGTTTATCAATTAGAATTTTGAATTTAACTTTACATTGTCAACTCATTAGAAATCACTTTGAAGTAAATTTATTTAAAAATTTATTATGAAAGTTAACAGATATCACAACAATTTGTGATTGGACAGTGTATTGTAATTAATTAAATTCTTATTTTATCCCTTAATTAGAGGAGGGAAATTTTACTAGAGGATTGGGGTTGTTACTTGTTTGTTTAGGTATGGAGCAATGATGCCTATGAGAGTGTGGAGCATAGAGTAGTGGTCAATTCTGAGAAAGAAAGGTTTTCGATTCCATTCTTCTTCTTTCCTGCACAAGACACCGAAGTTAGGGCATTGGAGGAGCTGATAAATGAGCAAAACCCTTCAAAATATAGGCCATACAAATGGGGCAAGTTTTTTGTCCACAGGATTAACAGCAATTTCAAGAAACAAAATGAAGAGAACGTTCAAATTTATCATTATAAGATAGCTTGAAGAATAAAAGCAAGTATATATTAGCAGCACCATTAGCACATGCACGTAAATTGAGTATGATATATATACCGTTGTCGATACAAAGTATGAATAACTGTAATCGAATGTACTGTTAATTTCCCAGTGTGTATAAGAAACCTAAATACCTTTTATCATGTTCAACACAAAACTTGAAATCCAAATTGATTTTAAATTTCCCATCATAACATCTTTTATTTTTCCTTGAGTATCTTTTGTTTAGGTTCTTGTCGATTGTGTACTATTTCTTCTTTATAATAAAGACTTGTCTTTTATGGCACTAACTTTAATAATTTGGTGAATTACACTTACCTTAATAGTTTGGTGGCGATAAATTTTGTTATTTCATTGTATGTTAGATATTTACTCATGAGATATGATGTTTTTAATTTATTTTATATTTTAAGTAATTAACTAAAATGAAAATATAATTTTATTTTTTTATTGAGCACATTCTCCTTTCTACGTTAAAAATTCGAATAATAATAAACTTGACAGAAATGATAATATTTATAATTTTATGGTAATTTAGAGATAATTATTATAAATATAAAATTTTGGTGCTATAATTCATTTAAATATTAAAGTTAGACGGGGAAAATTCAATTAAGCATGTAATAAAAGTAGTTAGCCTTCTCCGTCATCATGTGTTTGAATTAACCTGCATGAAACTACATTACAGAAAGGAACAAAGAAGTTTTACACCACTCTATTTATGATGTTAACGTACATCAAATCAAAATTGATATTAGTGCATGACTCAACAATAGCAAGTGTTCATAAATAGTTTGTGGAGCTTTCATTGAATGGCCATTTGTTGGACCACTGAGTCATGAAGTCAATAAACTATGCATGGTACAATGAATCTGGACGCATTTTATGTATCAGCTAAATTCCAATCATTTTCAGATATTTTTTAAACAAAATAATTGAAGCAATTATCAAATTCATTTCTCTCTGGCAATCTTTTTACTACTTATAGAAAATTTGTCCATTTTACAATAGAGAAATGATCATACTTCATACTTCCATAATACTTTCTTTTTCATAGTCTTGGTAATTAATATTTTTATTTTTCTCTCTTGAGAGCACATATTACCGTTTGTTTAACATCAGCGAGAAAACCCCTTCATAAGTGAGAAAAGGCTCGAAGAAGATATTAAAATAATGTCAAATGTCATATTTAGTTTTCTAGGTTTAGATATTTTTCTATCTTAATCTAAGTTTAGAAAATACATTTCTATTCTTTATATTTAAAAATATATGATTTTTATTTTTTAAGTATTTTTCTATTAAAAAATGTTACATCAATATTATTATTTATTAAAATTTAAATTATAATAGTGTTGATACAACATTTCTAATAAAAAATATTCAAAGACTAAAATGACATATTTAAAAAAACATATAAAAAATGTAACTAGAATCTTTTAAATTTAAAGAACTAGAAATATGTCAAAAATTAAAAGATTCAAAATAATATTTAATTCAAAAATAATGAACCTACATCGGGTATAGGAATCAAATATAAGTTAAAATGCAGTGGTGGATTTAATTCAATCCTAAGATGAGGTTTAAGTGTGGAGACTAAATAAATAGGTGGTTCAATAACAGGTGACACGATAATCTCAACAACAATAAATAATCTTACAATAGACTCTCTGATTACAAAGTTAAAATGTAAGTTACATACTTAATTTAATCTTACAAAACCAATCGACATGTAAAATGAGAATTAATTATTATTTATATAGATATAATATATCATATTTTTAAGTGACGTATAATCTCCAACCATATAGACTTATAAGCTAAATTAAAATATATAAATAACAAAAGAAAATAGTCTTAATACTCTCCCTCGACAGTTTTACCTTGTCCTAAATTAATGTACGTCAGGGTCTAGGAATCAAATATAGGCTTATAAGCTTAGATTGAGATATATACATAAATACTCTTAATATTCTCCCTCAACAGTTTCACCTTGTCCTAATTAAAAGTAAACATGACGAGTAGACAAAAATGTCTTTCCCCTAGGGTACCATTGCAGCTCAGGCCAGATGCTACTTATTGTAAAGCATGCATCAAAGAGTTAACTAAGTTTCCTATTTTTTTTAAAATTTTTCCATTGTGACTTAAACCAAAATCTCGTCCATGAAATAAAATCATTACATCTACCGTCTAACTAATTGGGAGAGCATCTACAAATTTATTTTCAGGAGGGATTCATCCTTCTAAAATGCAACACACAACTATCCTTGGTGTTGCTCTATATCTGATTTTATTCTCTTTTCTTCTTTACCATGTCAAATATTTGTCAAATAATTGTCATAAGGGGGACTCTTGTAACACAACTCTAAACAAAACTGTTCTATTTTTTCCCCTAAAAGATAGATAAATAGTCACACCATATTGCATTCATCGTAATGTTAGTAGTGATTAAAGAGATCATAAACCTAAAAATGGGTTATCAACCAAGCATTATATCTTTATATTATTCTCATGGCACTATATGTGAAAATTGGACAGCAACAATTATATAATGTTTATTATGGCAAATGCTACCTATTAAAAGCCTGAAAAATTATTAAAGGGCACTATATGATTAATAGTTATAGATAATGTTTATTTAAACAATTGTTATTTTTTTATATTTTTATTTAATATAGATAATGTTTATTTAAATAAACCTTATTAATAATTATAAGTAACACTTATTTAAATATGCCTTCTGTTTTTATATATATTTGTGTTTAATATAGATAACACTTGTTCAGATAAATATTATTCTTTTATATTTTTATTTAATATAGATAATGCTTATTTAAATAAGTGTTATTAATAGCTGTAGAAAATACTTGTTTAAATATAGATAACACTTATTTAAATAAGTTTTATCTTTTTAAATATTTTTATTTAATATAGATATTACTTAATTAAATAAGTGTTATTAATACTACATGAGTTAATATCATCTATTTTAAGGGAATATTATAAATTTGATCTCTAATTTTTAATATTTTTTTAGTTTTGCTCTTACACTAAAAGTTTGTTAATTTTAAATTTTAAATTTTATTTTCATTATATTTCTAGTTAAAATTTATTGTTAAATAATGATGTGTACATTTCTTGTTCTGTAAGTTGAAAATTTTGATATACATAGAGATTTTTAACAAAAATAACTGAAAACATAATAAACTAAGACTAATTAAGGAATTAATATTGCAGCTTAAGGTCTAAAAAGTTTGAAAAGTTTAAGATTGCATTATTTTAATTAACAAAATGTAAAACTTAGATTTTGACAAGAATCGTTATCTTTTAAACTTGCTATTGCCGCCGCTATCCTTCGCGTACTATGTTGCCGCCATTCTGCTTCACATGCTCTGCAGTGATTGCTCTCTTCTGCTTATTTTGTTGCTGCTGCTTTGACCTTACAACCCTTGCATTACCATTGTATTAGCTTCTTGGCTCTCCTTTATTGGTAGATGCTGGCTCTATGTTCTTAATAAGCTTTTGCCCCCAAAATCTTGTAGTTTTTAGTTATTTAAGTTATGTCCATAAAATATTTTTGTTAATCTTTTAAGGGGAAAAAACTCATGGTTAATTTTTATTTATAGATAAAATCGTGTTCTAAATTTCATTTTAAAAATTCTTTACAATAGTTGTGTTGTTTATTAGTCTATTAAGAACTTGTTTATTAGCCCACTAAAGACTAGACAATCACGATACGAGAGGATTCTTTATAGTAGGTAAGATCGTGTACTAATTCCGTAACTGCCTTAGATATTGTTGTGATCCATGTCCAAAAATAACACTTAACTTCTCATTCACTCGTAAAGTCACATATTAAATATATTAAATATGAGAAATACTACACAGCCAACAAAAATACATAATCAACTAGTTACCTTATGTCAAATATGTATTTTTATTCTTCTATGTTTTGGTATTTTTAATTTTTTTAAAATAAAAATACAGATTAGACACAGACTAGTTGACCCTATAACATTTCTCTTTAGAAAAAGGCTCTGCCTAGTTATTGTGTTTGTCTTGTATAGAGCATTCTAACCATATTATAGGTTCCAAGTTTATGAATTCTTCATTCCCTTGATTAGTGGAGTGAGGTGTTATTTGAGGATTGGAGTTGTTACTTGCTTGTGCAGGTTTGGAGCAATGATGCATATGAGGGTGTGGAACACAGAGTGGTGGTTAACTCTCTGAGAAAGAAAGGTTTTCCATTCCTTTCTTCTTCTACCCTGCACATGACACCGAAGTAGGCCTTTGGAGGAGCTGATCAATGAGCGAAACCCTTCAAAATATAGGCCATACAAATGGGGCAAGTTTATAGCCAGTAGAAAAACTACAAATTTCAAGAAGCAAAATGAGGAGAACATCCGAATTTACCATTATAAGATAGAAAAATATTTGATAGACAACTACAATACGTATACGTATAAAGTGTGAAGAGAGAATACGCAGATATGTTGTGAGTAGATTGATTGCGTATTGCAGTTGTTAGCGACGGTAAAGTTGTATAAGATATAGCTTAAATGACAGTATGATGGTAGTATAAGCTAGCTTATATATATTGGGTATAATGTGTTGAAGCAGATTGACCCAAGACAGTGCTTCTGATATGTGACAGCAATAGAATTTGCTGCTATATGTTACTTGTGTGCATGATGTATAGAAGTATTATCGAATCGAAGAAAATAAAATACCATCTATCGTGTTTGTCACGGAACTTGAAAATAAATTAGTCTTCAAATTTCCTGTTAACATTTTCTGATCCTGTTTCTCATTGGTTAGATTCTTGTGGATTGTAAACTATTTCTTCATTATTTAGTTAGCCTTCTCCGTCATCATTTGTTTAAATTAACTTACATACAAATACGTTTCAGAATGAACAAGATTTACACGACTCTGTTTATGAGGTTGATGTACAACAAATCACAATATTATTGCATGATTAAACAATAGCAAGCGTTTAAAAATTGTTTGCAGAATTTTCATTGAAAAGCTTTTGTTGGGCTGCTGAGTCGGAAGTCAATAAATTATTATGTATCGGTTGAAAGAATTCGGCTGCATTTATCTATCATCCGAATTTCAATCACTGTCAAATCATATTTTAAAAAAATAATTAAAGCAAACAAGTTAATTTTTCTCTAAACATTGTTATTACTTTGAAACCTGATGATACTTCCACAGTACTTTTCTATTATTTTATTTTTTTCAGCTTTTGGCAATCAATTTTCTTTTCTTTACTTATTTTTCTTCTGGATAGTACATATTATCATGAATCAGCAAACTGCAAACATCATCAAATTTCAACATATACCAATAACTTTGTGTGGATGTCAATTGATGTGATGTTATATATTCATACTCTAAAATATATTCATACTGTAAAATTTTGTATAGACATTTTATTACAAGCCCAAACCCTCAAGTTAGAATACTCTCTTACCTGCAATACCAATTGTACTAGATGAAACACCAAACAAACTATCAAGTTTAACACGTCTCTTACAAACACATGACAGCTGGTAGCATAACAAACCAGTCCAGGTTCAATGCACATAATCTCCTAATAAAATATGAAATAAAACTTGCTGCATCTTACATCTTTAAAACAAACAGATAAACATAGAACAACAAGAAGCACCACCATGGGAGAGGTAGACCCTGTTTTTGTCCAGGCACCACAACACAGGCCGAAATCCTCAGTGATTGTGGCTGAAGGTATCCCTCTGATTGATCTCTCTCCCATAAACTACCACAATGATGACACCATCTCAGTTTCTTCTATTCAAGGCTTAGTTAAAGAAATAGGCAGTGCATGTAGGGAGTGGGGTTTCTTTCAGGTGATCAATCACAAGGTGCCTTTGGATAAACGTGAGAGGATTGAAGAAGCTTCAAGGAAGTTTTTTGCACTTAGTTTGGATGAAAAGCTGAAGGTCAGAAGAGATGCCATTAACGTGCTGGGGTACTTTGAAGCAGAACATACCAAAAATGTTAGGGACTGGAAAGAGATATATGATTTCAATGTTCAAGAACCCACTTTTATACCACCTTTAGTTGAACCAGATGATGACCAAAACGTTCAGTTTCAATGGGATAACCGGTGGCCTCATAATCCTCCAGAGTTCAAGTAAATTCAATACCCTGATTTTAATTAGTCTTTATTTCTGTTATTTTTGATAGAATATGGTGATAGGATAATTGTTGTTTGAATTCCTTCTCTCTCTATATTTCATTTTTTTATATATATAATGGTGGCAACAAAATTTGCACATAAGACCTCATGCAAAGTACACCAATACTACTTATGCACAATACTGATCTATACCAGAGAAGCATGCAAAGAATATGCAGAAGAAGTGGAGAAACTTGCATATAAGTTGATGGAACTTGTGGCACTGAGCTTAGGCTTAGAACCAAATAGGTTCCGCAGCTTCTTCACACATAACACCAGCAATATCCGACTCAACCATTATCCACCTTGCCCCTACCCTCATCTGGCTCTTGGACTTGGACGCCACAAGGACACTGGTGTGTTGACTGTGCTGGCTCAAGATGATGTTGGTGGTTTAGAAGTTAGAAGAAAATCAGATGGAGAGTGGATTCGTGTCAAGCCCATTTTCAATTCCTTCATCATCAATGTTGGTGATATGATTCAGGTACCAAACCATTGTGAAACCATTCTGTGTGAAACCAAACACACAACATGTAGAAATGGGAATTAGTCCCACATTGGATATGCAATGGGAATTAGTCTCACATTGCATAGATTAGATTAGAAGATTGGGAAGGGTCCTTAGCCTATAAAAGGAACCCTTCCCCCTTAGTTTCAAATCATTCCAAAATTTGTATATTTCTCTCGTAATGAAATATTTGTAGTGGAGTCCGAGGACGTAGGTAAAATTGGCCGAACCTCGTTAAATAACTGTTAGTCTCTTTTTTGGTTTATTTTCCGCTTCTTATTTATTATTGTTAGTCATTGTTAAATTTGTTATTTAGCTCTATTTGTGCAACACAACACTCTTATACAAGGGGAAAAGAGGTGACATTATTATCATTAAATTTATGGAACCAATGAACAAAAACAACAAGGTCTTATTTCACTGGTGAAATCAGCTATATGAATCACATAATATCATTCTACTTGTTAAAAAATCAAAACTTGATTAATGGAGTTAATTTTGTTGTAATGCTTGGGCCTATATTTATTAGTTAATACAGAATGGCTTTGTTTTTGAAAGCAGGTTTGGAGCAATGATGCTTATGAAAGTGTAGAGCACAGGGTTATGGTGAACTCTGAGAAGGATAGGTTTTCAATTCCGTTCTTTTTGAAGCCAGCACTCTACACTGATGTGAGACCCTTGGAAGAGTTGACAGATGATAGAAACCCTCCTAAATATAGACCAATCAACTGGGGCAAGTTCCGCACTACCAGAATGCGAAGTAATTTTGCCAAATCTAATGTTGAAAACCTCCAAATTTTTCATTTCAAGGCTTCCCAGTAACTGAGTGAGAGTCCACAAATTGAAGACTGAAAAATGTGAACTTGAAGTTTTGTATTGTAAATAAAAACTAATAGCTTTGTAGAACCATATTTCAGGACAATATTATCCATCATACAGAATGATGCATTCTCAAAGTTAGAAAAAAAATGTGATTATCATGTTGCACAGAACTCTACTGACCAGGTGGGTATCTGACTATCTCATATAACACGTGATCATCACCACGAAGGTAAATTTCCATTGTCTAAAGACTCCTAAAGTCTGTCAAGACCTCTAATGTGTACATATGAACTTTTCACTGATCATCTCTCATATTTTAAATATGTTTAATTATTAATTATCAATCCACAGCATTTCTATTATCAAACATCATTGATTCACAACATTAACTTCCTACACAAACTTATCTTATTGATATTTAAAAATTTAAACAATTTATTTATTTTATTTTTATTTATATTATAACCACTTCACATGTAGCTTTTCATATTGTTATTCAAAATTCCATAAACTTACTTATAATATAGCCACCAATTCAATATATTAAAAATTCAATTTAATACTTAATTAAACTATATTATCCACTTTAAATTATATGTTCCCTACCTTACTAATTTTAATCGCTAAACTTCCTTTACCTTCAATCTTTGAAATTCCTTAAAAAATCCTTGAAAAGATGAAGTAAAATTAGTGCCACTTTCCTTCTCAAATTCACGTGTAACTTAGAAATTTGCCTAGAGAAATTTTCTTTTTGCAAGGAGCCTATATATTTCAGTTTTGACTACTCAAAAGCAAGGAAGTTTTAGTGTTTCTCCTTAATGGAACCCACGGCTAAAAGATGCAAAATTGTGGACCCAAAATTGTCCTTATATAGGTGGTAAAAGTATTATAATATTACTTCTAACTATCTAGTTTGTTTAGTTTAATTATTCTAAAGATACTCCATTCAATCTTAACTAAGTATTTATTACTTTGGAATAATAATCTTGACTTGATCTTTTTTTCTTATCCTTGGCCATGTAGCACATTCTAGCCTACAATTCTCACATGGATAAATTTGCAAGTGTGATGCAATTACGGTGGCATATTTCTAGCCTTGTAACAAATTATACATGTTTTAGAATTTTTATCCATTAATTCTCCTAAGTGTCATTAGCTTGTAAATAGGTTTTACAAAATTGCAATCTAAAATTTACGTATTTTTGAAATTTTATAATAAATTAAAAATATTATTTTTATGTTTATTTTATTATCTTAAAGCTAACCCTAAAATTGACATCAATTTCTAGATAAAATTAATTTAATCCATAGATTTTAAGGAAGTGAAATTCAATTTCAATTCTTCAACACAAAATTTCGGTAGAAAAAAATATAATTACTATCTTATTTTATGAAAGTAACTATATAATTATTAAGAGAAAATTTCAAGAATTCTAATGATATTTTTCTATGATTTTACAATCTACATATTTTTCTAAATAAATTTTCAAAATTATTTTTATATTAAATTCCTATAAAATTCATTATATACCATTTTATTTCTAACTATATATTTTTCTATTTTACACTTAATTATGAATTTTAATCCTTTTTATTTTATTATTATTTGAATTTCCTAACTATATATATATAAACGATGTCTAACAAATAATTGAATTTTCTCGAAAACAATATATTTTCTTATCCTATAATTACTTTCACATCACATATATTACTCAGTTTTAACGTCTTATCTTACACTGCATCAAAATTTACTGTCCTAAAAAGAGTCAAAAAATTTCAAAAAAAAAAAACGTATATTTTTAAAATAAAAACTTTTTTCTATTTAACAATATATATTTAATACATTGTAATTCTTAGTAAATTTCACACAACAATACCACAGGAATTTTATGACGTCATCTGCATAAACAGTCTTGTTGAAACATACATTCAATACATATATAAAACACTTTTATACAGTAAAAATACAATTAAAAACAATTAAAATAAATAAACAATTACACTATATTTTAGATTTATTAAAATATAACAACAAATTATTTTTAACTACATTTTCAGCCCAACTAAATTTAATAGCACACAAATTATTAGCAGCAAAATATACACAGCTATTTAAAATACATAAAATTGTTCTACAACAAGTAATTAATTCCCTACCATAATCACGGAGCCAGAATTTTAGGTTGGGATGAGCTAAATAAATTTATTTATTATTTTTTATATTTTTATTTAATGTATTTAGATTAGGATAATATATTTGTGAAAGTAACTATTTAATTATAATTTTTAGATAAGGTAATAAAATAATTAAAAATTGTTATTATGATTTTATAGATAAATATATAATATAAGAGTAAAATTTTAAAATTAAAGATGAATATTAAAAATTTTAGTTATAATTTTTTAGTAAAGTAATAAAAAATATATCGTTAAAAATTGTTATTATAATCAAGAATTTATGAAATAAATATATAATATAATAGTAAAATTTTAAAATTAAAGATTAATATTAAAAATTTTAAAATTAAAAATTATTTAAATAAAAATTTTAAATATGTATATTTTTAAAATTAAATATAAAATTATAAATCAAAAAAAAAAATTATTAAAAATTAAAATTTATTATTATAATATATAATATATATTACTTATTATTATAAATTATTATTTAAAATATTTATTTTGAAAATATTATAATTATAATTATTTATTTAAAATTATAAAACTAGAATTATAATTTATTTAAAATTATAAAACCAAAATCATAATTATTTATTTAAAATAACAATAATAATAATAATAATAATTATTATTATTATTATTATTATTATGTATGGAAAAAAAATTGAAAAACTTTGGGGGCCATGCCCCCTTCCCTTGAACCTGGCTCCGCCCGTGATCATAACTAAAAAAAATTCAAATAACAAGAATATTGCAATATAATAATTTTCATATTAAGATATAATTGCAACGAGCACAATATTTATGCAATAAGAGGTTCAACTATCATTCTGACATACTCTTGTTATTTTTTTAAAATTAATTTAAGGGTGTTACAACTTCTATCCTCTCCATGTTCGTGATTCTCGTTGTGGAGAATGTTTTTCCATTTTCAACGACCTCTACAAATATATAAATAAATATCAAATTTATAAATTTAAATTTAATAAACTTTTAAAAACCAGAAACGAAGGCAGCATAAAGTGCAAAAATAGAAACGACACAGTACGAAAATGAAGATGATGAGTCAACACATATGAAAACGAAAATTATTATAGTGGAGTTCATGGGTAGACGGCAGAAGGCTCACGGCGTTTAAGGTTTTCATTAAGGAATTCATGTGCATCATTCTGTGTTTGTAGTTAATACGTTACGTGTTTTTTTTTTTTTTTTTTTTTTCAGTTTGCTCCACTTTTAATAGCAATGGGTGTCCCTTATATAAATCAATATATTCAAAATTTAAAATATAAAATATTCTCATTATTTAATATTATAACATAATATATATATATAATATTAAATTAATAATTTTACATGACCCGCGAGATCTTATCCTGTATATATCTCCGCGAAAAAGAAATTCCTTATTTACTGATATAAAGTGATGGCCCAAGAAGCAAGAGACTAAGTAAGAAATTAATTTTATAAACACTGAATAGTTAAATTTTTTTTTCTTTTAATCATGTGGAAATTGTTAAATATATGTGTAATCATGTATGTTAAAATAGAAAAGAAAAACAAAACATGGAAACCAAATGATTATCTCACTATTCCTTCATTATTATTAGTGTAAATATGTATTTACTTTGAAGAGTTATTATATATATAATTGTTCTGACATGCAATAAATAATATGAGAAAAACACACAAAATTATTATTATTAAAAAAATTTGTACAATTTTTTATATGATAATATTACTCTGTAAAAAATCAGATACAACAGGTGTGAAATTTAACATCAATCATGTCATCATAATCTATTCATGACGAGTTATATACGCAGCAAGGTATTTAAAGAATTCAAACCTTTTTTATAACATGTATTTAACTTACATATTAATGTCATTTTATAACATTTTACCATAAAAGTTATAAAGTAAATATTAAAAACTAACGAATTTCTGTATCTATCTTTCTAAGACCTATTTCGTAATTTACAAGAAGAAACGTTTCAAAAAATCTCTTATAAGTAAGATATTTGATTGTATTTACGCAGTGTATTTGCCAAGTTGCTTGTGAATAGAGCCAAGTTACTTTAATTTGCATTTGCATTTGCATTTTAGGAGTGTGTGCTGGCAACAAGGTTGATAAGACCATTGAGACTGTGCACTGTTGGGAGAAGAAGACATGGCAAAGGGGTCATGTCTTTATCGTATCTCAAGAGGACCGTGTGGTGGACCCATATTTGCAATGTCAGAATCCCCATCATGTTACTCATGTCTCTGCATCATATCACAATATCACATGGATCCTATGTTCAAGCTCATTCATATTTGTAATTATCTGCGCATCATATCTTCCCCTATAAATAATTGAGAGTTTCATAACTATGCTATGTTAAACTTTATGATATTGTATTTTTATGGAATAAAAAATAAATCATTATTTGCAAACTATTAAAAATAAATAATTTAATATTTAAAAGATAAAATATAATCAAATAATATTTGACAGATATTTATTATTATTTTAATTCATTAATTATTTTAATAAAATAATAAAACAAAGAATTGTATGCATTTATTATTATCTTAAATTTAAATACTTACTCTTACTCTTTATTTAGAAATATAAATAATATAATTAAAAGGATAAAATAATATTAAATATATTTTAAAGATTAAAATAATAAAAATATTATATTATAAGAAATTATTTTATATTTTTATCCTTCAATAAACTAAATTATTTGAGATAAAAAATGATAGTTTGATCTCAAAAAAGTTATAAATAAGTTTACGGTGTCTGATCAATTGAAAGCACAGGTACCATCATCATGAGGCGGTGAGCTAAGTCCAAATATTTTTGAGATTTTCTTTTCGTACAAGATTGCATCCCTGACGAACCTTGTCTCTTCAATTACTTCTTTCACCAAATTCTTTAAATTCAAGATTTGATTAGAGTTAAAAAATGAAATTTTTATACATTATCGGCATGAAAATTTTACATTGAAAATTAATTAAAAGTTATGTACGTTTAGTATAATTTTAAAATAATTATTATAAAAGTTATAAAGTTAAAGTATATAGCAAATTTTAATAAAAAAAACAACATAAAATAATACAATTAAATTAAAGAATTACTAGTAACACTCTTCTCAGTACATATTCTATCCTTAAATAAAATTTATTCATTATAAATTTCCTATATCTATCTTTGATAAAAAGAAAAAATAAAAAAAGAAATATATCCATTGTAAATTGCAGAGTTCGTGGATCTCACTTCTTAGTTAATAAGTTTTACTTGTAAATTTATATATTTTAATCAATAATAAAAATAAAAAAGGGCTTTAAAATAGTAAAGTATAAAACCTAAATAGGGTGTTATATGGTTTGTGGTGGACTACTTGTATATATATTGATAAATTCATTTTGTTTACACAATTATACGTTGCACATTCTACACCAAATTTTGCTTTTTTCCTTCTCTTCTTTTCCCTCTCA
The DNA here is from genome assembly GCA_026586105.1 of Hylodesmum podocarpum. Taxonomy (NCBI): domain Eukaryota; kingdom Viridiplantae; phylum Streptophyta; class Magnoliopsida; order Fabales; family Fabaceae; genus Hylodesmum; species Hylodesmum podocarpum. Next base: position 2,115,907 of record JALJEV010000638.1, read on the forward strand.
CCCTCTCCTCCAATTAATCCTTCTTGAAATGCAATTTTCCATAGTAGTGTAATTACAGTACAATTATTTAAAATTAGTTTAACAACAAAGATTTATATCAAGATTAGATATCTTGGTTAATTGTAAGGCATTAGAAGACTTAAGTGAGACATTCTCGTGGGTAACACTTTTAAAATTAATTTTTATAATAATTATTTATATTAAATATATAATTAAAATATTTATTATATAATTTTTATATAAATTTGTGTATTGATTATTTATTATTATATTTTAATTAAAAGAAAAACATAATTTAAAAAGGTTTATTATTAAGTAATAGTGTTATTATATAATTTAAGTAAATTGTGATTATGTTTATGAATAAAAAGGTAGTTTAAAAATAAATTATTATACGACAAATTTTATTACTATTTTATATTTTTATTATTGTTTGATATTATTGATTTTTTATATGATCATTGTTTGAATTACATTATTATTCGTATATAATTTTGTTTCTGTATTTAATATGTAAATTAATATGTAGAAAATATATATTGTTAAAAAAAATTATTTACTTTAAAAATATAATTTTTAAAAAATTTAATTATTTCTTAAAGTATGTTTATGTATGTAGTATAAGTTGAAAAATTTAAATAACAAAAAAAATAAAAGAAAATAAAGTTTATAAGGATAAATAAATATATATTTAGGAATAGAATATTATATAATAAATTTTTTGGAAATTAAAAATAAAAAAGTTTTAAAAATTTATCTAAAATAACCCATAAAGGATAAAATTATGAAAAATAATTTTTAGAATTATATCTTAATTATGGTATGATTATAAATAATATTTTAAAGTTAAATTTAAAATTATAAAATATAAAATAAAATTCATGATTTTAATTTATTACGAAAAATTAAAAAAATGTAACTTTTAAATTATAATTATATAAAAATTATGCAAGATTATGTTTATCTTATTTAAGAATAATGTAAGTTAGATTAAAGATAAAAAAATATAAAAATGTTTATATAATAAAAATCACACCATTTTATAATAAAAAAAACTTTTCAAAATTCATCACTTCCTAACTTATTATTTTTTAGTAGGAAATGTAACTAAATCTATTTCTCTGTTTAAAAATATTTTCAAAGAATATTTAAGAAAAATTAAAGTAAAATTTCTAAGTTTTTAAAATATCTCAAATTTTATGAATTTTTAAGTTTATAAATTTTTGAGTTCCCACGTAATTTTTATATTCTTAAAAATTCTAAACACTGAAAATTTTGATTATAAATATATAAGAAAAGTTTTTAAATTATTTAAGTTCTGAAAGATTATAAAATTCTAAATCTTATATAAAATATTAAAATATAAAGAAATAAGGTAATATAATATTAGATAACATATTTATTTATAATTTAAATATAAAAAAATATAAGATAATATCAATATATCTATAATTTAAATATAATTAAATATTAACACAAAACAAAAGAAAATAATAACATATAAATGGTAATATATATATATATATATATATATATATATATATTAATATTACTTTAATAATTTTACCGGGCAGGGTCCCACAAGTCGGGGTTGTGAAGTTTTTATTCTGGTCCTGATTCCCATGGGAAAAACTCCACCCATTAGACCCCTTTTAGGATAATTTCTACGGGAATTCTCATTTTGCAAATACAAATTGACACCCCAAAATATATGGCAGGATGATTTTTTAAATAAATGAAAATTGAAAACTCTTTCGAAGAAAATAATCTTACTATCATTTAAAAAAAAAAAAAACAAATCTAATCTAATTTGAGTTTTTAATTATATTTAATTGAATATATTCTTAGAATTTAAGAATGTATATTACATTTTGTTTCAATATTGGAATCTAACTTAATTTCTTTATCTTATTTTTAGTTGTGAGAAAAATATTTAAATTGTATACATTCAAATCCCAACAAATTTTATTCATTATATTATAGACAATGGGTTCCATATTATACCATAATTAAAAAGTTATATTGTAATCAAATTAAATAGTTTGATATCTTTATTTATAGTAAATTTAACGAATTCTGGGAGATTATTGTAGAAAAATATGTTATCCACCCATTATCCAACTTAATATTTTCTAATGGTAAATTTTTTGAAAAAAAAATCATAATTTTTTTAAAAAAATCATATTAACATAGCTTTTAAGTAAAAACTTAGTTATTTATTTCTATATTAGGAAAATAATTTATATGAAAAATTAATTTTGAATTTAAATAAACTTAAGTAATTTTATATTAGGTTAAAAATATTATATTAAATTTAAAAAACAACTTGTTATTTGTAATCAGTTTTAACTAAACTCAAAACATTTCAAACGGATGTTAATAATAAGCAAAATTAGTATATTTCACAGCAATTTTATGGTTATTTTAAAAAATAAAATAAAACATTTAAAATATAAATAAATTTATCTTAAAATTATGTTCAATAATAAAATTTACATATACTCATTTAAATACAATCTGAATGTGTATTTCATTTTCTATTAAGAAAATCTTAACTTACATTCATTGCTTTCTAGCTAATTTCATACTTAAAATTAATTTGTGTCGACGATAAATTAGGCTCATTCTAATTTTTATGGACTGAATAAGAATCTTTTTTGCAACAAATATTTTTATATATAAAATTATACACTATTTCTTGTTATCTTCTGAAAGAAAAATTATACTATAAATTTAGAAAATTGTTAGTGTGACGTTTAGACTCATGCATTTGGAGCATTATAAGGGTGGCAGCCTTTGGTCTGGAGAATGTCTTCTGATAATGTTTTGCAATCACACTTTTCGAGAACCACCTTAATCACGTGGAGCTTCCACCAATAAATGATAGCTACTAACAAATTTGAGAATTTAAAATTAGAAAATAAATTTATTCAAATTAATTATTGGGAATATTTAATATAGTATAAGCTATCAATCATAATGTATCTCTGTTTTATTTTTAGTTGAAATTTTTTATCAAAATTTTTTAATTAAATAATTTTAACATTTTACTCCAAAAAAATTTAATAATTTTCTTTCAGCTATAACAATTGTTATAAGTAATTTATACATTTCAAAAGTAATTAAATTTTGTTATAATTTGATATTAATATGAAATATTAATTTATTTTTTATTAAAATTTCTCTTTGTATATTGTAAAAAAAGCATTTCCCATTGCATATTTAATTTAAGAAGAGTTTAATAAGTATATATTATTGGTATAAATTTTTTTACACCAACAACTGATCGAAAATCTGGTTAATGTTATTTTAAGATAATTTTTATCAAATTTATTTTATATAATAACTTATAATTAAATAATAGTATAAAAACTTTTTATATTATCTGTGCATCTTATTAAGAATCAATAACAACTATTGATTTTTATTATAAAAATAATAAACTATTGATTTCGGAATGTCCAAAGATTTAATAAACTATTGTTTTTCTCCCATCTATTTAACCTCTATGAATTTAATAACTCTTAGTACATTAATTAGAATTAATGATAAAGACTCATTAATAACTATGAGGTAGATATACAAGGTACTGACTAAAACGGTTTTAAACTCACATCATTTAAGACTTTGACTTTCTTTTTCACAGTTAAATTCTAACTTTAATCAATATTTTAAATATATGTTTTAAATTTTTAAATTCTATTTTTAAATTTTAAATAATATTTTGATCATCCTTAGTTTCATATTTTTTTAATGTCTAAATAAAATTTTGACTGGTCTTAATTCCGAAAAATTGTTATGCTTTTATTTTACTCCTTATTATAACAAATATTCAGGCTAGAAATACCGATTAACAAATGTTCTAAGATTAATAAATATTTAAAATAAAAATCAATTAAAAATTTATTCAAAGATTAAAAATAGAATAAGGATAAAGTTTAAGAAATAAAATCAATTAAAAATTTAACCAAAGATTAAAATATAATACTAAACAATATAAGGATTTATTCATTATATATATCATTATTAGCGTGCTTATATCAAGATTTAGATGGAAAATATGGGTGTGAGAATGTAACATTCACATATTTAATACAAATTATTAAAAAATATTTTTAGAAATTATGTTTTTTCAACGTACATTACATGAAACAAGTGAATGTTAATGTAGAATTCTGGCACAAACATACAAGTTTGTCTGAATTTATTTTATATATTTCGTTTCCCTCTCTGCAGCTCCCAATTCCTTAATATTACAACATGTTCCTTTGTTGTAACCAGTAAACCAACAATTAACACAAAATTTGTTATTTTTTTAAAAAAAAATTATGCACAAAGACCACGAAAATAAGGTACAAAGGTAGATAAATTAATAAAGACGATGTTAATGCAAGAAGGTAAATGCTACAGAGATGATGATGCAGGACAAAGACGATAATTAATGTAGTACAGTAAATATTGCCGTGGAGATGATAACGTGACAATAATGAAAAGATTTGGTTGAAAAAATATCAACTTTATTTTACTAATAATTATAATATACAATTAGTTAATCAATTTATTTATATAATATATAAATATTTTTTTATTTGCATATTATATATATATATATATTTTATAACTAATTTTAATTATCTACGTATTTCAATGATCTATCGAATCATTTCCTAAGAATAAATGACGATGGTGAAATGGCTAATATAGACACAAACGTCAATCTCAATTCCACAACGCGGTGAATCGACATTATGTTGGGTAATCAGAGTATCAAAATATTATCACACAGCTAAAATAGAGTTGAGAAATAATAACTGGCACACAAGAAAATTTTATTAAGTGGAAGGAAAATGACAACCTCTCTCTATCAATAAGGAAAACAATAACACTCTCTCTTATAAATAGGAGATTACACCTCTCTATTTTCAAAGACTATAGAAGAACTTTCAGAGGACTCTATGTCTCTCTCTAGAGTAGGATACTTGAACAACTTCAAGTTTTGGTGTTTCTCTTTGCTGCTGGGTGTGTATTTTCTCTTCCTTCCTTCCTCCTATTTATAGGAGAAGGAATGTATGCAATCCACGGAAATCAATTGCAATTTGCACCGAAAGCAAATCCTTCACCTACTGCACTTTCTTCACCTACTGCACCGAAACTAATGTGCAATTTCTTTTCTATTTTTTTTTTCTTCTCACCAAAACTTTTGGCTGGAATTTGGTGAAATTGGTCCCACAGGCTGGACCCCATAATTACAAAAGTGGCTTTAATACTTTCAATCTCCCATTTAAAGCCACGTTTGTGATCATGCCACTTAAATTTTCAAAAGACCATACGAGGATCTACACCATATGAACTTGTCAGTGTTGATTGGCTTTGTCATCACATCTGCTAGGTTATCTTTGGTGTGAATCTTCTGCATGTCCACACTCCCTTCTTCTACTACTTCTCGAACAAAATGATATTGAACACCTATGTGCTTTGTTCTAGAATGAAAAGTTGGATTCCTTGCAATGTGCAAGGCACTCTGACTGTCACAATACACAGTAATCTTCTGTTGCTTGTGCCCGAGTTCTTCCAATAACCTTTGAATCCAGATTGCTTCCTTGCATGCTTGCGTAGCTGCCATGTATTCAGCTTACGTAGTAGACAAAGCTACGACAGATCGTAACTTTGATAACGACTTCTTTGCGCCCACTGCAAGTGTAAACACATAGCACAAGTGGATTTTCTTCTGTCAAGATCACCTGCAAAATCTGAATCAACATATCTTCTGACGACAAACTCTGATCCTTCAAAACATAATGCAGCATCTGAGGTTCCTTTAATGTATCTTAGGATCCTCTTAACAGTATTCCAATGCTCTTTACCAGGATCTTCCATGAATCGACTGACCGCTCCCACTGCTTGTGCAATGTCTGGTCTTGTACATATCATAGCATACATTAGGCTTCCCACCGCCGATGCATACGGCACTCGAGACATTTCCATCCTCTCTGCTTCACTGCTAGGACACATACTTGAGGATAATTTTAAGTTGACAGGAAGTGGGGTCGAAATTGGCTTACAATCTTGCATATTGAAGCGCCGCAAGACTTTCCTAAGATAATTCTTTTGAGAAAGCCAAATTTTCCTATTCTCGGTGAATTTGCATCCCTAAAATCTTGTTTGCGGGTCCCAAGTCCTTCATATCAAATTCCTTAGCCAACTGTGCCTTCAATTCTTGGACTTGATCTTTGTTGGGGCCTACCACCAACATGTCATCCACATACAACAGCAAAATGATGAAATCATTATTACCAGATCTTTTGTAATAAGTACAATGGTCTGACTGAAGTCTGTTGTAGTTGAGGCTAACAATGAAGGAATCAAATCTCTTGTACCAACACCTTGGCGCCTGCTTTAGACCGTACAGAGATTTGGTCAACCTACAAACCAAGTTTTCTTTTCCTTTTTCTTCAAAGCCTTCAGGTTGGAGCATATAAATTTCTTCTTCAAGTTCACCATGAAGAAAAGCAGTCTTTACATCCAATTGTTCTAGATGTAAATCAAATGCAGCACACATAGCCACTACTATTCTGATGGTGGTAAGTCTAACCACTGGAGAGAATATTTCATTGAAATCAATGCCTTCCTTTTGAGCATATCCTTTGACCACCAATCTTGCACGATATCGTTCCACTTGATCATTGCCATCACGTTTGATCTTGTAAACCCATTTGTTTCCAATGGCTTTCCGACCTTCTGGAAGTTCAACAAGTTCCCATGTTCTATTTTTATGCAAGGCCTCCATTTTTCTTCTGCATTGCCATCATCCACACTGTGAGAGAAGCATTTGAACCATTCATAGCTTCTTGAAAGTTTGACGGTTCCCCTTCTTCTGTAAGAAGACAGTATGCATCATGAGTTGTCATGACATATTCTCCAGTACGGAGATGAATTGGTGCCTGTTTCGGTCGTGTACTTCGTCGAAGTTCCCACGGCGACCGTCTCATATGGATCTTGTTCCTCGTGCTCGGGTTCGCTTTTCGAAGAATCATCTTCTCCGATTTTCCATCTATCCGAATCGTAGTAGCCTCTTTTGAAGTCTTTGTCATCTTTCTTCTTACTTTATAGTTCATTTTCTGCAAATATTACATCTCTACTGACGATAACCTTGTGGACAGTGGGATCCCACATGCGATACCCCTTAACACCATCAGCATAGCCCAAGAAAATACATTTTTTGGACTTTGGATCCAGTTTGCTTCTTTCTTGAGAGTTGTACATTACATACACAGGACATCCAAACACATGTAGAGAAGAATAATTTACTGGCTTTCCACTCCATAACTCCATTGGTGTTTTTAACCCAATTGTTGTTGATGGCGATCGGTTTATCAAGTAACAGGCTGTCTTCACTGCTTCTGGCCAGAAAGACTTGGCTAATCCTATGAGTTTGTAACATTGCTCTTGTCCTTTCCAAGAGTGTTCTATTCATCCGCTCGCTACACCATTTTTGAGGTGGTGTATGAGCAATGTGAATTGCCTTTTGATACCTTCTTGCTTGCGAGAATGCTAGAAATTCGCCATCGTATATTCTCCTCCATTTGTCGTCCTCAAACACTTAATCTTTTTACAGTTTCAAGTTCCACCCGTGCTTTGAATACCTTGAAAAGCGGAAACACATCCGACTTCTTCTTGATTGGGTACACCCATAACCTCCTAGAATAATCATCAATGAATGATACAAAATACTTTGCTCCTCCTAGGACATTTCGGTGACTCCCACACATCAGAATGAATCAAGTCAAGTATGTGTTTGCTTCTAGTAGTTGATTTATCAAATTTCAATCAATGTTGCTTGCTTGTCACACAGTGCTCACAGAAAGGTAAGGTTACTGATGTGAGCCCGGGTAGGAGTTTATGTTCTGCAAGGACCTTCAAGCCTCTCTCCGACATATGGCCTAGTCTGCGATGCCAAATTGTCGTTGATTCCTCTTGACTAACCGATGCAAATGAGATACATCGACCTCTTTGCAACGTTTCTCCCTTAAGCATGTATAGATTAGCAGAAATATTCTCTGCTTTCATCACCACTAAAGCACCTTTTGATATTTTCAAGATCCCACATTCAATATGGGTCTTGCAACCGAGGTCATCTAGTTGCCCAATTGACAACAAGTTCTTTTTTAAGCCCTCCACATGTCGTACCCCTTGAATTGTGCGAATAGTACCATCGTACATCTTTAATTTGATAGTACCAATTCCAGCAATTTTTAAAGCATGGTCATTTCCCATGAACACGGATCCTCGAGATAGGTTCATAAGAGCAAAACCAATCTCGTCGTGGAGTCATGTGCCATGTTGCTCCTGAATCCAATATCCAAACATCAGTGAGCTGCCTTCCACCTTTAGAACCAATTGCTGCTTCGCTAAATAAGATTTCTCCATCATCGGAGGTACTAGCAACACATCCTTGAGAGTTTGTTACTTGAAGACTTTCAGAATTTTTCTTGTTGTGCCAATGATCTTTCTTTAAATATCCTTTCTTGCCACAATGGTAGCACTTGAAGTTATTCCTTCTTTGTGACTTTGATCTACCGTGACTTTGACTCCCACTAGAGCCTCGTTCTGTTGATCTTCCTCTCACCACCGTTAAAGCCTCTCGCTTGCTTGGAATTTTCCAATCTATCTTCCTTATTCTTGCGCTGGATTCTTCAAGAATGGCTCCAACAACATCATCAAAGTTTAGATGGTGGAAATCATATTATTTGTGATATTTATGATGAGTTGATCATACGAGTCCGTAAACTCGAAGTAGAAGCTCGTACGTTCACTTTCTACTATTTTTACATCTGACGTTGTCAGCTGAGCAAATAGCGTATTCAGATTGTTGATGTGATCCGTCACCGAAATGGATTCACTCATTCGAAGAGTGTAGAGTCTCCTCTTCAAGAAAATTTTGTTGTGAAGAGACTTGACCTCGTATAATTTTACGAGCGTATCCCAGATTTCCTTTGCCGTTTGTTTTTTTCGCAACACTAGATAAGACAGAATACGCGCAATGTCAAGTGCGGATTAGCAACAAGAATAGCATCCATCTCCTTCCACTTTTCATCGGTAATACCACGGGTTTACCTTCAATTCTTTGCTAAACAATTTTCTTTTCTCATAAAAGCCTTCATCTTGATTTCCACGGGGAGAAATTACTCCCCCGAATTTCTCAATCTCAAATTTTGCCGCCATCTTTGTGAATAGTACTATACGTAAATAGTACCATATATGTGAATAGTGTTATACGTTTTCACTTTGTGAATAATCGTATACGTGAACAAGTATTGTATATCTATACCGTACACTAGACCCGGTCTAGTTTACGTTAACAATTACTGCAAAAGTATACAATCACACATGTGAAACGTATCTTCCAGCGTTACCGCAGCGGACCAAGAATTTTTCTTTTCTGATGTGGAAGTTCGGACAAAACCGCAACCACAGAGCATACTAAGAATATTCTTACCGAACCAAAGAGCTCTGATACAACTGTTGGGTAATCAGAGTATCAAAATATTATCACACAGCTAAAATAGAGTTGAGAAATAATAACTGGCACACAAGAAAATTTTATTAAGTGGAAGAAAAATGACAACCTCTCTCTATCAATAAGGAAAGAACAATAACACTCTCTCTTATAAATAGGAGATTACACCTCTCTATTTTCAAAGACTATAGAAGAACTTTCAGAGGAATATATGCAATCCACGGAAATCAATTGCTGTTTGCAATTTTCAATTGCAATTTACACCGAAAGCAAATCCTTCACCTACTGCACCGAAGCTAATGTGCAATTTCTTTTCTATTTTTTTTTTCTTCTCACCAAAACTTGCTGGAATTTGGTGAAATTGGTCCCACAGGCTGGACCCCATAATTACAAAAGTGGCTTTAATACTTTCACATTAGATATCACACCAACAAAAATATGATGGTACAAATATTCACTTCCAACCTCTCAATATAATATGCCTTCAATTCCAGAACACATTTTTCTTGAGAGCATTCAATGTTATATAATTTATATATTTAAAAACATTATTTTATAATTTAATATTATTTTATAATTTTGAATTAATTATTTACATAAGATAAATTAATGATAAAAGAGTCATTGGTCCTTACACTCTTTGATTATTATAATAACAAAGGGACAGGAGAATATTGGGTGTGAAATAAGAAGACAAAACACACTCCATACTATGGCGGAAACTACGCCAACAACCAACTAGCATGAGCTTCTTATTCGTCATTACATTTGTTTTCTTTCTAACGTCTTAGCTGCATTTTTATTTATTTTTTGGTAGGAAAATAAAATCATATTTGCAGCACTTCGATGCGTCAACAAGGGTATACCCGTTTTTATGGAAAGAAGTAAAAGATAATAAGAAAACAATAAAAGCACGCCTGTTTTAGAGAGAATAAACCCCTATTTTAATTTTAGTTAATAAATTTTTACATCAGTATTTGATTTTATACAAAAAAAAATAAATAAATCATTATGTTATTTCATTGAATTAAGACTTAAAATTAAAAAAAAAAAACTTAATAAAGATTATAAGAAAAAACCAAATAAAGATATTTTTATTATCTTCTTTTTCAAATTCATATTTTTATTATATTTTAATATATAAAAATGAATTTTAACAATAGAAGAAAATATCAATGAGTGGTTGATATTTATGATAGATAATTTAACTCAAAAATTAATAGAATGGACTATTTATAACAAGGATAAATTTTAATAATCAATTAAAATAAAATAAAATTTCAAGATATCTATCTATACAAATTATCAACTTTATGAATTAATTAAAATGGAATTAAAATTTATAGTATTTATTTGTAATATTCAAGGATAAATTAAAATGAAATTAAAGGTTATAGTGTTTATATATAAATAAGATAAAATTTAAAGATCAATTGAAATAAAATTTAAAATTAGGGTATTTATTTATTTATATAAAAGATAAAATTTAGAGCAGTTGAAAGCTCTTTGTCTAATTTTTAATAGAATTATTTTAATATTAAATTATATTTAAGAATGCATTATTAATATTTTAAATATTTTTTAATATCAATTTTTATTAAAAAAAAGATGAAGGAGATAAAAAGAGTTTTAAAAAATAAATTTTTATCCCAAATCGAAAATTTTATATAATTGCTTAAAAAATTGTAACGACTAGGTGTCATATCTCCATAAATGTTCTTAGAAAACTCCAATCCATTAACTTGAAGGATTTATGATCCTCTAAACGACGTTTCAACAACAACTCCTTGGTTCTTACGCTTCCCATGAAACTGGTTTTCCAAGTTCTAACAACCATTCTCAAAACGAATTACCAGAACAAATTGTTCCACCAAATAAAAAATAAATAAACCACTATGCTTAGAACAGAGACAAACAGAGCGTTCACAACCTTGTAAACTCAAAATCTTAATACGAGAATAAAAACAGACCAAGATTTAACAAGTTAGGGTCACAAATAGAATATACATATCCAGAAATGGAAATAACCACATAATAATCCTGATTCATTCATTATTCTTCCTTGGTGAATCCGTTACTAAAATTTGGACATTTTTTAACAAATATTTTTCTGGGTATCGAAGAAATAAGAATTGAACCAAACCAAGGCAAGTAGTTCAGTAAATTAAACCCAAAAAAACAAGGGCATCAATTTTCCTTACAACAATTCGTGGGTTTGCATCAATCAACATGTGATGCACCCAAAAGGAAATTATATAACTATACAAATTGGCGGAATTTCATACAATGAAAAAAAAAAAAAAAGAGTAGAAAATAAGTAAGAGAAATTCAACGGAGAAAACCATAGAAAGGAAGAGGAGTACTTGGGCGATTCAAAGTTGCAAGAGGCTCTGCTGTTCTCTGCTGCACAATCACCACTGTTTCTGCCACACTCATCACGAATTCTATGGCCATTCGAACCATTGCTATACACAATTCTAATCTATGGATCACCATCACTGCTCTCTGATCTATCTAAGTTTTTTCTCTTCCCTTCACTTTAATGCCTTATCACAATTTCGTCATCTATGTACTCTTCCCCTTCTGGGCCTCCTTATATAATACCAAACAACTTTTACTTTTTCTCTTCTTTTTGGTTTTATATTATAAATATTAATTTATCAACTTTGTTAACAGTTAACTTTCGTACAAAAACAAAAAACTTATAGAATGTTTGATTTATAGTTAGATTTTTTCACATTAAATGAAATATGTATATATTTAATGATTAAATTACATTACATTAATTCAACTGTAAAGTAAATATATATTTAACTTATTTTGAGTGAGATTTTTCTCTCAGTTACCTCTTTTTGATGTGCGAGAGTGAGACTTTATTTAAGAATTAAATTTCAGTTTTCACGTTGGACGATGTTTCTATTGGCCACAACACAATACCGCGTGAATAATGAACCGACGGCAACAGTATTAAAAAAAATAATAAAAAAAGTGACGGTTGCGGTTTAAACTATTAGTTATATCTTGATAATGTTCGGGTACATCCATTATGACAAGTTTATGATGTAATGCGTTAGTTAGATAGTTAAACTATGTTATTATCTTATATTTAATTAACCTAAACGAATTATAATTATATTATATAACTAAAATAAATAAATATTATATGCTGAAAATATTGTGACAAATTAAAAATTACATGAAATTTTATATTTTTATATTATATAACTAAAATAAATAAATATTATATACTCGCGTAATTCTTTTTAATTTATATTCATATAATAATACATGCTTTTTCTTATAGAATAATATGAGCATTATAATAAAGGTTAACTTTTTCGTTTGAAACTTTGTATTGGACAGTTATCTTGTTTATCTTTATCTTTAGGAATTTTTTTGTGTTATTAGTTATTGGCATGCGTTAAAGGAGTGAAATAGAGGAGGATGATTGAGTTGACGATTAAGTCGTGGTGGTGGGGTAGTCCGACCCATCATGTTTATCGTTTAAATTTGAATTGGGAACATACGGAAATTATGAATTCAGTGAAGCTTTAAGTGGCCGTTCCATCTACCAAGGGCCAACTTTGTTTTTTAACAGTGAACACTAGGAACACACTATTTCTCGTGATTCTTACCCAAGAAAAAACATAACTTGAGAACAAATATAAAATCTTACAAAGAAAAATAATCAAAGAAATGAAAATAATTACGGCAGATATACAAAGAAATTAAAATCATTACTGAAAATATACAAATATACCCGTTTTCATAATTAAGAAAGTCCTTGTATTTTATATTTGAAAATTAAAATTGATTTAAAGCTTCTTTTCTATGTATCCTTGTGACGAGAACATTACAAAGATTACAAAATTTCATTGAAAAAATCGAATGAACTTCCCAATTTAAAATGGGAAAAAGTGTTTGCATCTTTAGTCTACCTTACATTTTCAATCTTTGCCATCGGTTCAGATTTTGTAAAATTGGTAAAGGGTTTTTTTTTTTTTTTTGGTAAGGAAACTAATTTTGAATAAAACCTATTAAACTAATTAAGTTTTCACAATAAATAAAAAGTGTTCTTATAGGAAAGACATGTGTAGGAGGATGGTGGTGAAATGAGATGTTGATTCAGCTCAACTGGATGATCTTGTGGAGTGTTTAGTACGCTGTACTCATCTGGGTGGAGAGTATACTTACATAAGACACTTTAATGTTTAAGTTAGTATTTTAGCCGAGATGATTGAGTGAAAATAAAAGAGAAAGATAAGTGTGAAAGTTTGGAAAGGTATCTAGAATGTTGAGCCGTCATTAATGAATGATGTCTATGTCAAGACGATGACCTCTGATGGGGCTAAGCCAACCTACTTGCTATGATGGTTTCCTCAGATGTTGATGTTTTAGGGTGCTATCCAAACACGTGTCACTGCCTTATGAGCTCACTTAGAGTATGAAAGACTGATGTGACTTCTCTTGACACATTACATTTAATGTAACAATAAATGTTGTATTAAATACTATCTGTAAGGACATTATATGCTACATGGGTCCCCAAGCTCGGGGCACTGAGCTAACAGAGTAGTTGAGCTTTCAGTGTCCACGATGGTGGTGGTGGCAGACCCATGAGGATTTGAGTTGATTTTACTTGCTCTTTAGAATATGTTCTTAAGGACCAGTTTATTCTGAGTTTGTTGTGCGTGTCTAATCATGTTGAGAACTAGTTGAACTTAATTTCTTGACTTATTTTCCTCTTTAATGCAAGATCCTTTCTAATTATTAGTTATTGTTGTATTAACAAGGGGTCTTAATTGCTAATGATGAGACGTTTCAAAGTCATGTGTTGTCTCAAAAAAAGGGATAACTTTCCACCCATCACGCCACGTGCCCCCTAATTATTTTTTGGTTCGAGACGTTTGGATTTTCGAGCATCCCGTCCCTCAAGGTGAACTCAAGACCTTAAGGTTTGTAACGTTTCAAACCTAGGGGCACATATATAAACCCCAAGTTCCCCGTCCCCATTTCTTCTACCTTCTCTGCATTTGTGCATTTGAGTTTTGAGCCTAGAGTTTTCTCCTCCGTGTCCATTTCCACCACATTCTGCTCCTTTTTCCTCCTTACAAGGTACGTTTCTATGACTTCTTTTGACTCTTCTTCTCATGGTACTCCCCGTCCCTTTGTCTCTGTAAAGGTGGTTCCTATGGGGGAGGGTTCCAGCCCCTTAGTTGGAACTGAGTTTTTGGAGGTGGTTTCACCTCCCAGAGTCGCAGTTGGAAAACCTAGCCCCACCTGTGTGGTGGTGGAAAAACCTATTACCACTGTCGCTATTTTGTTTGAAGCGGCAACTCCTCGTGGGACAAGAAGAATAGGTTCCCCCCTGTAGCTGACTGACAATTGGATGGTCGACGAAGCCAACTAATATTCTTCTCTATATAATACCATGGAAGTATTAGACTTTACCAATGCTTCCTTGATTGTTCCAATGAACTTGTCGATTTCATTACTATTAAACATTGTCCTCCTATTGTCTTCCTAGTGCGCTCGCATTTATATGAAGCCCCTTCTTGATCGGGATGATTTTGTCCTTATTTATGATTATTTGTTTCGTGAATTTAACATATCCTTCCCTTTATCCGACTTTGAAAGCAATGTTATAGTATTTATTAATGCCACCCACAGCTAACTCCATCCCAGTACCTGAATTTTCCTTAGGGTTTTTCAAGTTTTTTGCTCACATATTCACATCATCCCAACCGCCCCATCTTCATGTACTTTTTTCAATTAAAGCACGGGGCCGAGATTGGATGGGTCTCACTTAGTGGAGTTCATCACAACCCCTTTTTTTCTGTTTACACCCAATCTTTTAAAAGTTTTAAAGACAAATTCTTTATACTTCTTCCTATTTCCTTTGACTCTTTCAAATGCCTATTCTTGAAACCGTACTACTCTCCCCAGTTTCCTTTGTATTGGGCACAACTTCGCAAGTTCCAGTCTTTTCTAAATAGCACTCACTCCTTCGAGGAGAGGAAAGTGGTGGAGCTACTCAAGGGCTTGCCGATACCGATTAACTGTCGTGGTCTTCTTCAAGTCTCTTTGGCCGAGGACCCTTCCGCACTGTTCTTAGGTAAAGGATTTTATTCTCTTGTCTGTTTATGTGTAATAGCTCACTCTAACTTAACTTCTTTTCTCTCGTAGAGATCATAGGCAAAGAGTTCAGCTTGAAAAAGTTTTTTGCTAAGTCTGGAATTGGCGGGTCTTTCCCTTCCTCTCTGACGCCGACCAACAAAAACGTTGAGGTCGCTTGCTCCCAACGTGAGGCCACAAGTGGACGTGTCAAGCCTGGAATTGACGCATCCAAAGAGGATTCAATTGATAAAGAAGGACGAGGCTGAAGCGGTCAAGGTGGATCCCTTGTTGTGATAGACAACTCATCTCCAAAAAATGTTAGGGTAGTTGACAATCCATCTAATCCTTTTCCTCTCTTGGGAGCCTCAAATTTGACTCCTAAACTTGCTCGCCCTCCATCGATGACTCTAACTCTTGTCGAGCACGTTGTTCCCCAAACCTGTCTTCCTTTCCTTCGAGGTGTTTAATTTCAGGACAAATATGCTCAACTTGAGCACCTCTCCACCAAAATCGTGATGAATATTCATTATGTTACGTTAACATGACACTCGATTACCTCAAGTAAAAAGGATTTCCAACTCCCTTGTAACTTTTGTTGGCAAAAATTATAAATATTGTAGTAAAATTTTATTTGACTAAATTTTAATTAAAAAGACAATGGATGTAAAGAAAAATAGAAAATGATGACAAAAAAAAAAAAATAAGACGAGAGAAACAATACAAGAAAATTGAATAATGAATAATGAGTGTTGTTTAATTTAAAATAAAAAAGTAAAACCCAAATGATGAAATATGGAATATTTTATAAAAATATATATAAAATTAAATTAAATTAAATTTTATTAAAGATAATATGAAGGATAAAAAAATAATAATTAAAATATAAAAATATAATAAATAATGCTATATATTTTAAAAAATAAAATTATCTAATAAAAATTAATAAAACAAAAAAGTTTCCAAATGATAATAATAATATTACCGGTAATAGTTACGCATCATTCGACCTTATCGTTCTATCCTCCAATGTTGTCTTTTAGTTTAAAGCTTAATTATAAAGTCCCATTTCTCGTGATGTTGCCATATTAGTCGCGCTACAGACCTTAAGACAAAAAAAAGTTGATGTCAACAACGACATTTTACACGCCCAAAAGCACATTTTAGTACACGTCTAAAAGAAGTTATTTTCCATTTAGTTAGCGGTTAGAATGTTCAAATTCGGATTTTTTTTTTATAATGGTATTAGTACAAAGTAATCACGGTCCAATATGTATAATATAATTATATGTTTTTCGATATATTTTATTTCATATTCAAGTTATTAGGATTTAATTTTTGAATCTTTTAGTCAAGGGGCACAAGTCCTCATAGCATTAATACCAACATGTGTTCATTTGAAAAAATTGTTAAGGTTATTTGGTTAGATTAAGGGTTTGTTTCAGTCTAGAGAATTTTTAGGGAAAATAAGTAAAAATAAAAAAAATGATTTTTTTTCAAATATTAAAATTATTTTTTTGTTAACTAATTTATAAAAAAATTCTATTTTTTTAGAAAAAAAACTAATTTCTTTATATTAACTAATGAAAAATTAATTTTTCGCTTTTCAAGAATTACAACTTATTTCTTCTTTTTTAGAATTTCTTTTAGAAGTTTAACATGACTTAAATAAAATGAGGTTGTGCATTCCTTGGTTGCATTGGCATAAAAGTATATTTATTTGTTTAATTATATATACATATTAGGGAGGAAAGACTGTACCTATTTCATAGCTGTTGCATTTAATATGTTATATTTTTTGTTCAAAAAATTTAACTTTTGAATATTTAACAATTTCTGATATTAATAAAAACATTAACTATAATATCTTAGTACATGGCAGAGGTCATGAAACTAATTTGTATAAATCTAATAATTTCTTTAAGATGAATGCTCCAATGGGTAAAAGATTTGGTTGCTTTGACATTCACTTTTTAGTTTATTCCTCCTCACAACTCAAACATTTTTGTCCTTCATTATTTGTTGTTCTTTTTCAGTATGTCTTTAGTAGACTTTGAACTATAATCATCCATGGCTGATATGAGTTTTTTTTTTTTTTTTTTAAAAAAAAAGTGGTCGGTATTAGTTGGACTATATCTAAAAGTCAAAATGTTTTTAATACCTTTCTTTATCTATTTTGTTAGGAAAAAAAAATAGATCTTTATCCATTTTGTGTAAGCAATACGTTGTAAGTTGTAACCACGTCTTAGGTATAGTACTTTTGCCTTATTTTATTATAGACGTGTAGTTGAGAAATTTTTTCGCATATTCCTTTTTGTTCCTTGTAATTGCACGCTATATTGATAATATTTTTAAATGTCTAAAAAGTTTAGTTTTTTAAAAAATTAAAACATCTTGTCAAAAATAATAATTAAAATATGTTTTATTTTTATATCTTTCTAAGACAAATTAAGGAATTTTTTTAATAGGTGGTCAAAAAACCGTGAATCCCACTCGGAGCATGCATGGGTTTTGTTTTTTGATGGACAAATAAGGGATCGACCAGAAAAACTAAAACAAAACAAAAATAATTAACTAGGTTAAAAATTCTATAATTTAAGAAAATTAAAATTAAAATATTTGAATTTCTTATTTTTTAAATTAATTATTTAAATAAAGGACATAAAGTAATAGAAATAAGGAGAAAGAGTGAAGAGATAAGAGAAGAGACTAAAGAGAGGAGGCAGAGAGGAGGCAGAGAAGGAGAGAGAGAAAGAGGAGAGAGAGTAGACAGATAAAGGAGAGAAAACAAGACTAAAGAAATTGTAAAAAAAAAGAAGAAAAATTTCAAATACTTAACGTATAAATTAATCTGAAATTTTAATTAAAATATTTAAATTTTAAATTTTCTTTACAAATTACTTTTTCTAATTAATTTTTTTTTCCTAACACATTCTAGTTGATTTTGAATTACTTGGTCAAGTTAACTCTTCTCTCACCTTCACTTAATAACATCAAATTTATTAATGTGACATGCTGGACCTACATTAACTCACACAAAAATTTAGTAAGAAAAAATTGTTATTTTAGTTTTTAACATTGTATGATTAACTTAATTATTGTAATTATTAGTTTTAAATAATTCTAAAATTGAAAATTTCTCTTCATTTTCTATTTATCTTAAATCCTCAAAGTTTAATTTTTTTTATCGGGTTGATGGAAGATTTAAGATAAGAAATAAAAGATTAACAAATTAGAATTTTGAAAAAATTTGAATGCTTTTATAGTATAATATGGATGCTATATACCAATTGAATATAAACTCGAAAGGAACATATTTAATAGAGCAACATAAACATATAACTCGGAGCATAAAAATTGTATGACCGAGCACAGAAAAGTCCATCACGCCAATAATTCCATGATAATGAAGCCATACTAAATTACTGATAGTAATTATCCACCAAAATGATCCATTGTCGTGAGAGGTAGGTGGCATAATAGTTTCAGCACCAGAACAAAAATTTGTGCATAGACTTTTGATTAGTTTGAATGTTAATTTTGTATAAATTGCAGCAACAAAATGATAATAATGAGCCAATTGACACAATACAGGCACTTGGTGGCATATCATCAAAATTTTCATTTGAATAAGGAAATTAAGAACAAAGGATGATTATTAATCATCCCATTCATTCCATTAGTTAAGCATTGCATGGATTAACCAATATTTAATCCACAACTAGAGGCAATTCCTTTCACTGCCTCACCCCTCTCCCTTTTTATGGTAAATTTATAAAAAAATCCCAACGGATTGGAAAAAACATTTTCACCCCAGAAGGGTTATAATCGTAGATGCTGTTGTTTCTGGTACAGAAGTTCTTATAAAAATAAAAAATGCCTTACCTTTGATTGATATATTGTTAAGTACAACCATACATAACATAGAAATAATACTCGAAAAGAATGGACAATTAGTTAGAACTATAAAGATTAATGTAGTCAATTATGACTCTCTCAAGAGTTGGTTAACTATTTCTCATTTTTTTTAGGATTTTTCTTATTTGTGGTTATTTATAATATGTAGGAAGAGCTCGCGCAGGTACCACTAGATTTTAAAAAAAGAATTGATCGCTATTTTGAAATTTAAATACATAACGTTTAGTAGTCTTGATTTAAATCTTTTTTATTTTATAAACATTTTATTTGAACGAAATAATTCAATTTCTTTTATTTTAATTTTTTTATTTGGATAAAGTAATTTAATTTTTAAGAAATTTAAAATTTTATTTTTAAATATTTATTTAATAATTAAATTTTCAATTTAAGTGGAATTTTAAAATTTTCAATTTTACACGATTACAATATTTTTTTTTAAAATGACATGATTTCAAATTTTTTTAAATATTTTATCTAAATAAGTCAATTAAGATAATATTTCAATTTTACATGATATGAAATTATCTTATCCAAACTCATGTTATTATTTAAAGATTTATTTTTTATTGATTATACGAAGAATTTATAGTCAGAAATGATAATTACTTTATTAAAAATCTTAAAAACATATATAATGTAGATTTCACTCCAATAATAAAATAAAAATCACTATCATTTATAGTAACATGTATTGATACGATAACAATTATGTAATTGAATATTATTTTCCTCATGTATTGCTAATTTGCCTCATTTCTATACGGTAACCTGATCCAGCTCGTTAATTAATCTCATTAGTTGGAATTAGCTAGCTACCTGTCGTTGTTGCGTAATATAAATTAAAGAAGTAACTTCATGGATCGTTATTGCTAGACATTAAGATATTATGACACGTGTCATTACTTTCTTGCCTCCATCTTTATCATAAACATATTTATCTTCACTTTTAGAATTAGAATAATATATAACATAACCTCTTTTCTTCGATAAGGATTTCCTCCTCTCTGCATGACGCTGACATGCACGCTTCAAAATATGTTTTTAAGTCCGATAACACGTAAACTTGTTTCGATATGAAATGTTAATAAAATTATTTAAGAATAAATTATCAATTTTCATATTGACTTTGTAAGAGATTGTGGTATTAAATTTTAACATTGAAAAATAATAATTAACTTGTTGCGGATGCGTCTGGTAGTGATTATAATTAGCATCTATTGTGGATGCTTGCTCCTGTTTGTTATAGCTAAGATTGAAAGTAATGAAGTTGAATTGGGACATGCCGTGGTCCGTGGATAAGGGATTTTGTTCCCTGATGTGACAAGGATAGGGTTGAGAAGAAGCTTGTGCTTTTTTATATGCAATGTGGGTGCATGTGAGTTGGGTTTAGGTAGGGAAATTAGTCCTGTACGGAGAATAAGATGGTATTATCTCGTAGTTTAAAAATATTTAGTAGAGAATTTTAATTAAGTAAATTATCAGATAATTATTTATAAAATTTAAAAAAATATATTAAATAGAAAAAAAATATATAAACATATAAAAGTTTTATTAGGACTGAATCTGTTAGGATTGATTTTTTTTTATTCTCTTAGGACTGATTCTGCCGACATGACTCTTTGGGTTGCACAAATCAAGCTGGGCGTCGTATAATTAAATAAACATATTTATAGAAAATTGAAATATATAAATAATTAATTATAAAATATAAAGAAAGAGAAATATATATACATATAAAATGTGAATAGAAAAAAATATATATATTTTATAAGTGAATTTATTAATTGATTGTGTATTATAATTAACTGTAAAATAGAGTCAATATTTACATATATTGGCCTTCTCAAATTTATGCTGATTTTATTGAATGCAAATTTTGTAAAAATATTAAAATATTTCTCCTCTAGAGGGAATAAAGTTCGAATTGAAAAACCATGTATGTATGCAACATGTATGATGTAATTATTGTTGCCTCAATGACAAGATCCTAGAATGTTTGAGAAAAAAAAATCAATTCAGAATTTGAGCTGCCCCACAGGGTATTGCAACCCAAGTTCCAATATTTATTAAATAATGGTTGTATAAAAATAAAAATAATTCACGAAACAATACTATCAAGTAAAAGTATGATATGAATACATATTTGTTTGAAAGTTTAGTTAAACCCAAACAAGATGAAGTAAAATATCCATCAAGAAGTGTCCATATATAAAGATAAGATGGTACTCAATATTGCTGGACCCTTTTATGTGCTAATATGCTTCTAGATTAAAATTAGAAACAATGATAGATCTTTAAAATCATCAAATCTTTTCTGGCTTGTAAATCCTACAAAAATCAGCAAACCATATATAACCAATATTGATTTTAAAGAAATGAAGTATTTGTTAAAAGAATAAGTAAATCAACCGTTATATTTAGCAGTAATATGCCATGTGCAAAAGCATGTTTTGTGTATGACATTTCAAGAACAATTTCATGCACGAGTATTCCCTAATTTTGCTAAGTGATAATTGTTTTTGGAGGATTTTTCATTAATGCAGCAAATTAAAGTCTAAATGTAAACTTGTGATGGATTTGAGATGACATAGCGATAGCTTTAGTTGTATACATGGTGGTTAATTAGCGATGACACATTTGAGATGGATCTTTGTGGAGAAGTAGTGTTAGATTATTGATAAAATTGTCACTACTAATTAGCAGGGTAATTTTTATGGAATTGGTCCTTTAAACGTAATGATAGATTTGCGACGAACAGGGCAACATATTTGTGAGAGAATATGTCTGTAATTAATTAGCTACCTAGCTAAATCTTGTGAGTTCACGTTCCTTAGCTAATTAATCGCAAACCTTGTTTAAGTGGGATCAACAAAGGAATAACAAGGAATTATTCTATCTCTTTTTGTAATGTTAGTTTACGCTATTTTATTTTCTTTTCAATACTAAGATTTAAACATGCACATTTTTCATATTAGATTAGTTAATGTTGAATAAGAAAAACCTTTGTAAGTACTTCTAATATGCATATTCAAAATTTATATTAATATTTTATGTAAGTTTTCTTAGGCAACAAAAGTTTCATGAGAAACATGCAGGTAACAAACAACTGGTAGTAAGTACATATGATATGCTACAAAACTATCCTTCAAACTTTGCCGATGATGTTTTCAAGTCCTTGTGGTCAATCGTAGTTCCATTCAAAATTGGTACATTTGTGTGACTACTAGATTCAGACCAAGGAAAATCTCGTCAAAAGGCATATTGCGGTCCACGGAGGAAACAATCTTTGTGCCATTTGTAACTATTGGTCAGAAACAATATCACATCTATATTTCTCTTACCCCAATTTCATATTTAGTGTGGTCTTTATGTTATCCTTGACTTGGATTTAATTCTGTGTTACTAATGGATCCTGATGTCTCTCTTTTGGCAACACATGGGTTTGGTTCAAGAAAAGAAAAGAAGAAAAATAAAATATGGATACTAATTTGATGCACTATGCTCTTACTACATGGATAACAAGAAATAAGAAGATCTTTATGTATTATTAATCTGTGGTAACTTGTATATAGTGTCCCTTTTAACTTGTGATGATGCATGGGTATAAAAGTGAAATGGAGTTAATATTAATGATGGTATAGGCGGTTAGAAAATATAATAAGTCTATTCTTTTTTTTGTTTGGAATTTTTGTAATCTTCATTTTGTATACTACATGCTTGCTGTGTATGATCCATATTTAATTTACAAGTTCTCCTTTGACTTTGAACTTATAAAGTTCCGGGCGGAATTTATTAAATAAAATTTTATAGAATGTGTATTAAAAGAGTATGTGTTTAGTATTTCTAAATAATAATGTAAATTTGTGAAATATTAGTTTTCCATGTTTAGTTTTTATCTTTTAAAAACAAATTCTCAAAATATATGTTTAGAGGAAAAAAGTGATGCAATCAGCTTAAAAAAAAGTTAATTTTGATAATCAAAATTTTGAAAGTAACCAAATTTAATCTGTGATTGATTTCACAAAAGTTATGATTCTCAAAATTTTCTATTCATAGGAAAATTAATTCATGAGTAAGAAAACAACACTTATTCTATACTAAGCTTTTCCTCGTAATAATTACCTAAAAAGGTAAAGAAACGACTATTTCAATTTAATTGATATAAAACTTTTTGCTCTAGCATAAAATTGAAGTGCATTTTTAATACAAAAATTAAGACATGTGATCTTCATTGATATAAATTATGTGTTAAAATTCAACTCACAAAATTAAAATTAAATTTAGATTGATTAAAGTTACAATAGTTTTAAATTCTAGTTCGGCTAAAAAATAAAAATATTTTCAATTTAATATAATGTATCGAATTTTAAAAATTAAAGTCAAAATTAAATTTAAGAAATAATTTTAATGGAATAAAAGTTTAATAAAAATAGCACTAATCACTGAGTACAAGAGAAGTCATGCAACTTAATGAAATTACAAAATATGTAGAAAATAGTAATCGACTCAACACAAGTTCTCGTCGTAGAACCTAAGAGCATCTAGCCGTTGAAATTTTGAATCCTTGAAGTAATTTTATGGACCCACATAGAATGACCAAAATGCCCCGTAATTTCAAATCCCCAAACCGCGATTACGTTAACTTCATCCATTTTTGAATTTTAGATCAAATCTCAGCCGTTCATTTCAAAGACCCTTTTACTTACATCTACTTCATCTGCGATCTTCACAGGGATAGTGGGTGAGTGAGTGAGTGCATGACTCGGATCTATGTTGAACTTGAACGTTCCTGTTCAATCTCAAATCCCTAGCTACAACAACTCGCTGAACTCAGATTGAAGCAACAATACAATCAAAACCAAAACTATTTCACCACTCCTCAAATTCATCGCTTCGGAATCCTCTTCTGCAACTCATCCTTCAGGTACTGCCATCTACGAACTATTGTATACAAATTCACGATTCGAACCTCACTTTTTTTTATTTATTTTTTATTTATTTTTTATAAATTGTGCGTCATTTGTGAATTTTTGATGTGTACCAGAATGCTGAGGGATTACAAAATCCCGCGCCGAAACCCTGGCAAAAACGAAGAACCAGAGAATGTATATCCATGCGATTCCTCCACCACAGTTCAGAAGTTCGCGGAAGGTTCTAGACCACCGTTGAACACAATTCAAGAACCTGATGCGCATTGCGAAAGCAAGGTTGAGAGGACTCCTTCGAAGAATAACAACAAAGGAAGAGGAGGAGGAGCTGAGCTTCGCACGCCAGACAAGCACGGTGGAGCGAGCGCCCTGTGGAAAAACCGGTTTGGTTGGAATAACAATGATGATAGGAGAGGATCTGTGTCTGGTGTGGGAAATGTGACTCCTCGTGTGCCTCGCACTGTGGGGAGAGCTTCTTCGAGTGTCACAGCGTGTTCCGAGAGCAACTCCACGCAGAGCACTCCAACTAAGAGTGTTACTAAGCCACCTCCGAGCTCGAGTGTTCGGAGCAAGGCTGATGGAGGAGGATTTAGTGCTCGTTTGGGAAATTATGCTGCATTGTATAAAGGGTTTCCCAGTTCGGCTTCTATGCAGCCTACCACGGTTGTTAATTCGGTTGAAGTGCCTCACTTTGACCTCAAGGAAGATTCTTCCTTTTGGATTAACCACAATGTACAGGTGAGTGATTCAGATATTCATATTTCTAATTGAGCTGATTTGAATTGGATGAAGAGGAAGAGGTTTGTTTGTTTGTGATTTGAGATGTATAATTTTGTTTATGTGTAGGTTATTATTCGTGTTCGTCCTCTCAATAGCATGGAGCGATGTACACAAGGGTATAACAGATGCCTGAAACAAGAAAGCTCTCAGAGTATTGCTTGGATTGGGCAACCGGAAAACCGGTTCACCTTTGATCATGTTGCATGTGAAACCATAGACCAGGTGTGATAATGTTGATAAGATTGTTTTGATTTTCAGATTTAAATTATCATCTTGGGACGAAGTTAATTTCTGTCTCTGATTTGTGATTTTGTAGGAAATGATTTTCAGATTGGCTGGTCTTCCTATGGTTGAGAACTGCCTTTCAGGATATAATAGTTGTATGTTTGCATATGGTCAGGTAATATCCTGAACTCAACTTAGCACTCTGAGATTGTCATTATCTTTTCTGTTAATTGTAACTTCTCCTTACCAGCACAGTAAGATTTAGGTATCAGTTAGCATTTAGATAAACTACGCAAGGGTTCCTATGTAATGTTTATTGTGATTCAAATTTTTTTAAAAAATTGTGATAGCATTTGTAATCTACATTGGTGTGTTCTTGGTTGGCTCCCTTGTTTTCCCTGTTATCGTGATGCTTAACTCCAAGTTTTCATGCATCATAACTTAGGAGCTTTAGTTTGTCACTTTCATATGGATTTATGTTAATAGGAATATGTGCAGTTCTGTGAATTTGGGATCATGAAATCCTAGCACAACTTAGACGTTTATCAGTTTTTTTATGCATCATTTTAGCTTTGTGCAGTAATTATATGGATCATTTATCATAAAATGTCAGTTGTAAAATCTCATCATTTATGACAAAGCTGTCAGGTGTAAAATCTATGTCATCTGTTGAGAGGTTGTATGCTCTGGTGTTTTATAACATAATTAGAAATTGAAAGTGATGACATTTTTTTTAACTGCAACATGATAAATGAGTCTGTTAATTTTGCAGACAGGAAGTGGGAAAACATATACAATGCTTGGTGAAATTGAAGATTTAGATGTGAAGCCTAGTCTCCATCGTGGGATGACACCGCGTATATTTGAGTTTTTGTTTGCCAGGATCCAAGCTGTAAATTCATCATTTATGGCTAATTTAGTTTTTTATATTTTATATATAAGAAACCAGGCTTCATAATCAATATTGGTCATTAATCCATATTTCTGTTTTTACTTTTGTTCTCTCCCACCGAATTTCCAGGAAGAGGAAAGCCGGAGGGATGAGAAGTTAAAATACAATTGCAAATGTTCCTTCTTGGAGATTTACAATGAACAAATTACAGATCTACTTGATCCCTCCGCTACTAATTTGCTAGTAAGTGTAGTTCTTAACTCATCTGATGACTGTTAAAGCATTTTCAATTTTTTCTCATTGCTATTTTTTTCCTTTGAAATAGTTGCGTGAGGATGTCAAGAAGGGTGTATATGTTGAAAATTTATCTGAGTTTGAGGTTCAAAGTGTGAGTGACATTATAAGGCTTCTAATACAGGTACTAGTCTAGGGGGCATCTTGTTCAATTTGAGGAATCCCCTAACAATTCCCTCTTTGTTATTTCTATAAACACAGATTTGCTCCGAAATGCACTTTCTTCCATTAAGTTGTAGTTTCTGACATGTAGGGTTCTGCTAATAGAAAAGTTGCAGCAACAAACATGAATAGAGAGAGCAGTAGGTCCCATAGTGTTTTTACATGTGTAATTGAGAGCACGTGGGAAAAGGATTCTACAACTAATTATCGTTTTGCGAGGTTAAACCTGGTTGATCTCGCTGGCTCAGAAAGGTATGTCATTAGCAACTAGACTTGACTGAACCAAGGGTTGCTTGGGAATTGGGATATGTATGTGCATATAAACCAAACTATCAATATCATATGTAACAGACAGAAGACTTCTGGTGCTGAGGGGGAGCGTTTAAAAGAGGCGGCTAACATCAATAAATCATTATCTACCTTGGGGTAATAACCTTAATAAAGATTTTGAATTGTCCTATTTCTGATTTCTCACTGAGTAACTAGTTTTATCTAATCATTCTTGCAGTCATGTTATTATGATACTAGTGGATGTGGCAAATGGGAAACAGAGGCATGTTCCTTACAGAGACTCGAGATTAACATTTCTCCTTCAGGTTGATTTATGTGCTGGTTTCTTTTATTGTACTCAGGGTTCTCTTTATTTACCACTATTTGGCATGAAATTCAGGACTCTCTCGGTGGAAACTCGAAAACAATGATCATTGCCAATGTCAGCCCTTCTGTCTGGTTTGTTCTTTTATCTGGAACTATATTTTTTACTTTATTGAAAATTTCCAGGTTACCATAAAAGCTTGGTGGAGCTTTACCCATTTCACTTTTGCAGTTGTGCTGCTGAAACCCTGAATACACTTAAATTTGCACAGAGAGCAAAACTTATTCAAAATAATGTGAGTGCCATTCTATGATCAGTCTGAATTTCTTTCAAAGGAATGAAGCTGATCAACCTATGACCTGTATACACTGTCTATTGTTCTTGTAGGCTGTGGTGAATGAAGACTCCAGTGGGGATGTAATTGCTTTGCAACATCAAATTCGGCTTTTGAAGGTGGTATCAGTTATTTCTTATAGTATAAGCTTTGCGTAAATTGATAGTTTAGCTCAAATGGTAAACAATTTTGGGCAGGAGGAGCTTTCTTCCCTCAAAAAACGTCAGAATGTCTCCAGGTCTTTGTCTTTTTCTCTGGCATCTGTCAGAGACATAAAACAATCACTTGAACTAGAAGATTGTTTCCTAGAAAATGCACCTGACGCGGTTGAACAACATGAAGATAATATGTCTGATTATGAATCTAAGGGCATCAGAATGTCCAACAAACAGGTATACATGGGTAGGCTTTGCTACGTAATGAAGGCTAGTGGAATGTCAATTTATCTTTGAATATTGAACCAATGTTTCTATTATTTTCATGCCTTGTTCCTTTAAGATATAATGAATTGAGAGCTTCTTTGTGATCAATCATTTGGTTTATTAGAGATAACTGTCCCAAGTAAAATGAAAAATGGTGATTATGCTGTTAGCTTCTCTGTGAGGGTGAGCCATGGTGAAATGGTTTATTAGAAACAATGTCTCCGCTTATAGGGATACTGTGTACATTTGGCCCTCCCAAGATCCCATGATAGTGGAAGTCAAGTGCACTGGCCTGCTTGTGGCTAAACTAACATACATCTACCATCAGTTTCCCAAACGAAAGTTATATAGTTGTTAGCATACTCATGAAGTGATCATATAGTTTTATTTCCTTCAAACCTTCATTTATTTATATTTTTATATTCATTCAAAATTATTTGTGGCTCAGTTAAAATCATTGGAGACAACTCTTGCTGGTGCTTTGAGAAGGGAACAGATGGCAGAAATTTCTATTAAGCAACTAGAAGCTGAAATTGAACAATTAAACCGTTTGGTATTTTTCTTGAGGTCTTCTTGCTATTGGAGTTCTATATTTTCTACTGTTTTCAGTCATTATCCATAAATCTGCTATCACTCAGGTTCGTCAAAGAGAGGAAGACACTAGGAGTTGCAAAATGATGCTTAGATTTCGTGAGGACAAAATTCATAGGTTGGAATCTAGACTTGCTGGTTCCATTCCTACAGACACATTTTTGCAGGAAGACAATAAAGCACTTTCTGATGAGATTCAGATACTTAAGAGCAAACTTGATCATAATCCTGAAGTCACTCGGTTTGCTGTAGAAAATATCAGGCTTCTAGACCAACTTAGAAGGTGATATATCTTTCCTTACAATGACTATGAAATATTCTCTCGTTCTAGTAGTTCCTTACAATTACTTGTACAGATATCAAGAATTCTATGAAGAAGGGGAGAGAGAGATTCTTTTGACTGAAGTATCTTCTTTGAGGGAACAGGTACTTTTGTTCGGAGAATTTAATGCTGAAATGATTTCCCCAGCTAGATTCCTTCTTTTTAAGATTCTATGACTGAAAACCCTTTCTTTATTCTGTAGTTGCTTCAATATCATGGAAGAATCTCCATACAGGACGATCTACATCATGACATTCAACCTCAGGTCAGTCTATAATTACCTGAAGCAGTTAATGATTTCCATTAATTGAACATTTCATGTCCTTGTTGCCTGTTAAAACAGCATGTATGCTGAAATTGTGTTTCTAACCCAGACTACAAGGGGATATATTTGTAGTAGTATGATATGGAATACAGTCATTATTAGAATAGTAATCACTTATGAACTCCTAAAATAGCCCTTTACTTAAAGCAGTAATTGACTGCTCATGTTTATGCTGAAATGCAATATATTTCTAACAGTTTTCATTTACCACTGGTGCAGAAAACTCAGTGCTCCAAGGAAGAAAATAAATCTGTTGCTCTAGAGGTTTTTTTCCTTCATAATAATTTAACCTTCTTTATTCTCCTCAAAAATAGTGATGTCTGATCACTTTTGTTCATGGATTGCAGCTAAGAAACACCCTTGATGAGTTACAGGAATGCAGGCGTAATTTAAATTCTTGCTTAGAGGAAAATGTGAAACTCAGCAGGTATGATTTCTGTACTCCTGTTGAAGTTTGTTGTATGCAATCAGATTGGAGCTTCAAATTTTGGCTATAAAAATCCTAATGTTTTTTGCATGGCATATTTATTCAGGGAAATTGATTCTCTTCACTCAATGTTAAGCAGCATAAATGCTAAAAAGGTAGTCTTATTATTCCAATTTAACATCTGTTTTTGTTCTTCACTATATTACTATATTGTATATAAATCAGTAAGACAAGGAGGATGTGAATGATTTTTGTGTGGAAGGCTTATGATGAATTTAATCTTGCGAATTATTTTGGACCTTATTTCATACACACTATGGTCTTTATCATCTACAAATTGATTGTTTTTTACCCCTTATTATGTATGACAGTTGTGTCATGTGAAATAATGTTTATTTTTATCATTATTGTTCTCAGGTTTCTACTAAAGGACCATTTAGTGAAGTTCAGGCAATTCCACAAACGGGGTTGGAGCATGAAACTCTGATGTTAAAACACACAGAAGATATTTTGAATTTGCAGCTGGAATTAGATATAATAAAGGTCATTTTAAAGGAAGAGAGGACTTCCCATGACATGTTGGAGGACCAAACCATGTGCTTAAATCAGGATATTTTAATGGCAAAAGAGAAGCTTGAGCAGACAAGGAAGCAATTAGAAGATGCAAATGATGAGCTGAAAGAGGCAAAATCGGTTATTGAAGCTCTAGAAACACAACAGATATTATCTATCAAAGAGATTGAAGAGATGAAGAACAAGAACAGCCATTACCTTGAGCTTATGGGGAAACAAGAGCATGAAATCATGACCTTGAAGAACCAGCTCGTCTCTAAAGAGTTTAGAGATAATTGGCCTTCAAATCATCCAGAGTTTCAAAATGAGTCCCCCTTACAGGTAAAACTCAGAAGGATGCATGATTCTCTTGAAAAAGCCAAGCAACTGAACACGTTGTACCAAAGTGATCGTGCATTCCAGATATCCAATGAGGAAGAGATGGATGAAATCCGTCGGCAGGCCGAGGCTGAAACTGCTGAGGTGATTGTCTGTATGCAAGAAGAACTTGCCCTGCTCCAGCATCAAGTTAATGACAGTCGTTTGAAGGAAATAGAAATGAAAGAGAGTATACTGCATCTGGAAACTGAATTGAAGGAGTTGCATGGAAAAATGCTTTCTACTATTGATGATAACCGGAGTTTAAAGGACGAGCTTGGCCAGAAAGATATAGAACTCATATCACTGGCTGAAGCATGGGAACTCCTAACCTCTGAGATGGAAGAGATTCTTGCTGATGGATGTCAGGCACTTGTTAATGCCTCTGATGAAGTAGGTCATATCAGCAATTCACTTTCACAGAAAAGGATCTGGATTTCTGAACAAGTTGGCATGATGGTTAGAAAAATTTCTGAAAAGGAATTATTACTTGATGAACTCAGAAGATGTTTGGAAGATGCAAGCAATAAAAGAAGTGATATGGAGTGTATGCTAAAGTCCTTAAGAAGTGCAGCATTAGTGATTACCGAATCCCACCAGAAGGAGTGTGCTGAGAAAGAAAAAGAAATTCTCCTACTGACCTCACAGCTGAGTGAAAAAACATCTACTGTGGCACAGCTGAAAGAGCAGTTGATGATGGCGGAAGATCATATCAGAAAAGCATCAAACTGTGCAACAGTGGCTTTTGTTGTTGTGAATAGATTGTCGGAAGTGAATCTTGGTTACCTTGATGATCTAAAGCAAAAGAGTATTCTACTTGGTGAGTTAGAAGAAACTGGTCAAAGGAAGGATGCCCTTGTCATTGACCAGTCCACTTCACTTGTTCAAGCAGAGCGGCAGATAACAGAGTTGAAGGAAAGATGTGATGAATTATGGCAGAAGCTGTCTGAGGAGCAAGAGCATTCTTGTGCTTTGGAGCAAAAGCTTGAAGATATTGAAAAGAGTGCCATTTCAAAGACAAGGGAGCAGCTAGTGACATTGCAAGATGGTGTCTCTTCAATCAAGTCATGCATGGCCACTTTTGCTGACCATTCAGAAAGTCTTGATGATAGAAATTCAGTGGATGCACACTATGGTGATATTGATGAACCAAGAGTAAGCTGATGCTGCTTTCTGATAGATTACTTTAGGTTATGTTACATTTACTTCATTCATGCCAGTGGTCTGTGAATGATTTTTATTTAGTATTTGCTATTTGGTATTGTTGCAGACAAGTTGTGAAACACATCAAAACAATGATTCAAATACCATTTCTGTTGAAGAACCTATACTTGACCAGGTTGACTTACCCTTTAACTTGGTCAAAAGTGGATACACTCCGAAGGACCCAAAATCAAGAAGAGATTGCAAGGATGTCCATGAAAGAGATTTGACCATTATTCTTTTGAGAAAAGAAATAAATTGTGCTCTTGAAAGCTTAAAACAAGTGGAATATGAGATGGCCAGATTACGTGAAGATAAAAAGGAAATGTCAATGAGTGAAAGGAAGAGCCGGCAAAACATAGAGTGCCTCACAAATCAGATACTTTTCCTGCAAGAAGCTATGAATCACTTTGAAGAGCAATCCAAAGTCAAGATTGAAGTACTCAGTCAAAAACTTAGAGACTTGGAAAAACCTCTGAAAGAAGCTGGGTCCAATTGGTGCCAAAGGAAAGAGGTACAGTGTTGAATCCCTGTTGCTGTTTTTTCTAAGAAAATTGTGTTTGCTTTATGTCATTCTTATTTGTTTTTCTTGTCATGGTTTTTCTGTAATCCAGTCATGCTGATAGACACTAGTTGACTCAATAGTGTTAGCATGTCCAACATTGCTAGGAATATGGCTCAAATACTTATTTTATGTCTTGGACAATCCTCTCTCCTTGAGTTAGCTTTTGAGGTTGAGTTAGGCTTGGTGCATTTTTGAATGAATTTAACATTCAAAAAATTCATGCTCACATGAGATTAAAGCTAGTTTTTGCTTTTTTTTCATTGCAGGCACTTGAACTTGAAGTTGGAGAGGCAAAGATCATTCAAGCTCAGAAAGCTCAAGAGACATCTTGTATTCTTGCAAAATTTGAAGAAGCACAAGATACTATGAGAGAAGCAGATATTATGATCAATGGATTGGTTATAGCTAATGAATCAATGAAGATTGATATCCAAAGACTGAAAGACAGAGAAATGATGCTACTCAGTGAGAAGGATGTATTAGTCAACAATATTGAAAGCTTACAAACTGTTGTTGATTTGAAGCATCAGGAGATAGAGGACCTTGTTGAATCAAGTCTAGTAGAAACAAGGGATCTAACTGTTAAATTGGATGATGTCATTAAAGACGTCCAATCGTCGATGACGGAAAATTTCATGTTTTTAGCTTGTGATTTAGAGTGCTTGAAGTCTCAATGTTTATATTCCACTAAGTTGATACAGCCATGGCTTGAGAAGATATGGTCTGAGATTGTTTTTAAGGATTGTGCCATGTCTGTGCTACATCTTTGTCACGTGGGTATTTTACTGGAAACAGTAACAGGGATGCATGCGGAAAATGGTTTACTTTCACATGGCTTGTGTGCATCAAACTCTGTCATAAGTGATTTGAAGGAACATAATTATAGGACAAAACAAGAGCTTGATATGTGTAGAGTCCTTAAAGGGAAACTGCTGGCTGACATCAAGAACAGTTTTGATCGCATTACAAAGAAAGAAGTTGAAGCTGGAGAGATCACCATCAAGCTCAACACTTTTGCGAAAAGCATATCAGACCTACAGCTTCAGGAGGAGATGATGTTGCAAAGGTCAAATGAAATGGGATCCCAACTTGCTAAGCTGATGAGGGAATTGGACATGAGTAATACAGATATTGTGACATCCCTTTTAGATCAAGAGAAACTACTGAAACAGAAAGTAGAGGACATTGAATCTCAAGCTGAATATTTTATGGCAGATTGGTATGCCAAAGACTTTGAGTCACTTATCCATGCTTCTGAATTAAAAAATATGTCATGGAGTATGGCTAATATGGAGCAGCATTTTGTCCAGTACTCTATATTAATTGAGCAACTGAAGAAAGAAACAATCTTTTCCCAATTAGAAACTGGGTTAGCACAACAAATTTTGATGGATAAGGAACTTGAAGTCTCCCTCTTAGAAAGAGAAGTTCAGCAGGCAAAAGTGGAAAGGAAGGACCTATTAACAGAATTGAACCAGAATGTCTCAAGGATTACAGGGATGAGTGAAGTAAACAAGACCCTTGAACAAAATATTAAGTTTCTAAAGGATGTTACTTGTTCTAATAATGCATTGAAGGGTGAATTCGTCAAGGTTAAGGAGGCAAAGGAAAGACTGCTGGATAAGTTTGTTGATCTAGAAGCTGATTATGATAAAGTAATTCGGGATGTCATAGAGAAGGATGTGGCTTCTGAATTTTCTTTCCAACATATTTCTTTTCTTGAACATCAAAACACAGAGTTAAAGAAAGGAAACTATATGTTGGAAAATTCATCTGGCAGACTTAAGAATGAACTGAGCCTGAAGGATTTGGAGTTAAATAGAATGCAGAGCTTACTGCAGGATGAGTTATCCAGAAAGGATGATGTCATAAAAGGACTGTTGTATGATCTGAGCTTACTGCAGGAATCTGCATCGAACAATAAAGACCAAAAAGATGAAATTGAAGCAATTGTGGCTGCGATGGAGGCATTGGAAGAGGAGCTTGCAGTCAAATCAGGTGAACTTGCTGGTGCTGTTGCAAAGTGTCAATTGCTTGAAGTTCAGTTGCAGGACAGATCAGACATAATTACAGCTCTTGAGTTGAATCTCTCAAAAGAATGCGAGGCTCTAAAGTTGCAAGTTAGCGAAAATCAAGAACTTAGCATTCATATTGAAGATGCCTTAGCAGCAAGAAAACTGGCTGAGGATGAGGTAACAGAAAGAACAAAGATAACTGAGAGTTTAGAAGATGAAATTCTGGAAATGAGCAGTGTTATTAAAAACCTGAGTAGTGATGTGGATGAACTCACTATTGAGAGGGATCAGCTTCAGGGTCAAGTAATTTGCCTCAAAAACAGGCTTGAAAAAGCTGAAGCTGAAGCTGATGCTAATGAAGCAATTGCTCAAGAAGCTAAGAAGGTAATGGCTTTATCTATTAGTTAATAATGCAGCATTTTTTCTTCCTTGACATGATTACCGAATTATCCATGACTTGACATGAAAAACTTTGTTATGTAGTATCATGCCTTCGGGAGTTGTATCTTCAACAGTTCGAGCATGTCAATACTTATTTATTTATTATCATGTGATATAGCAAAGCCACATAAGAGTTCTCGAGATTAGTTAATGAGCTAAATGAAGCAAAACATGTACAATTACGATTTTGATTGCCTAACATTAAATGTTTGACCTTTGAAAAATAATTTTTGAATGCTCAGTGATTTGCTTCTGCACCAGGAATAAGCTCAGCGGTCAAAGGAAAGAATGGTGAACATGCAGCATGATTTCTTTCTTGTTTTATTCCATCTGAAATTTGTTGCAATAATTACAGGTGGCAGAATCAAGAAAAATTTATGCTGAAGACAAGGAAGAGGAGGTAAAACTTCTAGAGAGATCAATTGAAGAGCTGGAAAGTACTGTAAATGTACTAGAAAATAAAGTGAGTTGTCATTTTTCTGGTGATATTTGATAAGAAGCTTTGTCTACCTTCCTAGGTATCACTCATAATTATTTTGTTCAGGTTGACATCATTAAAGGAGAAGCAGAACGACAGCGGCTGCAAAGAGAAGATCTAGAGTTGGAGCTAGACACATTAAAAGATCAGATGCAAAATGTCAGCAATGTTGATGGTGACATGAGAAGGTCTGGACCATTTATTCCCAACTATATGCCATTTTTGTGTATACAAGGCTCCTTTATCATAGGCATATGCAGATCTACTGTACCATCTATAAATTTACAAGTATAAAATATTTTTCTATTTCTATTTCAATTCCTGTAGGTTTTTGGATGATAAAGAGAAAAGCCTCAATGAAGCCCTAAATCACATACAGGTTCTTAAGAGAGAGATGTCAGGAAAGGATGCAGAGGTAGGATTTTTAAAACATGTCTAATTGTGTCTCTTGGATTGAAGTTTCTGATAACAGATAAAAATTCAATTTCTTTTTCTTTTTGTCTCTGACAGATTCAACAAATGAAAGCTCATATTTCAGAGCTAAATTTGCATGCTGAAGCACAAGCCAAAGAGTACAAGCAGAAAGTTAGTAATTGTATTGAATAAATTGTTCTTGGGTGTTATTAGTTTTAGTGTATAGGTCAGCAGTACCTACTATGCACGTATATATCAGTCTTGAATTCTTTCTTTACAGACTATTTATTGTTCTATTATATTATGTCGTTATTTAAAATCAGTTCAAAGCATTGGAAGCCATGGCTGAGCAAGTCAAACCTGAGGGCCTTTCTAGTCATTCCATCAGTGCTTTGCCAAGCAAGTCTGAGAAGAATGCCACCAAGTCTCGAGGATCTGGTTCTCCTTTCAAATGCATTGGGTTGGGCATGACACAACAGCTAAAATATGAGAAGATTGAAGAGCTGGCTGCTGCAAGACAGCGCATTGAAGAACT
This sequence comes from Hylodesmum podocarpum, assembly GCA_026586105.1. NCBI lineage: Eukaryota > Viridiplantae > Streptophyta > Magnoliopsida > Fabales > Fabaceae > Hylodesmum > Hylodesmum podocarpum. The sequence continues at coordinate 2,152,334 of JALJEV010000638.1, forward strand.
GGAAGCCCAGGCAGCTTGTCGACAGAAAGAGGTTGACTTTTCTCTTCAGCTGTATATTCTACAATAGTTGGCTTTTGCTTTATGGGGCTCAAAATATTTCTTCCTTTTCCTTGTCCAGTTATTTGCACTGAATGCCAAATTAGCATCTGCCGAGAGCATGACCCATGATGTAATTCGAGACTTACTTGGAGTAAAGTTGGATATGAGCACTTGTGTGGTAAACACATCTACTTTTAGTGATTTCTCTTGGCATGTCTTTGTGCTTCCATATTTCATGTTCGGGATACGTAGAGGAAAACTGAAATTTCGTCTTATCATTGTTTTGAAAGAAAATTATGCATTTACAATTAATAGGGGTATATATGTTAGAACAGGGATCATTCCCATAAAAGAAAGGGAGAAATATAGATGACGTAATAAAGTGTTTTTACGATTTAATTTCCTTGTAGTCACTATTGGATAATGAGCAAGCGCAGGAGATTACAGAGAAAGCTAAATTTCTTACTCTAGAGCCTGAAGACAAGGTAGTTACTCTAAACTAGATTGTGCCGTTATTATGCTGGAGCATAGTTAAGCTGAATTCCCTGTTCATTTCTGGAATAGGAGGTTATTAAACTAAAGAAGCAGCTGAATGAATTCATTGAAGAGAGACAGGGGTAATTGAATTTCTGACTTTTTTTTTATTAGCTTTTCTTTCATATACACAGAATGCTTATGATTCTGAATCCCTACCTGTTAGATGGCTCCAAGAAATGGATAGGAAACAAGCGGAATTGGTAGCTGTACAAATTGCATTGGAAAATCTTCGGCAGCGAGACCAGTTACTAAAAACTGAAAATGAAATGCTGAAGGTAGAATATTGAACTTTCTTTCTCTGTTTCCTTTCGTTTCTAATTGGCGAGCCTTGCTGCATTCATTTTGTGCAGATCGAAAATGCAAGTAAGAAGAATAAAATAGTGGAACTAGAGGATGAAATGAAGAAGTTGTCAGGTCAGCAAAATCTTCAGCAGCGAATTCATCATCATGCTAAAATTAAGGTAAACTGCCATCACTTTCCTCAAGGTTCAAGTAGATGTTTTTGCTTACCACGTTCTTTTTGCAGCACTATATTTCATACTATTGACAACATATTGAATCCAAATAATAATCCTAAACTCTCTAAATGTATAACTGATGGTGGAGTTATGCAACAGGAGGAAAATAACAAGTTAAAGATACAGAACGAAGAACTCAGCGGAAAGCTACGGAGGGCGGAGATCTTCCTTTCCCGTGTCAAAGAAGACTATGCTCGACTTCGTGCCTCCTCTGCTGGGGTGAAAACAAGTATTGATTTTGATGAGGAACAACGTCTGATGATAAAGCTGAAGGTTGGTTACCCCAGAAGTAACGTGTTATACTATTCTAAGTAGTTAATTATAATGTTAATCTAAAACATTTGAGTGAATAATGCTATGCCACAGGCGATCGAAGAAGAGAAAGTACAATTAGCACAGCAATTACTGAGATTGTCCACTAATGTTCTAAAGGTTAGGACAATGATTTATGCTTCTCGCTCTGCCCCACTCAATAATAAACATGTGTTTGGATAAATACTAATTATCATTTATGCTTTACTTTCAGGTGGCTGGAATAGCAAGACCAACATCGGATGTAAATCCTTCTATGGCTGAGGAAGCCCTAGAGGAGCTTAAGAATAGGATAACTTCTCTAGAAATGGAGCAACAAGATTTGAAGTTTAAGGTGAGCACACAATACACAGAATAATTCGATTGAGAAGCCTTATTCTATATCGGTTTTTAAAGTATTTGATGCTAACTTACACAGAATAAAATTATTAAGGAAAAGATTCGATTATCTGAGCTTAAGCCACAAACTTCTCCTTTGAACTCGAGATCTGAGGAGAAGCGTCTTACTCCAACCAGGGCATCACAAGCTCCATTCCTCTCCAGTTTTGATAGATAGTGAGCGTGCTATTTATTTTGTTGTGGTTTGCCATTCATGTTATTCTTTGATTAAAGTGTAAATAACATGTATGTAGTTCACGTTGTAAATAATCTTTGTGCACAATTTTCAGAAAGCGACTTCAAATGAGAAATTATTTTTCTTGAGATTGTAAGTTTTAGTGTAGTTAATAAGTGCTGGGTAATTTTCAAATTATTGAAATTTTGTATATTAAAATATTATTAAACAAGCTTCACTCTAATCTGGATGTATTAAGAGAGAATAAGGAGAAATGAGTCTACTTTAATACACTTCTACAAGTATGGTACGCAAAATAGACCTTAATTGATTTAAGTAGTTATTTCGGTATGACTTAGTACGAATTGGGTTTGAGTCTTGAAATGGTGACTAGGTGGGTGAAAATAGCCCGGTTGTTCTGGTTGGGTTACGCGATCCAATTTTTTTTATCCTGTTTCTTTCTTCTTTTATTTCTAGTTAAATTTCCAAAATTTTAATCATTTGTAATTTAAATGCAACATACTAATTAGTATATATATATATATATATATATATATAATATACTATTGTAAAATATCAATATTTAAAACTCTTTATACTATATAATTATATTCAATGGAGTTTTTTTTTTATTCAATGGAGATTATAAATTATTTAATTTTTTAAACATAGATCATAAGGGTGATCAATGAACCGGAATTTTTTAAATTAAGTCCATGTCCAAATTATATCCATTTATATGGATTGGATTTAAAATCCATATCCAATTTTTTTTCTTAAAGCAATCCAGATTTCTTAAAACTAGTTTAAAAACCGGTTTAAATCCAATTTAAAGTAAAAACTAGTTTTAAAACATAAACAAATTTTATACTATAAATTTTTATTTAAATTGAAAAATAATTTTTAAAATTGTGCTTTTACAACATGACAAGGATTTTTTAAAAATAATATTTTTAAAGAGAAAAATATATTTAGTTTATTAACTAATATTATTTATCGAATAATTATTATCATTTTGTCTAATTTATATAATAAACTTTTTTTTCATTAGATTATATAATTAATTTATTTAATTTTTATATCTTATTAGTATTATTTAAATTATCTTTATTATTATTTTCATTTAATAATTTAATCTTGTATATAAATTATTACAACAATAATTTAAACAGTAAGGTGTATCTATTACCAAATTTAATATTAAAAAATTAGAAATCTCCAGAAAAAAAAATTAATTAAATTAATTTTTCAGTTATAATAACACAATTTCACTTTGAAGTTACTTTGAAGTTTTATGCATGTATGCCATGATAAAAGATCCATAACTGGTTTGCAAAAAAAAAAAAAAACAAGAGACACGGAGGTCCAAAACTGGTTGCAGAAAAGAAAGGAGATTTGAGTGAAATTGGATCTTATTTAACATCTGCAACTGTTTTTCTGGAAAAAATATATCCAAATCCAAATGATTCATGGAGAATGATTTAGATAAAAACTTAATCTAACAAATTGAATTTAAATCAGATCAGACTAAATTGGATATAGACAGATTAAATGGACTTTTTCTCAGCCCTAATAGACTGCGTTACGTAGGTTAAGTAGTAACTCACTGATATCTAGCCCAATATCTTGATTTAGTTGATGGGAACGAGTCACATAACATTGAGAAAATAATAATATTTATGTAAATAATTAAAAGTAAAAATAAGAAATAAAAGTAAAACATTTTTTCATATCATCAAATGTGATTATGAATAAACATTATGCGAAAAAAAATAAAAAATATCTTGTTAATTGGTTGGATAATGAGATTGAAATGAACGTGGGGAATACCCGCTTCAATTTTTTTTTACGGTTAAATTCAAATTTGTCTTACTCTTTTAAGATTAGGCAAATGCGAGTTATAACACTTTAAAAAATTTTCCTTTGTTTTGATAACATGTTTGTGTGATTTAAGTATATTAACTATATTGGTATGTATTTTAAAACCACATTTCAAGTTAGAGAGTTATTAAAATTAATTCTAGTTTTAAATTCTACTATCTTAGAAATTCTAGAGAATTTAACCCAAGGTCCCATGCCACTACATTATTTCCACAAAACTTTTGAAGAAACTCTAACAATCTTTTGGATACTCCCCATTTTATGATAGGTTAACTTGGAACTTAATGTAAAACTCTTACATTGATTTCTAAAGTTCTCGTAAGATTAAAAATTTACATTATGGCCAATTTTACTGGAACAACTCAACCAAACAGAAACTTATACTTTACTCCTTAATCAAATACTTAGAATTTCTCAAAGAAAAAGGGCAAAACTTATAATTTGAACATTTCCTAAAATTAACCTGTTCCACCGTCATCATATATCCATCATATCCATCATCTAATTACAACAGTCCATGAGATTCACAAAACATCCAAATACATTATATAACATTCAATGATTCACAGTCACATCTCTTCAGTTCAAAACTCATACTAATGTTCTTTCTTTACCAAAAGACCACATTCAACATAATCTTGAATTGAAACACAAATGTCAATAACAACTAAATCACACAAGAGTTCTCAAGTAACAGATTTCCTATTACTCTTTGAAACATGCTTTTAACACAATCTAACAGACTCAAGATCCTGAACCATTATACACAGGGATAAAAAAAAATCAAGAAAACTTGCATTGATCACTTAAATTGGGTAAGTCTCCAATCGTACGATCCAAAGGACAACAACAATAAGAAAAACCCTCTCTTTATCTCAATTTATACTCAAAAATAAAATAAATATTAAATTAATATCTCTTTCAAAATCTAATCCCATATTCATAATCAAGGCATAACCAAAATCACGAATATATAATTAATTTCACTAATAAGAAACTTTCCCACAATATTATAAATTAAACTAAAGCCCTAATTTTAAAAGTGGGGAGAAATAAGATCTCAAAACATATCTCTTTCAAATTCTTATTATATATATATATATATATATATATATATATATATATATATATATATATGATCGCAAAGATGTAATTAATTTTATAAAGAGATAACTTCCTTCGTGACCTTAGAAGTCAAATTGAGCTTATTTTATCCAATTAAAAGCCATAAAGAATATTTTAATCGGTTAAAACTTACATGTGCATAAAGATAGAAAAGAAATTGAGAAGAAAAGGGGTTTTAAAACGGTCTCCAAAACACACCCTGCACCTCTATCGATAGAGGTTTACAACCCCTTTAATGCTTGAGCGAACTGCTCTAATAAAAGTGAGAGGCTCCAATTTCATTAGTGGCCATGAAAACACCATTCGCTTTAGGAATGGTGGCTTACTCGAGCGAATGGGTAAGAATTTGCACTTGAGTAAGAATTGCATCACTTGAGCGACCGGGTAAGAATTCTCACTTGAATGAAAATTGTCTTACTTGAGCGAGAGATTCTAGACACAAACACTTTCAAAGGCTTAAAAACTTGCAAATCTTAATATAATGTCACTCACATACCTTCACATATGTACCAAACACATATAATTGAGCCTCAAGCTTGACCAAACACAAACTTAAGTTCCTAAACACATCCATGCACGTACAAACAAAGAAGATTTTAAAGCTCGAAATTTTGGGGTGTTATAAGTTCTATTTTGTAGTCATCACAACTCTAACGATTGATACCCAACAACTTTCACAGGGTTTTCATAGAGAATAATGTAGAGTTCCTTCAACGTGACACTCGATACGTGGTAGAGAAAGAATGCATACATCTCTAATGCATACCCTTAACCTTTTACTAACAAACTTCTTTTACTCAAAATAACATTTCATATACTCATACACAATGACTGTTATCATATTATAACTCGAAATCATGAATACCTCCATAGTTTAGGGTTCACAAGGTAATATGTACACTCATTCTCGTTACAAACAAATTCTTACTTTACACAACAACAAATGACTCTTTGCATAAGAAGTTCATTCTAACACTAGAGTATTTTACTCCAGTAACATTACAACACAAATCTACTAATTATTATGCATTATATTTATTTTAATAACAATCATCTAGATACTTAAAAATATATTGAGATTTAACATTTATCTTCAAAATGTTAATAATATGTAGTTAGTATTATCATCCATGTACTTAAAGATACATCGAGATTTAACATTTATCTTCTACATGTTAATTCCCAATTAATTGATCATGTTATGGAGATATTTGTTAGATTGAAGAAAAGATTAACCCTTTGTTTTGCCTTGTTTATGATTAGGTCCTAAAGTTGTAGTTTCATGATTTTCATTTCAATGCATATTTTATCGAGTTTTTGTTTACAAGAGAAGGAAAGAATCAGCTTATAAATCATAAAATTTGTTTTTACACGACTATCGTCAAAATGAGTTTAGCATATAGAATAAGACTAATTCATATCATTAATAAAGTAATAAGAATAATTCATTAACAAGGTAGAAAATTTTCAAGTAAAAACAAGTGTATTAATTATTAGTTTTTGTTAGTAGTAAGGATTGGAGTCGCGACTTTCCTCTCCCATTTCTCAAGTCCCTTTTCCATTCATCAGACCAACTTATCACTCCTGTTTTATTGTTATGCTAAGATATTCTTATTATACATCAACAGACATGTGTGAAAGATCACAGGTAAGTAAGTTTTAGAGATGGCGAGTGTCACATTCACACCTAAAAAAATTTTATTTTATAATTAAATTATTTTACAAATTCAAAATAGATGATAGTTAAGAAATTGATCGAGCTAGCTATAAATGACAGACGACAACAAATTGTTCACAAAATTTGGAATATTTTAGAAATGCTGAAAATTAGTTTTGAATAAATTAAAAATGATAAAGGAAGCTCCCTGTGAAAGACAAAACTTCAATATATTTTGTAGTTACTTTTAGTATTATTCTATAATTAGAATGAATTTTATTCTATCAACATAAATTATAGAACTTGTTCTTGGTAAAATCTGGAAGGGGCCGAGGTGAGATCGGCCTCTGTAAGATGGGGTGACGAGAGGATTGATATCCTCCCTTTGTAAATAAATTCGTCTCTTCTTTTCGAGTATGTTTTTTATTATTGATTATTCATTGACCCCTCGCTTTGCTTAGTCCGTCGTATTTATAGAGTTATTTTTAGGGTTTTCTCCATGGATCTCGCAAAGGGTAGTTACAGGTCCATTAATCTAGAAGTTCCTCTTTTTAAGGAGTTATTATGGTTGAGGTCCGAGCAGATAGGAGAAGTGAGCTCTCCAACTCAGCCCGGTACACCAGCCCCCCGAGCTCGAAGCCCAGACTTGTGATTTGAGTTCGTTTTATCTGGCCGAAGACCGAGGTCGATCAGGTATGTGAAACGGTTGATATTCATGTCTCAATTTTTGAAATAGTTGGCAGTTGTAGGCCATGATTACACATGGGTAATTGTATTTTGGACGTTTTGCCTTCCTTTGAGTTCCTTTAACTGCCCGAAACGGTTTTCTGCTCTATAAATACCAGTCCTTTTGTTTCTTCATTTCTTGCTTCTTGTGAACTGTCTTGATCTTTTGCTTCCTTGCCCACAGTACCTCGCCTCTCATTCTTCTCCTCCCTCCATATTTCACAGTCCTTCCTCAGCATTCGTTCTATTTTCCTCTCGTTTGCTTCCCCACTTCCTAGGTATGTCTTCTTCATCTCTATCCGCCGCGACTCGCAGTTCTGATAGCTTGATTGTAGTGTCTCATGAAACTGCTTCAGTTGAGACTACAACTTGTTCAGCGGAGTCACCCTCTCGAGACGTTCTCTTTGCTTAGGAAACTGTCACGATGCCCATGCCTGCTGGGGCCTCCCCTGATGAGGCCGAGCATGAGGTGGAAGCGTCTTCCCGTAAGGGAAAGAGCTGAGCTCCCGTTGCCAGAGCAACCGAGACTCCTCGGCGGCGCCGTGCGGGCACTCCTGGAAAGGACGATGAAGCTCATTCTCGTCGTGATCCTCTGGGGGCAGCCGAGCCCGACTTCTCTTGGTTATCGGCTGTAGTTTCGAATCAGGAGTCTATGTACAACGACCTTCAGAAGTTAGGCCGAGTCATAGAATCCTGTAATATGGTCCGTTCACGTTATGTGGATGTTGTTGAGTTCAGAGCCGCAACGACCTCTCACCGAGTGCACCAGAGAATTTTTGTTAATTGTCGTCCTGCCGTTTCCGTGTACGAATATATGGTGGGCGAGTTTAGCATAGAATTTCCATTAACGCGATGTGAGAGCGAAGTGCTCTCTTTTTTAAACATCGCCCCTAGTCAACTCCACCCCAATAGTTGGGCTTTTCTTCGAGCTTTCCAGCTTATTTGTCAGCTGTTAGGTATGAAGGCGACTTTTAGGTCTTTTCTTTATTTTTTCCAACTAAAATATGGCAACAAGGTCGGTTGGGCCTCCCTTAGTAGTTCCCCACAGGTCGGGGGGTCCCTTTTGAGCTTATATGCTTCGTCCTTTAAAAATTTTAAGCATCGGTATTTTTGGTTGATTCCGACCATGGATGAGACTTTCCGAAACATGTTTTATAATAAAGGAGACGCCTCTTTTAAATTTCCTCTTCACCTGGTGCCTTCCCATAAATATAATTCCATTCCCCGAGGCGAGCTGAACTCGGTAGATTTAAACATTATAAATGTTCTTTCTCGACTTCCTCGGCCACTCAATACCCGAGCCTTAGTACATTCTGCTAAGGACAAAGATCCAAAGGGTAAATTTATAGGTAATCATCAATAATTTATTTTCCTGTGATCATACATTGGTCTCCTGACTTTTTACTTTCTGTGCAGAGTACATGGCTAGCAACGTTGATCTGACAGCCATCCTTAAGAATCCTAAGTTTGCCAGGGGACGACCTGGAGGAGGTGGGCGCATACGAGTTCCTGTTCCAGAGGGGCCGAGCGCGCCGGTCGCTCCTACCAATAATATTCCTCAGCCTCCACCTCGACCTTCACCGGCCAAGAGGGCTCGGGCCAGTTCTCCGACCCTAATGGAGACCGACTTCTTAAACACCGCTGATGTGACCCCTTCTTCATCTCATCCTCCTCCCACACCCCCGCCCCAACAATCAAACTTTGTGCTGTTAGGCCGAGCAGATCTTCCCCCAGGGGTAAGTTGGGTGGGAACAGAAGGCGATGACGTTCGCGTGGAAGGGATTCATGCTCAGGTCGGTCCTGGAGAATCTATGTGGGGTCCCGACTTCGGGGCTAAAGATGTGCGTATGGGGGATCCCTTTCCTCGTCCTTATGACGTCGCCTTTCTGAACGCTGTCGGGATCGACAAGAGTATTGAAGGGATGGAAGTGATGTTAGCCCGGGCTCTCGCTATAGCCTGCCATACCAAACAATGGACCTTTCGTCAACAGGTGGACATGACTGCTCACGCTACCGAGGTGAATGCTCAATTATCAGCCATGGCCACTGAGGTTTCTCAGGCAAATCGGGCTAGGGAGGAGGCCGAGCTCAATGTTGCGGCCTTGAGTGCTGAAATGGAGAAGATGCGTCTTACCATGAAGCATCTGGAGGATAAGGTCGAGTTGACCGGGGCTCGGGCCAACGAAGCCGAAGACAAGGTCAAGGTAAGGGAGAAGGAGCTGAAGTTGACAAGTGACCGCCTAGGTCAAGCCGAGTCAAATCTTGCTGCCAAAGAGGGGGAGGTCGAGGCTCTACAAGGAGCAGTGGCCAAAAGTTTCTATGGTGGATTCGACGCGGCTTTGCGCCAAGCTCGGTACTTCGTGCCTGATCTCGCTGAAGATTCCTTTGATTATCTAAAGGATGTGAAGGACGGTCAGTTGGTAGACTGAGATTGATTTGTATTGAGGGCAATGTACCCCTTGTTATCTTTTGCTTTGTAATTTTATTTTACTTTGTAATTTTGTAGAATCGTGGACCAATATATTCGATCCATTCCTTTCGTTGCTTATACCTTTGTGCAACTTTTTGTTTATTTCGGTATGCTGCCCTTCTTACAATATTGTCGATCCAAGATCATTAAGGGAACTCGAAGTTCCATAACTCGGGTGAGGCCGAGTACCCATTTGGGAACTCGAAGTTCCTTAACTCGGGTGAGGCCGAGTACCGATGAGGGAACTCTAGGTTCCGTAACTCGGGTGAGGCCGAGTACCAATGAGGGAACTCGAAGTTCCTCAACTCGGGTGAGGCCGAGTACCAATGAGGGAACTCAAAGTTCCTCAACTCGGGTGAGGCCGAGTACCAATGAGGGAACTCGAAGCTCCTTAACTCGGATGAGGCCGAGTACCAATGAGGGAACTCGAAGTTCCTTAACTCGGGTGAGGCCGAGTACCAATGAGGAAACTCGAAGCTCCTTAACTCGGGTGAGGCCGAGTACCAATGAGGGAACTCGAGGTTCCTAGTGATCTTCGATAATAAATAAGTAAAAATCAGACTTTATTGATGGCCTTCAACGATGCCTCATTAAAAAACTCAGCCGGTAAAACCCTCCTTAGGGAAAAAACCTGATCTGAGGAAAAAGAGTACAACGACCTTACAATTATAGAGTTAAAAAATTCAAATTACAAATTCCTACTTAAATTAACTGAAATAAGTCTTCAAGTGTGTGGCGTTCCAAGTATTGGGCAGAGGTCGGCCGCTCAATTCTTGCAGCCTGTATGAGCCGTTGCCTAGGCTGTCCACGACGGAAGGGAGTTTCTTGAGTGGATGACTGGGGAGTGCAGTGATAGCCCCATAATATGCTCGGTATTTCTTCGGCCCAGGAACCCTTTGCTTGACCAATTTTTCTTTTCAACTCATTCAGGATGACTTTATTAGCAGCCTCAGCTTGGCCGTTTGTTTGTGGGTGCTCGACGGACGAGGTTCGATGTAGGATACCGAGGTCGGTCAAGAAGGAATGGAAGGTCTTGTTAGTGAACTGTCGACCGTTGTCTGTCACAATCGTATGAGGAATTCCGTGCCGGCAAATAATATGCTTCCATGTAAATTGTTGAACTTGCCTTGCTGAGATCTTGGCGACTGGCTCTGCTTCAATCCCTTTCGTGAAGTAATCCACTGCGACTATCAGAAATTTAGCTTGTCTTATGGCTGGGGGAAAGGGGCCGAGGATGTCCATCCCCCATAATGCGAACGGCCATGGGGAGACTATGCTCTGCAGGGTGGTCGGTGGCAGAGAAGGTAGGGAGCCGTGCTCTTGACATTTCTTACAAGCTCGGGTGAAGCGCTTAGCATCCTCTTTGAGTGTCGGCCAGTAATATCCAGCTCGGATTATTCTTGCTGCCATACTTCGGGCGCCCGAGTGCATTCCACATACACCATTGTGCAACTCGGCCATAACATACTAAGCTTGATCTTTGGCCAAACATTTGAGCAAAGGGGAGGAAAAACCGCGCTTGTACAGTTCCTGATTTTGTATGATATAGAACGACGCTTGCCGACGTAGTCGTCGGGCTTCACTAGGCTCGGCTGGTGTAGTCCCATCGCGAAGGTAGGTGATTATGGGTGTCATCCATGAGCCTGGCTCGTCGGTTAATGCATGTACCTCGTCCCTATCTCAGCTAGGAGCCGTTAATATTTCTTGGATGATAGAATGGTGCTGTCCTCCAATCCGTGAGCTCGCCAATTTGGACAAGAGGTCGGCTTGGTCATTTTGTTATCGTGGTACATGAGTTATTTCGAATTTGTCGAAGTGTGCTAGGCAATTCTTTACCCGATGATAATATTGTTGAAGTAATGGCTTTTTAGCTTGGAACTCGTCATTCACCTGTGACGTGATGAGCTGGGAGTCACTGGAGCATCGTAGGCGTCGCGCGCCCATGTCTCGTGCTAATCTTAGACCGGCTAAGAGGGTTTCATACTCGGCCTGATTATTGGAGGCCACAAATGAAAAACGTATGGCTTGTTCTAATATCAAGCCATCGGGTCCTTCTAACAAGACTCCAGCTCCACTCCCCTTCTTATTTGAAGAACCATCTATCCGCAGGGTCTACCATGTATCCCTGTCGCCGATGTCGGGGAGCTCGGTGAGGAAATCGGCCAAGAACTGGGCCTTCATCGAACCTCTCGGCTCGTAAACGAGTCCGAACTTAGATAACTCTACCGACCAAGCGGTCATCTTCCCCGCCAGGTCGGGTCGCTGGAGGATTTGACGGATAAGGTGATTGGTGCGTATGATTATGTCATGACTTCGGAAGTAATGGCGGAGTCGTCTGGCTGTGAAGACCAGGCTAAGAATCAACTTCTCAACTGTTTGATAGCGTGTTTCCGCAGGTTGTAACGTCTGACTTACGAAGTAGATCGGCGTCTGTATCTTATCTACTTCTTTTACCAAGACCGAACTCAACGTATTGTTGGAAACCGCCAAGTATATGTATAAGGGTAAGCCCGGCAGAGGACTACTCAATGTTGGGATGGCCGATATTCTCTCACGTAGGCCTGCAAAGGCGGCGGCACACTCTTCGTTCCATTCAAATTTCTTTGACTGTTTTAATAATCGGAATAAGGGTTTACTATATTCTGCCAGCTTCGGTAAGAACCGAGATAGTGCAAGTCGTCCATTCAAGCGTTGAAGATCTTTAAGACAGGTCGGACTCGGCATGGAGAGGATCGCTTCTCACTTATCTGGATTCGCTTCGATCCTCTTCTGGGAGATCATAAATCCAAGAAATTTTCCCCCTCCCACTCCGAAGGCACATTTTTCTAGGTTAAGACGGATTCGGTGACGTCGGATCTCGGCAAACATCTCTTGTAGATCGAGGGGGTGAGCTTCTCGAGAAGTGGATTTAACCACCATGTCATCGACGTACACTTCCATGTTTTTCCCGATCTGTTTTTTAAACACTTTATCCATCAATCTTTGATAGGTGGCCCCTGCATTCTTCAGACCAAAGGGCATGGCCTGGTAACAATAGTTGGTCGTGGCTGACATAAAGGCTGTCTTCGGCTCATCCGGGGGATACATCGGTATCTGATTATATCCTGAATACGCGTCAAGGAAACTGAAAACCTCGTACCCGGCCGTGCTGTCTACTAATCGATCTATACTCGGTAGCGGATAAGTATCTTTCAGGCAAGCTTTATTTAGATCAGTGTAATCAGTGCACATTCTCCATTTCCCGTTTGACTTTCTAACCATGACGACATTAGCGAGCCACATGGTGTATATGATTTCCCGAATGAAGCCAGCCTCCAATAACTTCGTCACCTCCTTTTGTACTATAGCCTTGCGCTCCTCGCCCAACTTCCGTTTCTTTTGGGAGATCGGTTTAGCATGAGGGAATAAAGATAACTTATGGCACATAAGGTCGGGATCGACACCCGGCATATCTGACGGCTTCCATGCAAAAAGATCGGCATTATCTTTGAGGGTTTGAATCACTTGTTCCAGAACCGGGTCGATCAAGGATGAACCGATTTTGGTTATCTGACTGGATTGGGAGCCGAACTTCAGATCTACTAACGGCTCTGAGAAGGAGGGACGCTCCTCCTTAAACTCAATTCTGGGATCCATGTCGAATTCTTCATCTTCGGTCAGCTGGACCAAGCATATATTCGTAGGCCTCGATTTATCATTTTCGTCAAAAGATCGGATTGTATAGGGGGTAACCTTCAAACTTCTAGCATAACATACTCGAGCTACCTTAGGATCGGCTTTGATGGTGACAATTTGATGGCCACCATCGGGAAACTTCATGGCCATATGTGGGGTCGACACCACTGCTCTGAGTTGATTAAGAGTGCGTCTCCCAATGATGACGTTGTATGATGTGTCGGCGTCTATCAAGATGTACTTCACATTGATTGTCCGATAAGCATTGCTTCCCCCAAAGGTCGTGAGGAGCTCTACATAACTTCGGGCGTAAACCCTTTCGCCAGCAAAACCGAGCAACGGCTCGGGATGTGGCAGAATGATGGAATCAGGTAATTCCAATTGTTTGAACACCGACCAGTAAAGGACGTCTGCTGAGCTCCCCTGGTCTATTAGCACCTTCCGTACACGCCAATTGGCAATTGTAGCCGAGATTACCATCGGGTCGGTGTGGTCGGGATCGTCCGTGCTAAAGTCGGAATCAGAAAAGGTGATAGTGGGGAGTGACCTTTTCCTGGAGAGCTCTACGTGGTTGACGCTTCGAGTACCTTTTCCTTGCCGAGGAGTATGCTCCTCCCCCAAGAATCCGCCCGCGATGCTATTGATAGTTCCACGTACCTGATCAGGGTTTTGGTCGGGCTCTCGTTTACGATCTTGTTCCTTCCGTTTCTTCCACGGACGTCGGTCCTCTTTACTCTCCTCTCGACGATGAGGTGTGTAATCGTTATTCAGATCACGTCGGCTCTGCTCACCCTGAATGAAGCGACGTAATTCCCCACTGCGAACCAGTTTTCTATGATATCACGTACATTCCTGCACTGCTCGGTGGTGTGACCTTGATTCTGATGATAGACACATCTCCTGTTGGGGTCGGCATTCCTCGGCGTTGGGGACGGTGAGGGTGGTCGTACCAAGTCCAAGGCGTAGACTTCTCGGAGGATTTTGTCTCTGGGTGAATTCAGTGCGGTATACGAGGTATATCGGGTTTTGTTGTTATCGGATCTCCGGGTAGACTTCTCGTTCGTTTTGACCGACTCTCGTCGATCTCGATCCTCGGCTCGACGCTTAGCCTCTGTGTTCTCCTCTATAGCCATAAATCTGGCCGCCCTCTTCCTTAGTTCGTTCATATCCACACGCGGCTCTGCAAATAGTGACTTCGAGAAGTCGTTCGATCTAAGCCCGACTTGAATGGTTTGTAACGCTACCGCCGGGTGAAGATCGGGAATCGCTCGGCTTGCTTCCGCAAATCGTGCCATATAGTCATGCAGAGATTCTCTTTCCTTTTGGACCAAATGATACAGGGTAATGGTGGTTGCAGGGGTCGGTTTGGCATCGGCAAACCAAGCTTGAAAATGGTCGCAAAACGCCGCGAATAAGCTTATCGACTTGGCGGGCATCGAGTAGTACCAGTTCAGGGCGGTTCCTTTAAAGGTTGTCGGGAAAATTCTGCAAAGGACACGGTCATCTTTGGTATGGTTTAGAGCTTGGGTGAGGAAGGCTTGAACATGGGTGGTCGGGCAGGTTGTGCCATCATACTTATCGTGGGCCGACCACCTCCATGATTCCGGCACGCTCACATCCATGATGTTTGTAGTGAATGGGGTGAGGGCGACCAAGGCGTCATAACCACAACCTCGGGGCGGCGGGCATAGATCCGAGAAAGGTTGGGCTTGGGACGATTGACGGCGGGGGGAAGATTGGTCCTCTGGGTTATTCTCTCCTGTGTATCGACGGTGGGAACCCCCTACATGCGAGTGGGAGCGAGTGGGATCAGTGCGTCTAGAGTTTTCTTCTTCATGTGTGCTAGGCGGATTTCGGTTAGCGTTTGCGAGAACTTTTTCTCTTAGGGCTTGTAATTCCAATGCCTCTTCATCTCTCTGGCGCCGGAGTATGCGCATATCCGCCTGTGTAGTCCGTAATTCTCTGGTTATCTCTTGGTTTTGCAGCTGCAGGGCTTCTGTTTGTTGGCGGGTAGTAGCTAAAGCTGCGTCGACGTGTTGTTGGATTATGTCTCTGATGGTTGGGTCCATGGCTGGATTCAAATGGCTGCGAGTGCGAACCATTGGTCTCGTGATCGTGGGATGAAGAATTACCCTACCCCACGGTGGGCGCCAAATGTTCTTGGTAAAATCTGGGAGGGGCCGAGGTGAGATCGGTCTCTGTAAGATGGGGTGACGAGAAGATTGATATCCTTCCTCTGTAGATAAATTCGTCTCTTCTTTTCGAGTATGCTTTTTATTATTGATTATTCATTGACCCCTAGCTTTGCTTAGTCCGTCGTATTTATAGAGTTATTTTTAGGGTTTTCTCCATGGATCTCGCAAAGGGTAGTTACGGGTCCATTAATCTAGAAGTTCCTTTTTTTAAGGAGTTATTATGGCCGAGGTCCGAGCAGATAGGAGAAGTGAGCTCTCCAACTCAGCCCGGTACATAACTAAAACTAAAAACGGCACCGAAAGCACCTAAAATTGTATCTGAATTGTGTTCATAAGGGGGAAAACGGGTCCAAAGGTAAAGAACGAGCACAAATTCATATGGTAATATAAAAATAACAAACTATCAAATAAAATGAAACACGTAATCAAGTAAGATAATAACTACAATTTAAATACAAGCATGACGGATTCTCTGCAAGCATAAGAAAAATTCGATGACAGAATCCTTGCTGATAGAAAGTGAAGTATATTTGTAAATATATTCGACATGCACTGAACAAACCTTTGCATAACATTATATTGACCCCAAAAGTTAATTCAATGTCTTCACTGGCAGCTTACATAGCATACACAATTTCTCCACTGCTATCTAAGTCAAGGTCAGGATCCGAATCCATGTCCTCATCAATGTCCAAGCTACCAGTAAGATCATGGTTCTGAGATCCAGCAGCAGGAATTGTTGCCTCCTTAATAATCTGCATGATTTCTTCTATGCTTTGCATTGGTTGATCAGGCTCCTCAAACTGGTTGTTGGTATTCCCATCCATCAGATCACTTGGAAGGTTCTTCAGAAACCACTCATGGTTTCTAATCTCAGGAATACTTATTCGCTGTTTTAGTGCAATATTAGTTGCTAAGTTAAATGTCAATGTCATTATCCTTCACCCAAATAAATATCAATTTTATTTCCCATGAAACTTCAAAACATGCCAAGTTAGTCATAATTCACAAAAGTATACGTGTTACTTTTATTAATCTTTTCTCTTTTATTCTATTTCTTCACATCTTATATTCCATTATCGATTGTCTATATATATTATTATATATCAAATATTTTTCAATAAATAAAAGGAGAAAAAGATTAGTTCGACTAAGCTTATCCCACACAAACTTTTAAAAGAAAAAATAAAATTTATTTTTTTATAAATTAAAATTAATTTTTCATTAATTAATTTATAAAAAATCTTTGTTATAACTTTCCTAAAATAATAAAATTTGTTATACATTAAAAAGTAAAAAAAGGAATTTTAATTTTTAAATAAATAAATTTTCTTTTTCTTCTTATTTTTACCTCCCAAATAAAATACACCTAACCATGCCTTCCACGTGAATACATTTACAATCCTTTTCACTTTAACTCTCTAAACATAATATAAGGCACGTAAGTTTCATCAACATAGGTTCAACTATTCATGTGGTCTTTGGTATATAAGTTTTTATCCTCATAGGATGAAAAATGTAAACTTTAGTTCCTGGATAGCTTCCGTGACAGTTTATCAGCATCAGAAAATTTTTGTAATGGTTTTACACGTCTAGAAAGTGTTCTTTGATACTAGCAAAGAGAACCAAAACATGCAGTTTTCTCACATAGGGACCCACCAAAAATGATTTTCAATAATTTTCAGCTAATGAAAAGGAGTATGTTAAAGAGAGAATGTCATAATTTGTAGCTTATCAAAAGGAGAATGCAAAACAATTTGTTGTTTTACTTTTATTTAGATAGTCACCTAAATAGACAACCGATTACCGACCTATTCACATTATTTATATATATATATATATATATATATATATATATATATATATATATATATATATATTATAATTAATTATTTAGGTATTTTTTTTTCATATTTTATAATAATTATCTGGATATTAGATCTGTCTATCAAATATTTTTAATGTAAAAAAATATGTCAGAGAGAGTGAAACCGACGGTCGGTAGAAGTATAAAGAAAAACTGACCTTTGCTGGATCAGCAACAAAGATCCTTGAAATCAGGTGACGGCACTCGGAAGATATATGAACATAGTCAGGAATTGAGTACTGAACATTTAAAATTCTCTGCAACCAACATGCATATCAGTTTAGGGAAACTAATTCAATCAAAGTACCACAATGATTGTAAAAAGGGCGCATGTTAGTTACATGTATTGTCTTGCGAAAATTTTTAGGTTCTTCTGGATCCTCAAAAGGATACGCACCCACCAACATGACATATAAGGTCACCCCACAAGACCACACATCTGCAATCTGAGTCATACATAATTGAGTGTCAACAATTGAAAGTATCCACAAACCTTGCAAATGCATACATAATAGTATTCACAAACCTTGCCATCATATTCCTTCTTGAGCAACACTTCAGGAGCAATATATGCAGGGGTCCCAACTGTAGATTTTGGTTGTGAATGTAGTACTGACGACTGAAAAAGACAATCATGATGCATAGGTATCGAAAAATTAATCTGTTATACAAAAATTCAATAACTTTCTAAACAATTAAGAATAAATTTTCCGGATGAATTTTAAGGAGAATAAAAAAAGTGAAATAAATATTTTCAAAAATTAAAATTATTTTCTATATTAATTAATACGTAAAAGCTCTTTTAGGATATTTCTAAAAAGTAGGTGATGCAAAAACTAATTTAACTTCTCTGAAAAAAAATTGATTTTATTTTTTTCTTATGTTCTAAAAATCTTTGTAATGAAATGCACTAAAACATTCCCATAAACAATTTTTATTTCGTAGTCAATTTTAATATGCAGGTAATCAGCCAACTTATTCACACAAATTCTATGTATTTTTTTTGTTAAATTTTTCTCTTTCTTCATTTTTCTACACATGGTTGTGTATAAAGTATTTTTCTATATAAAAGTCTGAAAAAAAAAAAAAAGGGAATATAAAGAATGAACTATACCTTTGAATAGCCAAAATCACAAATCTTCAAACGAGGAGCTGGGCTACCATCCAACAATGTGTTTTCCAACTTCAAATCACGATGGCATACTTGCTTCATTAAAGAAGACAAATATAGAAATTCAAGTCAGACATCTCATGATCTCTTCTTCTATGCAGCAAACAACTGATAAAAGTAAAGACTACATGTGTTGAACTCATATTGTACCATTGCATGGCAATAGCTAACTCCTGATATAAGTTGTTGGAAGAAGAAGCGTGCCTGCAGCATATATTACAGACATTTAAGGCATATGCAGCAGCGTTACACAAATGAATGAATACAACAGAAAAGAACCTCATCCTCACTGAACCTCCCTGCATTGCATATTCGCTCAAATAGCTCTCCTCCAGAAGCATATTCCATTACAATTGCCAAATGTGTTGGTGTCAATATAACCTAAAGTCACATAAGCAAAGGACAAATTACAAAACTTCTAAGATCGTAAGAAAAGGGACAAGAAATTAGGTGTTTACTTACCTCCTTGAACCTGACAATATTGGGGTGCCTCAGTGATCTGTGATTTATTATTTCCCTTTGTACATTTTCATCTATCTGTTAAGAAATATGCATGACTTTGCAGTCAGGTTTACCATAGCGTTTACCAACATAAAAGTTACTCTTCAATCACCATCATGTGTTAGTAATCAAAACGTGTATTAACGTTAGATAATTTTCTCAAGGCCACAAATCCTCGCAAGACAAGACACACATCATGAATAGAAATGCTAGCAAGAGAAGGCAACAGATACATGAATTCTATGAAAGCATCTATGGAGAAGCTCAGTTAACCAAAACAAGTGATCTTTGAAATGGATTCAAAGTTGATCATAACACTTAAAAGCATAAATCCTATGAAAAATATTTAGAAAGAAACTCAGTGATCAAGATAACTAAAACAAATCACCCTTGAGAATCAAACTACTCACTCACTCAGTTCCCAACTTCCATCACCACATAAGAACATAAACTTGATTCATATGCACTTTTATGTTTTGGTTTCTCATTCATATCCTCTTTGGGAGGCAATCCTGCCAGATGTGCAGTCGACTATGTAGACATGCAGACACCTCTTTTAACGAGAATTCAAGAATTCAAATTTGGATTCACTATGTTATAAGAGATTATTCAAGTACAATCAGATTCTAAATGCAGATAGCTTTCTCGGCAAGGATTCCAATCTTATTTACTAATTATGAAGGACTAGCCTCTTCCAATATAGCTAACCTCCTTGGTTGACTGGTATGCACTTTAAGTAACAAATGAAAAAGGCTCCATAATTTAAAAAACTAACCTTTTCACCTCTCTCAATATACTTAACAGCAACAAGTTCCTCAGTGTGCTTGTCCCTCATAAGCCTGGCTACACCGAAATTGCCAGAACCAATGTCACGCACAAGTTCATAGCGATCACTGTCATGCATGATCGGCATATCCATTCCCAGCCCAACACTCATAGCACACCGATCCGTTTGCTTAAGAAAAGAAAAACAAAAATAAAAAGGAACACTTTTTGCAGCAACCAACAAGAAGCTAAGCTCAACTCTCACATTATTATCATTCCAAAAGATAAAGCAAAAGCAGAAAGGTAGAGCACCAAAACCCAGCTGAGGTTGAAGAAATGCGTGGCCTTTGACGTGGTTCAACGTGAACCACTTGATTCTAGAGTTGGTGGGTGAAGAAAGAGACCGAAAAATGGTTCCACCCCGTGAAGGGTCACCAACCCAAATGAGTATTTGAGATTTTCAGAACTTGGACAGGTACCAACTAGTAGTAGTATACTAGTATTAGCTATATATATTCCAGTTGGAAATTGGCGGTGATGCACTCGTGAACTCTCTCTATATGATGCTTATGTTGTATGCTGTCTTTCTGTTCAGTGCTCAAAAGTTTTTACTTCTTTTGTTTGTTGCCTGTAATAAAGAGGAAGAGATTTTTTTTTTTTTGCAATGATTAGTTATTTTTAGTTATTTCTCTTGATCTTTTATTTTAAAACTTTAACTTATTTCTAACACACCTTCAATCAACTCACTCCTAATTTATATATTTATTTTTTACTTCACATTTTATATATATTCACATATCATTCTCTTTTCACAGTTTTATAATTAAATATATAATTATAATCGTTTATCAATTTTATTTTTTTTTATTAGTTGGTATCTGATATGCCATATGAGTCAGTGAAACTTTATGACAGAAAGATGTGAATAGCCTCGTGGGTTTAGTTGAAACTAGCAAGAGTCAATGACGGTGAGAATAATAAGCAAAAAAGCATAGGGAGAAAAGTTATGGGTAGTGAGTGAGTGAGTGAGTGATCATAGAGTTTTCGTTGTCACCTTTTTTTTAAGGTTCATATCCATTAGAATGCATGGTCAGTCTTTTTTTCAACTTTGAAGAGGTAAAAATAAGTCAGAATTTATAATATGACATATCATGAATATCATGGTTGTGGATTTTTTAGTTGAATAAAATTAATTTTGAATTATAAATTTATATTAAAAGTGCATATAAGTTATGAGAAAATTGATTTGTGGTATTGAAATAAATAAATCATTATTTTATTTTTATAAAATAGATTATTTTTTTCTTTTTCACATCAACCTTTTTAGAATAAATGATAAACTTTCCCTTTTTTTGTAAAAAAAAGGAAGAAAGAGAGGATACGGTGTGTTCGGTAACATTAAAGGGTAATTTATCATAAAGTTAAAATGTTAATTGAAAGATGCAAAATGAAAGGCTAGCTTATTAAAAAGAATATCCAGTAAGGTTAATTATTCAATTAATTGATAAACATAAAATGAAATAAATTGACTAATAATCTAAGAAAATGTAATAGCATAATAAAAAATTTAGCATTTAAAAACATTTATAATAATCTATAAACCTATAACTAAGTTTGGAGTCTACGTGGCACTTGTACAAAAATTATAAGGAGTCATATGCAATATGTCAATTATGTATAGATTCCAATGCCATGTTACGTTAATTTAATTTTACGTTTATTTTAGTCTTATAATTTATTTAAAAATTAAAATTAAATTAATTATCTCTACTGGTTTTAAACATAACGCATGTGTTTTTCTAGTTATAATTAGAATAGTTATTAATATGCATTAGATGGTTGAATTTAAAGTTGAATAACTAATGAAATTAAAATAAGAGTAACTATAATTAGAATAATTACTACATTTATATGTATTGAATAGCTGTGTTAGAATTTAAAAAATAAAATAATTCTAATTGGAATAATTATTACATTGTAATCAGTAATTGATCACTTTAGGGATAGAATTTCAGTACTTTTAATGAAAAAAGAAAATAGTTTAATTTAATTTAATAATAACAATAATTTATTTTCAATTTAAAAGATAAAAGTATATTTTATTTTCTAATAGCATTAATTTTGAACTCTTATTTAAAATTGGATTTTCTTAACTTGAAATACTAATAAATATATTTACAATCCATACATTTCAAAATCTTAGCCCCAGCACTTAACTATTCAGTATTTAAAAATTCAAAGATTAACTTGACTTAGGAGTCTTGAATAGACACATTTAATTTTTAAATTTTAATTTTTTTTTTTGAAATTAAACAGACTATATTCATTTATTTATAATGAAAATAAATATAACATTATATATTATATTTTATCTTATATATTATTCGTGATTTTATTTATAACAATCTTCAGTATTTCCATATATAATTATATAAATATATTTGTTATAAATTTAAAACATACATGATATCACCCATAAAAATATTGAGAATTAATTTGATTTTAAAAATTACTTATATTAATAAAAAAAATATTTGAGAATAAAATATATATTTTCTAACTATAATAAATTATAATATTAAATATTTTCAAGGGTTAATAATACCGTCAAAATGGGTCAGAACTTCCCGATCAACTTGATCCACCACAGATTTAAGATGTATTGGGCTATAAAGTAAAACGTATTCCACCACGGGTTCAACCCGAGTGGGCGGGCCGACCACCAATACACTATTTAACGGACACGGCCCAAGACAGCAATTGAGTCCAGCATTATACTTTAACCTACACTAATTGAAAAATATTACCTACACCAATTGACTTCACCTACACTTTAACCCAAATTAAAAAATATACTCCCAATTTTCAGTTCTATGTTTCATAAAAAACTTAACTCTCACACAAAGACTAAAGTATTATGTCTCCTGTGACATCTTTCTATTTGATTTATTAAATTTTTTACACATTAAAAATAATAATTTTCTACTTGATTTATTGATATTTAAAAAAATTTAAATTTTTTAATTTTACGTGAGTTACTGAGTCCACTAACCGTGATAGACTCCATCAGATTAAAATATTTTAATAGAACAATGGGTGAGTTTTGGAAATTTGATCCATTTAACTGGTGGATTAATGTAAGACGAATTAAATAGATCATACTGGCCCGTTTGTCAGTACTAAATAATACATAATTATAAATATATTTTTATATAAAATTTCTTTTAAACATGTAAAATACATTATATATATATATATATATATATATATATATATATATATATATATATCGAAGATGATTGATTCAAATGTTGGTGATCTTCTTATAGTAATTATAATCATGTCTACAAAATTTATTCAAAATGTAGAATATTAGACGCATTTTTAGTGATGATAAAATAAGATTTAATAATTATGCTAATAGTATATTTTTTTCTTTACATTATCATAACTCGACAAATTCACATTTTCAAAAGTTGAAGCCTTACCCCAACTATTTTAAAAACTACTCATACCATAAGTTCGTATAAGTTGATATTACATTGACAGTATATGATAATCAAGAACCATGAACAATATAATTCTTTTAGAGTAATTATTTATAGAAAACTGATTATTTATATAAAATCGAAGCAACAATAAAGAAAATATTCATAGAAAACTGAATACCCCTAATTTGATAGGCAATTTGGGGGGGGAAATAGTGAAAGGAGGTATCCTTAATATGTAAGAGATGTACATATAGAGATGTACTTATAGCATCAAGGTGATGGAATGTTTAGGCCCAAATGGTTGAATTCCGTGGTCTATATTCGCTTACTTTCATTTTGCCACTGCAATTGGACCCTTAGCATTCCTAATTTTATTTTATTTTAAGATTGTTTCGTCTTTGAAATTTATAAATGTAGAGCCAGGCTCAAATATGAATGGCAATTGAGGAAAATATATTAATTTTTTTCTTTTATTTTTCTGGGTAAAATGCATAAACATCAAATTACAGTAAATTATGTGAGATTAAATGCAGTGCATTATCCTATTTGAGTTTAAAGCATTTCTAATATGAATTATTGAATTTGATTCTTCTAAAAGCGTGAGAATGCAATTTACATGTACACTGTATATTTGATAAAATAAACATAAAATTATATTACAATCTCAATCATTTATCTTCACCTTTAGAAATTTTAAATTGACTCATTAAACGCTGTTTATCTATCAAGTCTTCAAAGTCAGATATTATATCTTCAAAGTCAGAGATTACCTTAGGATTCTCAACTAAATTGCTGTAGTCAATATGAAAAGTACATAGTGCAGTATTTCTATGCTTTGAAAATGTAAAAGTGTCAAACACAGTTTGATTCAGAATTAATGTGAATGTGGTGGAATCCATGCCATGCTATCTCATTTAGTTTTGGATATAGACTTTAAATAGTATAAGTTTATCTTTACATTAGCTCTATAATTTGGAATACGTCATGTTTACTTTAAATTATAAATATAGCCTTAATGTAAATTGTGACTATGGCTGTAAGTACTTTATATTATAAAATATATTTTGTATTCATTTAATATTATTTTAACATAAAAATAGCTTTTTTTGTTTGAAGTATATATGCATAAAATCGGTAGTCACGCTGCATAATACAATTTCACACGCTAGTTATTAACTCATTCCTTCTCCATTATTACTCATTTAAAAAACACCCTAATTGTTTATCTGTTTAATATGCAATATGCGAGTTTCACTTTTCTAGTAAATAAAACAGAGACGTGGTTAACAAGTATCTTGAAATTTAAAGGATTAATAAAAAAAATTACACAAATTTTCAAATATTTTTAACTATTTAAAACATCAAATATTTATATGTTCTTAATTTAATAAATAATTTTATTCATGTAATTCAAAAAATTAATATCAAATACTTTTTCTTAGCATTTTTTGTCAATATTTTTGTTAGCATTTTTGGTAAAATATATGAGCTAGTCTCTACTAATGTGTTGTAATATTAGGGCATGGGTTTTAAAAAGAATTACAAAATTGAGGGAGGAATAAGACATTAGTGTTAGTCCAAAAATAAGAATCTCAAAATGCAAAGTGGTCCCCACCATTGTCAAAAGCACCGTCGTTTCATATGCGGCGAACCGATTCTCCATTTCACTTCTCTCTCATCATTTTCCACCGTCACGCCACGCTCTCATCTTCTCTAAGTGCACCCACCTTTCGCTTTTTCTTTTTTTTTTTTTTCTAAGAAATAATTACCCCAGAATCACAGAAAAAACAATTCTTAGCAAGAGTTCTAAAAACGTTTCAACAGAAATATATAAATAATTTTTTAAAATAATATAAAATTTTCTACAGAAGTATAATTGTCTTGTTTAAAAGAAATGTTTTGAGGAAGAAAACAAATGTTGTTTGTTATATATATAGATATTCATATTTTTCTTTATTTTCTATATCTCACTATACGTGACCATGGTGGATGCTGTAATAGAGAAAAATAAAACTAAAGATGGTCTTGTTTTCTTTTAACAGCTCTCCTATTTTATAACTGTTACAAATTATATAATTATATATTACTGTATGTGTGTTTTCTTTCGAAATGTTATTTTTATTATGAATAAATTGAAAATCTTTTCTTTAAATATTTCATTTTGAATTTTTTAAAGCATTTATTTATTGCTACATGTTTATAAACAAAATTTCTTAAATAGCATTACCCTTCTATATTGTTAAGTTTTCTCCACAAGTAATGCTTTTAAAACTCAAACCTTCAATAATTTCAACACAGCTTATTTAACATATTGCACCACTTTTGAACGTTATTTCCTCTAATGCATGTTTTTCTTCTCTATTGCGCTTAATGCGTTTTCATGCATATTTCCAATTTTTTCAGATAGTGGAATATGTGGGTTGGAAAGAAAACAAAAGAGTACTACAATGTTCCTATTAATATATTGCACGCAAATGCTTTAAATCTGTTTTTAGAGGTCATCAGTTTCATTTTTATTCATAATCTTCTATTGCTAATTGACCTATAAATATAACGAAGTTAAAATTGCGTACTGTGACATGATATGATTTTAGATGGAAATTTTCTCCCTAAACTTTTTACACAAGACGAAAAAATTTATGTTCACCCATCAAAAAAAAAAAAAAAAAAACATCACCAAATCAAATAAAAAAGAAGAATGAAAAAATATAGGAAGTATTGATGCAACCCATAAGTATATGTCGACCCTTATTGATGCGTGTGTGGAAACGCATGCACCTTGCAATTGATTTTACTGTTATCTTAGAAAGCTTTGGTTCTGTAAATTATAATGGTTGAATTTGTCTGAAAGCAACCAAAATAGATAAGGGAGTCTGGAATACTCTTGTGATAGAAGCTATGATGCAAATTCTTGAACTAGAAAGCGACCCTTTTGCTCTCTAGCTAACTCACTGATCCTTACTTGTGCGAATAACAAGACTTATAATTATACTGTTTGTTATGCGCATGAAGCAACATATCAAGCGTAAAATTCATTCTTCATAATTATCCACTGCATTTTCCTTTCCCAATCAATGTTCCTCATCTTAACAATATCCTAAATTTCACCTACTGGACTGTAACATTTATTAAAATTAGAGTCATGGTTTATGCAACCTTATTAGATGATATTTTAATTTACGTGAAATTGCACTTGTTAAAAGTTTAAACTTTTAAATATGTTTTTAATTATTTAACTCTGGAGTAAATTTGGGTTTAATCTCTCAAATTTAAATAAATGTTTTTGTTCTTCAAATTTTAAGATAGTGTAAATTTAGTCTTTTAAACACTATTTTATTTTTCTCGCAAGAACAGAAGACAAGTACCTAAAGATTTATAACAACTTATTTATTCTCTTTAACTAATTGAAATAAATGACCTTGATTCAAGCTATCTAATAAGCATTATCTAAATTATGTAGGAGATTAAATTTATATTTTTTGAAATTTTAGTAATTAAGAGTATTAATTTTAAATTTGAGAGATCAAAATTAAATTTAAGTTAAATTTCAGAGGCTAACAACATATTTCATGCCAAATTTAAATTAGAGAAAGACTCTAGAATAGGAAAAGTTACTAATTTAAATGAAAATTTATAGTAAAACTTGTATATCATATACTAAAGAGAATTATGGAATTCGATTTGAAATCGTAGTTCATATGTTGGAAGCCTCAAAGAGATTTGCCATTTTTTTAATATTTTTTGAAATTGTATAAATAAATAAATAGATGAAGCTGCGGGAAGTTGTAGCTCATGGATGGTCATAAGGAGAGGTATTGTTTGAAGAATTAAAATTATGGAGGTGATTAATTAACATGTTAGAAAAGGGGGGAAAGAGAGATATAAGAGCTAATGATGAATAATTATGTGTTGTGTATGTGTGACAGAGGAGAATAATTGGTTTCTTGCAAGGGCCAAGCAAGACCAAGAATAATCATGTCACAAACAAAACAATCCCCAAAAGAAGACAAGGACACCAAACTCTAAAAGCCAAAAACAGCATCACAGAGTAGTGAAAAACTGTTAGATGTACTGTGAGTCATTATTCTAAAAGATTCCATCCCAAAGGGAAATAAAATCCAGGCCGTTGTTATTATTATCACATGGATTGGGGACAAATAGATGCCTTCATGAAGTGGGTTGAGGGAGGGACTGACACAAATGCCATTAACCCATGAATATGAGCTTGTCATCACGTGAAAGATGCTCTTATTTTCATTGTTGGATTGTTGGATTGTGAATTTGTCTAAAGCTCTTATATATAAGGTATCTTTTGTTCTCTGGATCCAATAAAAAACAACTTGTGGTTCCGTAACTTTCTTGAATTGAAAGTGCGAGCAAATAGCCCATTACACTGAACCTATGGTAAAAGTTGAAGCTGACCTTCAATCAAATGTGTACCGGCCGATATTTACAACTAGTTTGTGTTCATAGAATCTGGAATCTCTATCTCAATTTTATATAATGTGAGACGAATATGAAACTAGAGAAAATAGGAGTTTTATTATAACATAACAAGGTAATTTTATATTAGTAATTAACAAGAAAATTTTGATCTGAAATTGACGCGTTGATAAAGAGTAACCAAAATCATAGTGACCCATAATTAATAACTCCTTCCATTGCATTTTATTTGATTTTTTAGCAAAAAAATAATATCATAATTCAATGATAAATATTTTTTGTTGTATTTTTAGTTGTTTATTATGGAATAAAAAATTCTAATCAATATGAAAGAGAAAAGTTGTATTTAAGTATAATATTTTTATTATATGTAAAATACTGAGTACAATTCTTCCTCTGGCTAAACCTTAAACTTGAAACAAATTTGAGAGGTGTGGAAAAAATTGACTAGTGCTTTATTACAACTGTCAAATTTTCATCACGGAATATTAATTTCATGTGTGATTTATCTAATTCTAAAAATATGTCATGAGACAATCACGTTTCTCATAGGAAAATCACTAAGATTTAAAGCTTTAATGAAAGTAGGGGTTTGATGAGTGAAACCTTGTTATTAGGGTAGAGAAGTATGAAAATGGAGCAAGTAAGTGTTACAAATACCATTTCTTGGATTCTTGTTTTGAGAGTATCTCCTGAAAATAGATGATGATGCTTTGCTTTCGCCATCAAATTTTGGAGGATTAGTTGGCAACTAGCTAACCCTCCACAAACCACTAGGTCAAGTTATTACCTCCTACCCACCTAGCCCTTTGTCTTTGTCACGAAGAATCAAAGTTCCATATTTCCCACTTTGGTTCCACCTTTAATTATTTTTCCTCCTTGAATTGACCTATTCAAATATTTTGTTCCGAGTTGAAATTTTGAAAGATCCTTGCAACTCATGATCCAAGACCCCGTTGTTTTCAATTCCATGCTATCATTACTTCCATTGGAAAGAAGGATTCCCCCTTTGACCGCTTTAGGGAATAACATAATAATAACCAAGCAATAGAAGAAAGCTATGGCAAGACTAGAATTACCATTATGTTCTTCACTATTCTTGGAAAATTTAATATGTGACGCCCTTTGGTACCATTATTTTAGTTGACAATTGATTGCTTTTAACTTATTTTATAGGTAGAAATTAAGAAATCTAAATTTGTACACACATCTGAAATGGAAGATCACTTATTAGACTAGACTCTTTCGGCTGAATTAGGAGACTTTATATTATATTTTTACTCATATTCTTGACCAAAAGCACAATGAATTCTATAGTATCATGTTTGGCCGTATCTTGACCATATATCTTATATTAATTTAGCCTGATAATGAAATGTCCTACATCTATCTGATTGGCTAATTAGAGTCATCATAACATACCCCGTTGTAATTTCATTCCTGGAAAAATAGAGTACCCTTTCGCATTAAAAAATATTTATCTTATTCCATGTAAATTTATCCCAGTTGATGTTCAAAAGTAACTTTTAGATACACGGCACCATTAACTTATTTTAAGAATAAGTTCGAGCTTTTGTCAGTGAAAACTGAAGGAAGAATTTTAATGGAGGAGAGGGAAAGAGAATAAAAGAAGTTAAATTCTAAAAATAATTTATTCATTTATGTTTATTGATAAGTTAGGTTATAATTTGTTAATAAAAAGAAACAAGATAATTTAGTTGAATTATATACAAGTTTTAAAATCTTCTTTCTCCTTTAAATCTCTCGAGACAAAATTAGATGTGGTTTCTATTCATTCCAAACATTTGAACCGAACACAAAATTATTTTAGAAAAGAATAATCTCTTTCTTTTTCCTCCTCAGTTCAAACCAAACAAGGCAATGGGAAAACTCCAACTTTTTCTTCTTAGTTTGACGGCTCGAATAAGTGATAATATATGATCATTGGATTAGTAAAAAATAAAGGAGGTGGATAAAGAATAATTATCTTAAACTTATTCTTTAAATAAGTTAATTCTCCTTGTAACTGAATTAACCACAAAAAAAAATATAAAAACCAGTTAGGTATGTGAATACCAGTGAATACAGGTAGGTATATGAAAACCAGTGAATAGGGAAAATGTTCCCCATCCTAAAAGAATATTTTAAAAAATAACCTAAAATATTATAAGTAAATAAAAATACATATTTAATACAAATTATACATTGATTTAAGTTATTTTATCAATTTTTTTAATCTTATAAAACATCTAATTTGATCATTTATATTAATTACCAATTATTTATATAATTTTGTTTGCACCAATTATTTATATCGTAATTTATATTTTTATACGTACTCTAGATATTATAAATATATAAAATGATATTATTTTTAATTTTTAGTATTATAAAATTATAATATTATATTTTATTTAGTATTATTTTATGTATTATTTAATTATTATTATTATTTCAATAATACCGATTTGATCACTGTTAGATTACTGAATCTTGATCCAGTATTTTGACTAATTCATTAATCAGTCTGATATTCAGAATCTTAATATACATTCGGACTAGTTTTACAAATTTAATGTATTTCTTGAAAAAAAATAATACTTTAAATTTTTTTAAATATAATTTATAACTCAAAAGTATTCCAAAAAACACAAATATATAAGCTAGTCCCTAGTTCGTAAGAACAGCTTAACTTGCTCCAATCTAGTAAACATTGTGTTACAAGTCATAAATCAATGTAGAAGCGAACAAGAAACTGTAGAAGTGCTGATAGCAACACAAATTCCGCTTTTGTAAACAATAAACTTAAATCAATGTGGTGGATATAAGCAATGGAAAGAATTTCACAAATGATATACATATCACTGTTAGGTTAATGTAAAATTATTTAAAATTAGGATATTTTTTTCATAATGTGGGCTAATAAATATGGGAAATATGCCAATTGATTTTGAGTAACGCACAACACATACTTAATTAATAGTAAATCACTATTTTATCCCTATAATGTGTTGGATGAATAATTTAGTCTTTTAAATTTTAAAAAATAAAATTTAAAAGTATAATATGTTTATCATTTAAACTTTAGAAAATATTTATCATTATTTTGTTTCCTAAAGTATATCTTTTATTATTATTTTAGTCCCTAAAAGACTAAAATATGAGTAGGTGATTAAATTTTAATCCTAAAATTATAATAATTAATATAATTTAAGAATTATAATGATTATTTTTCTTTTATAATTAAAATAATAAATATATTATACTTTTAAGATCATTTTATAATTTTTCATCTTTTAAAAATTAAATTACAGGATACATGCACTTTAAATATTACAATAATAATTTATTCCGTAATTAATTAAGTTATGAATCAAACTTTTATATTTATTTTAGTTAATAGTTAATAACTTTCATTAAAATATGAAAAATCGATATTTAATGTCAAATTGATTAAAATATGCATGTAAAGACAATTACTTGTTTTTGTTTAGGACCGAAAAGAGAAAGGTATGAGTAAACTAGGGATATAGTGAAAATATAAAAATATTATGAGGGTATTTATGAGAATTCGCAAGAGTTGTAGCTTCATGTTGCGGTGTTGATTCTTTTATTGTAAGCATCCGACAAAAGCAGTGGAGGTGCGGAAAACGGGAGCGAACAATTCAAACTGAAATTTTAAGATAAGAATAAGATATTATTATCAAACTCAATAGGCATTATATTAAACATTCAACAGTTAATAAAGGTGTGAATCTTAAACAAAATAATAAAGAAAAAGGAGAATTTTGTGGAGCGAGAGAGATTCTTAATTCTGTGGAAGAAAACTGGAATCTAACGGTTGTTAAAGCTTGTCCTTTTCAATAATAAAAATAATAAAATAATAAAAAGCAATTTCGAAATAAAAAAAACAGAAACTAAAAAGGAAAAAGGCATCTTTCTCGTCTGTGCAATGTTCCAGACGTAATCCGAGGCAATATCGAAAGTGGGTCCAATGCACAATTGGATTCCTTATCTCAAGTACCGTGTTGAGATTGGCACAAACCAAAAATTCTCTAGCGCGTGGCTTTCACGCGCCACATGAAATTAGTGTAGTTGATAATAATGTACAGGTATCTGGCCAGCCTGGGGGTGATAGATTACGATTCCACGCCATCTTTCTAAGAATTTAATTTAATATGCAAATTTTGCTCATAATTTTGTACGAATTGTACACACTGAAAAGGAAATTATTTCAAACCGTAGGCCAAGTTAACTTGCATAAGATTCTTTTGCCCAAAATTAAACACAGTTTTGTGTCATTGTGTGTGTATATAGTAATCTTCTTTTTTCTTTTGACAAAAGGTAGATACTAACATTATTGTTATTCGAAATTTAGAATTTCAAATTATTTACTTCATAGGACATGAAGCACTGAACTATTGTTTTGATTTTAATAATCTACAACCAGAAATTACTGGTAATTATTCTTTTAATTTAAAAGTAATTCACCGATAGAGTTTGAATGCATTTTTATATCATCATTTAATTATAAAATCATATTTTATATGATTTATAAAATTTTATTATCATAGTTAACAAAAATCATCTTACATAATAGATTTTGTCAGTGTATGGAATTCTTGTTCAAAATTTGGTTGTATATTTAATACGTAAATACTTTTTGATTCAAACTTCAATTTCTAGAAATTAACCTTTTGCTTACTAATTTAACTCACCCTAACAATATATTTTTAGTAGAAGCCAGATAG
Source organism: Hylodesmum podocarpum (assembly GCA_026586105.1). NCBI lineage: Eukaryota > Viridiplantae > Streptophyta > Magnoliopsida > Fabales > Fabaceae > Hylodesmum > Hylodesmum podocarpum. Next base: position 2,185,011 of record JALJEV010000638.1, read on the forward strand.
GACCTTCAATCTTTTGTAATTTTTTAAAATTTCTAAATAATTTTTTAATCCATGTAATATACCAGTACTTTGTTTTTATATTTTTGTATACGGGTACTTTTTTTATTATTCTTTTATTTCTTTTTTTTTTTTGTTTGATTTCACAATTATACTGTTGATTATATTGTTGAATATGACGGAAAGGCAATCAAAGGAGAAAAAATTACAGGGACAAAAATTAAAAGGATTAAAACAAGAACAATAAAAATTAAAAATATTAATTTTTTGTTATAAGGACCAAACAAAGATAAAAAAAATTTATATAAATAAAGGATTTATTTATTTATTTTAATAGCAAAATTATCATTTCAATATATTTTTTTAAAATATTTATATAAAACGGTGTAAAACTGTTGCATTATTTTTATTTTGTTTCATATTTTCCTATTTTTAAATTTTCTCTTATTTTCCAAACAAATTTCATGAACAGATTAAAACTAAATAAAAATAAGGTGATAAACTGATCCTTTTAGTATTTATTTCGTAATTTTCTTTCTTCAGATTTTGTTCATTTCATTAAAATTTATAGCTCACCTCCTTTTATTTTTTATCACATTACACTTGGTATCTTTTTTTTTAACATTATTTTTACACTGTTTATATAAAAAATGTGAAGACAATTAAAAAATATTATATAAATTGAAAGAAATAGAAGTATTTATAAAATTTCATAAAACACATAAACATCAATATAATACTTAAGGAAAGAAAACAAACTAAAAAATATTATATAAAAGAAAAACCATAACCATAGCATTCGTGTACTGAATAAGTTATTAAAAATTGTGAACGGACGAAATTGTTTTCAACCAATTAGTTAACTAAAGTCATCACTCATCAATCAACTATGGATTAATTTTTGAAAAATTATCTTGGTGGTTTATGAGATGACTCATTATCTGAAAATCAAATTTAAGGATAAAAGAATCGAGGTTGATAACAATCAAATCAATGGTAGGACGGTATATAATTTTCTGAAGGCCATAATGAAGAGGACTGTCATGTGTAGATAGAATAAAAAAAGTTATTGCTTTATTGAGCTCTCCAGTCTCCAATAGTTTGATGCGAGAGATTCTTGTGTGTTTTCTTTTTTAGGAGAAAAAAGGTTTTAGCTTTATACTCTGAATGAGTATATCACTTGCATGAATTATTATAATTTTTGCTTTAACAAAACTAATAACTTTATTATAGAAGTGGAGCATATTAAATAGTATGAGATATTGTTATCTTACGGCAAAAACAATCCAAGATTTCTTAATTTGCTCATTAAAGAAGAAAAACTTAAGTCATTTTGGAACCACCAAAAAATTAGATAGTTCTGTTTGAAATTATAAAAATTAAATATGTAGTTTTGGATTTAGTAAAAATTTAAGGTGAATTAGTGGTTATCTATCATAAATTACTTTTAAGTATTTACCTTTTCTTTTTATTTTTTTTTATTAGTTTCAAATTCTATATGTTGATGCATGTTATTGGTGGTTACATTTTGCTCCTTATTTTCATTTAATTCTTATTCATACCAAGTTGGTGCATATTGCATGATTCTCTTCCAAAATTTGAAATCATAAAAAGAATCATTTTTTTTCTTTTATTATCATAAATTATTACTTCTTCTCGTCACCCTTAACTTTCACGTGAAAAATATTAGAGTTTAAAATAATAACCATTATTTTATATTTTTCCTTTTCCTTTGTTATATGTTTTGGAGTTCTAATTAAGATTTGAGAATCCTTTTATTGTCGTTTTTTTAATTTTTTATCTTTGCATGAGTTTCTTCCCTTTTGGTTTAGGGAAGTTCTAGAATTATTAAAGATAACAAACACTTCTATGTTTGAATAATTAATTGTTAGGAATTATTTTTATGATAAGTATATATTCTTTATGAGTGGTATTTTGAATTTGAATAATATGATTGTTGCTCTACGATTAGGATAAATATATGAGTATGTGCACGGACTATGTGATATGGGTATCTCATTGTTACTATATTAAAATATGCTTATTATTTGGTTATGATGTGTTTATGTATTGGGTGAAGAAGAGGGTGAGTGAAGGTGAGAGAAAACCCGATGAGAAATTAGTAATTACAAGAAGAATAGTTACTTTTGGAATTAGGGGAAATTGAACCTAATTAATCTTTTGGACATATTTGCTTGATTATTTTAGACTTGTTGGAGCTCTTGGTTTATTCGGAAATAAAAAAGCTTTAGAATAGGTTTAGACCTTTTAAAACCTTTTAAGTTAGTAATTTTAATGAATTTGAGATCTAGAGAGTTAAGCATTTTAATCATAATTGAAAGGTTAATCAACCTTAGAGTAAGTATTTAAATGTGTTTAGATGGTTAGTCTAGGCTTAGAATGACTGTAAATGAGTTTGGAGAGAATTTCAAACAACAACAAAGGCAAAGTTTTTCATTTTACTGTCATGCCACGCTCAGCATGGCAAGTAGCTAACATTCTTGGGGTGTTAGAGGCGGGACATGATGGGTCATGTTATCACGCCGAGTGTGGGACTACTCTCTCCCTTAGTGTGATGTCCAGAAAAAGGAGTGTGTGCCTTTGGAAGCTGATGGTTGACGGTGAACGTGTTAGGAAGAATCTTTAGAGCTACACGTTAAGTGTGAGGGATGATTCACACTCAACCTGAGTCCCGTGTTTCTGTTTTGTTGTTTTGCCTTGTGCTAGTCATGTAATTGGCTGAGATGTATGTTTATGTTTCTTTTATGAATGTTATGATAGTTGTATATGAGACTGAATGATGATGAGTAGTAAAAATGGATTGAGAGGTTTTTGTATGTTGTGGGGAGCATGTTTACATGTGATAAGTCATTAAGGAGATAATCATAGTTTTGAAAACTAATAAAAAGGTGTATGTTTACTACCATGGAGTAGTTAGGTTGCCCGAGTGTTGGATGTGCCTATAGGGCATGAATGATTTGTTTTGAAATGGTTAAAATTGTTATAATTGTTTATGTGAGTTAAAAATGTTTTGGAAAGTCAGGATGAATGAAAAGTTAAAAATGTTTTGAAGGTTGTCAGTTGATAAGGAAAGCTTCAACTAAAGTCGATTATCATCGGTGGGTAGCGAGACTCATTACAGTACCAGTGGCCCTAACTGTTGCTGCATAATATCATCTAGTAAGAGTGTCTGAAGTGACATATAGTCTTAGACATCACTCGTTATTTTATTGGTATTACATGACATGGTGACAGATGTGAGGTTCATACATCATAGTTGGGTGGTTGCATTTACTTATGCTTGATTGAATTGTATAACTTTCTGTATTTCATTATTCTCTTTAATTCAATGAGCTAACCCTTCCATGTACTTATGTACTTGATACCTGTGATAACCCTTGTTATTTGGGCGTAGATAATCACCAAGTGGAGTAATTCCTCGGGCGTTTAAGAAAAATGTGTTTTGAGTTGAAATTTCCTTTGTTTTTCGAAGATCCTTGTTATCTTTATCGGTTATTTTAAATTCTCTTAATGTCTATGATTTTAGAGTTTTAATCATTAATTATTTTGGTCATCCTTTAATTTTTATAATTATAGTTATGGATTCAGGACAGATATAAAAATAATTTTGATTTATAATTAATTATAATGTTGTCTTTCATTTATCTATATATTTATTTTATTGCTTATGTGTGGTGTATGACCTTACCATTTCATTAATAAAATTAAACAATTATTTTCAAATTTTAAAACTGAAATATGGTTAGAATTATACGTGTGACACCAATTAAAATGTTACATATATAATTCACATTGTCCCTAAACCTAATCCTTTGAATATATTTTCATTAAATTTTGTTATACTTAATTTGTTCCACATACTCATTTTTCATTTGATACATTCAATTCGTAACATTCTTTTATCTATTGAAACTAAACTTTATTTGATACATATAAAATATTAATTATAAAATATTAATAAAATGAATTATAATTATCAAAATTAAAGGTTATAATTTTTTTAATTATTTTAAACTTAATAGCAGTAAAGTATTCAATGTAACATAAATTTTATGATTGGTTTGATTTTTCTACACTTCAATTAACCGTATCATATCAAATTATTTATTTTATCTCATATTTTTTTCTTTTACCTTATTTTTTCTTCTATTGTGAAAAAAGGTTGTATGTTTTGGTTAAAAATACGCGCGCTCACGGGCAAAATATAAAGAGAGAGATGGGCATTCGAAAGATTTATAATGTTCATCGATTGATACGAAACTATTGAAATTTATTCAACCTAATGCACTTTGGACGTCTTCTATAGCTTAGTCTTTATTGATTAACAGTTGTAGATTCTGTTAATATCTAGAATAGGATAAAATTTGATGTCTAGAATGCTTTACTAAAATTTGATGATGAGATTCTGAAAGCTCAGATTCATGGGGAATAGGATAAATTTGGATGGAAAATATGCGTAAGAAAGCAAAATTTAAAGTCTAGTTCCAAACTAGTGTGAAAACAATATTCTTCTTCAAGTTATAAAAGAAAAAGAAAAAGAAAAAGAAAAACAATATTCTTCTCTAGGCGTGTTGCCGTCAAATTGGAACTCTAGTATGCCAAAGGACACTTATTAGTAGTTGAATTAGGTTCCATCCAAAAAATCAAAATATTAATGTGGAGATTCTTCAATAATGTTTTTCCAAAATGTCCAATTTGATCAAAAAGCATACAAAAGATAAGGCACCTCCATGTGGTTTCAACTCAAGAATTGTGGATGAATTTTCTCACAGGTGAGAACGATGGAAAAGAATAAGAACTACAAAGAAAAAGGGATTTTCTTTTTCTTTTTTTTTCACAAAACGAGGTCTCTTCGATCAATTAATTAAGAAAAAATGTTGTCTTAATAAATATATGAATTAAGTTTTACATATTACATTATTATTTTTTATATTAATACTAAAAAATACGAATATATTTTGACGTGATTAAATTTTGCTTAATTAAAATAATAGATATAAAAAAATGGAAAATAATAATAATAAATATAAACAAACCGAAAGAAATATGTACATGGTGTGAACGCCTATTCAATTTAAATAAATCTAGTAGACATAGTGATAAGAAATAAAATATTTGAAGATAATTAAATATTAAAATATAAAAATATAATTAACAATTCTATATGTTTAAAAGCATATAATTATTCAATAAAAATATAAACAAAAATAATTATTGAGAGAGGAATGTTGGTTATAAATTACAAATATTATATGTTAAAATAATTTTAAATCATATTTTTCTTCTACCATTACATAGTTTAAGTAAAATAAATTTGAATTTTTAAAATAAAATTTCACATTTGAATCGCATTACTTAAAAAAAAATGGTTAGGTTGAGAAACTAAACTTAACCGGTTAAATTCTTGATAGAAATTTAATCAACAATAAAATCTTAATTTTCTACTGATTTTATGAGGTAAAAATCACCACAAAAACTAAATTAACAAAAGAAAAAAATAAAAAATAAAAATAAAAGATCAAACTAAAATAAATAGATTAATAAATAATAAAAAGAATAATTAAACTAAAAATTTTAAATAAATACAGAGCACAAAAAGCGTACAATTTAAATCTGTTGTTGGATATGATGACGTAGATATTTGAGGATTTAATTTAAGTCTTTAAAATTAATTTTGCTGTGATTTTGTCCAGTCTATAGTTCAAAACGCAACAAAATTAATTTATATTATATTATTAATAGGTCTCTTTTATAAAATATTAAGTTAATTAACTAAATCAATTCTTCTGGTTTTTTATTGGTGGGGAACGAAGTGATGCATTAAAATTATAATAATTTATGTATTATACTCATTCAGCAAATTTATGTTTCTCGATAACACAATTCAATTATAAAAATTTAAGATTTAACTTAATTTTGAAAAATAAAATTTTATATGACAATAATATCTCGTAATAGTTTATCATATTTTTATTATTCTTTTTCAACTAATTATGATAAATCTCCTTATAGAGTATAAGAAACAATTTCAGAAGAATAAAGTTTTTATACGAATAAGACATTTTAAATTTGTTTCATTATTGAGTAATATTTAATTGCATGTCTTGTTATATAATGATTTAATATATATATTTCTTTTCAAGAAAATATAAAAGTACACGTGTTGGAATCTGCGTGAACATATATTCCAGCTTTGGTAGCTTTCTGGTTTGAAAAGCAGATGATTCTTGACTTATGTTAAAACTGAGATGCAAAAAGTGGTCCGTTTTTGTTTTTGAGAAAAAGATACAAAATATTTTAGAATATCATATTAAAATAACTTATCATCATTTGACTGGACCTAACCTTTCTTGCTGATTCGCTGGAATGCAAAATTAATGAAATATTGAAAAGAATTAGGTGAATCATATTCTTACAATATAAAATAAACATATAATTGTACATTTCTCTTTTGTTTGAGAACAGAGAAGAAATAAATTATGCAGAGAGAGAGAGAGAGAGAGATTTTTGAATTTCTATGCAAATTTTCACCTTAATAAAAATATATACATATACATCATATATTTTTTAAATTGTTTTTTTTCTTTTCTATAATATAAATAGATCAATATTTAATTTAATTATAAATAAGAGAGAAAGTAATTTCATTATAAAAGAGTAAAATATTTCATAAAATAGACATAAAATTAAATTAATTTTAAAAATTTATTAAGGATAGTGTTAATTTAAATACAAAAATGTAATAAATAATTTTATAAATTTAGAAGGGTAAAATTGTTCAATAAAAATAGAGATAAAAATCATTATAAGAAATAGAATTTATTTGATTAATGGCTATTATTTACAAAAATTTAAATCTAATCTTTAAAATAAATAAATTTTAATCCTTAGAATTTTACCTGTTTAAATCACCTCTTAATTGTAAATAATAGGAAAATTAATTTCATTAAAAAACCCTCACATACAAATTTCCACATACACACTCCATGCCACTTTATCAATTAAACAACATTTCTTTTTATTGAGTAATTAGACATCAAATTTATCTGGGAAACAAAATATTTGAGTTAAAAATTTTGATTAAATATTAACAGTTTAGTGGGTGTTAGATAACGATGAGCAGTTAATAAATAAATTGATATTTAATTAATGAAATAACCAGACAATGGATGTCATGTTACATTAGTTTTTAAGAAATGAGCCTATTCATTTAACTTGTAAATAAATTTGTACAATTAATTAATCATAAATAATTATGTGTTGAGGGTGGCCACGAGTGTTTAAAGTTCGATTTAACCTAACATATTTAATATAATACTCTGTATTATTTTTGAATTATAATTGAAGTTTCATCTTAATCATTTATATAATTAAGATTATATTAAATGATTATATATATTATTAAGATGAAATTCAAATTTTGGTTAATGAACAGTAAAAATAACGCATACAAAATTCTACCTTAATTTTAATCTTTTATTTAATAAGTCGGTTTTGAACCTAAGAAAAAAGTTATTGAAGTTAGTTGATTGAACTATTTATCTATGTACATATAATGAAAATTTCAAATATTCCTTTATCGGAAGAAAAGGCCTCTCTTTTATTTTAATATTATAAAAATTTTGTATCACGTAACTTTCAATAATTATCAAAGAAAATATCTTATATTATGTAATTTTAAATAATTATCAAATAGAACCTATAACATAGTTTACATTAATTAGTTGGGTTTACCGTAGACAAAATCGAGAATTTAATTGATAATTTAACAAGATAAATAAAAAATAAACTTTTTGAAGACTTATTTAAATTATACATTTAATTATTTTTCTCTTTCATTATTGTCTTTTAACGATGATGGAAAATTAATAAAAAAATAACTAGATTTTGCCTAAAAAAATCTTATAAGTAAATTTTTAAATAGCAAATATAATTTTTACTTCCAACATATTTCACCTATTGCTTATTCTCACTCTTGTGATATTTTTGTTATTAATTTTAGAAAAATAGTACATTAAAAAGATAAACTTTATTAAAGACTTATTTAGATAATCGAAGAGATAGTCTTGATTATTCTTATTTTTTATTATTATATTTTAGGATAGTTAATAAAAAATAACTGAATTTTCCCAAAAAAATAATTTATAAGTAAACTTTTAAATACATGAATGTGTTTTTTTATTTCAAATAGATTTCACCTATAACTTATTCTCACTCTGACCATATTTTTGTTATTTTTAAAAAATGTCATAAAAATCATGTCATATTTTTTTTTTGAAAAAAAATACATTAAACATTATGTCAGCTGTAATTTCTGAAATAAGAAAGTGCGTGAAAACTAAACCTAGTTTTCTTTCTTTTAAGTTTGTTGAATCAAATTACCTTCTATATTTCTTATTAAATATCATTCTACAGCATTCATTAATTTGAAAAATGTTCCAAGGAAATCATAATACTTTTTAGAACTTTGTGATCATGCATTGTGAATTATAAAATTTTATACTATCCACAAACTAGAAATCAGATATATATAGTAAGGATTTTAGGGTAATTTAATAAGTTTATTGTATATTATAGATTATATATGAACTTTTTTCTCTCATTTTTATCTATGATTCGAACAAGATCTCTAATTATATATAAGATATCTGTGGTCCATGTAAATAATTTGAAATTAGTAAATTACACTATAACATCAAATTAAGAATAATAGAAGCAATATAATTATTTGAGTGAGATTAGGTTGGTATAAAGATACCATGTTCGAATATATAAAGATAAACAAATTAAGAATAATCTCTTTATATACATCCTAGAATAGATATCTTATTCAAAAGTACATGTAGTGACTATTTTTAATTATTTTTAACGGGGTGTTTCCGGAAAAAAAAATTCTTCATTTTTTTCTCTAAATTCAATTATAATATTATTTTATTAATAGTTATTTTGAAAATTTAAGTTTTTTTTATGTTAAAACACTATATAATATAAATTTTAATTAGATAATATAATATAATATAATTTATATATATAAAATGAAACTTATTTGATAAAAATAATGTGAGAGAATAAATACTAAAATAGGTTACAATTTCGAATGTTTAAAATAACAACAATACATTGAAAATCATGATACTAAGAAAATAAAAAATTTGAAAGGAATCATGATTAATGATGAAAGAAAGTATAAAGTAGAATAGAAGAAAGTAAAACTAAATTAGTTTTTAATAAAAAAGAAGAAGAAGAAGAAAAGATATTAATTGGATGAAAATGAATAATGGAGAGTGGTAGACGTTGGATTAAATACGCGAGGACCCGAAAGTGACTTTTAAAAACTCCGTCGTCGTTGTTTATTTTCTCTCTCTTGCTAAACTCTCACATTCCGCAGAATCTTCGCGTTCTGAAATTTCCCTTCACATCCAACCCACTTTCCTTTTTCCTCTTCATTATTCACATTCACATTCACATTCACATTCACATTCACAATCCCACTCTAATCCCTATTTATTATTTATTCGGTTTCTTCTTCTTCTTCTTCTTATTCTTCTTCACTATTTATTCTCTCATCTTGTACAAAATCTGAATCTGAAACATAAACCACAAAGAACACGATCCAATGGGTTCGGTTCCCGCAGAACTGAGCTTGGATTTGAGACCTTCATTTGTCCCTAAAACCATCACCGATTTCCTCTCTGACTTATCTTCCGCAAACGACAAGCTCGCCACGCTCCGCGATTTCGTTTCCAGATTAGAAGACGAGCTTAGGAAGATCGACGCTTTTAAACGCGAGCTTCCCCTCTCCATGCTCCTCTTAAACGACGGTGCGTTTCATTTTCTTTCCTCAATTTTTATTCTTTCCTTTTCTTTTTTCAAATTATTCACCCTCCTTTTTTCTTTGTGCCAGCTATTTCACTTCTCAAGGCCGAATCGCACAAATGCAGAGCGCGTGACTCTCCCCCCGTGTTAGAACAGTTTATTCCTTTGAAGAAAGAGCGTGATCAGAATCAGGATTACGATAACACAGATAATGAATGCAGGGACAAGAGGAATTGGATGAGTTCTGTTCAGCTCTGGAACAACAACAACAACAACAACAACAACACTATCACTAACAATAATGCCTCTGATCGCAAACCACAACATCATAAATTAGAACCTAAGGTACTATAACTGAAAAATCACAAAACTTCCAACATACACTTTTTTACATATTAGATTCTCACCTCAATAATACTAATAACAGGAAAGGTTTAACATCAAATTTTTATTCCTGAAACATCTGTAATACTAATGGAAAGTTATGAGTACTTTTACAAACAAAAAGAGATGCATCAACAGAGCATGTTTATTTCTGATTATCCTTGTTCAATGACTTGAATCAATCAGTGTTGATGTTAAATAGTTGTTTTTTTTTTTTTTTGAATTTGTTGGTGATGGCAGAAAAGTGAAGAAGGGCAATCTGTGGCTGAGGATCCTTTCCAATCTTGTAGTAATAGAAATGGAGGAAGAAGAGCGTTTATGCCTTTCTCTAGGTACTCTTGTTCTTCTTCCTCTGTACCGGTGGCACTTGGGGCTGCAACCAAACAAGAGAAGGAAGAGAGTGTTATGAATAGGCTTTCTCTTTTGACTCCTTCTGTGAAAGAAGGATGTGGGTCAAGGGGATCAAGAAGCAGTTCCAACAGGGCTGTTTCTTCTTCTCCTCCTACAGTTCAACCGAGTTTGCGTGCTGGGTCGCTTCAGCAGACTGTCAGGAAACAGAGGAGATGCTGGTCCCCTGAGTTGCACAGACGATTTGTTAATGCCTTGCAGAAGCTTGGAGGTTCTCAAGGTTCGAAATTCAACCTTCTATTTTATGTTATTTTAATCTTGGTATGAAATTGAATTGTCATCTATGTGTATTTCACTTTCTTAAATGAGAAATGTCAAGTTATTCTACATTTTTTTTTATATGGGGTTTCATAACACACTCAATTTTGACAATTTGGAAAATATGTGTTTGTTCAAATTTCAGGAATTTGATGATGGAATTGTTTTGGTTGGAATTAGGTAGTGTTTGTTGTGTTTAGTTGATGTGTCTGGTTGTGACTTTGTTGAAGTTAGATCAACCAGGACATAGATAGCCTAGAAGTGTTATATTTGTATATGTTATTGTATCTGTCTATGTATAGGTTCAATTGGCCAAGTGATTCATCTTTGCATGCACGACTTAGGAAGGTCATAAGTTACACCTTGTTGGTTCATTTGTTTAATTAGACTTCTGTTCTGTTAATTGCAGCAGCAACACCAAAGCAAATTAGAGAGCTCATGCAGGTTGATGGCCTGACTAACGATGAAGTGAAGAGCCATTTACAAGTGAGTTATTGGCATTCTTTTTTTGTCCCTTTAACTGTTTGTTTAGTTGTCTGGTGATGAGTCATTAGGGAAAAAGATATTGCTAAGATTTGAATGTGTTATAAAGTTGGGGTTGGTGTTGATGATATGATTATGTATGATTGCAGAAATACCGACTTCACACACGAAGAGTTCCAGCTGGAAGTTCTAATCAGCCAGTTGTTGTTCTTGGAGGTTTGTGGATGTCAAAAGATCAGTACAATGACTCTTCAAAAGTTAGCAGTTCAGGGTCAGGTTCTCCTCAAAGTCCCCTTCATTTGGGTACAGGGTCCCGAGGAGGGACATCACCAACTGAAGGAGACAGCATGGAGGATGATGAAGATGCAAGATCTGAGAGTTATAGCTGGAAAAGTCACATGCTTACCTGGAAAAGTTGATGTATAGGATACTACTCTCCACCATGAATTTTGCAGATAAAAGTATACATGGAGGAGTTTTACAACTACATAAGAATAATACTACATGATACATAAAAAGAGGGTCAATGAAAAGAGGCTGTTGGAGTTTTTTTTAAAGGTTTAACTTACCTTCTATACTACCTGAGTTTTGATACGAGACTCCCTATTAAAATATCCTTTTCCTATCATAAAATTCTTTCATTTCTTTTTGTCACAAGAACTCTATGGTGTCCCAGAATAAATTAATTAGTCCAACAATTTAGATGAAGGCTTGTTTGGGTGGATATTGGCTATTCATGATTAGACCTAATTGCTACTGGGTTATTTCCTCTCATACTTCTATTTCCACTAATAAATCACTCCACAAATTTGAGACATTTATTCATGTTTACCTCGTACTTTACATTTTCCGAATAAGACGATTCCCTGTTCTGTGCAGTGCAGATAAACTGATGAAACACTGAACAACGTGTTTCTGCCATTTCATATTGTGCTCTGGCTATGGCTGCAATGCGTCAAATCAGTACAATAACTTTTAAGCGCAAATTCTATTTCTCGCTGTCTTGAGTTGTTTATGAAACTGCGGCGGAAGGATCCATGATCCATCCCTGTTTAGTTTAACATATTAATTTATATTTAAGATAAATATTTAAAAAATAATTCTAAAAATAATCCTATTCAATTTATTTATAAAAATATTAAAAGTATTTTTCTTAAAATCAATTAATAATTGGAAATATAACAGTTAGATATTACTTATTTATTTTATTAATATTTTAATAAATATTATATATGAATCATGTCATAAAATATTATTATTAATATTTTTTATGTCTTTAACATTTTTCATTAAGTAAATATTACTAAAAATAACAAATGGTAATATTTTTTTTAATATTAATAAAGAAATGTTAGTAAATACCAATCATTTAATGGTAATTGTTTTAATTTTCAATTAGTGTTGTGCATGAAAAAGAAGCTTATTTTTAATTTTTTCATAATGCATGGTATTCTTTTTATTAACAAATATTTATAATTTTGTTTTGTATTCATTTTTAGTTGTCATGTCTTTTGATAATTATACTTAAATGTGAAAGAAATATTTTTATGTTTATAGTGTTTTAGTTTTAGCACATCAAAACCTACCCTATAAATGAAGTTACACGTGTCAAACTTAACAATTCCTAATCTTTTGTTGTGTTCCTCCTTCATTTATTGGATTAGCTAATGCTTTGGATATACAAGATGACAGGGCACGGGAAAGTCATCTTTATCTTGTAAAATTATTTCGTGTCATTGTCTCTAAGATATCACTATATCCATCCTCATTAATGATGATTCTTGTTTATATTTTATTCGTTTAATCTTTTAACTCATCTTCACACTTAAAATATTTTGTAATGATTTTCTTTTTCCTTTAAACTGTTACAATTAAAATAATTTTGTAGTGTTTTTCTTTTATAATTATGACAACATTTCTATCTATAGGCAAAATTTTAACTTTTAAAGAAAAAATCTTTAAAAAAATTTCATTAAGACATAATCACAAGATTATAAAAGTTTGAGGAGAAAAATGCATTTAAATCTATTTAATTTCATTAATAACAACTCTATAATTGAGATTGATAGTGCCTCCAAATTCTTCCTAACTCAGTGTGTAGGCGTGTTCGGAGAACAGCAAATAAGAGGGGATAATCTCTATCCATCTTTCTTTCAAATCCAAATTACAGATTTGATGAATGAAAACCAGAAATAAAAGATTCACTTATGAACCATTTTCTCTTGTTCTTCTGCTTTTTTGTCCAATATGCATTTTGTCCTTGGGGCTTTGCCATTTCCATCTAGTGCATTGAATAGACTTACGCATGAAAAGTAATGATATTGTTTATGTAGTAGTAGTATTTGGTACCATTGAAATTAAGTAATTTTTTAAAATTCAATCTATAATTAACATATCATGGTTGAATGATGACGTAATTTATTTTATATATTAATTAAACATTTATTATATTACTTAGTTTAGCAATATTTTCATTATTTTATTAATATAATTAAACCGATAGTTAAATCTGTTCCAAGAAAAACCCCATACTTCAAAAAGTAATTTTAATACAAAATCGATGTTCTCATTTTCTACCATGAACAATATATTTTTCTAATCGTATATTATGATCATATGTTGTGCTATCATTGCAAAACACTATTTTAATTAGTCAAAGGCTTGAACTTCAAACCTCGTTTTGTCCTTTTACCCAACCCTAGTATCCCACATGGGAGAAAAAGAAAATGTCAGCTATTAATGTTTATCAATTATCAGGATCAAGGTTCATGCATGACAAAAGAGTCACTTTCACAAACAAAATTATATAGTGGAGAATCTTGCAAACAAAATAATGAAGGAGCCCACAGTGATATTTATTTATAATTATGGTATGCATTGTCTGTTTGGTGAAATGCGTGAGTGAAAATGATAGCATCTCTCTCGTTATCTTTACACCTTCTAAACCAGGTTCACCTTATCCAACCAACTACCATAATATATAAATTTATATTTCAATACTACGACATGGGCAATAAATATAATGTGTCATTGGATTCAATGAAAAATTACATATGTAAGAATTTTATTTATTATGAGATTTCTTTTTGATAATTTGTTTTTGTTGTATGACTGAATATAATTAACTCTCCTTCCATCCTTATGTGATCTCTACTCTTCACTGGTATCTCTAATAATTATTTTTTCTTTTGCATGTGTGTTAAAATCTAAACTATTTTTTTTAAAATTTTTTTTCTTTGATGGATGGCATACCAAAATTTTGTGTACAATCATTTTCTTTTCTTGTAGGACTATATATACACTTTATTTAATTGACATGCTTATTCTATGCTACTTCCACTTTTTTCTCCAACCTTCATTAATTATGGTTGGTGATCACATAACATGATATAACAATACGATAGAGTTTTCTTTTGAGCTTGGTAGCTAATTAAGTTGTCTGCGATCATACATAACATATTATGTTTTTCTCTATTTCAAATACCTACTTTGCATCCTGCAAGTAATGTCTTTAATTATTTTCATTATCATTTAATATTGTTTTCAAATACATAAAATTAAAAACATGGACGTAATTAACATCTCCAGTTCTAAAAAACAATTCTTCAGCTTTTACCAAAGTCATTTTTTTTTACTATTTATTGCTAAATTTGCATTAATGCTTATAGCGTTCTCGCGGTTTAGGTAAAAATCTTACAATTATTTTAGTCTCTCCCCAAAACTCAAATTTCTCTTCTAAGTTGAGTAGATTCGCTCTGTTCTGGATCCTAATTAAACAATATGCGCCATTTTGATTTTTTAGTTATTATTTTTTTTAAAATTTTGAGATTTTTTAAAATATAAAAACTTTACATATTTATTAGTTCAACAATAATTAATGTACTGTTTATCTAACCACGCCGCCTAGAATATACTTTACATTAATATGCAGCATGGCCAATCACATGTCTTTGATATATATATATATATATAATGTGGCCATTTATTATCTAATTAAGCATCTATATGATCTGGTCCCGCTTGAGGAAAAGCTTTCTTAAGAAAGATTCTTTCACAGAACACCCAACTAGTAGTTTTCCATTCGGATATGTATGGCATATATGAATATGTATGAAACAAGGAAATGCCACCAAGAGTACCCACGTCAAGATGCGTTCGGCGAAAAGGCCAACCACCACCCACCAAAACATAACAAAATTTATTGATCTTTTGACCTAACTTGCTTTGGTTTTGGTTTCCAAAATCTACGTGGACTTTGCTTGTGTTGTTTGTATCATTCCCTCCAATTTGTTGAGAATCTTGTGATTATGATGGAACATGAACAGGAGACAAATTTGTTCCTGAGGTTCAATATATATATATATATATATATAATCTCAAATTAGTTGCTATTCCTTCTGATTAGAGGTTATTATGTCTACAAAATTTCGCTAAAAAGTATTGACATGTTGATTAAAGTTATTTAATTTAATTTGTTAAGGTTAAATTATTAAAAAAATATTTCTATACCAAATAAAGATTTTCAATGATGTCCTCGTGTTCATCTTTATATAATAGTCGGTCAAATAAGTAATTTTTTTTTAGTACATTCAACCCTTTGTTAAAAAATAAAAGAAGCATAATAATGTTTCTATACTGGTTATCGGCATAATAAATCGGCTGAACTATTTATCAGACCGAGAACTGAACACTATTTACAAGTGTTATAAACTAGTTTAAACATCAATAGGTTGAGACCGAATTCTCAAAGTACTAGGAATGTGCAGTGTTATTAAAGACGAAGATTACATACAAAATTCTACATTAACGGGATAATCAGAACAAACCTATATTAGTTAACCTAGAAAAATGGTAAATAGCATGGGGTTTACAAAAAAAAAATATGAATTCACATGGCTAAGGTTTCTAGGTAAATGCTTTTTCTTAATTCTTTAAAATTCTAAGACTAAATAGTGTCTTTTGCAAGTGTTTTTAGACTAAAAACTAAAGGCTTTGAGATTCTATATAAAAGAGGAGAGTACTACTTTATAAGTACATTTTGACCCATCGTGAGATATGAAATAAAATATTTTCCCACCAGTTACTTGGATAACCATTGAAACAAGAACAGTGATGACAAGTAGCAGAATAGACAACCAACTAGTTGAAGAATTGTTGGAGCCTAAGAAGTTAATGTCTTATGCTCTGAACCTTTATGGATGATAATATTTTGATGATAGCAAAAATGATTAATTATTAGTAAATATATGGTTTGTGTGGACAAAAATATAATTAATAGTAAATCTTTTTCGTTTAAAGCACACCAACAAAAAGTTAAGAAACTTAAGTTATATATGCACTTTCCTTTAAAGAAATTTCTTGACAATCGTCCAATGTAATCATTCATCATAATCGTCTAAGAAATGTAAGTGTAGTTACTTTCGTCCAACATCCATGCGAAAAAAGTAACGTTATATTTTAAAATTTTATTTACCGTTGAGAGAAATTTTGAACGTTGCTACAACCAACGACTAATTCAAATCTCTTCAATATAAAAGTTGAAGTTCGAAAATGTTAATTGGCTTTTAGTGTGAATGTAAGAAGAATATGTGTTGAAAAAATGCATGTCCTTTAAGTTTTAGAGAATGAGAAAACTCACAAGAAAAATGGAAAATGTGCTAGAAATAATTTTACTTTCATCAAAACCTACCCCATTTCTTTTAAGCTTTAGAGAGTGAGCCAATACATTTTTAAACCCCTCTCTACATAGATTAAATCTCTTTGAGTTAGCTCAACTGTTGACTTCTCTCTGTGTAGAGGATGAATTGTCTAAAGTAACATTCATTTGTAAATCTCTCTACGTAGAGGTTGAATCTTGAGTAAGTTTCCTTTTGTAATTCCTCGTGTAAAGGTTAAAAACTCAAGTTGGGCACCCTTGATCAGAATCCACATTATGTAGCCTGGAGAGGCTAAGATAAAAGAATACTTAGTTCACATGTGGAGGTGTCTAACCTGGAGAGACGGTTGTCAAAAAATACTTGGGTCTAGTATGGAGAGGCTTTTGTCAGAGAATACTTGTGTCTAGCCTAGAGAGGTTCTTGTCAAAGAATACTTGGTGCCAGCTTGAGGAGGCTTATGATTAAAAAATACTTGGTATTACTCTATAACTAATCTAATATATCTAGACTCTAATCACTTTGCTCTTGTACGTAGAGACCATGTCCTTTAAGTAAGATCCCATGTTCAAACCATACAAAGTAAACTTAGTACCCGTAAGATGAAAGTACGAAAAGAAAAAGGATGTTTCTGACACAATAGAGATTAGTAGAAAACGAATCCACTTTTCAAAATCTTTGAACCTCATATCAAAAAAATTTTGCACTAAAGTTGACAAGTCACAACCAACATTAAAGGTTGATAGATATGAAGAACTCAAGATGATATTGACAAAATTATCTAAACTTCAAACTGAAGTGAAAAAGACTGATAAAGAGCTCAAGATGACCATTGAGAGAAGTTTCGAATGTTATTGCAACTAACAAACATCTCAAATCTTTTTTATATATAAACTTGATGTTAAAAAATGTCAAGTTGGCTTTTTGCATGAAAATAAGAAGAATATGTGTTGAAAAAGCCCATGTCCTCTATGTTTTAGAGAATGAGCAAACTCGCAAGAAAGATGACATATGTGCTAGAATTAATTCTACTTTTATCAAAACCTGACCCCATTTCTTTTAAGCCTTAGAGAGTGAACCAATACATTTGTAGATTCCTCTCTACAAAGGTTAAATCTCCGCGAGTAAGCTTAATTGTTGACTCCTCTCTATGTTAAGGATGAATTGCCTAAAGCGAGACCTTCATTTGTAAATCCCTCTCTGCATAGAGGTTGAATCTTGAGTGAGTTTCCTTTTGTAAATTCCTCTATGTGTAGAGGTTAAAAACTCAAGTTAGGCACCCTTGATCAAAATCCAAATTCGGTGGTATATAGCTTATAAAGGGTAGGATAAATTAATACTTAGTTCACCTTTGGAGGTGTCTAGCTTGGAAAAGCTGTTGTCAAAGAATACTTTGGTCTAGCCTAAAGAAGTTGTTGCAGAGAACAATTGAGGCTAGCCTGGAGAGGTTGTTGTCAACGAATATTTAGTGTCATCTTGAGGAGGCTTGCAATTAGAAAATATTTGGGTTTGGGCAAGATTGGCTAGTTTAAAGAACATGCATTTGTGTTTCACTCGGTAATAGTAAAATCTTAGCCGTTGCTAAGAAACTAAACTTAGTCTCGTTGAGATGAACCAATGTAAAAATTACTTGTTTTTATTTATTTTTTTCTTTATCTCTTTATTCTTATTAATTAATTTTCTTACATTACTCTTTCTTTAATTGTTACTAACTGGGGTGAGAATTAAAATTAAATTTCTAAACATGTACTTAATTTTTTATTTTTTTTTTGCATTTGTATTTGCTTTCACATTTGCATTTAACTCAATCAGCCTCATTATTCAAAATCTTTTCACTATTGCGTCTGATCCCATTAGACGAAACACCTAAACATTTGTTTTTGAAAATCTTTCGAAAGTCTTTCATGCAAAGAAAATTATTTTAAATACATAATTCAACTCCACTTCTTGTGTATTCCACTTTTACAACAAGCTACAAAGAGTGACTTGAGAGAATGTAAGGAATGAGTTGTTGGAACCTCTACAGAAGACCAAAACTACAAGAAAGACTTGATGTAAGAAGGAGAGAAAGAGATTCTTAACACTTCAAAAGCTTTGCTAAACCAAATTTGAGGATATGAGATTGGGTTGTAGCAAAAAAGAGCAAGAAGGACGAAGAAAGATCCTTACTATGGTTGTGGAAGGAGAAAGCTTACAAGGGGAGTAAGAAGAGAATGGAGTCTTTTGCCTTTCATGAGTGAATGAAACACAACGATAGAGAAAGAAGAATGAAGCTTCACTAAATAGAAATGAAAAATGGATGGAAAGTTGAAAGCTTTCGGTGTGGTAGAAGAAGGATGCAAAGGAAGAAAAGTGAAATGAAGAGGTGAAGAATAAGTGGTACTTGGTTATATTTTGAAAGACCAAAGTGAAAATAAGAGGGAAATTTCAAATGACTAAAATAAATGAGTTAAAGTGGTGCTTGAGATTTCGTATAAAATAAAGATAAAACAGGAAAACACGTATACATAAACACTTAAACATATTTTCATCAATTTCTAATAAACTTTTGGGAATCAATTTCTTCACTCAAAAGTTTATTCTAAACATAAACATATGCACTTTTTACTCTACTCAACTTATACCGATAAGGATAAAAACTTATTAATTCAATATAATTCAATTAAACTAATTTTAAATTCTAAATTTTTTAAAATTATAAAATATAAAATTAGAATTAAATTAATAATCTTATATACTCAAAATCATATTAATTTAAATCACATGAACACACATTAAAACAAAGGAAGAAAGTTTAAAATATTACATGTTGCCATCAAGTTAACATAGCCTTGTCACTTAATAGTTGTTCACCCTGAGACTACATGGGCTTGTATACTGGATATAGACATAATAATCTAGGCCAACCATTATGAGGCCAAGATTCAAACACTATTTACCACTGTGATAAAACAATCTAACCATCACAAGGCCAAGACCTTTTGGTCGACACCTTCCAACGGAACCCTCAAAATACGAGTAATGTGAATGTCATTAAAGATGAAGATTATATATAAAATCCCACATTAACAAGATCATTAGAATAAACTTGTATTAATTAACCTAGAAAAATAATAAATAACAACATACATAGTTAAGATTTTAGGTAAATATTTTTTCTTGTACATCTAAAATTCTAAGATTTAACAAAGACTTGGAGTGGGTACCTTTGATAGGTACCTGCTTTGAATTGAAGAGTAAAAACCCAAAGACTCTTTGACTGCACATAGAAGACAAAAGTAAAGTTTTATAGTTTCATCTATAGACCAGTATCTATTTCAAACGGACCATCGAGTTATCTAAGATATAGCACTCGTGTATACATTTGAAATTTCAGTATATTGCATTAACTGCATGTATATTTAGATTTCTAACATATTCGTGTTTAGAGGAGACGAAATATGTATTGGGCCGAGTCAACCCTATTTGGGCTTCAAGTCCTGTTAGTTAGGTGAAAAACCCTTACTTATTAGACAGTTGATACAAATACCCCATTTATATTATTTTTCCAAAAACACCCCTTCCCGTAAATTAAATTAGTTTCTGAGAATTATATAATATACTTCTGGAAACGCATTTCTAGAGTCTTTTTACCTCATCTCCACGTGCAATTGTACCTCCTAGAATTAACCTTCAATCAAACACAACCAATAGAGAATTTACAACGACTCATATATGGTCATCCATAGGTTTTGCACAGTTCCAATTGAATGCTGCTGCCTGCATGGGGTTTAATACAATATCTCCATTTATCACATAAAACCAAACCTTCCAAACCATTCAATCAAATAAAATTTCATTGAAACGTTGATAGAAAAAATACAACCCCTTGATTTGTTCTAAGTTGAAGAGATTCATTAATCTAGTTAGTGTCCGATCTCCTTCTCGTCCAGCTGTTTATAATACAATTGTCAAGGTTAAATATTTTTAATAAATTTTGAATATATATGATATTGTTAAGATAATTATTTTATTTGATGATTTAATCATAGGAATAAATATACATATATATGAATATTATTTTATTTTTTATAAAATAATTAATCATCTATTTATGGTCTGGTTATAAAGATAATAAAATTATTTTTTAACATAAATATCTTATTTCTCCTTTATACTCCTCAACGTGCAAAATTATATTTTTCTCATTTCATAGATAAAATATTTGACTTTTTTTAAAATTCTTTTTCCTTTTTTAATTCATTATTACGGTTTAAATGCTAATAATTATATTTGCAATCAAATGTTATTATTAGTGTTTCCTTATTAATGTTTTCGTAATTAAAAGCTATTTATTAACCTTTATCATTTAATGGAGCAAGCTTATATAAGGCATTGATAACTTGAATTGTGATACTTATTAATAAATAAATTTTTATTTTCATAATTTTTATGTATATTATTTTGCTTTTGAGTGAATCACATTCTTGATTCTTTGAGAGTGATGTATATTGTATTATTCTCAAGATATTTATTTTCCTATGTTTTATATTAGAATATACATTCTCCTTTTTTGATAGATTTTAATTTATGATATTTTATTAAATTTTTAAAAAAATATCATAAAAATATTTTTATATTATCACTCTTAACGAATATAAGTATTATAATGTCTGTCAGTTACATTGAAGTATACATTTCTTTTTCTTATGTAAAGATAAAAACATATAATGATTGAAGTTGAATTATGTTAATTAAAAATTTCTACTAGCTTTTTTTAATTAATGAAGTCTATATCTGACATATCAGACTCAATTTTTCAAAAATAGATTTATAAATATTTTCACAAAAGATTTTATAAGGAAGTAATTAATCTCTTTAGTTAGACAACATAGATAAAACAAAAAAGATGGATATAAATATTTTTTATACCGATTCATTTTAAATAAAGACTACATTCAATTTCCTAATAACAACTAAGATTTTATTAAATCAGAATTTGATATAAATATTCTTTGACCTCAATCTCTTTAAACTTAACAAGTATTTTTTTGTCTCACCTTCTTTAAGCTATACAAAAAAGTAATTTTTTAGCAACAACCTCTTTAAGCTAAATATAACAAGTATTCTTTGATACTTATCCTCTTGAGATTAACATCTAACCACCAAAAGTTTAAAGGTTTTACAAAGAGTTTTGTCTAACTTTGATTAACATCTATACAAAGAGAAATTTATAATGAAGATGCATAACAAAACTTTTTTATAAAGAGATTTGAGGAAACAAAATGCAAGAGTTTTAGTTTGCAAAGAATCTATAACTAAAGTCTTCAAACCTTTGTATAAATGATGAATTTGAAGTAAACAATAAACTCAATAGTTTAAAATTTTCATTCATGTGTTGAAGGCATGTTGCACATCCATTTATATTAAATATTCATGCATAAACTATTAAAAAATGGTAACCACTTTTATACTATAAATGTTCAAGTTTGAAAAGTTCCCTTTGTTGACTTGACACATCTTTTAACATAAAAAGTATGTAATTTTCTCATAGTTAATTTGTGCAAGCTAAGTCAATTTTTACAAATATAAAATATATTAATATATAATTTAACGTTAAAAAAATCATTAAAAGAAATATTTATCTTTTTCTGTTGAACACTGATCTAATACTGTAATTTGATCCTTCAAACTAAACTTCAGTCTATATCATTCATCTTCGCATCAAACAAAGTCTACGTTTAATACATATAAAAAATTTATCACTTACAAAATATAAAATAAAATGAACTATAATTATTAGAATTAAAAGGTCACAATCTGTTTCTCATACTTAACACCTTATCAAATACAAATTAGTATTCTATATTTTACTTTATAAAATTTTAGTTAAAATTAATTTTATAACTAATATATTTTCTCATTACTCTATTATGAAATATTTATATTATATTTTCCAATTTTAAATAGTACAAACAATACGATAATTCTAATTATTATATCTGGATTATATAAACTATAATTGTTGGTTTGTATAATATTTAAGTAACTCATGAACAATATAATTTTTCAAAATATTCATATTGTATATTTCAATATTTAAAATTAGAAAAATAAAATATTTAAATTTTCGTTATAGAATATCGTAAAAAGTATTTTAATTACAAAAATATGGATAAAGTAAAATGTAATATATTTATATTTAATAAAAGAGAAAAATGTATAATTTAATCTAAGATAAGAATATCATAATACTTGTATTATTATTATGGGTAGAGACATCATGTACATTTTACATAAAACTTGGTTCAACCTATTTAACAATAATTGACTTTTTTTAAAGCTTAATTTGACATATTTAAAATTTTGACTTGTCCTATAAATCTATAAAAAAACTTATTTTATAACAAGATATTTAATATATTTTCTAAACATTTTTTATATATAAAGCAATGAAAATTTTAAAATTTACATAATTTATTTTAAATTTAATATAAATAAATGACTTTGTAATATAATCACTTATTACTTGCTACTATTTTATTTATATATAGAAAACTGAAATTGAAATTGAATAACTTTACAAATTACTTTTTTTATTCTTTACACTATATTGGCCAATCTAAATACAAGAACTTTAAGCATTCTATTAAATTAATTAAAATTAATATTGGTACATGTAATTATAAAATATTTTTAATTAAAGTTGTCTAAGTTGTTAGAAAAAAATGTATTAAAGTCATTAAGAGATTGTGTTATAGTTATTAAAGTTAATTTATGTTCTTCTCACTTTTGACACTATAAAAAAGTTTAAAATTTAAAAAGGGAGTTGAGTTAGTTATAAAAAATTAAAAAAATCTCTCTTTTGTGGAATATGAACATTCTAATGTATTTTCACATAAATGTTATGTTTTTATGAAAGTGAAATTTGTTAAAACAAAAAAACACTATAAATATTTTAAAAGTTAATTGAGAACCTTTTAATTTTATTTGTTATTTTTTCCCTATCTATTTCTCCTAATAATAAGAAGAACATCGTAAATAGAAATTCAAACACATGATCCATACAAATTTCTCAACAATAGTTGATTTACATATGTTAAATATGATAGTTTATAATGTAAAGAAGGACACACAAAAACAATGTGAAAATACAATTACATACTAGATGAAATTTCAATTAAAGATTATTAATTCTATAAACATTCACTTTAAACATAATAATTAGGTTAAAGTAAACATTAATTAATAGTACTTAACCTATATAATTATAAGATATTTAATTATTAGATATTTGATTGTTAAGTATTTTATTTTTAAAATTATAGTCTTATAAATTTTAATAAGTAATTAGGAATTCCATATTTCTTTCAATATTTCTAATTAAATGGTTAATTCTACATTAAAAGAATGATTATTTATATTATATAACTAAGAGTTCTCGGTCGAATTGGCCAGAGAAACAATAAAAAAAAAAGTCAAACATAAAAAAAAATAAAAAATGGCACTATCTTACAATTGCATGGGCCACAAAAATTCAAAGATAATAAATAAATAAATAAAATTTAGAAAAGAAATAAATAATTAAGATACTTGAATCAAGAATATCAGATGAATCGATGATGATCTAAAAGTACAAAATAAACTTTGAAATCTTATAATACATGCTATGCATGATTGAATGGCATGTTAAAAGTATTTTACTCAATATTTTTCACATTAAATTAGAAAAATCAATAATCAATGATATTTTGGTAAACCCACATATTTATCACTAACGGTCAAGAACTCATCCATTCAAGAAACTAAATTTCAAACAGGCATGTGTTTTTACATACAGTAGTCTGATAATAAAAAATACTAATCACTTTATTAAATAGAATAAGATTATGTATTAACCATAAAAATATATATGATTGTTATTTAATTTGTGTAATGGAAGGAGGTGTTATTATGATGAATGGGATTAGTGTTTTTTTTAACAAGGAAATGAAATTAATTTTGACCATATTTTAAGAAGCAGTTGATTGGAAGAATGAGCATGGTTAAAGGGATTTGCAAAACTGAATAGGGTAAGGGGCCACTTTGGGAGAATAGTAACCTTAAAAGATTTAGTCAAAAGGCCACATGTGACGGTTTTATGTAAGAATATTGAGCGCGAAAAGTGGATTGAATATCGAAACTATGAAAAAACGGTTATAGCCTGAGGGAATACAGCACTGCATTTCACAATCACATATACACCACAATCACACAGAGAATCAAAAGAAAGAAAGAAAGAAAGAAAACAAGAGGAATGGCACAGGCACAACCTGAAGAGAAGATCAATGAGAACTTAGAAAAGGAAAATAGTACCCAAGAAATTGGGAACTCTAGCTTCAAATTCAATGCACAAGCACCTGAATTTGTGCCAAGGTCGCATACCCAGATGCCGATTTCGGGTTATTTTTACCCCTGCTTTCAGATTCTTGGTGGCTCTGGTGAATCTGATTGGTTCTTTGTTGGAGATCAAGACCCTTCTTGTTTGATTCCCACGACCAATGTTGCACTACCCAATAGCTCCAAGAATGTCCTTACCCCTGATCTTCAACAAAAGATTGTCAAACAGGTGTCCCTTCTTTTTCGTTCTAATCAAAATGTGATTTTTTTCAACAATCTTGGTTGATCTTTGATCACTTAATCACTTTCTTTAATTTCATATTTATTCAATAGGGTGATTATTGTTGTTTTGATAATGAATGTCTAGCCCATTAATTCAGTGTTCGGTTTGGTTAATTTGTACGAGATATTAGGTTCAAAATTCATTGTCATCACTGTATATAAAAAAAGTGAATGTGATTCAGAAAATGTGGATGGTTTACATTGTGAAATTTGAGTAAAATAAGGTTTTCATTATTAGCCACATTGCTTGAAACGAATTGATGTTTATATATCGGATAAATGAATTTTTAACTGGACGATCTTTAATCACTTTCTTTGGATTTTACACTTTTAAAAAGGTATTATCATAGTTTTAGTAATAAATGTATTAGGATGAGCCAATGGATATGGAATTTGTGTAATATAAACGAGGTATTAAGTTTAGGCTTTTATTATTTTCGTTGTACACAGAAAAAGAAATTATTCTTGTAAATCATTGTGAAATTGTGAAATTGTGAATAAAATAAGATTTTTATTACTACCCCCATCTTCGAAATAAATTGATGTTTGCATATCTGATAAAGGGGTTTATTCAGTTTAATTCTTCGATGATGAAATCACTTATGAAGGTTTGTGTATGGATTTTGTTATTACTGTGACATGTAAAGGTTTCATTGTTTGTCAAATTTTAAGACTGGTGTGTATGTAATAGGTGGAGTATCAATTCAGTGACATGAGTTTGCTAGCAAATGAATCTTTCCAGAAACAGATGAATAAAGATCCTGAAGGTTATGGTAAGGATTTGGGAATTCTGTTTAGTTTCAACCTCCGTGGCTTCTAGGATTGGAATGATCTCATCTTATTGATGGATATTGGTTTCGTGACAGTTCCAATAACCGTAATTGCTTCTACCAAAAAGGTTAAATCACTCGTTAGTAACATTCATCTGCTTACCCAAGCTATCCGTGCATCTTCAAAACTTGTAAGTATTTTGGATGGAATGAAGCATTATCTATGGATTTCTTTCTCATTTTGCTCTGACGATGCAATTTTTGAAGGTTTTGAGTGCTGATAGCAAGAAGGTTAAGCGCAAAAATCCTTTCACTGATAAGGAAAAAGAGGACTTGCAGGTAAGAACTAAGATTCTTTTTTGTCTTTCTCCACATGTTTACTGTTAATTTTTTTTTTTCTAATTTGTAGCAAATTGCACCTCTTTTTCTTCTCTTGCAGTCTCGCACTGTTGTGGCAGAGAATTTACCTGATGATCACTCCCATCAGAACCTTCAGAAAATATTTACTACAGTTGGGAGGTGAATTTCTTCAAATCCAAATATAACCCTTTGTTTACTTACATGAACTTCGCATTCTTTCAGTTTCTTGCATTTTGGTAATTTTGTAATTGATGGATGATCTGTGAACAGCGTGAAAACGATCAGAATATGCCATCCTCAGGAGTCTAATTCTTCTCGCCCAAAATCTGAATACTTAGTCAGTAACAAGGTACAGAAGCAACATCTTATCATATGTCTATGTTGTCTTTAAGAACTTAAATTATACTATGAAATTTTCTTACCCATCTTACTTGTGCCTCTATCAAGCTCCATGCACTTGTGGAGTACGAGACATCAGATATAGCTGAGAAAGCTGTGAGTCAATTTGTCAAGAACTTTTAGCTTTTAAGATTTATATGATACAATTATTACATTATTAAACCTTTCTGTTTGATTAGGTTGAGAAGCTAAACGATGAAAGGAATTGGAGGAAAGGGATGCGTGTAAGGTTGCTTCTTAGATGCTCGGTATGTACAACTGTACTTGATATATTAATTCTTCTGGCTGTCTATTGCATCTCTTGAATTTCATACGTTTCTTTTTACTGAGTTTTTTTTTTTTTTTTTATAATTTTTTTTATGTAACTTGCGCACAGCCAAAATCTGTTCTGAAGAATAGTAGAAAATCAGAATTTGATGGATATCTAGATGATGAGGAAATTCTAAATTCTGAAACTGCTGAGGATTCTTCTCACTCGAACAATGCTGATATGTTTGACACAAATGTAAGTGACATTGCGTATAGAGGTCACATTAGGATGTATTAGTCATTTCTTTCCAGTCTTTCAGTCAATTTCTTACAATTCATATATGCATGAAAGAAAATTGTGTAAAACAAATTTTATTAATACATAGACTCTTTGGTGATCCTCGAGTAATAAAAGTTTGCATTAAAGGTCAACAAAAGCTATTGGGGTAAAATTTTGATTGTAATTAGAGAATAACACTAAAATGTATTTTAGGAATTGTTTTTGAAGACTAATTGTTATACATTGTCAAGGCTGTTAACCAATTAGAAATCACTTTTAGAGTGACTTTTAAAATATTTATTATAAACGTCAATAATCATAGCATATATAGTGATATGTGATTGAATAACAATATAAAACTGTTATACTGTGCATAAATTGTTTTCTTTAGCATTTAAGCATATCCTTTAGAAAATAATTGCATTGAGCATTGGTTTGTTTTCAAGAAACATGACAAACCTTGTATTGAATGACTTTTGAAGGATGAGAATTCA
Organism: Hylodesmum podocarpum; assembly: GCA_026586105.1. Classification (NCBI taxonomy): domain Eukaryota; kingdom Viridiplantae; phylum Streptophyta; class Magnoliopsida; order Fabales; family Fabaceae; genus Hylodesmum; species Hylodesmum podocarpum. The sequence continues at coordinate 2,213,224 of JALJEV010000638.1, forward strand.
GTAGGATCTAAGAAAGGATGGGCTAGAGGACGTGGAAAGGGGAGAGGACGCACTCAAGGACGTGGGCTCCTTACCCCACCATCTCAATCAAGCAGCACTTTCCAATGTGATGCTCATACCAAACTCAACACTAAGGGTCCAAGAATGCCAGATGGTACAAGAGGCTTCACAATGGGACGTGGCAAGCCCATTAATCTTCCATCTATTGTCACCACACCTCAAGAGTGATGATGGGTATTTCTCAAGTTTTTCCCTTTGCTATATAGTGCACTTTTAGGAGATTTCTCTGTATTTCTTCACCATAGTATTCAAAAGCAGCAAAAGTGTCTTAGAAGACCCTATTATGTGGGCTACACGGGTAGTCCCAATTTTTTTAGATGTTACCTGTTAGTAATAATTCAAGATGTATATTGGTATATGGTATGGCCAAACTTATTATAGTGGCCAAAAAGATCCTAAATTCTGCTTTCGTAGCTTTCAATTTAGTCAGGGTTTCAGAAATAAGTGCTTATTGGCATTGTACACTAAAATGTTTTTGAGATTGAATAAGAGACTTATTTAGGAGTCATATTCTACCGCTTTGTCTAATAGTTTTTCTTAACCCTCTTGAAGATTAGGAAACATTTTAATTAAATAAGAGAGATATTTTCTAGTTTTATTGATATTCCCATATTCCAAGTGATATTTTAATATAATTCAATAATATTGTTAAACTTTAAAAACAAATTTTATATAAAAAGGTTATAGAGTTGGAAGTGTATTTGCATCCAATTCTTTTATATTTATCGAAAAAGAGTTAAAATAATTTTGATTGTAAATATTTTAAATCAAAAGAAATAATTTAAACATGTTATGAATATATTTGACTATTGTACATAAAAACTTATAATTAATCATTGTTATTAAACTCAACTATAAATCACTTAGTATGGTTGACTCACAAAATCTGTTTAATTTGAACTGATTGAATCAGTTTATTTGGTGGTTCAAAATTAAGATTTTTTATTTAAATGATTTATTTTGTTTGCTGTTTTTTTTAGACTAAATCAAGAAACACAATGTGTTTTTTTGTCACACAAATCATTTCTAGTTATAATTGACTTAATTTCCTTATATTTTATGTGTGGTGTACTTTTTTTATTTTTTATTTTTTTATTTTTATGCACCTTAATTGTGTACATTTTTAATAATTTATTTTTATTATTAATGATTTTATTTTTATTAACTTTCTTTTCATTACAAAATATTTACCTTTTTAACTGTGTATTTAATTATATTATTTTTTAAATTTTTATTTAATACTATTTTATATATTATATTAAATATTTTAAAATATTATTTTATTAAAACCATTCAACCATGATTCAACTATTAGCCACTTGTTTTACCTTCTTCTGGTCGGATTTTAGAAACCTTGTTATTAATAGATATAAAATTTTAAATAAAGAAAAATTGATTATTTTAGTTTATTAGAAATTAATTTAATTTTTTTGAATGGAAATCGTTTTGTTTTTTAGACATGGAATAGTATTTTTTTGGGGTACTTTTGGATACCACCTTTAAATACTTTAGTAAAAAGCTTCTAATTTTTTTTTAATTATTTTTTGATATTTTTTACTGATATAATGTGATATACTACATATGCCTTTATTCTATATTATTGTACATGTTTAAGAATTTAATGTGTTCTTGCTTTTCTAATTCATGCTTGGAGGTAAATCTTGCTTTTCAAATCAATGGATTCATCAGATTAATCTAAACCCCCGTGAATACTGTTAGCCAAATCTGTTAACCTTGTGTTTTCAACGAGTATGTCAAGTTGAATTTTTATTCTCACATTCAACGTGTACATATTATAATTTTCATTATTGTTATATCTTAAAAAATATTTTTTAAAGAAGTAATGAAAAAATATTTAATATAGAATGGATTCATTCATTAAGTAAAAACAACCAGAAATAAATTTTACTCTGATAAACCACTGTCAACTACATAAATCATAGAAATAACTTCTTAAAAGTATGAATTTAATTTAAATATATTATAGTGTCTAGCTTCCTTTGTCCTCTATTTTTATATAATTCAAATTATATTTAATATATTATTAGTAAAATTGGTTTTGGTAAAAACTACTTTGTTATTTTTTAGTAGAATAAGTTCTTACAAGATGAAAATTTACTTACCGTAGTAGAATATTGCGCCAAACATGAATTGTCAACAGATGATCATCTGTTGACAATTATTTTTTGTTAACCAAAATGTATTTTAAGGATAAAAACACTTAGAGTTTAATATATTATATTAAATCCTATTAAACAAATTATATTAAAAGTTAAAATATAATTTTTTACTAAAACTAAAATCAAACGTTCAAATATTATAGAAATTAAAATTAAATTTTAAATCTTATAGGAATTTGAATCAAACTAAAATTTTTCATAGTTGGAAAGGTTAAAAATTAAGCAAGGTCTCGAATAAAATTAACTGAAGGTCATCAACCAGATTTTGGGACAAAGTTAACCAATAAATACAGTTAAAAAAAGAACTTTATAAAATAATCACTTAGGCACAGATTTTTTTTTTTTTTTTTAAAAAAAACCAGAAAGTTGCGAGTGGTTGTCATCAATTGCCCACTTTTCCACTTCATAGTGCGTTTATGCCAAAAATAAATAATTCTTTTAAAGTGCATTTACAGTCAACCTAGAGACAATAGAGTTTTTTTTAGGATAAATATGCATAGCTTTTAAATATGAGATCCTAGTCATTATTATGAACAAAATATTTTTTCTTTTCATATGCTTAGAAAGAAATACTTTACTCAATTAGGGAAATTTTTACCTTTTTCAAAATATTGGTGATAGTGCTAAGTGTAAAAATTAAAATATAAAAATTAAGTTTAAAAATGAAATCACTTAATAAGAAGAATGCAAAAGGCCTTTCTTTTAACTAGTACAAAAATCAACTTCAAAGAAAATTGAGCTCCTCTTGAATGTAAAACGAGAGCACATATAAAGTGTAAAGTGCATTTTGGAGGCTAAAGTGCATAAATTCTACTCTTTTATAAATTTAAATAATATATGGCTTAGGTCAATACTCTTTAATTAAAACTTTCAGATCAGATTTTTAATTTTAACAAAATAAAATATTTAATTAAACTATAGAACATAAATACAATTTTACTTCCATTGATCGCGTGCAGAAGAGGAAAACCCAAACAACAAAATTGCAAACAAAACATATAAAGCAATCAATATGTGAAACCGAGAGAGAAATAACGATTAAGATGCAATTTAGGAAATTTTACTATAAATTACAAGAACAATGCTATAGCAATTTGGATTAGGTTTCTTTTTTACCTTCGACAAAGATCAGGATAATCTCACACCAGTGTAACAATAAATTATTTTTTTTCGTTTCCTATTTTAATTTTATAAAATTTAAAATTCTGATGTAACATATTTAATTGAGGTATATAAATCTAAATTATTTATTATTATTATTATTATTATTATTATTATTATTATCATGATGACCGTGGGATTTATACACTTTACTTTTTAAAAATGCATGCTGCATTTGAGAGGAGTTCAATAAAAGAAATACTTTATTTGATTAAATTATTTTAAATTATAAATTTTTTGAATTGATTATATATTTAATGGGTCTTTATTGATCTAATGTTATAAATTTTAATCAGTGTTAAAATGGATTTTAGAAGCAGTAATGACACAGAAATTAGTAACACTCCTTCATTTCATGTGATAAGTTCAAACTCTAATGCGCTGATTTAGTGATAATAATAATCATACCGCCACTTGTTCGTTTCAACAATGACCTCAGCCACCCCTTCCATCGTGCTTGCACACAAATAATTTATTCATATCTGTTTCGGTACCAAAATAAATCCTACATTGTTTATAAATATATTCTTTTTCTGAACCCTCTAAAGAGCCAAAGTGGATAATAGGTTAGATGTGGTAAGCCTATTATTGTAGAACCAAAAAGAATCTGAGATTATGGTAGTGTTTAGACACCATCAGGAAATAATACTAAAGAAAAAAAAAACTCTTCGGTTCATGAATTTTATGGATATAAATAACCGACACGTAGCTAATAGCTTGTCATAACAATTTCAATTTGTCAAGTCCTTGTTCTTAGTAAACATTCTGAAACAATGACTTGCAGACTAATAATCTACTTCACTTTGTTATTCTGTTTTCTTGATAAATTTGTTCCTCTTGTTCACATGCTTCCCCTTAGTACAAGCCAGCTTGACATCAATTTCTATGATGAATCATGCCCCAATTTGGCCACAATTGTTAGATATGGTGTTTGGTCAGCCATACAAAATGACAACAGATTTGCCGCATCCCTTCTTCGCTTGCACTTTCACGATTGCATAGTAAATGTATATTTTGTCTCTTAATTACGATTTTTTTACTTTTTACACTTTAAATGAGCAGCACACTAACGTACTTAGCATGGCTTTAAATGTTCTCTCTGTCATACATGAAATACTAGACCACACTGATTAGTAATTATTGTTTCTTTTGCTTTACAAATTGAGCAGAGGAAGTTTTTCAAATGCAAGTTATAATTTTGATGGTACAAGCATGCTCTTAAATGATTGGCACTAGAAGTCTGTTAATTAAGCATATATACTAGTGTTAATTACAATATTGATCAGACAACTTAAGTTTTGTTTTTAAATTTTAACAAGTTCAGAATTTTATTATGGTGAAAATAATCATTGAATGCTAGATTAGAGCTTCCAAATATGTTTAAATCATATAAACAAGTCAATCTCGATTTTTGTAAAGCACTAGTCTCCCTGTTCCTACTCTTGTCCCATGTATTGAGTCATAGTGATTGTAATTTTCATAATTTGTAGCTTATTTTATATAATGATTTTCTCATTTACCTATTATCCGATTTGTCTATTCAGAAATAAGTCAGGTCTATCTAAATTGACTAGGTTAAGTCAAACACTACAAAAAGACTAGACCAACCTTAAAAAGAAAAAAAAAAAAAACATATGAGTAGGAGGTACTTGAATCTTGAGTTTTATACAAAAGTGAGGCGTATCGTGTTTTGTGTATGCTAATAATATAACAAATTTTTTTTTGGCGATTATAATCATGGTAACTTACACGGGAATGTGATTATTATTATGTTGAATTGCTTGTGAAAGGGTTGTGATGCTTCTGTGCTCCTTGACGATACACCAAATTTCACGGGAGAAAAGAATGCTTTTCCTAATCGCAATTCACTTAGGGGCATAGAAGCGATTGATAACATAAAAGAACAAGTTGAAAGCAAATGTCCATCAACAGTTTCCTGCGCTGATATCTTATCCTTAGCAGTTAGGGAAACTATTGATCTGGTAAGTTATCTCAGATGAAAGTTTCTCAACTAAAATTATAACAACCTATTTATTATTGTTTCTTCCCTTATTTTTGGGGTTTTATAGCTTGGAGGGCCATCTTGGTCTGTTGCATTAGGCCGAAGAGATGCAATAACAACCACTCAGATGGCAGCTAATCAACAAATTCCTTCACCGTTCGAGCCTTTAGATAACATCATTGCAAAGTTTTCTTCAAAGGGTCTTGACTTGAGGGATGTTGTAGCCCTTTCAGGTTCTTAGTCTTTTCTCATTTTTCTCTAACATGATACTTATTCTAAGAAATTATAGAAGCTAAGTTTGACTTGAATCTTTTTTAATACATAATATCATATATAGTTAAATTCAATTCCATACAATAATGTGTTTGGGATTCATTACGTTAAAATTTGAACCGGCCTCAATAAGGATTGTTTGTTTCACTATTTCTAAATAATTCTCCATACACAAATGAGTAACTTAATGTGCCTATTTCCATCATCAGGAGCACATACAATTGGTTATGCTCGATGCTTGACCTTCAAAAGGAGACTTTTTGACTTTCAAGGCTCTGGGAAACCTGATCCCTTGCTTGACAGTTCTCTTCTCTCAAACTTGAAAAATACGTGTCCAAATAGAGACACTTCAAACAGCAACATAGCACCTCTTGACGCTAATACTACTTTGATGTTTGACAATGAGTATTATAGAAATCTCGTATACGGCAAAGGGCTTCTAGAATCTGACCAAGCACTAATGAGGGATCGAAGGACTGCTTCTATTGCTTATTACTACAGCACCGATCAATCTTCCTTCTATAATGACTTTGCTGTATCCATGGCGAAGCTTAGTAATGTAGGGGTACTTACAGGAGTACAAGGCCAAATAAGAAAAAAATGTGGCTCTGTTAACTAAGTGTTTATTTTCAACTTCTTAGAAAAACCTCAACTATGTAATTGAGCAAGCCAATGTAATTCACTTGGAACTTGATGCTATCCTTCCTTATATTATGTCAACTCCATCATCATTGTAGGTGGTGCTAGTATCTCACAAGAGTGAAACTTTTGCCATGTCAATGCTAAAAAATAACTGGATTAGTCGCAGATCACAAAGCTCACCGTGCCATTACATTTATCATTAATTTTCTAAAGTACACCTTTTCAATTCATAGTAGCGAAATTCAATTATGATTTTATGTACGTTTTGTATGAGTTTGTAGGTAGACTAATAAACAATTCTAGATTTGTAGAATAATATACTTTGCTTATTTTATAAATGAGTTATGCGAAGGATCAATTTCTTATTAACCATAACCCAGTGCTTAACTGTCGTGATGTTAGCATGTACAAAACATTAAATTTTGAGGTCAAAACCATATTATAAGGCATGGAAACTTCTACACAACAAGCGTATCGAATTATCAAACACCTTTCGAGGTCACGTTTATCAAATATATCGTAGAGAGTTCTTCAACATGACTTGGAAACTTGTCCAACATAGTTTGTTTGAGACACATGCCCATTAGTATTCTAAAATTTATAGAATTGAGGTTATCTTTGAACCTTTTAAAATAAAATAAGAGATTATCTTTGGATCTTTTTAAAATTTAAATTCGAGGTTGGTGTTTGAATCTTTACAACATAGAACCGAAGATTTTTTGAACCTATTAAAATAAAATAAGAGATTATCTTGGAACCTTCTTAATTAAGGTCGTCTTTGGACCTTTATAAATAGAACTCAGGTCTCTTTGAACTTTTTAAAATAAAACAATTTGAGGTTGTTTTTGGACCTTTACAAAGTAGAACCGAGGTCTCTTTGAACCTTTTAAAATAAAACAAGAGGTTATCTTTGGATCTTTTTAAAACTTAAATTCCGGGTTGGTCTTTGGACCTTTACAAGATAGAAGCGATGTCTTTTTGGACCTTTTAAAATAAAACAAGAGTTCATCTTTAGACCTTCTTAACTAAGGTCATCTTTGTACCTTTACAAGATAGAATCAATGTCTCTTTGAACCTTTTAAAATAAAACAAGAGGTCATCCCTAGACCTTTTTAATTGAGATCGTCTTTGTACCTTTACAAGATAGAACCAATGTCTCTTTTGGACCTTTCAAAATAAAACAAAAAGTCATCTTTGAACCTTTTTAACTAAGGTCGTCTTTGGATCTTTACATGATAAAATTGAGGTATCTTTGGACATTTTAAAATAAAACAAGAGATCATCTTTAAACTTCTTTAACTGATGTTGTCTTTTGACCTTTATAAGATAGAACTGAAGTCTCTTTGAACCTTTTAAATTAAAACAAAATGTCATCTTTGAACCTTCTTAACTGAGGTCATCTTTGGACCTTTGTAATTGAGGTCGTCTTTAAACCTTTTTAAAACTTAAATTTCAGGTTGTCTTTGGACTTTTTACAATATAAAACATAGGTCTCTTTGGACCTTTTTTACAAGAAGATAAAGATCGACTTTGGATTTTTTTAGAACAAGAGATCTATTTGGATCTTGGCCTTTTAACACAAAATATAAAAGGCAAGGGAGGGGTGTTTATATTCATATTTGCATGTGTTGGTTTGTCGGTTCTTATGGTTCCTGTTGGCGTCAATCACCCTTCTCTTTTGACTCTAACTCCATCTTTTGACATCACGACTTCATTGCCTAGATGGAACACCATGTATCTTATGTTGGATTTCTACCACCTTTCATACTACCCGAGACTTCATAGACATCTCGTATCTTGTGGTGGTACCTATCTATAGGAAGGAGGACATCCCTAGTGATTTCTCGTGGTTATGACAGTCATGAGTCTTGCTTTTGTTATATATACGTTTGTTAATGGAGTGTACATGTAAAAGACATTCCAACAATTAAGTTAATGGGTGACCGAGATGTTTAAAATGGACGAGAGTTAGATATGAGCATAAGATGATTTAATCTTGGTTAGATTATGCTTCTTGTAGGTACACATGCATATATATAGGCTAAGAGATGTGGTGTGTTAGTTTACCATTACCGAGGCTGAGCATACATAATATATAATAACTTTAAGTTAATGATGAGACTTGATCATACTCTTTTTGTTATACTAACATCATTGTGTGGTATGCTGGCGAAGGAGGTATGGAATTGACCACCCGTCCTACTTAATATCATGTAAGGGTAGGCCGAATAATACAAGTCAAAAACTAATAATTTAATCCTATATTATTTTTTCTCTCTTTCTATCTGCATCTTATCTCTCCTACCTTAATTAATTTCGTCTTCCTAAACATGATTTTAGGAAGGATGCAAATGGTTTATTATTATTTAGTTAAATTGATGTTATTTTCAAATTTTACTTTGACTAGAAATGATAAAAACTAAATTTTGTGTTGTGCTAGAAAAATATACAAAATATGTTAAAATAATTTTCAATTAGAATAAAATATCTAAATTCTAAACATAAATTAGTTAATTTCAAAATTAATTCATTTTAAAACAGTTTTTTAAATACTTAAACAACAAACACTAAATAGACGTTTTCTTTTTCTCTTAGGCTCCTATACTCAGATGCTTAATTTCCACCTTAACCAAAAAATAATCACTCATCCAACAAATGGATTTTAGGGTAAATTACTCTCAAGGGAATAAGTCTCCCATACCTACGGGAGGAAAACTGATTAAGAAGAAAATTTTGATACCCATACTAATCTTATTCGACTTAATTATAACTATTTCCATGAAAAATATGTTTTTCAAACTTAAGAAATACAGCTTTAAAGTGAGTATTTAAATTTACAAAATGAATTTGACATTAATACTTAATTCCTATAGCACAGCACCAAGTTAGTGGAAGTGTGTCTTTTTTTTTTTTTTTTTTCCTTATACCTCCTTTATATGACTTGACAAATTCTAAAACAAATCACATCAATAATAAAAAAAAATGAAAAAATGAATGACGTGACCAAAGTGTAAAAAGTAAGATCAATTATAGCAAACCGTTCACGCTTAACAAGAATATAAAAGTGATTGATAGCTAGATCTATTTGTAAGACCTAATTAAGTGTTTTCTGATTAGTCATTAATTGAGTTTGTATGTATATGGGATTCTGTTTTATATATTTGTACCTTTCAAGAAAAAAAATATATAAAAAGAGAATACAAGCATGCTCTTGTCAACAACGCAAAGATATACTTAGAAAAAATAATATGTGATAAGATTCAAACTCTAATGGCCATAGTGCTTAGTAGAACTTCCAACTGCATGCGCGTGACAACTAGAATTTTAGTAAATAGCAATAATGGTGGTGTCACTTCTTTGTTTCACCAATTAAATCTGCCAGACATTCCATCGTGCGTGCACATAAATAATTTTTATCCATATCCTATGCCTATGGCTTTGACACATCAACCAAAATATTTGGTATATAGAAACGGATTACCTCTAACATTCACTTAATCTGACTCATAAGTTAAATAATAATAATACAAAGAAAAAAACTCTTCCATCCATGAATTTCATATTTTTGTTGTGTATAAATAACCCGTACGTATCACCTAATGTCATTAGACGAAATTGAAGTTGTCAAGTTTTTGTCACTAGCTAGTAGACATTCTCAAGCCATGACTTGTAGTAAAATTGTTACCTACTTTACTTGCTTCTTCTGTTTGGTTCTTACCTTTGTTCCTTTTGTTCATATGTTTCCCTTTAATAAAAACCAGCTTGACGTCAATTTTTATGGTGGATCGTGCCCCAATTTGGCCATGATTGTTAGATATGGTGTTTGGTCAGCCATAAGAAATGATAACAGAATGGCTGCGTCCCTCCTTCGGTTGCACTTTCACGATTGCATAGTAAATGTAAATTTTTTGCTTTATGATTTTGTTATTTCTAACACTTCAAAATTAACGAACAGCATACGTACTTAATTATCATGCATGAGTCTATATGGTTTTCTTTTCTGTCAATGATACTAGACAGACCACACTAATTACTAGTTGTTAGTGTTGCTTTACTAGTTGTTATAAATACATGTTATCATTTGATGGTACAAGCATGCTGTTTATTAATGATTAGCACTAGAAATATATTAGTTAAACATATTCAAATGTTATAATTGGTCCTCATGTATCCACAAAAATTATTCCCACTACTTGGGCAAATGCTACCTTTCCAGTTGTTTTAAGAACACTTGGTTGACGCAACAAATCAAAACGAGAAATTTCTCTTAACTTTAAAAATAAGAATGGATCACATACCCTGCATGTGTTACAGGATATATATGAAATTATTTCAGTTATAGTGAAGGTTGTTATATGTTGTATATATGGTGTTTGCATATGTGAAATTATTTCAGTTAAAGTAGTAAGAGCACACAAGAATTTCTATTATAAGTTTGCATCACATATTGTTATATGTTGTTATATGGTGTTTGCATCACATATGTAATTATCGGATTTGGGTATATGCTATTATGGTCATAAGATGACATTAATTATGTTGAATTGCTTGTAAAAGGGTTGTGATGGTTCGGTGCTTCTTGATGATACACCATATTTCACGGGGGAAAAGAATGCTCTTGCTAATAAAAATTCACTTCGGGGATTTGAAGTTATTGATAACATTAAAGAACAAGTTGAAAGACTGTGTCCATCAACAGTTTCCTGCGCTGATATATTAGCTTTAGCAGCTAGGGAAGCCATTGATCTGGTAACGCTGACACTTCAATTCCTTTTTAAATCAAGAAAAGAAACATTTTATTTTAATTTCTGACTTTATAAATGAATAAATAAATCTCTAAACTTTATATTTGTTATTCAATCTAATCCATAAGATAGTATAAATAATGTTCATTAACGATTAATTAGTTATCTATATTACTTAAAAGATTAAATTAAACAATAAATATAAAATCAAAAGACTTATTTATTCCTTTCTATACGTCATGAAAGTTCCAAATTAAACAAGTTATTTGATATAACAAACTTTATTCATGTTTCTTTTCTTATTTTTTTGTGGGGTTATAGGTTGGAGGGCCTTCTTGGCCTGTTGCATTAGGGCGAAGAGATGCAACAACAACTAGTCAGACGGCAGCTAATCAACAAATTCCGTCTCCAATTGAACCTCTAGAAAACATTACAGCAAAATTTACCTCCAAGGGTCTTGACTTGAGGGATGTTGTTGCCCTTTCAGGTTCTTAATTTCTCACTTTCTTTTGCATCATTTACAATCTATTATTCTAATTCTAGGAAGTCATAGAAGCTAATTAACTTGGACTTTCATTTTAAGCTTTTTTAATACATGACATAATATTAGTTAAATGATCAATTCGACACAAATACAATAATGTACAAGGATAATGTTAAACATATACGTACGTCTCAGTCAAAAGATAAAGTAAAAATATAATGGACCATAAAAAAAATATAAATGAATACAAAAATGACGGGATATTTTCTAGATGAAAATCAGATTAAAACTGAAGATAAGAAAGAAAACGAGAAGGAGAGATTGTGTAAAGATTATTTTCAAGATTTTTTAAGTAAAAAATCATAATTTTTTTTAATCTAATAGTTCAATTTTATTTATTTTTTCATGAGAAAAATTTAATAGTTAAAAAGAACAATTTCATCGGTTTAATTTATAAAATCACTTACTATACAAATAGGTTTTTTAATTGAACAGAGTAAAAAATGTTCACTGATGTTATGCTACTCTCTCAGCATCGGGCATGCAATCTATGATACAAGCCAACAGTTCTATTTTTATTAAATTAATTAATTTTCTTTTTTAATACATGTCAAAGGTTCTATTCTCGTTAAATTGATCTGTATTATTTTTTTCCATAACAACAAGATTGTCATTCTATTTTCAATTTTTTCCAATACTAGTCTCTTGAAAGAACCAGTATGTTATTTGATGTACGTACGTGTGTGTGTGTTCCACCAGGAGGACATACAATTGGTTTTGCCCAATGCTTCACCTTCAAAGGGAGACTTTTTGACTTTGAAGGCTCTGGCAAACCTGATCCTGTGCTTGACAATTCACTTCTCTCAACATTGCAAACCATGTGTCCAAATGAAGATGCTTCTAACACCAATCTAGCACCTCTTGATGCTACAACTACTTCCTCATTCGACAATGAGTATTATAGAAATCTCGTATACAACACAGGGCTTCTACAATCTGACCAAGCACTAATTGCAGATAGAAGGACTGCTCCTATGGTTTATTATTACAGCAACAACCGATTCTCCTTCTATAATGATTTTTCTGCATCCATGGTCAAGCTTAGTAACGTAGGAGTACTCACAGGAATACAGGGCCAAATTAGAAAGAAATGTGGCACTATAAACTAAGTGCTTCTATTTTCAACTAGAATAACCTCAACAATATAATTGAAGAATTGAAGCCAATGTATGTCAAGTCCATTATCATTGTAGGTGGTGGCAGTATCTCAGAGGAATGCAGATTAGCCATGCTAACTTTGATGTCAAGATCATTCTGTAGAAAAAATATGAAAGCTTGATGTCAAAGCAAAAAAAAAATATTAAACAAATAATTGGGTTGTGTAATCAAATGCCGCAGTGAATGATCACAAGCTTTGAAGACCTTACTGTTTATATTTGTTTTCGCTAAGTTTGTAGACTACTAAACAGTTGTAAACTTGTAACAAATTAATTAATATACTTTTCCTATTCTATATAAACGAGTTATTTGTAGCATACTATGGCATTAATTGCTCCAACATCAATATCTTATTAACCATCACAAAACCAAAAGCTTTAATTAAAAAAAATAAAATTTAATGACGGTGTGAAAGTTGGTGACTGTGTGTCAGTTGTTACTGTCGTGATGTGAGCATGAAAACATTAAGCAGTGGTACTATGGAGCAGAAGCAAGTGTTGTAACGGTACAATAAATACAGATGTGACAACCAAATTACTAAAACGTGAAACTGTTGTGGAGGGGCCCTAACGTAAGTACGTAGTTATCATAGTCTCAGTGGTTGCTGTCCATGGTCAAGTTGTCTTAACCCTTTGTTTATTCCGCTAAAATTAATTTCACAGGTCTCTTTCGTCTAATGCAGATTTGCAATATAAGCTTGCAATAGAGAAATATATTCATTTTAAGAGATAATTCTCATTTTAAGAGATAATTCTCATTTTAAGAGATAATTTTAAGAGAAATATATTCATTTTAAGATACACTACATGTCATTATAATAATAGATTAATTAACATAAAAATGTACGTCATTTATAATATAAGCTAATTTATCTTGGTTCCTGCTACGTAAGACGAAAGTGTTAGGCTATGTAAACCAAATTATTCTTTATGTTAGATCAAAGAACTCTTTTGTAAAAGTGAAATAACATATTGCAAGTATGTAGATCCAACCTTCGTCTCATTACTTTGTAGTAATTATGATGGCAAACGGAATTCTAATCTTGTTCTCGACAAGTGTGTATTGTCTAAAAGATTTGAACCAATTCAATTCAATTCCCTTTTCACTCATGTCTCATATACAGTTTTGGGATCGGGACATGCAGGACGTAGCTTGCAATTTAGAGGGCCAAAAAACTATATATGAATTAAATATAATTCGATAATAATTTTTTGTGCATAATAATATTTTTTATTTATATTTTAATATCATTTATTTTGTTAATTATTGTTTTTTTATATTAAAATACTTTTTTTATTAATTTAAAATAACGGAAAACAAAATTTTTCACTCTACTAACAATACTATATAGGTTATCTTTTAAATTTTTATATATCTTTGATCATTTGCTATTGAATAAAAAATATGCGAAATTTATCTTTGATGACTTATGAAACATGAAATTTTTTATATAGAACAAAATTTGATTGAAAATATACATGGTAAGAGAATTTTAATGAATTTTTCAACAAAAAATAATAATTTTTTATCAAAATTATGGTAAAATAATCACGCTTTAATTCATAAGTGAATATTACTTTCTTTGTAGATTTTATAATTTCAGAATTAAAATTATTTTCTTTCAATAACTTAAATTCATATTAACAAAAAGATAATTTAAAAAAATATTTGAATATAGTATAAAAATTCTATTAATAATGATTACAAATATAAATTCTTTCTTATTTAGGGTTGGTAACTTACACTCACTTAAGGTGTATAACTTACTACCTTAATCTTTTTAAAAAAACAAATGGAAATAAATTAGTAGATATATATAAAGTTTATTAACCTATATCTAATTTTTTTATAAGAAATATGTCAGTAAATTACAATTATAATTTTATTAAAATATATCTAAATATAACTTTTAACTTACTCTTCCTAATAAATAAATAGATTTTTATTAACATACATAGTTACATACATCATGAGTGTAGATTTTTTTTTTACTACCACCTCAGGAATCTTGGTATATGAATTTAAAATTAATTATTGTAAAAATGTTAACAATTTTTTTACATATCACAATTTGTAATCAAACTATGCAATTCCTTTAATTTGCCTGCAAATTCAATTGGGAGGTAATGTGAAATGTAGGTGATCATGAAAAGAAGATATATTATTAGGTCACAGGCATGTACGTAGATTCAGATGAGAAACCGACAAAAGATACCTAGAGTCAAAAAAGAATATACACAGAAGAACTGATAATCTCCGATGACACCTTTTTGTTTAGACAAATTGAGACCTCTGTCATCAACCCTCAAATTTAATTCATATTTTTGTCCTAATCATAATCACAACGCCTTCTGAAAATAAGCTAGTGCTAGCTAGATTCTCTTCACTGTCAATGTTCCATAGACAAGAGAGTGATACCTCCTGCTTTAAGAATTTTCTATAATAGAAAATGCAATTAAAAGAAATTTAAATAATACTCATAAAGACAAGAAGAGATTAAAACTAATGTATAAATAGTAAAAGTAATTATTTTTAAGTACAGGAAATTTTGTTCACTATAGAATCAAATGGGGTGAAAGTTATTGGCGTTTGGGTAAATCATTTAATAAATTATTACAAATATTTTATGTATTATTTTATGATTTTATTTAAATTCTCTTAAATTTCTTTAATAAATTTTAAAAATATAAGATAAATAAGTTATTGATAGACAGATCTAAACAGGCAAAATGTGCTAATTTCCTGTAATCTTGTACGTTGTAAATTTTACTAAATAATTTGCAAAGAATATGTATTTTTTGAGGAATTTCCTGTGAAATAAATATACATTATGGACGATAATTTCTAATATATATATGATTAGTCTATGTAACTTTCTGCGGATTTTGTCCCGAGGAAATATCAATAAATTACATTAAATATTTTTGAAACTATCAATAGCAAGATGATGTGTATATTTCTTTGTCAGGTTCCAACTAAACACGGTAGAAAATTACACCCACACAGACATATAGCTAGATTATTTAATACAGATTATTGCATAAAATACACCAAGTTTCTCAACTTTTAATATAAATAATTTGATACGTTACATGCATCTAAAATTGACATTACATTGCATGAGTACATCTAAAAGTGTGACACATACATATTACATGCATAATGATACAGAACACAAAAAAATAAATTAATGCTAGGAACCAAAGAAAAAAAAGTTCTTTAGAATAAAAGCTACAATCACTAATTATATTTCTAAAAGTTTTCTATCTAATCTTTCTAGTAATCACTAGACATTTCTCCATCGTTGGCAATTGATTCACCAAACGCACATACTTCGCTGGTCTTAATAAGAAACAATGGAATACTGTCCAATAAAATCATAGATTTCTGTTCAAATCCAGGATGTTCAAGAAAGTACCACTTCACTCCATTCTTATTCAATTCGCATTTATATAAATTCTTCATACACTAAAAACAAAATTTAATACAAAGAACCACACTTCAAAACCACTAATTCAATTAATAATCATTAAAATTCACTTATTTAAGAATAAAGAAGAATATCTATTATGATAGAAACTAAAAGAATTACCATTAGAACAATAATCATTGAATTATATTGGAAGAATCCCACGACAACAAGCAAGCATCATATGAATGAGTTTGGTACTCACTTCAGGTTTGCCCTTCCCATTGAATCCTTATGCTATTACTATGATTGATGAATGTGAGAAAATTCCTTGATATTATGTTCTTTATTTTCTTTCTCTTTCTCAGTTTGGTTAAACATATCATTTACATGTAGCAGGAAATAATTGACCCCAATAATGCATGCTTGTTGTGGGAAGAGAGGAGGGAAAACCAGTCAAGAGTAGACTAATCAATTTGAATTCAGCCGCACAGAAAAGGAAAAGACTCAATAGATAGTTTGGCTATTGAAATAAGAGTATTTTTTAATTAACTTTTTTCCTAAAAAATAAAAAACAATTATGTGCAACTTTTTGACTTTTGAGGCAGAAGGTTGAACTAATACATCTTATCAATTTAGGATACAAAGAAAAACAACGCGGCAAATTGGAGTAATCATGCTTTGTGTAATTGCTGTCATTTTGATATTTAAAAATAATATTTTTCAAAAAAAAATTTAAAGTATAAATAAATTTTGATTTTATTTTTAAATAATATTTAGAATTATTTTAATTTTTAAAAATAAATATTTATTATTATTTTAGTCTATAAAAATATTTATTTATTATTATTTTAATCTTTAAAAATTCTAAACTAATAATAAATATTTTTAGAAAATAAAATGAAAAATTAATTACATTTTCATATATATATTTTTTAACTTTATTATTTTCAAGGTTTAAAATAATAATATTTTTAAGATAAAAATAAAAAATAACGTGAATCTATGACCTAATTATTATTAAATATTTATAGAATATAAACACTAATTAATTTAATTTAAAAAATTAATTAATCAGATCAATTTTTGAGAGAAAGATAAATATAAATATAGTAACAAATATTAACATTTTTTATTTTCTTTTTTATACAATGAAAATGAAAATTGGTTAAAAGAATTAAACTCTTGGTTAACTTTATGAAAACATAAACTACAATTATTTACGCTACTTGTTTTACAAATGCACAGTTAGTATTTACACTACTTGTCTTGCAACATGCACACACACTGATCAGTATGTTTTTTTTTTTTTTTCCTCAGACAATATTATTTATTATGATAAATTATTTATAATAATATCTATTTTCTATTTCTTAAATCAAATAATTTCACATAAATAATTTTCACATTATTTCTTTCAATTAATTTTTTTCTATTTCACTATATTTCTTGTATATTTCTTTATGTTTTTTAATGTCTTTCTTCGCTGCCATGTCAAACAAAACTTTGGAATTTCACGTACATACCCGTGCCTTGCCATGAAATGGAATCAAAGCACAATAAATGAAATAAAATAGCTAGATATGTTATTCTATGAGGAGCTTAAAACATCATATTATTTCTTTATTGATGTCTCAATTTAAGAAGTAAAAGTTTAAGATGTGAATGTATCCGTCTAATTTAAAATCTAATAAGTTATCAAGAAAATATTTTACAAAAATATATTTATATAATAATTTTTTGTGATTTTGTCATTTATATATGGTTTTTATTACATTTTATAAAGATAGACAAAGATAAACATAAAAAATATAATAATATAAATACCTTATGATTTTCTTAAGTAAAATATATCTGTAAACTTTACTTCAAATTATTGAATATAATTAAAATATTTATTTGATCTAAATTAATTATCTATTAAAACACATTGTTTTAGTTTTAAATGAAAACTAAGAATTTCGTTAATAATTGTGATTAAAAAACAGAGAGAATTATCCTTTACACTGCAACTATTCTGGTGAACTCAATGATTACATGTTTTCTGGACTCGAAAGGGCGTGACCTATTGACATAATCATATACGCATGAATATAAACTCCACTGGCAGAATCTCTGAATCCCGATTTCAGACCAGTGAGGATTTATTTTCTAGATTTTGATCCTTTCCAATTTATAGTCTACTATTACCATCTGAATATGATTGTTTCACTTGAATTAGTAATTTTAAGTTTCAACTGGGTTATATTATACAACTAAAATCATTTATAATAATTTTATTTAATTTTTAATAAAATTGCTTCATGTTAAAAAAATATTTATTGCTTGTTACATATTTAGTATTTTTAAAATTAATGATTACAATTTTTTCCATGGATAACCTGCCGTTGTTTGGGACATCATCAAACACTAAATATAAATATCTTGTATAAAAAAAAGTTAAACTTTGATTTATTGGGAGGAACTAGTCTATTCTGTTTCCGTTGATTATTACTTCCTTTGATTTTTATAACAGGATTCAAATAATTACTTCATCAAAATTAAAAATATTAATTAATTTAGTTGAAAACGTTAGATTTATCTTAAATTTATATTTTTTTTAAACATACCCTGATATTTCTTTCATGATCACATAATTCTCTCACATTCAACTATTTAATTAATGCAAATATATTTTAGATTCAATTTTTTCAGACACATTTTTAATTTGTACATTATTTATATAACAGGTGTTTCTTATTGATAAACATTTTATTTTCTCTTTCCAATTAAATTATCTTCTAGTTAAATACCTAAGATATCCAAATCCTTTTGTTTTAAAAATTAATTTTCTCTCTGTATGAAAAGAAAGAGAGATATACATAGCAAGTTTATTTTAGCAGAACATTTTAACTCTGACTATGGAACTTGCTTATGACCCTTACCTTGTCAGTAAAAATAAGATGGATTTGTCAAATGATTCCAATGAGCAAAACTTTCTCTCCAAGTCACTCTTGCAGTACCAGGAAAAAGCACCTAGATTTCCTTGGATACCCCACTCTACCACCCAAAAAATTCCTCTTTTTCTCCAATCTCTTCCACACTGCATACATTATCATATCATCAATACCACACACACCCCAAAAGACCCTTCCAAAAAGAAGCTCACACTTTCGCTACAATTTGGGGACAAAAAAGCACCCAAAAACCCACAAATTGAAATTGAACAGTGTATTCTTCCGCCTCCCAACTTCACCTTCCTCTTCCTTTCCCCTTCCTCTTCTACTTAGACCAAACCCACAAAATGTCTCACAAAAAATCATGAATTTTCTTTAAGTCATTTTTTTAAATTTCTTTTTTACTTTCTTAGTTGAAGTTAGTGTTTCATTGTTGTCATTCAATGTCCACACCATTTGTGCAACAGCCGCCACCACTACCCATAGAAGTGACCCAGCAAGCCTACACAACCCATTCGGGTCACGGGTCGGTTGGACCCGTCATAGCGGTTCTCGCTGTCATCACTTTTCTCGGCATCATAGCAGGTATGATTGGTAGACTCTGTTCGGGTCGTCGTGTCATGGGTCACGCCTTCGACGTTGAAACTTGGGTTGAGACCAAATGCTCCTCTTGTGTCGACGGCACAATCCACCCTCCTCGTCCACCACCACCTCCTCCGCCTCCGGAACCCGATGCCGCCGACGACCCGCCACCACTACAACCCCCTCAAGAGATCAAAGAACACCAACACCAACACCAGCATCAACAGCAACATCAGCATTCAAGGCAAAACTCACATGACCTTTGTGATAGTTAACTTAATCTCATTTTGCATAATTTTATGTCCAACCTAGATAGCATAATGTAGCCAGAGATTATGTTATTTTCTAATTTAAACTGACATTTTATCTAGATAATTATTACTTTTAATAATTATTGAGGTAAAATATTTATTTTAATTAGAGAATAATATCAACATTGTCTCTGGTTATTTGTCTTTCAGTTCAGTTCTTTTGTGTATCTTGGTTTTTCTCAATTAGATTCGTGGATGTGTGAATGACTCCATGGTTATTGGACTTGTAAATTGGAATGTGAAAAAGTCTAAACTGAACTTACTCATGATTCTAAATCAAGGCACATTTCATTTAGTGAATATTGGAACACCTTGTCGTGAATGAATGTTAGAGAGTTATTTTTATTTATTTTTTAATTATATGAATGCTCTTTAATGGAGGTAGTTGAAGTTTTCAATTTGTTGGGTGGTTTTTTTGTTTTGTTTTGAAGCTGTGGAGTGATTCAGGATGACATTGGATTGGATCGGATCACACATGCGTGAAACGACGATGTTAAACCCATACTTTTATTATTTTTAGTATTTGTTAAACATTTTCATTCAATGGTTAAATAAAAATGGAAATTTTATTAATTATTATTGATTGATGCTACTTTTGTGATTCATGGTAGTTGGACTCTCAAGGTGAGCTGTGGATTATATGAAACATCACTTTTTTGGAGAAGTAGAAATTTAAGGACATGCCACTTTTTATTTATTTATTTATTTATTTTTTATTATGACGAATGGCTCGCTCTTGTCTTAACCTAGCCTATAGATAGGATTGTTGGACGTGCTAGTAGTGAGGCATAAGTAGAAGCTATTTGTATAATGTTCCACTTATGATTATCCAGGACCATCAGGAGATAATAGTCACTACCACTAAAGTAAGTCAACAATTCTAGAAAAGTGAAAACTCCACCATTTGACCACTGAGAGTTGTTTTGAGATCCAAAACTTGACACATTTTAAATTTAATACTACCTTAAGATTGAATTTACTAAGTAACAACTAGGCTATGTTTGGTTTTCGGTTGAGAGATGGTCCCTAACGTACGTTCAAAAAGTAAAATTAGAAAAACCACCTCTTATTTGTTTTTAGTTAGATCCGGTTGTAAATTGACTTGTCTTTTGCAAAATGAAGTTCATTTAAAGTGATTACCAATTTTAATTGAAAAATTTACTCATTATTAGCCGTGTCAAACTTGTAAATGAGATTTTCTTTCACTCAAAATGTATTTTACTATTTAGTGACCACCCTATGAAAGGGATGTAAGGGGCAAAAACATGTGAGACACGAGAAGCAAGTAATTTAAAGTTTAACCAAGATCATAGTGTGCCGTAGATGATAGCTCTAGCATATATTGTATCTACAGGTCTGCACATGCTTATTCCCTATCACAGTTCAGAAATTTTGAAAATCCATTAGATCTTATAGATGTCAAGCGATAACTAACCCTCAAGTGGGCACTACCACTCAAAATTCGTATGCTTTTGGGCCCAAAAAGCCGAAAGCAAAAACAGCTCCATGCCAGTGTTTGTCCATTTCTATAGCTAACTTTTCATTACCAGACACACAAATTTGTAGAGCGGCTACTTCACGTAATTTTTTATACTATTAGTATTTAGTAGAAACTATATCTATTTATGGCAATTCTCTTAGATAATGAAGAATTATCATGATTAACAAAACTCTCTTTTCGAATTTGAGATGTCTGAGTAAGCTATTTACACGTCTGTCATGTATTTTTACTCCACTTCGATGTATGTATGAATATCTGAATACCAATTTATTTTATGTATCCTAATACCTAATGAATGTAGTACATGTTAGAATGTAAAACCTATAATAGTATGTAATGTGATCACAAATCTCAAACATGGGCAATGAATTTAAAGTAATCATATTAAAATCCAGATTAAATTATAAATCACTTGAAATTTAATTCTTTACCATGTATTATAGAGTGAAATATTATTTCAATTTGTTACCCCTAGCTAAGAAATCCCTCAATTTAATTGGTGGCAGTCATTGCACCCCTTCCAACTAAACCTCTACCTCATCCATCAAAAGAGCATTATGTGTCCATGGTAGAACCCTTGGCTGTTATATATATTGCAAACTCTTCAATTATCCTAGTTTCAACTCCATCTACTCCCTTGATTAATAGAAGCAAGACTGGAAACCAGACTTGAAGCAGGTTTCATTAAGCATTTTTAACTTATGTTATTGGGCATACAGCCTTTGACAAATCTCATTACCTCAACTCTTTTGTCGTAACAACAACCATAAATTCAACCTAAAGTTGAACTTTAGCATCCATCAGGACCAACTCCATCTATACCTCAACAAGAAGTTCTACCACCACCGCCACCTACAATTGAGTCGCTTGTGCAATCATCACCATATCAAGAACCACATTCTGAGGACACTTTTTCCAAGACTCCTCTAGAGTAGTGATGATTCTTTGTTCTTCATCTGATGATGTCAAAAGAGGAGAATCGAATGAAAATATTTTCTTTATTTTGAGCTTACCTTAGCATGCATTTTCTTTAATGTTTGTTATCAGATTTTTCTTTGTACATTTCTTTTGCTATGTATATTTATTTGAATGCTTTTGTTTTATTAAACTTAAATAGATGAGTATTAAACTCATGGGAAGTTCAATATTTTTAGTATATATGTTTATTCTTGTTCTTATTGTCGAATATCCGAATCCAATGAGAAATTCGTCTAACATTCAAGAAACTCTCACTCATCCAATACGTTTTCTCCATGATTCAAAAAATTCATATATTTAAGGGTTCTATTTTTTATTTTTTATAATCTTTGTTATGCATTAGTTAATGCATTTATTGAGTTTGAAATTTATTAATTTTTAAAATTCAAATTTTTACACTCTAGATGGGTAGATTTATACTTGTCATTTTGTAGATATCCCTTTCTAAGGTATTCATGTCATTTCTCTAACTTCATATGACTCAACCTTTGCATCGACTACTTATTTGTATCTATAAATAGAGTCAACTTATTAGGGAGAACAAATGAAGAAAAATCACAGTGTCAAAATTCTAGTGGACAAAAAGCTTAAATCTCATAAATTTTTCTAAGTGTAAATTTTAGAGTAGAATCATTTATTTAGAAAAGTTAAACATTTTTTTACTTCTTGGTATATTTTTTTTTGGGAGTTAATCTTTATATCTTATACAAACTTTATATGTGAAATCCAAGATTGACTAAGTGGAGATGAATGATTGTTTTAGTAAGCTTTTGAGCCAAAAGTTGTTTTTGTAAGGAGGAATACTAAGGTGTAATCAAATTGACTAGTGCAAAGTCTTTAAGTATTTTGAAGTTACTGAAAATAACTAAGTTTAAATAAATCAGTATGAACTTTTGTTATTATTCTCTCTTTCTTTTATCTCTGAGCACACACTTTAACTTGATTTTTTAATCTAAGTGTTTCATGTAACACTTTAATTTTATAATAATTTGAACAAAGCCATAATCAATAAGGAGAAACTTTTAGAAATATTTTGGAAGTTTGTCACTCAAGTAAGACCGACTTGAGATTTTTGAAACTAACATTGAAGATTTTGATGGAAACTAAGATCCTTTTGTGGAATCTAATATATTTTGATTGAAACCAAAATTTTTTATGAAAACTAAAATATTTTGATTGAAACTTAAATATTTTTAAGGAAGCTAAAATATTTTTCTAGAAACCAGTATATTTTGATGGGAATTAAGATTTTTATGCAAACTAAAATATGTTTATGGAAATCAACTTCAACACTTTATATAAGCTTCTGGGAAAGCCTATAAATAGAAAATGAAGGTTTAAAATTGAAAACTATGTCAAAGTTTCACTTATGTCCTCTCAAATACTCTTCCTATTCTTAAGCCTTCTTATATTCTGTCATTCTAAGCTAAAATTTTCTAACCTACTATAGGACCAATGTAAGAAAAGAGAAAAAGTCTGAAGAAACTTGTAAGGAGTGCTTTCCTTACCTTATTTTTTTATTCTTTAATTTCTTGGTAATTTCATTGCCTTTCTTTGTCTTCTTTTATTTTCATTATCTTTCCTTTTCCTTTGCTTTGTTAGGGGTGCTTTTTCACTTATTTTTTTTTTCTTATCTTTGTGTTATCGATGTTTTAGGAAGTTTATGACTTAGAATGATTTAATGTATTAAATAGAATTTGAATATGAACTTGAATATGAATATCTTGCATCTTTATCCTTAGAATATTACATGTTTTTCTTAATATGTTAAGATGTTTGGATGTTGTGATTACTTGTTGAATGGGGTGTTAAAGTGAAGTATCATGTGAAGTTGATCAATAATGCATTGAGGTAAGATAATGAATATGAATTATGTATGACCTGGTAGATGTACAGTGAGATGCGATGAGGTTGGGTAACGCTCGCGGTAAGTTATACTGTGAACTAACCAGAAGTTGGGTTAGTGTCATGGAAGTTAAGTTTTAATGTCATTATATAATACGATATTCTTAAAGCATATTGAATTTTATCATCAATGGGCTCCTCAGGAGTATTTTTGGTGAAAATAACCCTGCTCATGATGATTAGATATAGTGTGGGAAGTTCTATGTGGCACTAAGTCATCTCGACAATTGTAGCAGTGCTTACCATTGGTGAGTTTGCAAGATGGCAAATGGGACAAAGCTATCCCGAGTGAAGGTACCACGTTACATGTTGAGAGAATAAATGGTCAGAAATAATGCATCATATAGTTCCAAGGGAAAGATTTGATATTTGGTTGATTGTTTTTACTTGTCTTTATTTATATATGATTTTGAAATATTTTTTGTGGTTGCTTGCACTTGATTATGATTGATCATGAAATATTCTTTTTTTTTTTTTATCAGCATTCCTAAATCCTTCTAATATATTATAGAACTTTCTTATCTTACAAAATATTTTAAAAATATTTTAGAATTTTCTTTTACTTTATAAGATATTTTTAAACTATTATAGAACTTTTTTACTTTTATCTTGCAAAATATTTCTAAACTATTCTAGAATTTATTTTACACCTTACAAGATATTCATAAAGTATTCTAAATTTTTGTTTTACCTTACAATATATTTCTAAGCTATTTTAAAACTTTCACTTAGGTTATAAGATATTTCTAAATTATTCTATAAATTTCTTATTTTACCTTAAACTCTTTTGTTAAGTCAAAATGACTTAACATCTTAATTTTGATAATCATAACATAAATGGAAACATCTACAGACGCAGAGGGAACAATGATCAGACGGATCATTACTTGCATAGACGAAAGATGCCACCTCAAAACACTAGAAGTTTTAGATGCAAAGTTCAAATCGTCACACTCAAGAATTTGTTAATCAGACGGAGAGCGTGTGTTAACTAAACCATGAGCTCAAGTGTAAAGATTTGAAGACTAAAGTTGAAGACGAAGGATGGAGACAGACGAATGAATTCAACACTCAACACATTATAATTATTCATTCGTCTCCTCTTTTTGAAGTCTAAGACTCTGAGTAACACATGCATACATCTTTATTTAACCGTTAGTCAGAATGTTCTAAAGGTGGAAAGAGATTTCAAAATAAACCTCTGCAACACGAAAATCAGTTGTACGTTTTAGTGAAATCTCTAAGAGAATCAAGTAAAAGGCATATCTCACGATGACAACCGCTTACTTTCCATTAAATGTTCTGATTGTTCACTCTGCCAGATGTGAAAGTACCTAAGACAAGAACTAACGTTAACATCTACAGTCTAACGGTTACTTCACACAAGCACCTATAAAAGGACTTTATCTCTACAAGTTCAATTTGGCGAACTACTCTGATCAAATATATACTCATACTCGCTCAAGCTCTCAAGAAACAAGTTTGCTCGCCACAAACTTAGAATAGAAACTTCATTGTAAAATCTCTCTCTGCGTAGAAGATATTTTCTATTTGAATTTATTGTAAGCCACTGTTGTGGTAATATTGTAGCCTAAGGAGGTTAAATGTTTAAAGAATACATTGCATCAAGCCTGCAGAGGCTGGTAGTCCAAAGAATACCATGAGTCTAGCCTGTGGAGGCTGAAGTCCAAATAATACCTTCTTTAGCCTGAGGAGGCTAAGTGTTGAAAGAATACCTTGGTTAGCCTGTGGAGGTTGTGTTCAAAGAATACATGGGTTTAGCCTGCGGAGGCTGAGGTCAAAAAATACCACTTTAGCCTGAGAAGGTTGTGTTCAAAAAATATCTATATTGTTAGCCAGGAGTGGCTGGGTTCAAAGAATACTCTTAATGGAACCCAGCAAGTTGCTGGGTAACTGGACGTAGTCTTAAATAGAAGAACCAGTATAAAAATATTATTGTTTTAATTATTTTTAACTGCTTACTAACAGAGGATAATAACTTAAACTGCAAGTTTTATTAAAATCAATCTTTAAAGAATAAGTTTAAGTTTGCGTCTAATCCAAACGTTTTCATATAGACGCAAAACACATCGTCTAAAAAAGTTTTAATTAATAAACACAATTCAACCCCCTTATTGTATATTTGTATTTTTACATCTTCTAAACATGATATTTTATATCTTTTTATTCTAATTTTTCTTTTTACCTTTTTTACTTATTTTGAATCTTTTCCTAAGCAAAACACTTTATATAAAACACTGTATGCTCTTAGAAACTAAATCTTTTTTATGAAAGATTATTTGAGAAAAAGCTCACCCTTACATTTTATTTTTGACACATTGATCATTTTGAATTTATATTCTTGAGACGCTACTTAATATTTTGTTATATAAATATTCTACCTGTGTTTTCTTGAATAAGTGTTGCATTCCCCATTTTCAAAGTAGATTTTATTAAACTCAAATTTGCAAAAATGTTTTAAATTCTTAAAAAGATTTTAATTTAACGTAATTCAACGTTTCCCCCGGTTTCATGCAAATTAATTTCTAAAACAAAATAGCCGTGAATAGGTCTAAGCTACAACCTACATAGACTTATTCATTTATAAGTTTATCTATTGCCATTAAAACACAATTAAATAATCTTGAACTTAAATCTTTACATAAAAACATGTCATTATCTAAATCACACAATAAACAGTACATCACCATATTACTAATAAGAACGATAGATAAACATATTCAATTTAAAATTTATTGATCTTTATAACATATTAAATTTAAAATTTATTTACCATTATTTTTATTTATTAATCTCAAATAAGAACAACGATCCAACAAAAAAAGGAGACATAAATAGAGATGAGTATGGAGAATGACATCTTCACATTATCACACTAGTGGAAAAATTCGCACTATCTTTGTTATATTTGTTTACTGTCATTTTGTTATATTTTTTAACTATAACTGTTTGTATACATGCTTTTCTTTTTCTTTTTTTATTAAAAATCACTTATATATTTGTTAGGTGTTAAATAGTTACTTTCAAATTAAATTAAATATATTCCAATATTTACTTTTTATTCTTATTGTATATGGTCGAGATGCGACAAAGAAGACTAATAACATATTTAACTCCTATCAATTTTTTTTCTTATTTTTATGTTTTTAGTACTAAAAAAATAACTCATACTTTTGTAAATAATATATTCATTATATAAATATTAATTTTTTAACTATAATTATTTTCGTATTTATTTACCTTTATAAAATATGAAAACACAGCTAGTTAATCTTACAAAATACATATATTAATTTTGTTGATTAAAATCACTTATTATGTTCAATAATGTAAAATTTTCATTTAACAAATAATACTGGTTAATTATTAAATTTTTGATAGTATAATTCAAATCAACGACCTTACTGCCGATCAATTTTATAACTTGCATGTTCAATAATGTGTGAATCATCCAAAGGTTTTTACACTAAAATATGAATTGCACTCTTTTATTGGATTGTACTGACCTGGATAGACCATCACACATTCATTTCAATTATTTTTCACCTTCCTTTCTTTTTAAGGAATATTTTGGTTGGACGGTGAAATAGAAATATGAAATATCCACCATCTGCACACTGTCCACTAATAATTGATTTATTTTCCTCCATAAAAAGAAAAGTGAACAAATCATGACTTATCTCTAAGGCCACGACTTAAAATACTTAGGAGTTTGATATCTAGATTAATATACGGAAGAATATTTATAAAAAGTTGCCAATTCTTTCAATGAATTTTTGTATCTCAAGATTAGTCTCTAGTTTTTATTTAACAACATCTTGAGCACAAAAAGTGAAAATAGTACTAGCTACTACTTCTCGGAGGAGAAAAAAGTATTTCATTTAGATCTAACTTTTAATCTGATACTATTAAAAAATCAACACCAAAATTGTAAATCATATTTCCATTTTGTATAAGAATCTATCACAAAATCTTTCCTTTCTAAGGTTAATAGTTTGCTATCAGCATTATCCAATAAATTAGTTATATATATCTTGGTGCTGATTAATGGGACCTATCTATTTCCAAAAAGCCTACAAGCTAGACACACAGGCAAATAGAACTGACAAAGCAAAGATAATGAACATTGGTGCCATGACTTAACAAATGGTCAGA
The DNA here is from genome assembly GCA_026586105.1 of Hylodesmum podocarpum. Taxonomy (NCBI): domain Eukaryota; kingdom Viridiplantae; phylum Streptophyta; class Magnoliopsida; order Fabales; family Fabaceae; genus Hylodesmum; species Hylodesmum podocarpum. Next base: position 2,241,787 of record JALJEV010000638.1, read on the forward strand.
GAGGTTTATTTTACTCCCACTTTGATTAAAGTGGTACCTATATCTGGGCCACAATAGTCAACAATAGTGATTATCACTTTATTTACTTGACTTTGGAATTTGAGCAACCAATGTTCTTGTGATTAAATTTACAGAGAGGCACACAGTTGAAAACTAATAACCCTCCTTTTACCTATAAAAAAAAAACTTGTTGACCAGCCATTTAGCTTTTGAGATAGACAAGTTTTAATAATGTACTATATTTGTTAAATGCATTTTTTTTATCAATATATTAAAATAAAAAAAATACACGGATCTCTTTCTTTATTTAATAAGTCTTATTTATAACTTCGTAAAGAAATAATTAAAAAATATATTAAACATATATTAGGAAATAGATAAATACTAACTTGTATATTTTTAAGATATTAAAGAATGAAAACTATTTTTTTATTTGAATATTATTATAATTTCTTCAAAACTCTCCTTTCAATTAAAGCTTTTTCATTCGTTAATAAATACCCTTGGAACAATAGTTAACAAATCTTAATCTTAATAAAGAATGTATTGCTAAAATTCATGTTTGAAAATTATCGCACTAATTCAGCTTTGTAATGATAATATTTTTACATCAAGATCATTTTTCAGTGCTGTTTTTAAAAATAAACGAGGACAACAAAATTCAAGCTTAAGACCTTTTATATATTATATAACATCTTCATGACAGTGATTCATAATTTAAGTGTTGATATCTAGATAATTTAAATGCTACTTTCTTCATTTCTTTTTAATTGTGTTTTAAGATTGTTTTATGTAAATAAAAATATAATCAAATTTCTCATCAAAAAAATATATCAGCAACAACAAATATATCCTTTTTATATGTACTCTACAATAAATATATATTAGCTATAAATGTACTCTAAAATAGACATATATTAGCTATAAATGTATAAATCAATTAAATAAGTAAAAAAAAATATAATTCACATATACGTAATTAATATCTCATCAAAATTTGAAAATATAAATAAATAGATAAAAGTATTTTCTAAAAAAATAAAATTAAAAAAAGAAGTAATTACTATCTAATGGAGCCAAAAGTTAATGTTATACTCCAATTATTAGTAGTAATTATATATATATATATATATATATATATATATATATTAGGTTTAAATATATTCTTTTAGTTTGAAATTTTAATCGGTTTCAACTATTAATCCAACTTTTTAAGTGATAGTGTTTTTATAACATTTTATTTTTTATTTTCATTGAGTAATTTTAACAATATAACTGTTTTCATGGTGAAATGTGATTTACATTTATTTTATCATGTTGATTTAATTTAACTATTAACTATTTAAAATTTTTTTATTATTGTAATTTATTAATTTTATATTTTGGTTTATGATATTAATTTTTTGTTTTTTTTTTAATTTCTTAGTAGATTTGATATAAATTTTATATGAAAATAGTTATGAATTTCTTAATTTGATATAAAAAATTATTCTTTTCATGTCCAACATCACATCGCATAATAATAAAAGGAACTATCTCATGACTCTTTAGTCTAAATTTCATAAATAAACTAATATTTATAGTTACTTTCCACTCTTTTTTTTAATATTTTTTATAAATTTAATCTTCTATTAATTAGTATGTTATATTATAAACTACCATAATAAGATTGTGTCTGGCCTTATATGAAACGATTAAATAAGAATCAAACGTAAAACAAAATAAAAGTGCATGAATGAAAATAAAAATTATAAATAAAAAATAAAAACTAATTATAACATAAACAACAAAATATCTCAAATAAAAAAACATAGAAACTAAAAAAAGGTTAAAAGATAAAAGAAAAGCGGGTGAAAATAAGAAGTATTTAAATCTTAATTCAATGATGCTAATCTTTTGACGGCTATAATTTTTTAAAATTGAATGGTGAAATTAAGAATTATTTAACCACAAAAACCTTTCTTTAACAAACAGTATTTGTGACAAATAAAAATATAAAGGTTTTTTTTTTCCACGTTTCTGTAGCCATGTTGTACATGTTTAATGCTAGCACTTTCTTTTTTCACATTGATGGTAACTAATTAACGAGCACAGAGGGACAAAATCCATAAGAAGAATCCAAAGTGGATTGTGATATCAACCATTGACAAATTTGAAAAGGTCTGCAAATGATGCTATAATATTATTGTAGTCTGTGCAGTACTGTACTCGTCGAATATATATTTAATTAAAAGAGAAGATAAAAGGCTTAGCATGAAACATTGAAATCTGGGATGACATTTTATTGTGGGAACAAAGTCAACAAACTATGAAATTTTTCTTTCTCTTTAAGATTTAAGTTTCTTGTCTAAAACGTAGAAATATTTCATAAGTTTCAACAATCTCAAGCCACCCAAGATAATAATTATGAGACAGAAAATCACTTCATTTGATTGTGTTAATACCATCATAGTAATTCATATATTATCTATAATAATATTTATTTAATGAAAAATGTTATTCGAAACATAAAACGATTATTATCAATGATGATATTTTAACATGGTTCAGGTATAAACATTTGATAAAATGTTACTCACATTGATCAATAATAATTTTTTCTTTGTATTTTTAGAACATTTTTTTAAATATAACCAAAACTTATATGTGTAATAATGATACGATTGATGCTTAGAGAAATAAAACTTTTAATAAGTAATTCATCAAAACTATAAGGTTTAGTTGTAATTTTGATCCCCTTAATTTAAAGGATAATTCTGATTCTCATAATTTTTAGTATTCAATTTTGGTCCATACATTTACAAAATAGATAATTTTGGTTATTCAAAATTTTAATTGTTCAATTTTGATTTACAAATTAAAAGAAAAAAACTCAATAACTAATTCATATGAATTAAAGAAATTAATTGGTTCAGTTATTAATATTAAATTTATTCAAAATTTATTCTTTTAAAAGATTACACATAATACTAAAAAGACTGTGGTTCTTTTTCAAATAATTTTATTTTCTATAATTCTTTTTTATCTATCGTCATCGTCACTAATGTATTTATTGCTTTAATTTTTTATTAGTTATACATATAAAGAGACAAAGTAAAGTTTCCAAAATAATTTCTTTTATATATAGAGCCAAAATACTCTTCATACTAGACAAAATTTTACTTTCAAATAACCTAAGACATTAATGATTATTAAATTAAAATAAAAACTGCTCATAATTGAAAGTATTTTTTAAAAATAACAAATTAATATAAGAGACATTTCTTATAAAAAGAATGAATTAAGACCTCTAATTTGATTATTACAGAATGAAAAACAAGTATACTAAACATATTTTTTTATTAAAAAATAATTTCATTTTTAAGAAATTGCTTTCCATGCCCGAGAGTAAAATAAATATATAGAAGCACGAATTTGGTACGCTAAGAAATACATGAAAGGAGAATAAATATCTAAAAGTGTACGGATTTTCACCTACTTCTATCATGTGTAACTTAAAAAAAAAATAACATGAACATTTTTAAAATTTGCGTGGAATATATATCTCTCCCCAAATATGCTATTAAAAGCATAATAATTAAGCAAAATAAGTGCATTTTCACGGATTTGGTCATTTTTTTTTATTTCTATTAAAAATATTAAAAATAGTAAATGATCAGAAAATATATTTAATTTTAATTTTAAAAATATTTTTTTCAAAAAATATTTTCAATACAAAGATAGAGTTCAAAAATGAAAAAATTATTTTGACTATTTTTTCATGAGATTTGAAGGAGTGAAGAATTGTTAAATATTATGTTAATTTAAAGTCTTACAAAAGTGAACTTGAGAAAAAGAGAGGAGTGGAAAACTTATATAAGATAGAATATTAGGTTTTATTCACTCGTATCACATCCTAGAATCTATAATAGGTGTTTTAGGTAGTATGTGTCAAACACTTTGGGGAGGGTTTGTAATTTTTCTGTCCAAAAATTATACCTGGGGAGAATTTGTAGTTTTTTCGTTCAAAAATTACAAATAGTGAATTTTGTTCCAGTGGAATCGTGGATTAGATCTTGAGACATCGAACCACGTTAATCTTTTTGTGTGTTCTTTTTCTTTCTCTTTTATATCATGCTCTTTTTCTTTCTCTTTTATATCATGTTTTTAAGCAGACTGAATTCCCAACAGTGGTATCAGAGCTGATGGTTTGACTTGGCGAGAGATGAATCTATGAAGTTCATGTGAACCTATCTTGAGATGATTTCCTTTGTTGAAAATCTTCTGCTGCAGGGAGGGAGAAAATATAGTGGTCATTTGTTTGAAGGGAGGATTGTTGGGATATAATCAAAGTCTCACATCAGAAGATGCAAAGCTTGAAGGAGAAGAAGAATTTTGTCAATTAGAAGATTTTGCTGCAAGGGAGGATTGCTCCAAAAGTTAGAAGATTCTGCTATAAGGGAGAATTGTTCCGAAGGTCAGAAAATTCTGTTGTAAGGGAGGATTGTTCCAGAAGTCAGAAGATTCTACTGTTGCAAGAGAAGATTGTTCTATAAGAGTTTTGTTAGTTTTGATGAAAAGAAAGATTATTGTAAAAGTGTAGAACTTTGAATTAAGGGGAGATTTGTTGAGTATTATGTTAATTTAAAGTCTCACATCGGTGAGCATGAGAAAAAGAGAAGAGTGAAAAACCTATATAAGATAGAATATTAGGTTTTATTCACTCGCACCACATCCTAAAATCTATAATATGTGTTTTAGGTAGTGTGTGTCAAACACTTTGGGGGGTTTATAATTTTTCCGTTCAAAATTATATTTGGGGAGAGTTTGTAATTTTTCCGTCCAAAAATTACAAATAGTGAATTTTGTTCCAGTGAAATCGTGGATTAGGTCTTGAGGCACCAAACCATGTTAATCTTTTTGTGTGCTCTTTTTCTTTCTCCCTTATATTATGTTTTTAAGCAGGCTGAATTCCCAACAAGAATATACCAGTTCCATTATTTCAAAGAAAAGCAATGGAACACTACAAACATATGGTACATAACTTAGATAATTGTTCCCAATCAAAATTGCAGCAAACAAAAATGACAAGGGGGCCTTTTGTGAGAGACACAATGCATATTGCCTATCAGACTTTGGTAAGTTACCCACATTTGAAGCAAGCATGTGGTTGAATAAGCATAGTATAGACATCCACTTCACTCACAATTTTTAGGATATTCGTAACATGGGTATCATGTAAGCAAGAAGAATCCAAAGGTTCCTCATTGAGCATGGTAGAGTTACTTAGTCAGCAGTTCATTCTTTTAACACTTAAACCGACACTGTTGTTGCATCACCGAAAGATGTAATCATAAATGGAGTGGCTCTAGAAACTAACTATTCCATGCATTTGTGTTACATAGCATAGGAAGCAAGGGATTCCTTTTAAGCCTATTCTAAGTTCTTCATTAGTTGATCCAGAGAGGCTTGATAAGTGAGGACTTCTTCATTTATTTTGCTCTTGCCAGACGCAATCTCAACCTCAAGAGCATTGTGTCTTAGCCTTGCAGCTTCAAACTGTGGCCTTAGCTTCATGAGCTTTCTCGGAAGCTTCCTCATCATTCGCAACCTTAATCACCATGCTCTCTTTGAGAAGAATCTTCATTTCTTTCTCTTCTCATTTGTTTTTAAACAAGAGGGTTGTACATTTTGTTCGCAGTTTCTTGGGCACAACAACTGCTTGTTCAAATGGAAAAGAGGATGGTACTGGAACTCTAATGGGTTCTTTCTTTAAGGGTGAGTCATTATATGGAATGAGCTTATAAACTCGTCTCTTAACAACAAGCTTTGGTCTTTTGGCTGGTGGTCGAAATGGTAAAGATGGTGTGTTTGTGAAGAAGCGGATGGAGGATATTGGTGGTAATATTTGTGACTTATGTTTAGGTTGTGTTGGGAGAAAGTGGTTAAGGTTGGGGCATGTCTTTAGGTTGTTTGGGAGATGGTGGTTGAGGTTTCATCTCGTGTTGTTGTGGTTGATGTTTCTTCTTCTTTGATTTTTCTGCATTACCAACTTTCAAAAACATATGCCTCAACTACATTTTGTTGAATGCATCCTTTTTTAACTCAACATCAGGTGGATTCTTATCAACAACATCAGTCTCAAATCCAAGGTTCAAAATGATTTGAGAAAAGAAAGAAATGTAAAGAATACTAGACTTTCTCTTCAAGTCTCTCCCCCTAGCGCAGCAACCAAATGATACATGATCACAAATGGAAGACTTATCTCAGCCCTACGTAGTAGATGGTAGAGACAAAACCTATCTCTATTGTTGAGTTTGTCCCTTAACATAATTCTTAGGGTGAAGAAGTTGAATAACCAGGTTATGTAAGACTCAACATAACAGAAGGCATATTTATAGTTGTCAAGAACTTGCTAGATTCTTTGGGTCGAGGTGAACCATAGAGAGCAAGATTAACAACTCTCTCCCTAATGTATCTATCCCAACCATAAGAGAACTTGACTCCCTCATCTTTGCAACAAGACGCAGTTTCCTTGTTTCCAATAACACCATAAATGTCTCACGGAGTTTCCTTGGCATTTTCCAAGAATTTTGTGTATGACTCCATCATCTATGCTTTGTGCACTGAGCAGAGTTGCTCCGCCCAACAGAGGAGAGGATGCCAAAAAGGTCTTTAGAGCAAACAGTGAAGTTGGAATGCTTTATTCACTTCCTAGTGAAAAATATCTCCTCAAAGAAAAAGGTACAAGAGACACATTTTTCTGCCATGGTATTCAACTGATTTAAATATGTTTTTAAGAATGAGAGAAAACCCTAAGAGTAAAACCTTGAAAGTTGAAAGTGAAAGTAACAATGAAGGTAAATTGAAGAGGTATTTAAATTAAATGAAATGACGCTAGGATTTTAGTGTGGGAAATTGTCCTTATTTATTTACGCAATGATTGCAACTTTAAAATGAAGTGATGTGTCTACCTTTCTGTGCATGCTTTCCTTTGTCAATGATTTACCTTTAAAGCTCAAACACATTAAATTCTTAAACCCTACACACTTAAACAAATAGATCAAATGCAGTTGATGGTTTGTCCGATTGGTTTAGACTAAATGATGTTGCATCTGATATAGATTAATGAAAATCTATCAAACAATATTCATTGTCTACTCCTTCATAGGTGAAGTTGCGTTTGTTGGATGAACTTAGTTTGTTATGCTTACTAATCCCAGATTCCCTTTAATAATATTAAAACATTCTTCAGCTAATGCCTTAGTAAAGATATCAGACCATTGAAGTGTTGGTCCCTATGTGTGAATCTAGAGGGGGGTGAATAGATTCTCGTTGAATTTTACCCCTAATTCGCGTGTTTCTAATTCCTTTTAATTCAACCGAAAGCTAATCTTGATTGCTTATCAATTACCTTTCAATTACAGATTCAATTATAAGTTCAATTACTGATTCTATTCCTAAACCAATTAATGAGTTGATTATCAATGCAGTTTCCAAATACAAAGCAGAATATGATCAATAACAATATAGTGAAAACTGTAAAGAGAGTAAGGAAGAAGATGAGTGCACAGCGATGTATACTGGTTCGGCCAACTGCCTACGTCCAGTCCCAACCCAACAACTGTTGCGATTGGCTTTCCACTATCAAATGATTCCTTTTGTATCCTTTTACATTCACTCTGCAACAAGCAATACAAACAGAAATCAAAACACCCAAATCTGTTCTCCAACCTGAAGAACAGAACTTCCAAGACCTTGGTACCTCCAAGATCAAACTTTGAGAATCACTTCTCAAATACAATGCTCTATCTAGAGAGACCTCTCTCCTAGAGCAACAACTCAGAATTGGAAATACAAAAGATCAGTAAAGAATACACCTCAAGTGCAGAATCTGATCACAAATAAGCTCTATGAAATCCACCCAATACAGATATGAAACAAGTTTCCCCTTGGACGTTGAAAACCTTGATGAACTCTTAGTTTAGAGCATATGAAAGTGTAGAAGTAGTTGCAAATGGTTTGGTTTTCAGCTCTTTCATATGTTTCATCAAGGATATACTTATAGAACAAATTTGGAGGGAGAAAACGTGCAAAACTGAGCTACAACGGTCAATGTAATTGATCCCAAATGAATGTAATCGATTACACTAGCCGTTAGAACCCTCCAATTTAAATTTTCCAGGCATGTAATCGATTACAACGAGATGTAATCGATTACATCAGTGTTTCCAGGCCATGTAATCGATTACATGAATGATGTAATCGATTACACCAGAGGGCCAAAAACTTGTAATCGATTACATTACCCATGTAATCGATTACACCAGAGAGGAAGATCAATGTAATCGATTACATCAAGCCTGTAATCGATTACATCAGTGAAAAATGGATTTCCAGAATTTTCAAAGCTGTTTTTCACAATTGGAAATCAAACATTAGTCACTTGATCAACCATACACAAGTTTAAAACATCTCTGGGGCCTCAACACAAAGAACTCAACACATATATGCCTATACTTCAACAATCAATACATAGATATATCCTACTTACATTTCATCTATGGAAAACCGAAAATACATTCATCAAAATCAAAACACATAAGAGAGAACAACAAACATTCTTCAAGCTTCAAGTCCAACAATCTCCCCCTTTTTGGTTTTGATGTACCAAATCACATATGAGGTTTTCCTAGAGCTTTTAGGATATGTGTTGTTCTTTGAAAGTCCTGCATATGTTAGAAATCTCCAGAAAATACCATATGCATATGCACTACTAATCAACCATTCATTCAAGTATGTATGACATGATTCAAATACAAATATAGATCAAGACCAATGAATCATAAAACAAACCAAATTTTATTTAATCTCAAAGACAAACACTTAACATAGTTCAGAAACCAATAAAACAGTAAAAACTTCAAAAGCATAAGTTCTCCTAAACAATATCAGGTAAACAAAACCAGAAACAACCTATCAAAGCTACTCTCAACTCAACTCCCCCTTACTAGAATAATCTATACTATTCTCCCCCTATTTGGTATATCAAACCAAAAAGAGAGATACAGAAAAAGGGTTCACTGATCATCGCCATCATCATCATCTTGGTTGAGGCGCTCCATGATGGTTTCCATCAAGGACCTCATATCAAGGAAATGCAGATTTTAATTCCTTTCCAATTCTTTGATTTGCTTTCCTAGATCCTCCTGTCGTTTATCCATCTCCTCCAACCTATCTAGGACAATGGACTCAAAGCGAGACTTAGGGATGTACTCCCCAGCCGTTGAATCCTCATTCTCATCAGAAGGAGGATGCTCTTCTGGTTGTTGTTCTCCTTGTTGCTCTTCTTGTTGTTGCCGTGGTGGTTGTTGTTGTGGTTGTTGATGAATTTCCTCTCTAGGTACCCAACCCTCAGCTGTCTTGGTCAACCTCATCTTTTTCAGCATCATATCACCAAGAACATGGATATCCCTGACCAATTCTCTGTGCTCGTTGGAGACATCCACTTGACACCTCTCAAGAACACGTGATATGAACAAACCATATGGGCACTTAAATTCATGGAATTCCTTTACCTTGGTCATGTTGTCCATAACAACATGAGCCCAATCAATCTGAATTCCATTTTTCAGGGCAGCCATCAAAATCATATCTTCTTCCATGAGTTGTGCATGATTGGTTCCTCTAGCAGCCAAAACCCAGCAAATAGCATAATGAAGAAGACGGTCGTCAATGTTGAGACCACCAATGCCAAAGGTCTTCCTCATACCTCTTTCTCTTCTTGCTGTCATTTCAGCCTCCCAAGACTCAGGATTTCTCAACATGCTCATATAAAATGCATCCTTCTGCAGTTCAAAGCCTTCCTCTTCCAGATTCTCCAGAGAAGGGACTATCCCCTCATTTGTTATTCCACCAAGTTCGAAGAACATGTCATGAGTCAGAACAACGCTCACTCCTTTAACTTCAGACATAACTCTTCCAGATTCAGAGTGATATTTCAGATTGGAATAAAATACCCTTACCAAATCTGGGTATATGCAACCCCTCAGTCCAACAAATTTCTCCAGGTTCTGATCCCGGAGTGCTGATTGAAATGTAAACCCTTCATGGTCCAGCCATCTGAAGTCCACAATCTTTGGGGGTACGAGTTCCCTGTTTGCGAAATCAGTGAAGAAACGAGTTTCTTGTTCCTTCGTGGTGAACCAAGGGTTGTGATGCACAGCTTCTGCTCGAGCCTTCCTCTTGGAAGATGATTCCTGTCGCTTCTTCGTACGTCTTTCTTCTTGTACGTTCCTATGAGCACTTGTTTTCGTCCTCTTGCTGCTTCCTTGTCCTTCCATTGCTTAATGTTGGTGGTGAAGAAGAAGATGAAGAAGGTTGAAGATGAATGTGGGATAGAGAGAATGGAGCCCGTGAGAGATTAGGGTTTGGAAGAGAAAGGGAATGTGAATGTGAAAGAGAAACCCTAACACAGCACTAATAAAGATCACAAAAGACTAGGTTCAGTGAATGTGTGCAAATGGGCTTCCAAAAACATGGAACACAAAGCCCAGAAACGAAGAACAAAGCTCTGAAAAACACTTCCAGAGCGCATGTAATCGATTACATTCATGATGTAATCGATTACATCAGAACCTAAACCCCCATGTAATCGATTACATTGTTATTGTAATCGATTACATCAGAACCAAAATATCATGTAATCGATTACATACATGTTGTAATCGATTACATCCTATAGAAAACCAGAAAACAAGTTGAAATAGAACTATGAACTGCAATGTTAATGATTTTCACATATAGGATGATTGAAAAGCATTTGATTCATCATATAAAAGGTCAAGATCATGTTATGCAATGAATTCATATCAAGTTTAAGCACAAATGAATGATTAAACAAACATACTTACAACACTTTATGTGAGATGTTCCTCACTTAGAATACCAAGACTAGTTCTAAGTTTGAAGAACCTCTCCTTAGGTGGAGGCTTTGTGAAGATATCCGCGAGTTGATTTTCTGTGTCAATGAATTCCACCTCACAATCTCCTTTCTCAACATGATCTCTAATGAAGTGATGACGCACCTCGATGTGCTTTGTTCTTGAGTGTAAGACCGGGTTCTTTGTGATACTGATGGCACTTGTGTTGTCACACTTGATTGGAATATGATCAAGCTTAAGTCCAAAATCTTCAAGTTGTTGCTTCAACCAGTTGTCAGGCACAACGACTTCCAAGCGACCACATACTACCGCCTCGGTGTGGATAGAGCAACACAGGCTTGCTTCTTGCTATACCAAGAGACTAAGCTTTCTCCAAACAAGTGACATACTCCACTAGTACTTTTCCTATCAGTTTTACAACCAGCAAAGTCAGCATCACTAAAACCAACCAATGTAGGATACGTACCTTTAGGATACCACAAACCACACGGTTAAGTAGTTCCTTTGAGATACTTCAAGATTTTCTTCACAGCTGTCATGTGTGATTCCTTTGGTGCAGATTGAAATCTTGCACAAACACACACACTGAACATGATGTCCGGTCTACTTGCTGTGAGATACAAGAGTGATCCAATGATCCTCTATATCTTGATTGGTCTACACTTTTGTCCATTTGCATCATTATCCAAGTAGAGATTAGTTGACATAGGAATGTTTGAGATCTTACAACTCTCCATGTCGAATTTCTTCAACAATTCCTTGGTGTACTTTGCTTGATGTATGAAGATTCCATCTTTTCGGTTGTTTGACTTGCAATCCTAGGAAGAATTTAAGTTCTCCCATCATAGACATGTCAAACTCCCCGCATACTATTCACAAACTCTTCACACAGAGATTTGTTAGTTGATCCAAAAATGATATCATCAACGTAAACTTGAACCAACAAAATACAGTTTGACTTTCTCCTTATGAAGAGAGTCTTATCAACATTACCTCTGCAGAACCCTTTTGACAGAAGAAATTTACTTAGCCTTTCATACCATTGTCTAGGGGCTTGTTTAAGACCATATAGGGCCTTCTTGAGTTTGTACACATGTTGGGAAGTCTGAAATCGTGAATCCAGGAGGTTGTGAAACAAAAACTTCTTCATTGATATAGCCATTCAAGAAAGCACTTTTAACATCCATTTGAAACAACTTGAAATCATGTATGCAGGCAAAAGCAAGTAAAACTCTAACAGCTTCTAGTCTAGCAACAGGGGCATATGTTTCACCAAAATCTATTCCTTCTTGTTGATTATATCCCTTAGCTACTAGTCTAGCCTTATTCCTAACCACAACTCCATTCTCATCTAACTTATTCTTAAACACCCATTTTGTTCCAATTACATTCATATCTCTTTTAAAAGGTACTAACTCCCATACGTTATTCCTTTTAAACTGATTCAATTCTTCTTGCATAGCATTCATCCAATATTCATCATTTATAGCATCATCAACACAAGAAGGTTCAAATTGAGATACAAATGCATAATCATCACAGAACATGTTATGAGTAGATCTAGTAGATACTCCCTTATGGATGTCACCAATGATGTTGTCAAGAGATAAATCTCTTGGTTTCCTCCATTCTTTTGGAAGATCATGAGAAGTAGTTGGTGGTTCTTGCTGTTCTTCTTTGCTTGTGCTTTCTTCACCTACATGCTCATCATCATCAACAAACACACTTCCCTTTTGGGGATTATTAGTTTCATCAAACTTAACATGCACAGATTCCTCAATGCACATTCTCCTTTTATTAAATACTCTATATGCTTTACTTGATGATGAATACCCAATAAACACACCCTCATCAGCCTTGGCATCAAACTTACCAAGAGGCTCTTTGCTATTATTCAAAACAAAACACTTACACCCAAATACCTGAAAATGAGAGATATTGGGTTTCTTGCCTTTATAGAGTTCATAGCGGGTTTTCTTTAAAAGAGGTCGAATCACAATTCTATTTAGAACATAGCACGCAGTGGAAACTACATCAGCCCAAAAATATTTAGGCAAATCACTTTCATTTAACATAGTTCTTGCTAGTTCTACTAAAGATCTGTTTTTCCTCTCAACAACCCCATTTTGTTGTGGAGTTCTTGGAGCGGAAAAGTTGTGATCGATTCCATATTTTTCGCAAAACTTTTCAAAGTGTTCATTTTCAAATTCCCCTCCATGATCACTTCTAATGGACTTGATTTTCAAATCTTTTTCGTTTTGAATCTTTTTAGCAAGTATTTTGAAAACTTTGAAAGTGGTGTCTTTACTTGGTATAAAAGCAACCCAAGCAAAACGAGAGTAGTCATCTACAATAACTAGTCCATATAGGTTTCCACCTAAACTAGCAGTTCTAGATGGACCAAAGAGATCCATGTGTAACAATTCAAGCGGTCTAGAAGTTGAAACAACATTTTTAGATTTGAAAGAGTTTCTAGATTGCTTGCCTTTCTGACATGCATCACATATGCCTTCTCTTTTGAATTTTAATTCAGGTAGTCCTTCTACTAAGCTCTTAGATGACAGTTTATTAAGTTGATGAACATCAATATGTGCTATACGTCTATGCCAAAGCCAAGATAGATCATCATTAGACGTAAGACATGCATGATATGATGATGAATGATCAAGTTCAAGTATATAGATGTTACCTCTTCTCTTACCTACCATCAATACCTCATTCGATTTGCTGTTATTGATCTTGCAGCAGCCTTTGTCGAATGAAACTTGATAGCCTTTGTCGCACAATTGGCTAATACAAGCAGTACATCTTCAATCACGGAGTTGGATTTGTCTCCAACATCACCAATACCCAGAATTTTGCCTTTGTTATTATCTCCATATACTACTGAACCAGATTCTTTGGATTTGAAGGAGATAAAGTTACTCTTGTCACCCGTCATATGTCTTGAGCAGCCACTATCCAAATACCATGTTGAGTGTTTGGCTCTCAAGCACACCTACACAAAGAAAGATATCATTTGGTTTTTGGTACCCAAATCTTATTGGGTCCTTTCATGTTAGAACAATGACTATCTTTCTTAATCCATTTAAACAATCCACTATTTAAACCTTTCTTTCTAATCATGCAATTATAGTTGTTATGTCCAGGTTGCATACAATAACTACATGAGAAAGTTCTGTTATTACTGGTTTGTTTAAATGTGTAGAACTTCTTATTATTCTTTTTAAAGGCAATAAAAGATTTACACTTTGAACAGGGCAGTTTCAACTTATCATTTTCATCTTTTAATTCTTGAATATTGGTTTTCAAAACAGAAATTTCATTTTCTAAATCTGTAACTCTGTTTTTCAAAACCTTACTTAGTTTTTCAAATTTTTCTGCTTCTTTAAATAACTCACAAAAAGCAGTATATAGTTCATCATAATCATTATCATTTTTAGAAGAAGTCGAATCACTTACCTCATTATCCGATTCTGGTTTAGCCATAAGACATAAGTTGGCTTCCTCATTTTCGCTTTCCTTTGGAGGATGAGCGGTCATTTTCTTCCCAAGCAATGTAGGCCTTTTTCTTCCGATACCGGTCCTTCTTGGGTTTTTTCTTCTTGCTCCACTCTTCTAGGCTCACTTGCTTGTTTGATTTCTTCAAGTTAGGACACTCTGATCTATAGTGTCCAGCCTTGCCACATTCATAGCATGTGACCTTTGAAGATGAGCCTTTTCTAGCATTGTTGAATCTCCTTTTGTTGCTGTTCTTCTTCATGAACCTTTTGAACTTTCTGACCATGAGATTCATTTCTTGCTCAGACTCATTTCCACAGCTTGATGATGCATCACTATCACTAGCTGTTTCCTCCATTTTGAGTGCCAAACTCTTAGCCTTCTTGTCCTTTTGCTCTTCATCAGCCATACGTGACATATCCATCTCATATTCTCTCAGCTTACCAAACAACTCAGCACTTGTCATTAAGGCCAAGTTCTTTGATTCAGAATGGTTGTGGATTGTTGGTTGCCATTTTCTGCTTAGAGACTTCAGCACCTTTATGTTTACCTCTTCCTCAACAAAGACCTTACCGAGTCCTTTGAGGTGATTCACAATGTGTGTGAATCGCTTCTGCATGTCCATGATAGACTCACCTTGTGCCATTCTGAACATTTCATACTTTTGGATGAGTGTGTTCTTTCTAGCTCTTCTCACCTCAGGAGTACCTTCATGAGTCACCATGATAAGATCCCATGCCTCTTTCGCTGTTGTACAAGCTGAAATTCTAAAAAATTCATCAGAGTTTAATGCGGAATGTATTATATTTAAAGCTTTAGCATCATTTTCAGCTCTCCTAATTTCTTCAGGTTCCCATTTCTCAAATGGTTTTTCAACCTCATTTCCATCTACTGTGTGTGTTGGAACCTTGTAATCAGTTACTACAGCTTGCCAGATGTTTCTATTTACAGACTCCATAAAAATTTTCATTCTAACTTTCCAGAAGGGATAGTTATCTCCACAAAACAGAGGAGGTCTATTAATAGAGGCACCTTCAGCAAAAGGTAATTGATTACTGGCCATTATGGATCAAATTCTAGAGCAACTTACTAGAAGTAGCTCTGATACCAATTGTTGGTCCCTATGTGTGAATCTAGAGGGGGGGTGAATAGATTCTCGTTGAATTTTACCCCTAATTCGCGTGTTTCTAATTCCTTTTAATTCAACCGAAAGCTAATCTTGATTACTTATCAATTACCTTTCAATTACAGATTCAATTATAAGTTCAATTACTGATTCTATTCCTAAACCAATTAATGAGTTGATTATCAATGCAGTTTCCAAATACAAAGCAGAATATGATCAATAACAATATAGTGAAAACTGTAAAGAGAGTAAGGAAGAAGATGAGTGCAATGATGTATCTTGGTTGACCAATCACTCGTCCGAGTCCCAACCCAACAACTGTTGCGATTGGCTTTCCACTATCAAATGATTCCTTTTGTATCCTTTTACATTCACTCTGCAACAAGCAATACAAACAGAAATCAAAACACCCAAATCTGTTCTCCAACCTGAAGAACAGAACTTCCAAGACCTTGGTACCTCCAAGATCAAACTTTGAGAATCACTTCTCAAATACAATGCTCTATCTAGAGAGACCTCTCTTCTAGAGCAACAACTCAGAATTGGAAATACAAAAGATCAGTAAAGAATACACCTCAAGTGCAGAATCTGATCACAAATAAGCTCTATGAAATCCACCCAATACAGATATGAAACAAGTTTCCCCTTGGACGTTGAAAACCTTGATGAACTCTTAGTTTAGAGCATATGAAAGTGTAGAAGTAATTGCAAATGGTTTGGTTTTCAGCTCTTTCATATGTTTCATCAAGGATATACTTATAGAACAAATTTGGAGGGAGAAAACGTGCAAAACTGAGCTACAACGGTCAATGTAATTGATCCCAAATGAATGTAATCGATTACACTAGCCGTTAGAACCCTCCAATTTGAATTTTCCAGGCATGTAATCGATTACAACGAGATGTAATCGATTACATCAGTGTTTCCAGGCCATGTAATCGATTACATGAATGATGTAATCGATTACACCAGAGGGCCAAAAACTTGTAATCGATTACATTACCCATGTAATCGATTACACCAGAGAGGAAGATCAATGTAATCGATTACATCAAGCCTGTAATTGATTACATCAGTGAAAAATGGATTTCCAGAATTTTCAAAGCTGTTTTTCACAATTGGAAATCAAACATTAGTCACTTGATCAACCATACACAAGTTTAAAACATCTCTGGGGCCTCAACACAAAGAACTCAACACATATATGCCTATACTTCAACAATCAATACATAGATATATCCTACTTACATTTCATCTATGGAAAACCGAAAATACATTCATCAAAACCAAAACACATAAGAGAGACACAACAACATTCTTCAAGCTTCAAGTCCAACATGAAGATTTGTGTTAATAAATTGTACATAAAAGAAAGGTTTGAACATAATCTATAATGGAATGATGCCTTATCTCTATGTGTTTAGCTTTAGAATGTTAAATTGAGTTTTTAGTTAGAATGATTGCACTAGTATTGTCACAAAATATGAGAATATTTAGTTAAAATCTAGAGTAATCCTCTAATTGGTATTTTACCATAGAAGTTGTAAGAAATAGCTAGCCGTAGAGACATATTTTACTTTTGTTGTTAAGAGCGCAGTTGAATTTTGCATCTTGCTGACCTAAGATATGAAAGATGATCCGAGAAAGTGGCAACCACCATTTGTATCCTCTCTCTCTACTTTATCTCTAGCATAGGTAACATCATAGTATCCCCATAACCTGAAATCTAGATTTTTCTTATGAAACAAAGAAAGGTTAGTGGTGTCAACCAAATATTTCAGAATCCTTTTTACAATGTGGAGATGTGAGTCTCTAGGATTTAATTCAAATCAAACGTACAAGTAGATGTTATATATAATTTCAAGTCTACTCGTTATGAGATAAATGAGTGAGCTAATCATAACATTATCTATAGGTTTATCTAATACATCTTTGCATAAACTTACACCAGCAAATGCATAGGGGTTTTCATTAACATGACATTATGCATCTTGAATTTTTTCAAAAGCACTCTAGTGTACTTCATTAAACCCATTAAACCATTCACACACGTTCTTACTTCTCAAACTCACAAGCAGGCTACAAGCTTGCACACAAAACTACTTATTTCTCACAACTCATGACAATTATATTCCTTGAATCATTTTTAAAATAGGACACAATACAAAATACTTCACCATTTAGTCAAACATATCAACACTTCATCATTCAACACAAACATCTTGCTCACATAAGCATATACACTTTAATATATAATCATACATATTCAACCAATCAATTAAGCATAACTCAACGCGCATAAGTGGGGTTAATGATTAATCACTCTAATTCTACTAAAAATTAACATTAAGGTTGCTTCATCCTCACTTTCACAATTTTCTACTAACACAAGTGAATGACATTTGGCCCAAAATTTGACTTATTCAAGACCTCCAATTTGGCTCAATTCCAACTAATTCTCACACTCAAATCAAAGTTCACTAAATGCCAAATTTACCACATATCACAAATCATTTTCAAATCCATAAAATTTCTCAAATTGTACAAGAAACTCCCATACCTCAAAGGTCCCCAAAAATTGGGAAAACTTTTCTCTAAAATTAAGCCTTCCCAATTCATCCACATCATTAAAAATACTTATTTAAGTCAAGATCATCAAACCCCAACAATGCTCCAAATCGTAAATGTGATCCAAGGCATAAGAACATAAAAACTCAGACATGCAAAGAAATCACAACAAAGGGTGTGGTATAAAAATCCCTATGGTCGAGTCTCCTCGACATTCCCATGGTTGAGTTCTAAATGAAAGGGACGCCTTCTTACCTCTAACTTTTCGGTTAGTCTTGTAGAGCTTGAAGCATTGATCACGACAGTGACTTAAGACTATTATAGTGGTGACATTGATGAAGGTGGTGCAAGCTTAAACTACATAATGACCATCTTTCCTTGCTTTCAACATTTTTCACTTTCTCACTCAAGTATCACTCGATGTGTGTATGGCTACCATGAATAAGTGTTGTTCTCCTCCCCTCTCCAAGCACTAAAGATGGTGGTACACATGTATGGGTGGGGTGGGTGGCAAAAAGGTAAATAAGGTATGTGTTTTGAAAATATTAAGTGCAAAAATACGAGTTAGTGAAGGTTTGAAGACTTTTAGTAACATGGCTAAATTTATAATGGTTGAGTGGGTATGCAGACTATTGGTTTCAGTGCATCGTTTCAATTAAGATACACCATAAAAATTAAATTCTAGAGTTTAAAAATAAAATATTATTTTTCAAACTTATATAGGTGGGTAAAACTTTATTTCATTTTTTATCTCCAACTCTTCCAACAAGGATTTTAATTTAATTTAAAGAATACTGAACAAAATATTTTCTACTTAAGCATTTATAATTAAAAAACATTATAAACATTTAAATTAACAATTAAATCAAATTCACATCACAACGTGGAAAAATATTAAACTAATTAATTAAAATTTAATTTTAAATTTAATATCATAAATTAAATTTCACATATTTAATTAATTGATTTAAGGGAAAACTATTGATGATACAGATAATATAACACATAACACATAAAAATATAGACCAATTAAATTTTAGTAACCAAAATGATAGGATGTTACAATATATTGCAAAACTTAATTCTTCTTTGCTAGGATATGAACATAACTCCATGTATGCCATGGAATTACATTAGATTAGTAATAATGATAAATAACCATGATAATGACATATTCGTAACTTTCTCTTTTCAAAATATAGTGAAGTTTAAATTCATTAACAAAATTTTAATTCAAATGAAATATAAAGTGTACTAAATAAAAAAAAATAGAATAAGAAACTTGAAAATTAAGTTATATGGTGTGAGGCATGTTTAGAAAGTTATTAGTCGCATTCCTATAACAAAACCCGTTGTTATATTTCGAGAAAAACTTAAAAATAAAGTTAGTAAGGATAGTTTTTTCTTATTGAAGAATAATCAAGGTTGGATAGTTATCCACAAATTCATATTTAATTAGAATGTTTATTATTTTTTATGATATCTAGCCTTAAACTTTTTAAAAGTAATCTAATATAAAGGGACTATACAATATACTACATAAGATGTTTCATCTAAATTAACGAAGAAGACTTGAAAAACAGAAAAACACATTTAACAAATCATAAATTTAACAAAATCACGAATAATTTTGGGTATAAACCATTCAAAATTCCCAATAAATAAAAATACTGGATTGCAAGTAAAAAGAAAAGCTCAATACTACAAAATTTTCAATACAAAACTAGTTAAAAAAAATTATGTATATATTTCATACTTAACCAAGTATTATTTTGTTACATATTTAGTACTTGAATTCATGCATGAATCATTATAGGTAATTTATAGAATAATACAACATTGAAAGACAAATATAAGAATAGAATTATTATTTAGAAAAATATATACACAATTAATTTTGTAAAACTAATTTCATTTAAAATTAATTTTATAAACTTTAGATAAGGAGAATTAATATCCATTCACAAATTTAGAGGAGAGAAAATTAATATATTTGATATTATTTAAATTCATAAATATCTTATTCTTACTTTGGTATTTATTGCACTTTATTTTCTTATACTAATTCTTTCCTTTGTTATCAATTTAACAACATTATCCATTTAAGAAAAAAAATGACATAAAAAAATTATTAAATCTTACTAGAGATATGTATAAAATTAAATTTATAGAATATATAAATTGACTCGTGAAATATTAAATGAATTTGGTAAAAATATTTATTTAAATCAAATAAAAAATAATCAATAATTTAGAAAAAATAAAAGTAACAAACACCTCATATAAAACTATTAAAAAGAATATCAACTATATAAAGTTCTAATAACTCATGTATTTTATTAGATGACATATCAATCAGGAGTAAAATAGAAAGTTAATAATAGTATAAAAGTTTAGTTGGAAGCCATTGATTTTTAGTCTATGTTAACCAAATTATTGCTATTTTTATTCTTTAGTGTGTTGTTCTCAATGTATTAGCCTTAAAAACAAACTTGTCATGTCTATATTTATAATAATTTAGTGAAAGTTTGTTTGAATTATTAATAACAATTCAAATGTTATTGTTATAGTATAAATAGTTTCAATCATAACATTTTTTAAAGCACTTGCACCTTGAAGAAGTAAGAAAAGGTGCAAGAAGAAAGAAAGATAAAAATGAAAACCCAACAAAGTATGACTACATTATTTTTGTTTCTATTGATGGCTACCTATGTGAGAGCTAATGCTAACTTTTTTGATATAAGAAAATATGGCATAACACAAAATGAAGATATAACCATGGTAAGATCATATTAAGTTTTATCAATTGAAAATGTTTTTTTCTTTTTTTTTGTAAATTGCATAATTAAAAAGTTATCTATAAGATAGACTTAGTACATTGATGTTCCTAATTTTCTATTTGACTTTTACTTAAGGCTTTGCAAAAGACTTGGAAGGATGCATGTGAATCAACAACTCCAAGCAAAATTATGATTCCAAGTGGTAAATACAGATTAAAACAAATAGACTTCAAAGGACCTTGCAAGGCTCCTATTGAGGTTCAAGTTAATGGAATACTCAAAGCTCCAAAAAATCCTTACCACCTTAATGGACAGGATCAATGGATTAGTTTTGAATATATTAATTTCTTAACTTTATCTGGCACTGGAACTTTTCATGGTCGAGGTAAAATGTCTTGGAAGGAAAATAAATGCTCAACAAATAAGAATTGCAAGAGATTGGCCATGGTAAATACAATAAAGTATTTTTTTTAATATATACTGCAATTAGCATATATTGATTCATTTTCATCAAATTTGAGTGAATTGACATTTTAAAAATATAAGGATTAAATTATATAATCCTTGAAAGATTAAAATAAAAAAATAATCACTAAAAGGTATCTTATTATTATTTTGTTCTTTAGATTTAATTAATTACAATTGTTTTAGTTCTTGAACAAAGTCAATTTCTATTATTTTTCTCAATAGTTAGGGAATAAAAATTATGATAAATGATTGAATTAAGAGACCAAAACAACAATAAATACCTTTTAAGCACTAAAAATTATATATATTACATTTTTTTTACGGATAATTTTGTTATCATCTAATGACTAAATTTAGCTTATTTACTCATCATATTTTCTAAGAATTTACAATGTTATACTTTTGACAATATTTCTTGCAGAATCTTGGCTTTTATTTCATTAATAATTCATTGATTCAAGACTTAACTTCAAAGGATAGCAAATATTTTCATATAAATGTTTTTGGTTCGAAGAATATTACATTTACAAACCTCAAAGTCACTACACCTGCATATAGTCCTAATACTGATGGAATACACGTTGGAAAATCAACTCAAGTTAAGATTATTAACTCAAACATTGGCACCGGAGATGATTGCATATCTCTGGGTGATGGAAGCAAAAAAGTTACTATCTTAAACGTAACATGTGGGCCTGGTCATGGTATTAGTGTTGGAAGCCTTGGAAAGTATGAAAATGAAGAGTCTGTGGAGGATCTTACGGTCAAGAATTGCACACTAAAAAATACAGATAATGGCGTGAGAATCAAAACTTGGCCTGGAACCCCGATAACTTCTCTCGCTTCCGATTTGCATTTTGAAAATATCATGATGATTAATGTCCGCAATCCTATTCTTATAGATCAAGAGTATTGTCCATGGAATCAATGCACAAAACAGGTACTTACAAACAACCATTATTTCTAGTATAAGTAGTAAAAATGTGAGGAAAATAAATATCAACTATACAATTATACATAAATTAATATATGTATGTCTATATATATATATATATATATATATATATATATCATTTTGTATAAAATTTAATTAATTTGATGCTAAACTTTTCTATTTTTTAATGGTTTTTTAGAGTCCATCAAAAATAAAGATAAGCAAAGTCAGTTTTAAAAACATTAAAGGAACTTCTGCAACACAAGAAGGAGTAGCTCTTGTTTGTAGTAGTGGTATTCCATGTGAGACTGTGGAGCTTAGTGACATTGATCTAAGATTCAATGGAAGTTTTGCAACTGCTCTATTTAAGAATGTCAAGCCTATATGTGAAAGAAATGTACCAGCTTGTGTAGCTTTAACTAAGTTGATATAATATAAACTGTCATTTATTTAGGACAACCTTTTATTGTGGAAAAAATTGAGATGATTTTTCCTTGAATATTTAATGTCAAACACATTAGCAATCAATATTTGTAATGATTAAGAATGAATATAATATTATAATATTATTATATTATGTTTCGTATTAAATTTGTTAGGGAATAACACTTCATCACCTTTTTTTTTTAAGATGAGTTATTGTATCTTTATAATTAATTTTTTTAGATTATTTTTTCTCAATAAATTCTAAGAAATTTCATTTATTCATTTAGAAATACCAGGTAATTGTAATATTGAATTGAAATTTATTATTATATGTTTATAACCTAACTTTTTGTATTATTTCTATTTTTTTTTGTCTATCATGGTTCTTTTTTTTTCTTTATTAGTATTTTTAGTTTAAATAAAAGAAGAATTTTATAATTATCAATAATGCTACATATACTATTATATTTTTACTATTCCATCTACATTATCATATTGTTTTTGGAATTTAAGTCAAAATTTATGTTATCACTACTTTCATTTTAAAATCATACTCTTTCTTTATTTATTGTAAGATAAGTAAATATTATCTTTTTAATAATTTCACAAAACATAATTTTAAATGATATAAGTGATTTTTCTTTTAATTGATTTCACTGTAGTATTATTCTATAATGTTATGTTTTGAATATAACAATGACTAAAAACCAAATGGATAAGGATATAATAGAATATAACATGTTGAGAAATGGATTTGATTAAAAATATTATTTAATATTTAGGTGCTTGGAAAAGAAAGAATAGAAGGAAATAGATATTTTATTCCATATTTTCAAAAAGAATAAAGTGAAATAAATTATAATTTTTAGATACTTATATTACCATTACAAGTAACTATATTTGTAAGGAAAAAAACAGAAGAATGAAGGTTTAAATTGTGTTAAAAAAAATATATATTTGCAAGCTTTATCTTAAAAAAGAATTATATCATATGATGATTTAGACATGAGTTTATGAAGATTAATAAAAAATAGTTTTCTCACAGACATATGTTTGATAAACAATACAATTCTAGTTAGAAGTTAGGAAAGATAAACAGAAAGACAATAGTACAAGAGACTTTTATATTGATTCATCTTATCACAAAATGATGGAGGACCATCCTCATTGTTCAACCAAGAAGAATTACAAGGTCTATGATTAAGAGATTAGAGGAGGATGTAGAAAAAGAATTGCTCAAGCCCTAGTTAAAGTCAAAGGAGCAAGATTCAAAGTCAAAGATTCAAGACCTCACACTTAATTTCAAACCTTGTAATATTCTTTTAAATTTGTAATTTTCTTTATAAGTACTCTAGATTATTTTTAGTGTTTCGACCAAGTGTATAAGCTAGCTTGTAGCTCACGGCCTAATTGATTGTAAGTGGACCAAATTTGAATTTTAGGAAACTAAGAAAAGAGTGCAGTGCACATGCTTAAAGGAGAGTGGAAATAAGCCATGTGATTCACACTTGAAAAGCATGACTCATCCACTCAAGAGTGAATCTAAATCTTTTGATTAGATCTAATCCAAAGGTTGAGCTTGCACACATGTTTCTTACCACTCTAGAGTGAATCTAAGCCTTTAATTCATAATTCATCTAGTTGTTGGAATTGTACATGTTTTCCACTTTTGGAAGTGTGATTCTTGCCACTTCCAAAAGTTCATACCAGCCTTTGATTCAAATTCCAATCAATGGATGGATTTCACTCTTAAATTAAGTGTCTTAGCTCATACTTGTGCATTTTGTATTCTTCATTTGAATTTGGCTCCAAGTTTAGTTGGCTATTTAAGCCGTAGACAAAAACACATGAGGAACTTTAGGTAAATTTTGAAATTGAATAATTTTTAGAGTGATTTCTTTTTGGTTTCTTAAATAAACCCTTGAATCTTGTCAATGTAGTTATTCCTTTATGGCGATTCCGCAGTTCGGCTTATTAAAATGTCATGGAACTCTTCACTTCTTGTCTCATCCATTCTCTAATTTTTTCTTCTTCTTCTTAACTTCTTGGACAAGTTACAACATTGAATACGTGGAGGTTTTGGTTGAAAAATTAAAGATTAGGACAAACTTTCTAAGCTTTGAGAAGGAGCTTGCATCACATAAACTATGTCCAGTTACTTAGCAACTGCTAAGATTTCACTATCTTTCAACTTATACAAGTATTGTTTGATCCTTAGCCATTTCTGACTAGTCTAAGTATTCTTTAGACACAACCTCTTCAAGCTAACCCACTAAGTATTCTTTGAACTTAGGTTCTTCAGGCTAAACACTCCAAATATTCGTTGAAAACAATTTCTTTAAGTAAGCATTCCAAGTATTTTTTGAACACACTATACTTGGAATGAAGAAAGGTAAAAGTATTATAAAAGAAATTTTTCTAACAAGATTTAACCTCTATAAAGAGTGGGATTAACAATGAAGAACGGAAGGCTTTTACAAGAGAGATTTGAATCATAAAACTACAAGAGTTTTGGTTATATCTAGAGTAATCTCTAACTCCAAATCATCAATGTTCAACCATTATATAGATGGAGAACTTGAAGTAGTTTTTAGACTTAGCAACTTCAACTCCTTCAATCCATCAATTGGAAGTGTGTTCAACGTCCATATACATTAAATGCAATTGCATGAATTGTTCTATCAGAGACAAGCAACATTCTCAATCGAATGAGGGTTAGGTGCTACAAAGGTGTCTTCCTTTCTATACAAGATCTTTGTATCAAAATATATCCTTTATGTTCTAATTTGTCTTGTCTTTTTAGAGAATAATTGTTGACTTTTTTATAATGTATTAAGCAATGAGCTTCTTAGTAAAATATGCAGAAATACAAGTAGGTTGATTAGAGTTTTACATATACAAGTAAATGTTAAGAATAACACAAATCTTGTAAGTCTAAGGTCTTAGAACATAGACAAGTTTCTTGTCATAAATCGTGAGAAGCCTTTGTTCATGTACTAATTTGAAGTCTTTAATCCTCCTGTTGAGGACATTTATAACAAAAAAAAATATATGATTTTTGTACCTAATCTTCTTGAGTTCATTTTTGTTAGGTTTCACATTTTTTTTCTGATTAAGGTGTTTCAAGGCAGATTTAGGTAATTTTGGGTTCCCTTTAGCCTTAGGCAAGTTTTGTTGCCATCTTCCATGTGTGTCTTTAAACTAGACATAAATGGCTTTTTGTAAGTCACTTCAATGTGACTTATCGTACCACATCATTTGCATGTAGATGCAAGAATATTATATGGACTTTTGTTTTCTTTTTTCAAATGATTGAAACATAATCCACATTTATTAGATGGAATTCTTTCATATTTTAAAGGTTTCTAAAGTTTGGAGGAGTTAAAAGTGAATTTGATTAGTTCCTTTTTTAGTCCTTTATTTTATTTCTTTAACTTCTCAATTTTAGAAAGAAGATGTGTCTTATCATACTCGGATAGGGATGTCCCCTTGTTAGACGATATCTTCTTAGCTAGTTCTTCATTCATAGTTTTTAATTGTGAAACTTCATCTTAAGCTGATTTCAACTTGATTTTCTAATTTTTATATTCACTAGCTATGCACGGAGAATTAACTAGGAGAGTATCATATGACATCTCCTTAGAGATTGAGTCTAATTTAGAGAAGAGAGAAGAAAATAAACCATAGCCTAAGTGAGGAGAGGTTACCTAAGATGATTTTGTAGAGTCAGACATTAGACAAATACTTGTTGTTTCTTCATCTAATGATTCGCTACTCTCACAGTCTAGATCTTCCTACATAAGCAAGTTTTTCTTTTTCTTGTGTTTCTTGGAGTTCCATTGTCGCCTTAGCTTTGGACATTAAGCTCCCGTATATCCATGTTTTCAGCATTCATAGCAGATAATTGTTTATCTCTCCTCTTTGGTAGATTTCTTTTGTGCGAGCCTTCTCTTATTTTTCTTGAAGAGATGATTCCCTATACTCATCTTTATCATCATCTTTTTAAATATCCTTGCCATTAAGAAGACTTCGTTTTCAGATGAATCATTTGAACTCTTTGAAGAAGTTGTCTCAGCTTCTGCCTTGAAAACCTTGACTTTCTTCTTTTCATTTTTAGAGTCTTCCTACTTTGACGACTCCTCCTCAGCTTGTAGAGCAATAGACTCTTACACCTTTATCTTGTCCCTTTTACAAAATTTTTGTATTATTTTAAACCTTTATGAATGTAGTCCAAGACTTATAAGACTGTTTAGAATAGTTTGGAACCTTTCAAACATGTTATCATTAAATCCACATTTCTTCATCGAGAACATCTCATATTCTCGTTGAAGAGTAGTTGTATTCTTGATTCTGACACCCTATGTCCCTTCATGACAAATTTTAAGAGCATCCAAGAGCTCTTCAGTAGTTTTGTAGAACCAGAACCTAGTGTATTTTGTACTTGATAGGTCATAGGTGATTGCAACAAGCTTTATTATTTAACTTCGTGATAGAGTATACTTCATTTGCCCACTAAATTTTTGGTTTTGTGAGTGGTATATCTTCTTCAGTGATGATTCTCCAAAGTCTGTATTGAGCTAACTTGATGTAAATCTCCATTCTATCAACACAATAAGGGTAGTCATCTCCGAAGAAAATTGGAGGTTTGCTCCTTAAGGAACCCTCTTTGATAAAAATGGTCAATGAGCTCGTCATAACAGATTTTTTCTCTAGTAGAAATGATACATTCAACCAATAGAGGATGAGCTCTAATACCAAACTATAAAGATAAAAACATAAAATGATTGTTGAATTGTATTTTAAAATGGCTTTCACAAGATTTTTCTTTTCTTTGAAAAATTTGTCTAATAACTCAGATGCAAATTTTCACAGATGATATCAAAAATTTCATAACAAAGATGTAACTTCACAAAACATCCCTGATTAGTAAATACAATAGTAAAGTAATAAAGAGAACACAGAGAATTTTTACACTGATTCGTCTTTTCAAGACTACGTCCAATTTCTTAGCAATAAATAAGATTTCACTATCTCAAAGTGATTACAAGTATTGCTTGACCCCAACCATTTTTAGTTGACCCAAGTATTCTTGGGTCATAGCCTCTTTATGCTAACACTACCTTAATATCTTCAGACTAACAACTCCAAGTATTCTTTGGTTCCACCTTTCCCAAGTAATCTTTGGTCTTATTCTCTTCAATTTGAACTACGATTGAAGGTATAAATTTACAATAGAGGTTGTCTAACCAAAGAAAATCAACCTCTACACAGAGAAAGATGTATAATGAAGAATAAGAATAAGAGTTTTTTCTAGGGTTGTCAACCACTTCAAACCTTTGATCTTCATACTATTTTATAGATTGAGAGCTTGAAGTAATTGTTAGACTCAATAACTTCTAATACTTCACTCTATCCACTTGAAACTGCGTTCCTTTACATTTATTGCATTCTTGAGATATTAACATCAGAGTTGCAAATATCTTCTCCAGCGAAGGGTTAGGTACTGAAAAAACTATACTTCTTTCTACAATGAATCTATTTATCAAAAACATCCTCTTTGACTCTGATTTGGCACATCTTTTCATGGCGAATTAGTTGACTTCCTCGTATTTGATTGGAACGTGAACTCTTTGATAAGACTCTTGCATATAACAATTTCTTATAGTTAGAGTCTAATTGAATAGAAGGAATAGATAGAGCTGACACTTAGTTTTTGAATTTTCAAGCTTCATCTGTCTCTTCGTTAATCTAATCAGAGGCTTTGTTTGAGATATATTATTCATCCGATGACTCGTGAATCCTCTGTTTAGACTTTTGTTCATCTTATAGCTTCAATCGTATATCAATCTCATTAGTCTTATAAATGAAAACTTTTACTTAATAATATGTAATAATCAAATTAAGGGATATAAATGTTTCACTTCACAACATAGAAATACATTAATTAGAAAAGTGTTTTATGGTTAAGGTTCTGGTGGAGATTAGGAGGAAAAGTATAGAGGAAATTCCTCATAATCTTGTTACATCTTTATGATGGAAGAAGGTGGTGTCTTATTATAAAAAGGGGTGTAACTTTGATTGGTTCTAGAATACTACTAGAAAAAGATTGGACTATAGGTATAAAATTTGTTTTGAGGGGATATTTGGGTGGGAAAATAAGTCGTGTTTATATTGGGTTCCTGAGATAAAAATAAAAAATTGGTGGGTGAGGGAATGAGATAATCATGTGTGGAGGTGGAGATTAAATTGAAGAAAAAGGTTAGTTTAATGTGATAAGTTTTACTAACAATATTTTTGTAGGTGATCAATCATTTTATTCCTAAACACGGAGTAGCTGATTTATAGATGTGGGAAGAGGCAAACATTTCATTTTTAGTAAATGAGGAACACTTTACATTGAAAGTTGTTGAACACTTTCGAGATGTACAATTTCTTAAGTATATTTGGAAGTTACCAACACTTCAAAGTTATTTTCTCTAGTCTAGAAAGTGTACCACGACAAGTTATTCACCACGGGTCATCTTATTAGAAGAAACATTTTAACATTCGAAAGTGATAATACCCATTGCAGATGTTAAGACTATGTTGGTGCAACAACCCCACTTCCTATATTTATTTCTAAGGCAGAGCCTTTAGCTTTAAATAAAACATTATAAGCATAAATTAGTAGATATTATATACATGAAAAGACAAGTACTGATTTATATAATAAAAAAAAAAATCAGAGTTTACAACATAACATTTTAAAATTAAACTTAGATCTAATTATAACAACTTTAAACAACTTCTAAGTCTTCTCTCATTTCCTCAAATATGTCTTGCTATTCATATGCTCTCCCAAACATAAATTTTAGATCATCACGACTATCAACCCCACAAATACAAAATATACGAGGGTGAGTTTCTTTAAAGAAAGATAAAGGTGAAAATTTTAAAACATAAGTTTAAACAATACAACTTCATAAGATAGACACCTTTAATCATTAATCATGTGTATGATATATGCTTTTCACATTCTCCTCAACATGTTATATGGTACCCTTCAAAAGTTTGGAAACATAGTGTAGGAATACATGTCTACACTATCACTAGAGAATATTTGTCAATTATGAGTCAGGGGCCACCAGTTGCACATATGAAGAAATCCTTAACTCATGTGATCAACATGGTAAGGGATCAAAACCAAGTGACATATCCCATAGTCCCAAAGGTTGAAAAACCCAATACGAACCTAATCAACTGAGTTGACACTATATCCAATTTTACAAACACCAAGATATGTAGTTGCATCACATAAGCACCACCAATGTATTGAATCATTTTTCATCACCAAAAACATCCTCCTATTGCTCTCTCCCGGAGGTATCCATTTAAAAAGCACCTTTAGTTGAGTCAATACACCCTTTATGAAAAAAATTCAATACACATCTTAGACATGTTATGTCATGAAGATCATGTTTTAATTTCACCATAATGCATGCATTACTTAAATTATCACAATATTTTGTAGACACAATGTCACCACCAAAAAAAATAACCATATCTCCTTTAAGAATAAAAAATTAGGGATGTATAAGTTCATTAGAAAATTAGAAACCTTTATTTAAACAAGATATAATCTCAACAAAATAAAATTTAATCAAAAATAAAGCTTGGTGAAAGTAGGAATTCCATATGAGTAGAATTTAATGTAAGTAGAAATTTGAGTAAGTAGAAGTAGAAATTAAAACAACTCACACACTTTAATGAATTAATGTAGGAACTCTCTTTACCTCTAAGATTGAGTTATTTCTAAGTTAGAACCATGGAAGGAGTTTCAAAGAGAGACAATATTTCTAGAGAACAAAGTGTTTGAAAGTGAACTCAAAATTAAATTAGATGGTAGTCATCATTTCTTAGCAAATGCAAGCTTATGGAAGGCTAATGGTTCATGTCAATCATGGCCTAAGGGTGGAGGAGTTTAGTCTTGGAAGGTGGCAGCATGTGGAAGAAATTGGTGGTAGAATTCCTAACAAGCTTTGTTCATTCTCTAGTTTGATTCCAACAAATTTGGTTACTATATTGACAATTTGTTTCTATCTTTGGAAATATACCAATGACAACATAGGACCTAATTTTTAAATGGCTAAGTCTAGTTAGAACACCAAGCAACACATGACAACATTCTAGCCTATAGAGTGGCCCAATCCTAGGAAACTACTTCACAATGAAGTAATGGCTTTCTTGCATGACCCAAAAGTTTCCTATGTGGCCTAAAACTTTTTCCTACTTGTATACCAAGACTTATGCAGCCCTTAGCTCCCTTCGAGATGTTATATAGGCTAGTACAAACCTAAGCACAAAAATGGGCCAATTCTGGTGAAGTTTTAGGCCCAAGAAACTTTTAATTTGTGAATTCTTTCCAAAATTAATTGAATTTCTATATTCAATTAGATCTTTTAATTCTACTTATAATTTCTTTAATACAAAAGGATTTGTTATGTTGAAATAGTTTAGATCATTCACACCTCTACTAAACCGGTCAATCTTATTGTCCTAGTTATTTACTTGAGTTGTTAATTTTGTAAAACTTACTTCATCTTTCAATAAAGTATGCCTAGATGACATAGGCATAATGTGAGTATGATACAAGCATAACACAACCACTACATAAACATGACATAAGTTGCTAGAGAATGTTTTGCAATGAAGCTACTAACTACATAGCTACTTATTTCCTTGGAAATAATATCATTTTAATATGACAATTAGGATAAGGTATCATTACCTTTCCCATCTTAAAAGGTGCACACAAAAGCTGATAGTTCAAAAAAATCTCAACTAATTTCTAAGATATCACAAACTTTTAAGGATTCTCTAATAATTATAGCTGTTAGGATGCAATCAAAGTCTCACATAAGAAGAACAATGCAAAACTTGAAGGAGAAAAAGGATTTTGCCAGGATTTTGTTGCATGGGAGGATTGTTCCAGAAGTTAGAGGATTCTACTGCAAGGGAATATTGCTCCAAAAGTCAAAAGATTCTACTATAGGAAGATTGCTCCATAAGAGTTTTACTAGTTATAAGATTTTGATGTAAGAAAGGATTATTGTTTACAGTTTAGGACTTTGAATTAAGGAGAGATTTATTGTGTATTATGTTAATTTAAAGTCTCATATAGGAGAGTATTAAAAAGAGAGATGAGTGAAAAACCTATATTGGGTATAGTATTAGGTTTTATTCACTCGCACCACATCCTTAAATCTAGTAAAGGAGTGTATTAGATTTTAGATAGTGTGAGTCAAACACTTTTGGGGAGGGTTTGTAATTTTTGGCAAAATCACGTTAATTTTTTTATGTGTTTTTTTTTCTTTCTCTCTTATTATATTTTGAAAGCAGATGAATTCCAAACAATAGCTTAAATGAGTTCTATAAATCAAACATGGACTACTTATAAACTTTAGATGTTACATTGAGTTTCTTGACTATATTCTCTTCGGATGTCTTTTTCCTTTTGAGTATATCATGTCTTCTTTCACATGATTTAGTGTTAATAATATTCTTTCGATGGATCGGAGAAAACATAAAAGTATTTGAATATCGATCATTTGAACACTACATAGAGAAAAAAAAATATAGTATAAAATTAAATTTTAAAAATTTAATGTTACTTTTTACTAATAGTATACAGTGTAAGGAAGGTTAAATTTGAGAGGGATAATATTATAATTTTCGTTTAAATTTTGTATATTATATTAATTAAATTTTAATTATTAAATTGAGTGAGAGAATTCTTTATTGTGAGAGTCGATGAGTCATAAATTTATTATTAAAATTAAGGTAGATGATAACGATTTACCGTATTTCATACCGGTTAACATTTCTGGTAGCTTTATCAAAGAATAAAACAAAAACTCATCGTTCTCGATAGTATCAACTACCCGTTAATTTTAGTTTTAATCCTCTTTGGATACTAGAGCGATAAAATACACATTTTTGAATGAGCTAGTCATAAACCATTCTTAGATTGATGTGTGAAGGTTATCTATAACTGGAACATAAATAAATAATATCACACGTAAAACAATGATTTGTCTGTGTGTGTAGGCATTAGTAAGCTATTGGGACATAAAGTGTACATATGTTTTATCATAGCCATAATGAGTCTAAGACCTGGAACACAAAACCAAGCAATTTTATCAGACAACCTAGTAATATTATTAGCATAGTTCGTAGGAACTTTTTTACTTAGTGACAAAATTCCAATTTTAGCTTTTTGCACATTTTACACTGATCCATAATATATTAATTAATCGTTCTCAAAATCAATGTATCTTTTACTATGATCCATGTTTATAAAATTTAAAAAACTAGAGTAAAATTACCCTTTAATGACCCTACTTATACCCAAATTTGGCAAACATGATGGTCCGGCTGAGAAAACAATACCTCACTGGGCAGACAGAAGGGAAGTAACAACAGTAAATTTGCCGCTTTATTCTATTCGAATAAGATTGTGTATAGTAAAATTTATTGTTCATAATAAAAATAAATAAATAAATAAATAATTGGAAGCTGAACCTGGCAGTGACACTGAAAGTGAAAGTTAAACAAACACCATAGCAAGGAAACAGCTGAGGGTCCTCCTACTCCTAACTTCTCAAGACGTTTTATTTTTATTTTTACTTTTTTCCAATATTATTTCTTTCAATTAATTTCCTCAGTAATTATTTTATCTCTTTTTTTGCGTGTTTGTTACCGATTGAACATTGTAGAGTGACCTTGGAGAAGAGTCTAGAAGGTCTTGTCGTGCAAGCTCTACACTAGTGGATTCTACTTCTACTCACTAAAGTCACGCAGCATAGAGGTTGTGTGTGTGTGAGAGAGAGATATGGGAAGAGGAAGGTGCTTCTTGGACATTAGCATAGGAGAAGAGTTAGAAGGAAGAATAGTGATTGAGCTTTATGACGATGTGGTTCCAAAAACTGCTGAAAATTTCAGAGCTTTATGCACTGGTGAGAAAGGCATTGGTTCAAATACTGGGGTGCCCCTTCATTTCAAGGTTTCTCTCCTTTTATCTTTCTATCTTCATTTCTCGTTTTTCACCTCATAAAGATTGGTTTTTTAGCCTTTGTTTCTGAAATGATATTTGCCTATGTTCATGGATTCTGAGTTCTATGCGATTTGAATGAAAAGGTTGATGTTTTTTGTTACTTTAATGTAACGGGTTGTACTATGTTTGTTCAAAAGTTGATATTTCGATTTGAGAGATTGAGTGTGTTAGTACGTGTCTTACACTTCTCTTTTCATTGCTATGTTTCGATAGTTTTGAGAAATTTAGCCGCACTAAGATCTGAACTTTGTTGGAGGTGAGTTTTATTTCCTCACTTTTGGACGAAGATTTCTGAGAAGACGGTTATGCCCTTTATTCTTTTGATCGTAGGTACCATATAGTACTGGAAAAAGGGTTCTTTTACATGTATCAATGTTAACGGTGCTACTGTTTATCAATCTAAAGCTTTAGTTTTTCCCCGGGGTGGACGGTTTGTGAAATTCTCTGTGTTATTTCTATTTGATAATATTCTTCAACTTGTTATATAATAAACGACAATTGCTAATTCGATATCCCAGAGATATGGCAACCTTCTGGTTTTTCAGATTTTGGGTTTTAAAAATTACATGTAATAATTAACTTGGAATTTATTTAATATCAGCAAAGCGGAAGGGAAGAAGAAAGATGTTAACAGATATCAGAAGACATAATAGTTTAAATTCTAGTCATTCATGTCATACCGTAAGGTGACAGTGGCCTTGAAGCATAAAATTTGTTGCTTGTTTATCTTGATTAAAACTTCAGCAAGAAATTCATTAATCTTCTGATTTCTGTTCTTAGTTTGTTACTCAAATATTTCCTGTAAAATGTGTAAATTGGGAAGAATTTACTCAAGCATCTATTGCCTAGTTGGCTTTTTTGTGCTATATTTTAGTAGGAATGGTCTGAATTTGATGGTTTTGGTACTGAAGACGGTTCAGCATTACATAAAATGATTGAAAATTTTCATGAGTGCAGCATGCTTCTTGGTAATATATGCTTCTTGGTGATCTCTTTACTTGTTTGTACAGGATATTATTGAGGTGTTATTATAAGATATAAATCTTGCTTATAGTAAAACAAAAGAACAAGGAAATTTATCTTATTATTAACTTCCTTAATTGATTTCTTGCTATATTGATATTGGACACCAAATCTGTTCATGTTACAAGTTCCAACTTACAATCCTTCTTCCATAAGATACTCTCCTACTAATTAAAACTGTGATATTAGCTCATAGGTCAACTGTTGAATTCTCATTATTTTCTGTTGTATTTTTAGGGATCTTGCTTTCATCGCGTTATTAAAGGCTTTATGATTCAAGGAGGTGATATATCTGCTGGAGATGGTACTGGAGGAGAATCTATATATGGACTTAAGTTTGAAGATGAAAATTTTAAGTTCAAACATGAAAGGAAAGGGATGTTATCAATGGCAAACTCTGGTCCTAATACAAATGGGTCTCAGTTTTTTATCACTACTACTCGAACTTCACATCTAGATGGCAAACATGTTGTATTTGGAAAAGTAGTTAAAGGAATGGGAGTGGTCCGATCAATTGAACATGTTGTGACTGGAGAAGACGATCGTCCCACTCTTGATATTAAAATTGTGGATTGTGGAGAAATTCTTGAAGGAGAAGATGATGGAATATCTAACTTTTTTAAAGATGGTGACACCTATCCTGATTGGCCTGCAGACCTTGATGAGAGCCCTAATGAACTTGAGTGGTGGATGAAATCCGTTGACTCAATTAAAAGTTTTGGCAATGAGCATTACAGGGTATTGTTGCTTTCTCATGGTTCATCTCAGATTATTATTCTGATGTACTATTTTATGCCATGAAAAGAGATATATAAATTTTTCTGATGTATGAATGAAATATTTTTTGTTCTGTCTGTTAATAATTGTTTAGTGCTTACTTTTGTTGTAATCAACTCCCTTCTCCTGTAACTCTTAGTAACGAGAAAATAAATCAAATTTTTCTGACAGAAACAAGACTTCAAAATGGCTCTAAGGAAGTATCGAAAAGCTTTACGCTACCTGGATATTTGTTGGGAGAAGGAAGGCATTGATGAAGGTATGCTACCTCCTGCTAATATTTATTTCACTTAATTGGGCAATGAAGTGGTTATTTTGATCATAATAATATCTTATGGTATATATGCCTTTTGCAGAGAAAAGTTCAGTTCTGAGAAAAACAAAGTCTCAGATTTTCACAAACAGTTCTGTAAGTTGGAAATTACTATGTTGCACACTGCTGCAGTAACTTTAAAGCGTACTCATTTTACCTTTATAGTATAATATTATATTCATTTGAGTTCTATTGCCTTTCTTCATTATTAACTGAGTTTTCTGTTTCCCACCTAATTGTTTATGTTATGTCTTTATTTCAAGGCTTGTAAATTAAAACTAGGGGATATTAAAGGAGCATTATTGGATACAGAATTTGCAATGCGTGAGGGGGACAACAATGCTAAAGCTTTCTTCCGACAAGGACAGGTTGGTACTTGGTACTGGAATTGAAAAACTTGCTGTCACATTTTGGAGCTTTTGTTACCTTATATTATGTCAAGCATTCTGTCACCTAGTATTTAATATCCTGTTTTTTACCCTAGTAACTATTTTACCTCCAATTCACCAGGCATATATGGCACTCCATGACGTTGATGCTGCAGTAGAAAGCTATAAGAAGGCACTGACCTTGGAGCCAAATGATGGTTAGTTTATGTGTGTGCATGTGTGTGTGTGTGTATATATATATATATATATATATATATATAGACACACACACATATATTGTTTATTTTAGGCATGCTATTGATGCATTATTGAGAGGCAGTTGCATATTGTTTTTTAAAATATGGATTAACATCTTTTTATAAAAGCTCAAAACTGATAAAGAAAATGTGAAGATTAAATAAAATGAACTTGTGGGCTATTTTGCAAAGAACTGATGATAATGCATTTGTATATATGACCATTTTCAATAAACTTTATAGTGCAGTTCTGCAAATTCAGTAATCAAAAGTTTCATGTACTGTAGCTTACTTGATATCTTGCTATTTTCAGCTGGAATAAAAAAGGAACTTGCTGCTGCTAGGAAGAAGGTGAGTTTGGGAGTATATATCTATGTTGGTAAATTTCTCCACTAACACTTATAAGAGAAGAAATATATAGAAAAAATTAAATAAACTTCTTTATAAACTAAAATTAGTTTATGCATTAGTTAATTTATAGAAAAGCTCTCATATTAACTTCTTCAAAAGCTAATTATAACTTGTGCATAAACTTATTCTATCTTACAAAAAAACTCATTCCATTTTTCTTTCTTATTTCTGTTTCCTGTAAGTACTTATAGAAAAGTTTATCTAAATTGAATCAGCGTAGAAGCATTGTATACTTGTTGGGAATCTAATTGGATATGTTTATTGCAGATAGCTGATAGGCATGATCAAGAGAAAAAAGCATATAGCAAGATGTTCCAATAACACTGGTATGTCTCCGTCTCTCAGCTAAAGTAATCAATATGTAAGCATATCAATTACCATGAGAAACAACCACATTTCCATGACCAACATCTTGGGTCTGAATAAAATTCATGTGTAGCAGTAAAAGTTTCCCGTTTCTTAACCATGATGTTGCAGTTCCTGATGCATAATCACATACGTTGGGTTAGGCTTGAAACTATTCACAGCCATGGAATGGGTCGGGCTCAATAGCAGGGCGCGTCCTTTGTAAACTTATCAACCAACAAAATGCATTAGCGCCAAGCATTTGGGCGCGACCAATGTTGTGTCCTTCATTATTGAAGGCGCTTGGCGGATGGACGCGTCCTGCATTTAGCCTATTAAATACGCCTATAGCTTATCTACTCAAAATAGACCTAGGAATGTAAATAATTTCAAGTCGAACCCAGTTGGATAAAAAAAAACAAAAAAACGTATGGCTCAAAAAGCCATTATTTAATTATTGAGTTCAAATGTGCAAGTTCATAACCCCATTCTCTTTTCAGGCTTTATGTAAAGTCGAGGACTAACCAGATTGTGGCTGCATATACATACAAGGTTCAGGATTGGAACCATTGTTAGTTTGTTACTAATACTATTCAGAATGGGCCATAGATGAAATAAGTGCATAATTGATACACGCTGAAAATTTTATCAAACAATTTTGTCAAACTTTTTTATCACAATGAACTCTATGATCATTTTATTTCTTGGAGACTATTGAAATTTAGCTTATGGACCAGGCAATGCTCTGTTTGATATTTATATTTATTACTGGGAACTTACACTCAAGGTGTAATGTAAATGTAGCACATTTTTTGGTCACAAAGCATACAATTCAACTACTTACTGTGTTCTTCACTTTTAGGCTGAAACTAGTAGACGACCGGAAAAATTAAAGTAAAATGCATTAATCTTGTATTTGCGCGCAAAACTTTTACATTTCAAGGGAATTGAAATGCATGAAATGTGAATTGTTTTCATCTTAATTTCCATTATTTTTTCAATATTTTGTTTGGATAAAAACAATTCATCTTTTTTTATATTTTACTTGTTTGAATAGAGAATTTTAAATTAGTTATTTATATTTATTTATGGATAAATTATTTTTACATGAAAAATAAGATTTTATCTTCTACCTAATTATATTTTTGATTTTGTTACTTTAATAAAATAATAATAAGGATAAAACATGTTTTTAGTTCCTTCAAAATTACTTGAGTTTACAATTGGTCCCACTAGGTTAAAAATTTATTACTATTTATCTTTCTTACGGATAACCTATGTTTTTAGAATTAGTCCTTCTAACATGTTTTGGACTAATTTGGTCTTTTTAAATTAAAAATTTATTATTATTCGTCTTTTCAGAACATTTATTAAGTTCAAATAAACAATGACTATTGAAAACCATTTTTATAATATTAATTTTTTTTATTGGTCCTCACAGGAAAAATAATCTTTGAAAATAACCATGAAAACAAATTTTTAATGACGTTTTGCTTCAACGAGACGTTGAGTGTCTTCGACGAGATTTCAAATTCTGGGTAACAGTGGAGAATAACTTCGGTGGGTTTCAAGTTTTGTTTCTTACTTCCAATAAAAAATGCTTCTTATTTCTAATTTCAAATACAAAGATGTTTTTAAAATAATAATTATTTGAAATATTGTTTATAAATGATGTGGACTAATAAAAAAAATTAATTTTTACATTACAAATATTTATTTTTTCCAAAGTTGTGAAATTCTAAAGAATTTATGTATACTAGTTTAGAAACTTGACTCATAGAATTAATTCGAA
Source organism: Hylodesmum podocarpum (assembly GCA_026586105.1). Lineage (NCBI taxonomy): Eukaryota > Viridiplantae > Streptophyta > Magnoliopsida > Fabales > Fabaceae > Hylodesmum > Hylodesmum podocarpum. The sequence continues at coordinate 2,280,890 of JALJEV010000638.1, forward strand.
GACTTGAAAAAATTTATTTTTAAAACAAAATAAATTAAAGAATGTCTCTCAAAAAATGAAATTTATAAATAAATCTGTTACTTGTTCCCAGTCAGATATATATCAAATTCATTCACATCAACAAAACCTTACATCAAGTTTATCAAATTCATCAAATTACAACTTACAAATATAAACACAAGTAATAAACTATCAAATATCTATGTCTAATCCTCTAATTTCACACCATCAATATCTTCATCTTCATCACCATCATTTTCTTTAGGTTCCATGTCGAATTCTCTAATGACATCATCTTGAAGATCATCTTCCTCACCATCAATATCTTTATCTTCATCACCATCATTATCTTCAGGTTCCATAAAAATCATATTATCTTGATTTTTAAAATCATTTACAATTGAATCACCTGAATCTCTTCCTCCAACATTTCCCACCAATGCAACAAAACAATTGTCACCATGACCATCACGATGCTCAACCTCAGTAGTATCTATCTCTTCAGTTATCTGTTCATCATCTTTAGTTATCTGTTTATCATGAGACTCAATCTCATCAAATGGAAGAGTAATGGTTTTTCTATTTTGTTGTTTACTTTTCAACTTCAAAATATACATTATATAAACTAAGTCATTCATTTTTTTTGGTGTAAACGGTTTCTTCTCTAATAACATTTTTTATTACCATTAACCATGTAACCAAATAGTAACTAAATATTAATAATATAATTATACCCATAATTCATAAATTTTATTTACCAATTCAAATAAGCTCCAATTACACTCACACCCAGAAGAACTACAAGTCAAGTTTAAGATAGAGTAGTAAGCCTTTTCAACTCTAGAGGGTCATCCCCAAATATCTCCAACCATTCTCGAGGTTGCATAGCCTTTCTAGAGTCTTTTGCATCTTCCATTGAGAAAAGTCCTTTAGCAAAATGAAAACTCAACAAGTTGTAAATTATTTTCTTTCCTCTATCCAATGTCTTTAACCAATCTTCTCATACAAATGTGCAACTCTTCTTTCACTTGAGGGTTATCATGTCTAAAAGTAGGTTCATGGTGAAGATGTAGATTAAGATAATATGTAGTTGCATGCAAAGGCCTATGAAGTTGATGTTCCTGCTTTTGCAGCAAGAATTCTCCAGCAACTTTAAAATTTGCAACATTATCAACAACCACTTGGACTACATTGTCCTCACCAACAAATGCAATTAGATCATCCAATATATTGAACACCTTGTCTATTATTTTTGAGATGTCTGGGATATCTAGGGAATACAAAAACAGATCCTTTTAGATCGTTCACCAAAAAGTTACAAATTAAACATTTTTTCTTGTTTGTCCATCCATCCAACATAAGTGTACAACCAGTTCTTTTCCACTCATCTTTGAACTCTTGGGGCATTTGGTCAGTTTTTCCCGTTGCTTGTTTTACAAGCTTTTCTCTAAGATCATGATAAGGTGAAGGCTTATATCCAATTCCATATCTCCCAATCTTCTCACATAATTTTTGAAAAATAGGTTTTTTAATAACATTGCAAGGAACGACACTTATATAAAAAAAAATTAGCTATTAGAGCATCAATTTGTTTTTTATCAACACCTTTCTTATAACATTGGTTCATAGTAGATTGAACCACACGGCTACCACTAGCAACAAATTTTAGTTTTGATTTGAAAGAACTTCTTCCTCTTCCTTAATTTGTGTAATTCGTTTCCATCCTTTCACTTTCTTCATCATCAATTTCTTCAATGCTATGCAACACTCTTCTCTTCATTAATACCTTTGTAACAACTTTCAACATTAACATTTTAACTTCGTCAGACACCGAAACACAAGGTTCAAAATCATATCTAGTCCTAGCAAGATGATGCTTCAATCTAAAGATTCCCTCGTTAAAAATCTTAGAGCAATAATTGCATTTAACCTTTCTACCATTGCCAGAAACATCTTAACCATGTTTCCATCCAATGTTTATCCTATTTGTTGCTACATTTTTAAGTTTAACAATATATAGCAAAGGTGAGGTTTCAGGTCCATCTGAATTTTACCCACTTCCATCTATACAAGCAATAACAGAAGAATAACTAATAGATTCCAACTTCTAACAGCCAACAACAACATAAGCAACTGAACAAAAAAGCAATAACAAAACATCAAATTTAGCAGCAATTGACTAGCAACCAAAAGTCCAAAACTAAACAGCACCAGAACAACAAAAAGCCCAGAACTGAAACTAAACATAGAAGCAAGAAGCCAAACCAAAGCAATTGAACAATAATCAAGTACAGAGAAGAGAACAGATCAACAGAGCATATGTTCATCAATACAAATTGAAAAGCAACCAAGAACAAAGCATATAACAAAGCATAAGCACAACTACACGAGCACAGGCACAAGTAGCAAGAATTAAGCAAGTATCCAACAGCAAAACTGAATTTTATATCTGAGAAGTTACTAATGGGAGAATTCGGAATGTTATTTTCAAATCTAAATTTTTGTGGGATTGGAAGTATTTCACTTCGAATTCTCTTCTCCAATTCAGTTATGGATTCTCAATTCTAAAGATCTTCAGATTTCCAAATATGAGAAGCTGCCAGATTGAAAATTTGTAGTATTATTTACATTCTGCATTTTTCAATTCGTAATTTCTCGAATTTGAAAATCTAAAGATCTCCGAATTTAAAAATTAATAACTTAATTCATAAATCAGAGAAAAGAAATTCAAGAGAGAATGCATAAAAAAAGGATTTAAAGAATTAAGGATAGAATGGGAAGTTTGCTGTGAAATAGCATGATGAGAGAAAAAGGGGCAAGTATAGAGGAAAAAAACGGCTGATTTTTCATAAATTATGTTTTTGCCAACATACTTGATTCACAATATAAACATACCAATCAACCTAGATGTTAGGTTAACCCTTTCTCATTGATTTTTGTCTTTTTAAAATTATAACCTTCTCAGTTTAATGTTTTTTTCTCTTTAAATATAATATTATAAATTAACATGTTGTTCAACTTTATATATTTGTTTTCTACTTTTGGAAATATTATTTGACTCACTAAAAAGTAAGCTAAATTAGATTAACATACCTTTTTTTTTAACAATTCGCGAATAGAACCTTTACTCATCTAAGTTTTACAATAGTATCCAAATTTTAGCCTTTTCAAAATAAATTATTGGAAAATAATGAAGCTCTATTTTTAATGGTATATCTCATTAAAAAATTAATTATTGATATTTATCAATAAAAAAAATCATATCATATATATTTCAATAAACATATCATAATAATTATCTTAATAATTTGCTAATTCAGGTATCATATACAATCATGCTCGTAAGGTACCAAACGTTAACATCTTTCCAAACAAAATTTGAGTATTTTGTGAGAGATTAGTCTCTCCTACCAAACCCATCTCTTCTTGGTATCTTAATAACTTTTCGATCAAAATGTAAAATTTAGAGGCCTTATGTTCATGTGATTTGGTTAAATGTACTGGAGCCTGCGTGGGATTGAGGGAGTTGTAGGCTTTAGTATTACACAGTAATCTTGTGACCCAGTAATCTTGTGAAAGGATGCAAAACCACTCTACAGTATGTGCATAAAATTAATGTGGACGCCAGAAACATTCATATGGGCTTGTAATAGTTATTAGCCTTCTATTCACAAGGAAGGTTTTCTTGCACCTTGCTTCTACAAACTCCTCGACAAAAGAAAGAGAACAGATTAAACACAGAAAAATAACTGAATGATACTACATAATTATTAGACTCTTCCACTTTCATTGCCAAATATAGTAGTTAAATTAAAACAAAAGTTTAGGTTCGCTTCTGGACCATTGATTGAAGGGACACTAAAAGCAGCTGTTACAGTGCACCTCTGAAAAATCTAAGAAACAAATCATTAAAAAATCAAAAAGTAATAAATTGAAATCAGTATTGGGTGCAATACTACTATTGGTAGTGGAAACTTGAAACTAACAAGTAGGGCCTGCACTTGCTGCAAGCTGCATTATATGGATTTTCGGGAAAGTAGACGCAGAGAACTCAAGTTTATCACTGCAGGTTGGAAGCATGATTATACTGAGTAAAGGGTATGAGGATCATGAAATTGTGAATTTTTCTTTTAAAAACTCAGATGATTAAACAACACTAGCAATTATATCAATTGTACATCTTGGATTCAAGATACTGAAGTTCAGCAGTTGCTTAATTGACTTTTTTCAATTTTTTTAAGATCTTATTTGGAGAATGGATCTCTCTAATTTGATATTAAAGATCTTATTTCAAAAAAATTTCTTGCCATGTTAAATATAGCAGCCACTAATTTCTGTAGTCTAATATGGTGAGGTTTGTGTCTGATAAAGAAGATTATTGACTGAAAATTTTTGCAGCAGTCAAAAGGTGTTGGAACAACATTGCAGCAACAGGTACAATTATTTCATGTATACAGATGTTTCTGTTACATGACACATCATTTAAAAGGATTAAGCAGAAGCTTTACTATAGCATTTGCTTACCTTTTCTATAAGCTATCTCATTGCAGATGTGGGGATTTGGTTAATATTCAAGCTCCAAGAAGAACAACTTTAGTGGTAAGAACTAACCTTAATTATTGAATCATTTTTGTTGGGTCCCACGGTGTCATATAAGATTATAAGAATTTTTTCTCATTTTTGCTTTATATTAAGAAGAATCCAAAGTTCTTGAGTTATTTTTTTTAGGTCTCACAGTATATCTCACTTTTTTAATTTTCCATTCTCAATTTGTTAAAATTTAAATTAATAAATATTTTTATTAAAATTGTTGAGCTCTTCATAATTGTTGTAAAAGAAGATTTTTCTACCGGGAAAAACTATATCATCAAATTCAATTTTTAAGGATAAGTATCAGGATAAGGTTGGGAAAGACCCGGTTATACATAAAGAGAAATTACACACAGGTCTCTTTAAAAATATGTCAAATAAAACATTTTCACTTAAAAAAAAAAAATATAATATCTAATGATATAAATTTTTAAGAAATAAAGAAAATAAGATGTAAGTGCAAGAGTAAGAAAATTTTAATGTAGAAAGCCTTAATACGGGGGACAAAAAATCACAAGACCTAATACAAAAAAATTCTACTACAATAAAATATCAAAAATACATATAAAAAATGCTCTAATTAAGATCAAATAATGAAAATAAACCAGTGTTTAATACATAATACCTAAAGTCTAAATATATCTATTATATAAATTTATATTTTACATTGTGACATAAATAAATAAAATATATTATTTTCTCTAATATTGATATTTTGTTTGTCTCTTTTTCTAAAATATCTTAGAACTTTAAATTAACTTAATACTATAAAATAAAGTTAAGAAATTAACAATAAAGAACTTTGCAAAGTTGATTGATATGTTACAGGGAGAATATAGGGAGAATATGAGTTGTATTGTTACCAGTCATAGCTGTATTTTCTCATCTCTAAAAACTGTAATTGACATTGGTTAGACTGATGTATTGATTGAGTCAGCTGCAGTTCCACTACTCAGATTATTGATTGAGTCTACATTTTATTTTAATTAAAATTAGACATTATCTCCGCCAGTTTTTTTATATTGAAGTTCATGCACTAACACTCTAAGCCATTAAGCTACCTTGCTTGTCATCTACACTAGCAACCAAATAATCAAATATCACTCAGATTGTGCTGCATACAAATGAAAATTGGAAACTTGGATATTAACACAGCACAGACACTTATTCTAGATATTTACTCACTTTTATTATATCTCTGAAAGACAATCTCCGTGAATCCCTTTTATAATTTCAGAACTTTTTCCATTAGACAAACTTATCCATTAGATGATCCAAAAAAGTCTTGTCATGGATCAACTGAGAGGTAGTATAGGAATAATAGTTGATATAATTAAAATAAAACAAATTATTTTGGACCTCTAATTTGGATATTTACTTAAGAGGACACAACAAAAATTGAACAGCGTGTATTTTGAACAAAAGAGTGTAGTGTATCCTCTCTCTTTATCTCACTAACTGATGACTACGTTATCACTACTATTACTATACATGCATCTGAAAATGAAAGATGTGGAATCTTATGCTATTCTTCTACCCGTTTGGATTTTCCCATTGGGATGATACTCCAAAAACATTAAAGATTCATATAAAATAAGAATTTGCGTATAATGTGGCCTACTTTGCTATCAAAATAATCGTGCTTTCAAAGTATCAAATCTATGTAAAGCTTTTCGGTTGGTCAGCTATCAAACAGTGTATATGCGATGGAGCAATTGTGATTATTTGAGCCTTCAAGTGCAATATACATTGATAACAAGGGACCATGTACTGTTAGCATATTAGCTGCCAAAATATCCTCGGCCTCAAAAACACTTGCTCCTCATATTTTAGGTAGAGATAAAGATGTCTTTGACTGTTCGTGGTTGGGGGAAATTTGGAATTTAAGAAAACAACAAATTGGATTTGTTTCTTTCCTTGTGGCCTTACTACATTCGAATTAAAAGTTCAAATTCAATGTCATGCACTCAAATAATATGATTGATTAACTTATACTATATTCCAGAAATTGGAATAAAATTAATATCCAAAGTATAAGCAAATTGCCACGGGTTTCAAGAACTTAGATTAATCATGCGAAGCAAAAGTATGGCTGATTGGTGGAAGTGGCCCTCTTGGAAAGTTGTGTTTATGATCAGAAGTATCACTAATATTTGCAATTGATTTTTTCTAACTATTCTAATTCTAATTAGTCTTCGGGGATCCCGAGATGTGCAATTGGAAAAAATGAAGAGAATACTAATAGGGAATACTTATTGAGCAATTATAAAAGAAAATTTCTTACAATGATGCTACCCATCAAATTATCTGATTTTAGATACGGAGAGAGGAAGGGAAATGGACTAACATGGGAGACTATGTTTGATTATAACCTAGAAGGTTAGCTAGGTTAAGTTGAGCATAGGATATTGTACCTATTTCTTTAGGTTGTAATAGGATTAGTTTGTTATTTTTTTAAAAGTAAAATATGTATCTAGGTTGTCCAACAATTTTGTTTAAGCATTGCTAGCAATTTTATTTATTTATTTTTTGCATGGGCAACGTAGAAAGATAGCCAACCGCGCGCACATACCAAAGGTGGAAATTGAGACAAAAGGTGGGACCTCCAAGATTCAAGCTGTAGAGTCCCCATGTTGTAGGCGTAAATAAAATTGCACTTACCACTTGAGCTACCAGTATCAAATAGAAATATTGTAAAACAAAATTATATATACTCGCACACATATATATGTATATTAATTTTTATGTTATTTGTATTGGTTCGTGTCATTTAATAACCCTCAATTCGATTATTCACTTCGTGCTTGGACTGAGTTGATGTTCAGTCCGACTTTTAAAATTATGAAATCAAGTTTCAGTTGAAAAAATGTCAACGTTATTTTATAAAGGTTTTTAAATTGAAGTTGGCAAACTTTAACATAAACATGTACTTAAAGATTATGGACTATTTGGCTGGGTTAATTGATCAAGAATATAAAGTAAAGATGATTCCTTGAAAATGATCGAGATGATCGTGACCATGACTTATCATAGATCATCTAATAGGCTAACAAAGCCCATGAACCCTGTCCTCAATACCTCCTATCCTAACACGAGTAGGATGAAAGCAATGTTATTGTTATACATTCCATATTCCATTCCCAAGTAAATGGTAGGAATGCAAGGTCATTGCAAGAGAAACTTATTAGATAGATTAGGACCAGTCATAGTTTTAACCAATTATAGAATATGTATTATAGTTTTTTAGTTTAATAAAATATTATTAATACTTGAACTAATATCATGTAAAAATTGATTAAAAATAAAGCGTGATATTCCTTAATTATCTAACAATTTCACCCATAAAAGACGAATTTCGGTTGTTATCCTACCACACAAAGTTTGTCAAAGTTTCTTGAGTCTCTCTGTAATTTTAAGACTCAGTGCTATGTTCTCTAGCATAAACAATAAATTAATTGAGGAGAATAAAACACAAATTGATATTAATTATTTATGAATTGATATTATTTTCCTTACTGAAATAAATATAACCTTATGTAATTAATTTAAGATAAATTTATTGACAAAAACGTATGAAATAAAAACATTAATACTTTTATAATCATTTTTTTATCATTACTTAAGTAAATTTAACTAAATTGTCTGGGTTTTTTTTTTTTTTGAATGTGGTGTTATCATTGTTTATCTTTCATCTTTATTTCTTTAAATAAATTTTGTTATTAGAGAATCAATAAACACTTAAAAAATAAGAATAATAATACTGTGTTTTGTTAAATAAATCTTATTCAAGAAAGTTACATTTTTTTTTACCTCACAAAATTTCATACTTTAAGATACTTTTTTTTTCTTTTTCATTTTCCTTTCCAAACTTTATTACTTTTATATTACAAAGATATGTTTATAAAACTCAAAAAATTCACGAGATTTTATAACATTAATCGTTATAGATATTAATTAAATAATGGCAACGGATAACTAAGTTTATGAGCAAATTAAGTATAATTATTACATAAAATAATCGATCTAAGATGTAATAAATATTTTCATATCTTGGCGCTATTATAAAAGTAGCATATTGCTATAGTTTGCAATAAATTGTTTTTGTTTATCACCATAATAAGACTCCTAAAATAAATTAGGATAGCATCGTAATGAGGTAAGATTAAAATTTTATATAAAGAGAAGGAAATAAAAAAGAAATAAAGGTAAATATTTTTTACATTTTATTTTAATTTAAATAACAAAAAACTTTATTGTTTTAAGTCAAGTAACACTGGAAAAATCAGTGCTTATATTTTTGAAAATATGTTAATATGAATTTACATTAAGATTAATATTAATACACGTTTCAATTACATTTAATGATTTAAGTATTAAATTTAATTTACACAGAGCAATCAAGCATTCCGAACGTTGTATCAGGTGAAGGAAAGTGTATTTGTTGCGGAAGGTAGGGTGTGATGGGAGAGAAATTTACCGTCATAATTTCACTGTCGCTGTCACTGTTACAGTTTCAGTCAATTTGATGATGCAGTAGTGCAGTCCCAATTGGCAATAAGTTGTGCAAACATTCCCAACAACCAGAGCCACCAATATTTTTGCACTAAAGCCAAGGTAGGGTTAGTTTAATGTAACACAAAAATGTTTTCAGGGTATTAATAAAAATAGTATATATCATTTATTTTATTAAAAAGATGTGTCATTAATCTGATTTTAGTAAAATAATATTTCTAGTTTTTATGTTAGTATCGTTGGGTTCATTATGCGCGAGGGCTATGAATTGTGCACAATTGCTATAGTTGGTGTTAAAAATTTGATTAGATTTTTTCCATAAAATTTATTTGAATTAAACAAATAAGAAAATTAAGTATAGTGAAATTTGACTCCGTTTAGAATAATTTATTATAAAATTTAAATCAAAATAAATCAATCATTTACTGTTTATATTAGTCTATATGGTTAGTAGGTAAATTTAAATATGTGATTTAATTTGATTTATTTTAATTTCAAAATCTTATAAAACTTAATCTAAATAATATCCTATTCACTTCAGTTTTCAATTATTTTAACCGTTTTCAAAATTATTTTTTTGGTTTGAAATGGTTGGAATTTAAACAATCTAGTCATCGCTATCAAAAGCAAGAAGAGAATTGGAACGTACTAAAGGCCATGATATCCAGGGATCATCATGTTTGTATTACCATGACATGTGCATCACAGGTATGCCCATCAATGTGGGGACTAATTAATCTCACTCTTACATAATTTAGAATTAGTAATCATCACCACTTTTAATTGCTTAAATAATGATAGTGCTCAATATTTTTCTAGGAGAAAAAAATGAAAAGGGAAAATGATGGGAGGTTTCAAGTACTCCAAGTCATCATCCACTCAAAGATATGTGATAGTATCCTTTTCATTAGGTTAATTAATTAGTTACAATAAGTGGGCTAATAGTCCTTTGATATAACTAAACCCTTCTTTTCTTTTACACATCAAGTTACTATAAGGTAAGAAGTTAATAGTTTTTTTTTTTTTTTAATTTCAGTTGGATGAAAATAATGTAACCACTACATAAAATTATTATTTTTACATAGTATTTTTTTTTATAAATATCTCTTTTTTTAAAAGTAAATAACTCATTTTAAAAAAATAAAATACTCCTTCCTTATCAAAATACTATTTATTTAATTAATGCTCTATTTTCAATCTTTCATTCTTTATTCTTGTTACAAATTTTAAGCGAGGATGATTTAGAAAAATATAGTAATTTATAATTAAAATCAGAAAAATAAATAATATTAACTAACTTTTTCTACGACTTGTATAATTGTTAATTATAATATTAAAATATTAACGACTGGTAATAATTTAATGGTTATGGTTAAATCGAACTTTGTGTTGTGTACGTGAGCTTGTTGCTTTCGGCATATGAGACAATATAAGAAAATTAGTTATAAGGTGTTTGTAACGGCGCAGTAGTATTTATTTATCACAATCACAATGGAAGCAAGATAAAAAAATTTCCGTTTCTTTTTCTATTCTGTTAAAAAATAATATTACTCTAACAAAAGAAAAAACACACTGAACAACATGTCATCATGGACACTTATCTAGTTTTTGGTCTAGAATTGTCTGTGCTGGCAAGGGATGTGGATTTGTGCAATTGTCTACTATTAAAAAGCCAGAAATGCAGCCATCAGACATAGTACTATTGTGTGTGACTTTAGAACAAAAATCCACTAAAACATGAGTAATAGAGTCACTATAGAAAGAAAAAGACTTTTGCCAGAGAGCATAATAAGGAGTTCATAATTATTCAACTGTAAAAGAGACCCTTGTAATAGAGCATAATTGATGCCTTGTAAAGAAATCCCATCACATTGATTCCTAATTATGTGGGTAGACACAATCAGTAAAGTAATTTCTCTATGATATATTCTGGTAGGTTGAGCAAACATCATTTTTTACTCCATTTCCCTTTTTTTCTAACTAGCTAGTTCTATCTTATCCACTTTTCTGCTTCTTAAAGATTCACCAAAATTATTCCTCCCAACTAGCCAGAAAAGATTGGTACATATAGGTGCTATTTAAAATCAATAATTAATGTGTAACTTTCGTGAATCAATAATTCACGTGTAACGATATCATTTGAAATTAAATGATTAAAAAATATTTTAAAAATAAATACTACTATTATATTGTAACATGCGTCACATAAATACTTTCTTCCATGTAAATGTTAAAAAGAAAAAAAAAATGTTGTGTTGCAACGTTTTTAGTAAAGAAAATTATTATATTTTAAAAAATAAAGTTAATTTTATAATTTTTTTATCTATTTATAATTAACTTTTCTTATTCATGTAAAAATTCTAAGATGACACTTATAACAAAATAAAAAGAGTATATTTTCTTATTAATTACAATTTTAACTATTTCTATGTGTATTTAATTTACCTTTAATATCGATAAAGTCTATACTAAAATTATTTTAATATAGATTTTCTTATTTGAGTTTTCAAAGTTGATAAATAGTTCTTTTAAAAGTTTTACTATTGAAGATAGTTGAGAATGAGTTCTTTTAGAAGAATCTAAACATTTTCTTACGAATGAAAACATCAAAATTTTTATACTTTCATGCTTGTTGTTTTGAATATATTGTGAGACTTTTTAAGAATAAAATAAAAAACATAAATTAGATTATAACATTGAAAAAATCAATATATATATTCTTAAATTTTAAATATCAATAAAAATATTCATTCAATTATAATTAAAAAATCTAAATAGATTTTAGATTAACATGGTAGATGCTATTGACAATTTGTGGTGACAAAATTTGACTTTGAGAAAATCTTTTTCCGATCCATCATGTGCCAATGAAAGTGGGTTCCCCACCAAATCCCATAGGAAGGAATAAACAAAGAGCATTACTCAACATTGCTTCGAAATGTACACAAATTTGACCATAATTAACCATACTTTGTGCTCAATTAATCAATGCATTTATTTAAAGTTGCTCACCTGCTTAAGGCTAAAACTAACTGTGGAACCCGCCACCCAAAAACACTTCCCTGCATAAAGAATTAAGAGTTCAAATTATTAATAAATAAATTTAATTTTTTATATTTTAAAAAATTTTAAAAACATAATTAAAAAATGAAAACAATAAGGCATTATTAAGTAACAAACATCTATATTTTTAGTAGAATATTTATGTTAAAAAAATTTCTTAAATATAAATATATGGAAACTGTTTATTTGTTATTACTTTTTACATCTATGTTTTCCTCTTTCAGACAATCATATTTAAAACATTACTAAGCACTAAATATAGGCACTTAGCATGAATTTAAATTTTTTGTTAGCCACATACTAGCCTTTTTCATTTGATTCAACCGTGTTGTTTTAAAAATCTGTTGGGTTACAATACTAAACTTTAAAATCTTTCATAAAATTAAGTATTCCAAATACAATTTTTTAGGAAAAGATTGTTTCTAAGTGACAGTTAATTTTTAACTATTAGTGGAGAATTGGGACATAATAAGTTATTAATATTTAACAATATTTTTTTCCGCACTAACGTTGAAAAGAATGTTACTATATAATACTTTTATAACATATATTTAATAAAAATGTTATTAAAGATATATATATATATATATATATATATATAAATGTTCTAGCAATATTTTGTGACATGATTTAGATATAATATTAAAATAAACAAAAGATATTTTTATTTTTTTATGATATATTTTAAATATTACTAATAATCATGTGCTAGTGGAAACTTTGTATGAATACGTAAGTTTAAAAACGTTTTTGCTGTGATAGAGTAAAAATTTCTATTCATAGTTGTTGGTTAAAATATTGTAAATAATTAATGATACGTTTATCTTGAATTTGTGCCAATATCACCAAACATCTGGAAAATGGAATGAGAAAATGTCTTTCGATAAGAGTGTATAAGAACACATAATTGTACATTACTGTATATCCAGATATTAATTATAAAAGCTGTTAAATATATTCAATATCATGAAATTAGCAAAGACACTTGGTCTCTTAAATATATAACGAAAAAACTCAAACCTAAAATTTATGCATATAAAAAGAAAGTAGATTTTGTTTTATTTTTTTTCATTGCAATTTCATATTTTTAACTCATTTTTATACATTTTGATCACTTAACTCTAGTTTTTTTTATCACAAAATTCTCATACTAGTCCTGCAATACTATATATATATATATATATATATATATATATATATATATATATATACATACTTCTTAACTTAGATAAAAGTTTTTAGTTTTTAAATACTTTTTAAATAGTTTTAATCTCTTGACATTTTATTTAATTATAAATTTTGTTCTCTGTAAATTGTCTGTTTGATAATTTGGTACTATATCGGTATTAATTATTATTTAAAATTTCCATTACATTTTTTTGCTTCTCTTTCTCTTTCTATAAAATTATCATTTTAATTCTTATTTAAATTTATATTTATTTTTATTTTTATTTCTCTTTCTATCAAATTATCACTTTAATTTTTGAAAGTATGAAGTCAGATAATTTAACATCAGAATAATGAAAAATAGCAAAACAATTCCTAAATGTATAATATAGATATTTTTAAGAATTATTTTATTATTTTTTATTTTTAAAAATTATATTATCCAATTCATAAACTTTAAAGAAATAAAATAATAACTTACTTCTTCTCTTTATATTTTTTTAAATTCATTCATTTATATAACTTATTAATAACAGAGAGTATAAATAATAATTATGTTATCACGTGACTATTTAATAGGACACTCAAGCAATAAATACTAAAGTCTATAACAGGCAACAGATTAAGTCAACAAAATGGGTATCAATTAAAAACTCCCATCTAAAATTGTTCAAGAATCAGGATTAAACACACACACATTCATATTTAATTAAAAACGTACAAGAGACGAACTAAATTAATACTTTCTAATGTTTCGGTGATGTTTCAAACAAAATTCTTTTCGAAAAAAGAAAATTATGGGAAATAAAAGAAATGCAGTCAATTTAATTCTTAAATTAAACAATAACTATCAATTTAACTCTTTGATGTTATAATCATGAATCGATCAGGTCTTTTGGACTAAATTAGTTATTTAATACATAATAAAGTCGTGCTCTAAATAATGACTCATTAAATATATATATACCATCAGGAATCAGAATAATTGATGATTATCAAAATGAGTTAATTGTTATTAATTTTAAGAATTAACATTTCTTTTATAATATTAAATGTTTAATTCTAAGAATTAATAATTTGTTATGCTTTATTCAATATTACTTTGAATGTTAGTAAATACTATAAACTAATTAAAATAATTAGTCTGTTAATTTTTTAATATATATAACTTCCTCCCTTTTACTTGGTGTTCTCCAACTTTTCTTAGAGTTATTATCCTCATCACAAATGGCAATTTTTGATATCCTAGGAACGTTGGGATCTGTTATACATGGCCATTCATGCATTCATTCAATCATCTAAAGTTCGATTTTATTTATATAAAAGATACGTATCTCTTGCCATAGAACAAAGCCACGCATCCGTGTTCCCCATGTCTCTTTTTAAAATAATCCTTTTCGCAAATTGTAAGTAAGGAATAACGCTTTCAATTTCATAATGATGTTATTACTATGTGAAAACGTTGTTCAGTTCGGATTTCTTCATGTTTCATGTTCATGTATTTCTCTCTCCTTGAAGACAGGGGCTGTCTGTTGGGTCGGTTTAATTAAATATATTGTAACTCGACTTTCATCAAAATTCTAAAAATAAATTATGGATTGAGAATGGTATGATTCTTTATTTGACTTAAACTTAAGTCGAATTAATTTTTATGAAATTAATTTCAAATCATAAATGTGATTGAGATGCGTACTGAACACCAGTATATATAAATTCTATATTTATTAGATCATCTGTATTTCTTATTAAAATGTATGGAAATTAATATATTTAACTTTTTCTTTGCCTTCCAATTTGACTCAATCAGACTTACTCATGATATTCAGATACATGTGTGACTCGTATACATTAGGAGGAGAGGAAAATCTTTACTTTGTATTTAATTTTTTCTATACATAGTAGTAAGAAAAAAATATTTAAAGGACCTGTGAGTTGAAATTTTTTTCAATCCAGCTTACAAAAGACCAATTGAACTGAGTTTAATGGTTGGATTCATATTTAATAGTGAGTAAATCATCCACGAAAATATAAGGATGTGATAATATAATTTCTAAATAATAAAAATTATTTGCTGTTATTTTAATTCTTGAATTAAATTATATATTATTATTTTAGTTTTTGAATATAATCATTTTATTTTATTTTCTTAAATTAACAATAATTAAAATAATAATAAATAATATAATTTAAAGATCAAAATAATACCAGATATCCTTTAGGTCAAAGTGAAAAATATTATATTTTAAGAATTTTTTATTAATTTTATTTTTTCAAAATCTAAATTATTAATTGTCTGACTTTAAATTTTCAAACAGTAATCCACTCTTTAATATTCTATGTTTTTATGTGTTTAATTGAATTATGATAAAAACAATAATTGAAGATGAAATAAGGTAAAATTGTATTGGTAAGACTTATAAGTTATATATAAATTATTTTCATGAAAAGCGACTTATTAACATTCATGACTCTCAAATACATATACAAATACTTATAATAATACAAGTCCAAATAAAGTATATATAAACTCTTCCAAACAAGAACTAAACCCGTCGAAAAATTATAGTATATGATATATCCATACTGAAGAATTGACAGCACATTACCATTTAATTAATTACTCCCTGTAATTTGCTCAGAAGCTGGCCCTGCACATGGGTGAGAACCTCCAAGTCACGTTGGTCAGGGAAATTTATAAAATTGTCTTACGTGCATTGTTAAACCGATCGTATGCATGTGACAAACAAATCATATGGTACTCGCAAATCAAGTTACTTCCATGTACCAGATCCGTCTCTGAGTTCCAAGATAAGAACAGATCTTAGAAACTCTATTCATGTTATAAAATATTATTAAAATTTGAAGTTGGCTCTTCCATCGTTAAAAGAAGCAAAATCCAATGAAACTATAAATTATTGTATCTTTCAATCTGTATTCATTTTATCTTTCCGTATTAGCAAATGTGTACACGAGCCGTGTCACTCAAACAAACATACGTAGGTAGTTCTTTTTTAACATTTTTTGGCAGCATATTTTATTTCTCTATTTATTATTGGATTTTAATAAATAAGTAAAAAAAAAAAAAAAGCTTTGCAGAAAGTGATGCGTGTCATTTCTGCGTTTCTTATTTATGTACGTGTAAGTTATATGTATGTAATCTAAATAGAATGATATTTAAAAGTTTGTGACGCTATTGTTCACTTAACAGTTGGGAAGGACATGAACATTTGGCCTGATTTCTTGTTTAAGCCAAACAAAGAAGGATGAAGCATGCCGAAACTATTAATAATAAGTGGTTAATGAAGTCAAGAATATATAAATGCTCTCAAATTGGACTTTACTTGAAGCTAATAACAAGTGGTATCAACAAAGGATAATATGAATAAATAAGGTATTTTTGTTTTAGACTAACAAAAAGAAGGGAAATTGAAAGTTTTCTCTCTCTTAACTAATTGTTGATATTTCACTCTCACATTTCTTAACCATTCAATCAAAACACCCACATACTCTACTTAACGTTAGATGGTCCTTTTTAATTTGTTCATCAGTTTTTGCAGGTCTATGCCTCATTCATTATGACAATAACAATTTAATTCATTAAATTTTATTTATTTCTTTGTATAATAATAATGGTATATATTTCTCTCGGTACGGCATTGTTGGTGATCAGTCAAAAAGGGGAACAATATGTAGCCAAACTTGTGGCAACAAACAATACAACCCCCCTTCGCCATATTCTCACCTAAGCATCACTCTTCTCAATTCATTATCATCATCATCATCTTCCTTGATTCAATTTCATACCCCTTCTCTCTTCTTCACTTCCCAATTCAATGAACACCCAAAATCTAATACTCACGTGCATGCCACGTGTTCCCTGAGATCACCCTTCTTCAGTTCTTTTTCTTCTTCTTCTTCTTCTATCCTCTTTAAAACCCTGTACAAAGTTTGAATCTTTAGCAGAAAAAAAAAAACCCAGAAAGGGTTTTCCCGCAATGCCCAATGATTGAGTAGCGTAGCTTGTGTGATCGGTTTTCAGCAATGGGGGTTTGCACTTCAAAGCCGCAAAAGCCGAACCCTTACGCGCTTCGCGAAACCGGGAACGGAACCGACCCATCACAAAACCCGAAAACCGCAACTAGTCCCAACAACGCCGCCACCGCCGACACTCCTCGCCGGAAAGATGACGTCAGTGCTGGGAAGCAGTCACCGTTTTTTCCCTTCTACAGTCCGAGTCCGGCGCGGTTCTTCAAGAAGTCTCCGGCGCCAGGGGGAGGGAGCGCAAGCTCGACGCCGAGGAGGTTTTTCCGGCGACCCTTCCCGCCGCCGTCGCCGGCGAAGCACATAAGGGCAGTTCTGGCGCGGCGGCAGGGGAAGAAGGCGGCGGCGGCGATACCGGAGGAGGGGGAGGGTGGTGATGATGGTGCGGATTTGGATAAGAGGTTCGGGTTCTCAAAAGAGTTCACTAGTAGGTTGGAGGTTGGTGAAGAAGTTGGTCGAGGGCATTTTGGGTACACTTGTTCTGCTAGGTTCAAGAAGGGTGAACTCAAGGGTCAACAAGTGGCTGTTAAAGTTATACCTAAAGCAAAGGTTAATTTTTAATCTCCATTCCTTAATCCTAATGAATGATTCCCTCTTCTGGTTTGTACTTGTTTATCTTAACACATTTGATGTTGTGCATCACTTGGTACACGCGGCAATAGTGCATTTATTGTTGATTCCCACTCTTTTGGGTTGTTTGCTAGACAAAGTTTGAGGTTTTATGTCGTTTTCGTGAGTTGTTTTTTACGAATTTATGTTTTGATCTTCACCCCCCTTTTTTCTGTTAGCAGATGACTACAGCTATTGCCATTGAAGATGTGAGAAGGGAGGTGAAAATATTGCGAGCTTTGAATGGACACAGCAATTTGATACAGTTCTATGATGCATTTGAAGACCATGATAATGTCTACATTGTAATGGAGTAAGTTCCGGCATGTTTGTTTCTTCTTGAAGTTAGATTATAGTAGTAGTGGTGGAGTTCTCTGGCCATCAATAGTGAAGTTTTATAATAACTTTTGTGTTTCAAATAATATATCGTAATTGTAACCTTAGATACAATTTTTTATTGACACCAGTATGATGTTTTCGGTTATCAACTTTTTTTTTGTTGATAGAATGGCCATTGCTTACTAAAATTTTTGCTTTTTAGTGTGTTTGTAATTTGCTGGATCCTATTGACATTTCAGGTTATGTGAAGGGGGGGAGCTCTTAGATATGATATTATCAAGGTAATTCATAAAACACCAACATTACCTTTGTAGGGTTTGAACCTTGCCACTAACTAACTATATGGTTTATTTCTTCTTTAGAGGGGGGAAATACTCGGAAGATGATGCAAAGGGTGTCATGGTACAGATATTAAATGTTGTTGCCTTTTGTCATCTTCAGGGTGTGGTGCACCGAGATCTTAAGCCAGAGGTGAGCATATTCCTTTACATTTCTTTCATATGGTTAAAGCGTCTAAATCTGCTGTATTTTCACAGACTCATCTAAATACACTAGCTAGACATGGAAATGGTACTTGGGGCATGGATGGGTTACTCATATTTAACTGTCTTAATTTTACACCCCCTCCCAAAGAAGCTCCCTCTCTCTTCATTATTCTTGTGTCACATGGACTTGGTGATGACTTTAGAATCATAATATGCCTATATGGTCTCTTTTATTTTTACTTTTTTGGCCAGTCAAAGGTTGTAAAATGTTTGATAAAGCTTACTAACTTTCTGCATGGGCAGTCCTAGCTACACTGAATTTTGGAATTTCTAGATAGCCTTTAATTTAATCTTCTGTTTCCTACTGACGGTTTTGTTTTATTATTTTTCCCTTCTGGGTTCAAACATCATTCAGTTGCGGTTTATAGGTCAATATAAGCCTAGCTTTGCAGTATGTGACCTAACTTTGCAGTTTCATTTAGTTCACCAGTCACTTGGATTAGACTAGCTTATTGCCTTTTCAACATAGGTCTTTGTATTCATAAAACAGTAAATTATAAGTATGAGGCAAAAAAATTCATGAGAAATTGTTTTGTGATATCTTTGGTTTGTATAATATGAATATCTAATATATTCAAGGTTAAATCGACTCATTGGATATGAATTTCAACTTGGATAGCACTGCATATTGTCTAACACTAACTCCCTCGCATGCTTCTTTTCAGAATTTTTTGTATGCTAAAAAGGATGAAAGTTCAGAGTTGAAAGCTATAGACTTTGGATTATCAGATTTTGTCAGACCAGGTCTTCCTTCACAAGTCCTTACTTGATAGTTGGTAGTTGATAGTAGTATCCTTTGCTTCATGAGAGTTTGACAATGTTTTTATTTCTTGTCTCGCATCTTGCAGATGAAAGGCTTAATGATATTGTTGGAAGTGCATACTATGTGGCCCCTGAAGTTCTCCATAGATCTTATAACACAGAGGCTGACGTGTGGAGTATCGGTGTGATAGCATATATTCTATTGTGTGGTAGTCGCCCATTTTGGGCTCGAACAGAGTCTGGTATTTTTAGGGCAGTTTTGAAAGCTGATCCAAGCTTTGATGAAACACCATGGCCATCTTTATCTTTAGAAGCAAAGAATTTTGTCAAATGCTTATTAAATAAAGATCCACGGAAGCGAATATCTGCTGCTCAGGCTCTAAGTGAGTTATTTTTTTGTTGCCTCTAACATCAATTACCTATAGTAAGACACTTTTTAAGCTGCCACCAATAATCTTGTGCTTGCAGGTCATCCTTGGATACGAAATTACAATAATGTAAAAGTTCCACTTGATATTTTAATATTTAAGCTCATGAAGACATACATGAGATCATCTTCCTTACGCAAGGCTGCTTTAAGGGTGCGTATGATTTTCTGTGGTTGCTGTGCTTCCTGTTGGAATGAAGTATTTCAACTTCATTTCTACCCTCATGTTTGGAAAGGATATATAATCTTCTGACCACAAATATTTTCAATTTATTCTTCTTCAATAATCTTTTGAGATTTGATTTTCTTTAAAAATATTTGTATCCTAGGTTCCAACAAACCATGGTATATTGTTGGATCTGTATTGTATATTTCTAATTTCCAGCAAACAGCAATTGGGAGTTGTGAAACATACGTGTGCGTATGCATGCTATAATTGAATTCAAAGTTCTCACACCAGTCTATTGCTTCCTATATACCCTAAAATGTAATTTCCTACCTAAAATTACCTCTTTAGTTTTAATTGTAGTAAATTTTATTTGTATCTTTTGGTAGGCCTTGTCAAAAACATTGACTGCTGATGAACTCTTTTATCTGAGGGAGCAATTTGCACTGTTAGAACCAAGCAAAAATGGCAGCATATCTTTGGAGAACATTAACAAGGTTGGTTGTCACATCAACATGTATGAAGTTTATCATTTTGTTAGATTCCACAAGTTTTTGACATTCATATTTTCTGGGCAGGCCTTGACGAAATATGCAACAGATGCCATGAAAGAATCTCGTACCCCTGACTTCCTGTCCTCTGTAATAATACCTTTCTCTGTGAATGTAGCTATCCCTTAATTTGACTTAGTCCTGTCTTATATGTTCCTTCTATTTCTCTTTTTATAACAGTTGAGTTCATTACAATATAGAAGAATGGATTTTGAAGAATTTTGTGCAGCTGCATTAAGTGTGCACCAACTTGAAGCTCTCGATCGTTGGGAACAACATGCCCGCTGTGCGTATGAACTTTTTGACAAAGATGGAAATAGGGCTATTGTCATCGAAGAGCTTGCCTCAGTAAGCCAAAAATAAAACACTTAACTCACTAGCTGTTCTGACAGCTGCATTTGCCATTACTTTAAATTGAATTGATAAATTTTTGCGTGTGCTTGTAAGTGATCTAGGTTTTAACCATTCTTTTTTTCCCCAAGAGAGGGAGGTAGTTACAACAATTTTATTGGGAAAAACAGGAAGTACAACTAATGGAGGATAAGGAATCCTCCATAGACTAGTAGGGAAGTAAAGAAACACGAAAAAACTAAATGTACAGCAAAGCTGCCCAATCTACCATTGCACTATAAAGAAGCTGGGCCTTGGCCTTAAACACTACCCTTTCCCACAATAGGTAGAGAGACATTGACTGTTGACACGAAAAAAAATGCATGCATGGCTCTCCAACCATAGGGCTTAAAAAAATAAGGTAGTAACTACATCCGATGCCATCTCTTGCGTAATTTAATGCATATTCACGTTGTTGGTTTTTGCCACTTCACATATGTACATGTAAAGAACCCGCACTTACCTGCAACTCATGACTACTGGATCTGTCAATGTTAATCTCAGGGAGTAATGAACATCTGTAAATTACAATTTGTATGTATTATTGGTTCATGAATCACTTTCATTATATATGCCTAATCACCTTCATATTTCAAAATGTTTTAGGAACTTGGACTTGGTCCTTCTATCCCTGTTCATGTTGTTCTTCATGATTGGATTCGTCACACTGATGGTAAATTAAGCTTTCTTGGGTTTGTCAAACTATTACACGGTGTATCTAGCCGAAGCCTTGCAAAGGTTCAATAAAATTTAAAGTAAAAGCCCTATGGATATCCTGAACTTTCTCTGCCTTGTGTGGCTCAATCATATTTGAATGTGTCTAGTGCGAGCTACAAAAGATTACTGTGTCGTTGCTATCTGAAGCTCTTGCTAGCACTCCCATTTAAAGTACAGGTTCATAATGAAATGTAACTGATTCTTTGGAAGGACTTGAAATTGTAAAATAGTCTACAGATCGTTGGTTTAAACTTTGAGATATATATGAATTGTAGATTTAGATTAGCTTTGCCACGATGGGTAGTAATAATTTCCTGTCACTTGTATTAGTGAATGCTTATGTATACAGCATACATTTGCGAGTCTTCAAATTTTACTCGTTAATTATATTTTATTTGGTGAGTGTGGAAACTAAAAAATTAGTGGAAGCTTCCGAATGATTCCGATTGTGTGGAAAGAATAAAAGATGTCCACCATGTCATGATGCACACTCCGATAAGCACTCTCAAATCTCAATAGTAACCGAGTCACTCGTGCCGTTTCTTTCAGTTCTAGTTCAATTTCCAATATTTGCTTTGGTATATTGTATCTGTCTATCTGTGTTACTCAGTTGATACATTTACAAACATCTAGTTACTGAATTTCCGTAGTTGGTCTCTAGTAATAGTAGGAAACAGGAATTGTTGGTATTGTGGCATAACGTGTAAGTTGGATGATCATTCTAGAAGATGCAAACAATATTATATTAACCGATGATGATTCTAACAGTTTGAACTATCAGAAGAGAACTGCAGAAAGAACATGCACGTGATCTGGATCTCATCTGTTATATTTTTTACGTTAAGGTTTCATTCATTACTGTTTACCAGGCATCGACTTTACAAAAACATTGCCTTGATTACCCGGAGTTCGTAGATTAGCTTGATATGTACATGATTTGAATTCAGTCATTTCATTTATTAAAATATAATGGTACATGATACTGCAACAAAGAATAACTAAAACATACTGATCGATTATATTACAATTGTTTTTACAAGTTTTTAATAACATAGGAATATCATTAAATGTATCTAAGGAATACATGCTCGAGAAAAACTCACTAATTTTAACTAATTTCATGACAAAATAGTATTTAGTTTGATCTGCTCCTTACTTTTCTTTTAAAATCTCGTTTTCTCTTGTAGTGTGGATTTTGGAACCTGTTTGTAGTGCCCTCGCTACGTCTCAATGTGGTGTAGGTCTGGTATCTTTCTAATAGAATAGATCGAAACATTATGTTAACCATGTTATACTAGTGTATATGAACCAAAAAAATCACCTAACTACTTTGTACCACAACCAACTCAGCTAATTTTTGTAGGTTGTCATGCATTTCAAGCAATGTGCAGCTGACAGATAGGTACAGCAAACTAATATTACATGAGATCATGCTAGCCAGTATATGGACCAAAAAATCACCTAACAAATAACTAGTTGGCCTAATCGATTTGTTTTAGGTTCGCAATGACATTTACAACCTCACTATGAAAGCAACAAAAAAGTATAGATACTAGAGAAAAAAAATGACTATTTGCAATATGAAGTTTCTTGAAACTGAAAATGAAGTATGAAACTGAAAGAGGTATGAAGTATGAAAGGAAATGGTGAGAGTATAGACTATGAAGGCATGGCATTAGAGTTAAAATATTAGTCTAAAACATTTCATATACGAATACAAAACAATGTTAGTAATCCATCATCCTCCACATCCACATGACGAGATCCATGGCATTGCAGTAGTTAGACATGGCCATCAACCCTATAATGTATTCTAAATTCTACAACTGATTACTAAACACAAGAATCCCAGAAATTATTGAAAACTAAAACATAGTCATAAAACACACTATGAAATTGCTGGGTTTGATTTGATAGAAGCCTCCCAGGAGTTAAAAATTATAGTAAAGCAAGTAACTAAGTATCATCTGGTGGAAAGCTTCTGGTGCAAATCATCAGCAATGGCCTGCCTCAAGTTTTCCCCAAAGTAATACAAGGATTTCTCACTATCCATAACCCTGGGAGGAGGTCCACTCTCATCAGGCTCCTTCCACAGCTCCGGTTCGGGCTCCCTGGCAATCTGACACAAATTATGCAAAACACAACAAGCAACAATGGTTTGAGGGGCGTGATGAACACCAGTATTCAATTCCTGAAGAATCTTCCACCTTCCCTTAAGCAACGCAATAGCCTCCACCACAACAGACCTTCCCTTCATAAGCATTCCATCGAAAAGGTTCTGTGCAGGAGTGCCCATCCCACTGGGAGAAAAAGGGGTTAACAGAAACGGCAAGAGAGGGAAACACCAATCTCCCACAACATAAGGCCGAACGTGGTGACCACGGACGCTGATGACCTTGTCCCAAACAACGTCGCCGGAGGTGAGTCCGTGGTAGAGGAGGCTGTCGCGGAAGTGAGTGGCGTCGTCGGTGCCGCCGGGGGCTTTGACGCAGACATCCCAGAAGATTTTTTTATGGTCGGAAACAACCTGGAGGAGAACTGAGGGGTAGCCGTAGCGGCAGCGGTAGGTGTTAGGGTTAGGGATGTTAGGGTTTGAGCGGAGGTGAACAGGAGTGGTGTCAATTGCGCCGCACATATTGGGAAGAGAGGTGAGTTCTTCGAAGGCTTGTGTGGTTTCGACGAGGCGGCGGCGACCGACAGGGATTTTGATGAATTCTGGGTAGAGCTTGGTGGCAAGGAGGCGCGTGACCATGTTGGTGATTTTGGAGACTAAATACGGGTCGAGGGAGTAGCGCTTGGCGACGGTTTTGGCGGAGAGACCGTGGGCGAGGCGGGAGAGGACCATGGCGACGGCATAATCGGAAGGGAGTGAGAGGTTGGAGAGGGCGATGTGGGGTTTGAGTTTGTCTACGACAGTTGTGAAGACTGGGTATGATAGACCGTAGAGGGAGCGCCAGTGTGCGTCGCGGAGAGGGGCTTCGAGGGACCAGATGTGTTCGGTGGAGAGGGCGCGGAAGGCGGAGACGGAGTAGTCGGAGGAGGTGGAGGGGTTGTTGTTGTTGTTGTTGTTGTTGTTGTTGGCGGTGTTGGTGGTGGTGGAAGAGGTGGGACGCGTGGTGGCTACGTAGGAGAGTACTGAGGCGATTGTGAAGAAGAGGAGAGGGGCGATGGAGGAGGAGTGGAGGAGAGAGGTAGGGGTGGAGGCGACGGAGGAGGAGGAGGAAGATGAGAGGGTGTCGGAGAGGAGTGAGGTTGTAGGGTCGAGGGAGTTGTGAAGGTGGAGGAGATTTGACAACATTACCAAGAATGATTGATCCATTCCGTCCTCTTCCTCTTCCCTGTTCAAATTGAAACTAATCTCAATTCAGTGATTCGTGCGGGGGAAACGGAGAGAAAGATCTAGAATTTGGAAGAACGGTGCGGTCCCAAACAACATACAACCCAACCCGCTCCTCCTCCCTCCTCACTGCTCGGTCAGTTAAGTGCCATGCCCACTAACTACTCTCCAATTATATTTTAACGTAGCTAACACTAAAACCTAGACTATCACAAATTTAAAATTTTTACTTTTCCTCTATTCTGTGTTAACTATGAGATATAAGTTATATATTCTTAAAGGAAAAATTTATTAACAGAGTAAGATAATATTAAAAAATTTGGTTTCTTTCAGTAAATTACTTCTAGCACTAATGTTCACAACTAGTTCTATTTTTTATTCCCCAAGAATATTTGGCCCTCATTTTAATTCGTATGGCCTTGACACTCCTTTTATTTTAATTCTTTAAATTTTAAAAATTGTGTTTCAATGCTTTATATTTTTAAAATTTATTATTTTAATTTTCTAAATATTATTAACTTAAATTTTAAAATAATTAACTTAAAATAATGATGACTTTTAAAAATTATTATTTATATTTAAAAGGTAGTAAAAAAGTTTGATAAGCTTAAGGTTCCATAACCATGGCTAAACGTTATTAAAATTTTGAATTAGTAATTTGAAATTTAAATCAATGTAAAATTAAATTTTCTCAAAAAAAAAGGAAATAGTTAAAAAGTCAAAATCATACATTTTAAAAAATTAAAATAAAACTTATTAAATTATATAACTAAAATAGAAAATGCGAAATTAAATGGGTAGCCGGTACATATTTGTGTTTTCGCATGGGAGAATTCTTTCTTTCTTTCTTTATAGTTATTTTTAGTTTTTATTTTTATTGAATAATTTTATTCTTGTAATTTTTTAAAATTATTTATTATGTTTTAAATTTAGTTTTATATTTATTTTCATGAAATATTTTATTTATTTTTTGTAATTTAATTTATTATAATTTTTAAATTTATTTTAAAAATTAAAATGATCAAATCTATTATTTCTGTATTAGCACACAGAAACCGTGAGCCTGTTTTTGAAGTAGGAGAACTTTAGATAAACTAAAATGTAAAACAAAGTCCATAGTATGAGAGACAATTATAGTTTTGGTAGTTTACCATAGTGTGCAATTTCCTCTTTCTAAAAATTTTGTTGTAATTTTGGTTCTTCCCGTGTCGTTTTTAAATTAAACTTAAAATTCATGACACTTATTTTTATTTTTATATTTATTTATTTTTAACAATTATATTATATTATATTACAACAGATTTCGAAGAATACACATGTTACTCAAATCCATCAAATAAAATTCTTTAAGTTTGGTATTTGGATAGTTATTGTACCGGGCCGGGGATGAACACCGAGCTCATCCGCTGGACTCGGGCTCACCCCACTGACCGGGCTGAGCTCAACATAAACAGAACAAATCTGGACAAATGTGGATATAGATCTTTTCCCTGATATTTCGGGATTCTTGGGCCTGAAACAACCTTCCCCACGAAATCCACGAATATGGAACCCTAATTGTGATCCCTATAAATACTAATTGGGGATTCGACAATGACACACGAAATAAAACCTAAATCACTCACACATCAACGAGGGTTTCAACCCCTCTCGTCGCTGGAATTCTCAGGGCCGAGCTCAGCTCCGACCACCTCAAAATCCAGCGAGAACATTTGGCGCCCACCGTGGGGCGAGATAATTCGTCGCCGTAGCGGAACTCATTCAATCACGGGTGGATGCGGCGTTGGCGGAGGCTAACGCACGAATGCATGATCGCGAGGAAGCTTTGCGAATACGTAATCGAGAAATTGAGAGAGCGTTGCAGACCGCACAGGCGGACTTAAATACTGTCCAGTGACAGCGGGAAGCCGATCGTCTAGAATTGCAGGCCCTGCGACAAAGGAACCCAGAAACTCAGGGTAGGCCTACCCCTGTTGCCAACCGGGAGGAGGAGCCAAGGGTTAGGGAGGAGGCCCGCTCCAACTCATGCGTCGGTCCCAACAACCAGCGCACTACCGGGGAGGATATGCACGTCGCAACCTCCACACCTCGGCACGACATCTCGCAGATACGGGTTGCGAACTCGTCAGCTCGGCCGGGTCCCTCCCAAGTTCAGCCCTTCGCCGACCTCGGACCCCCTCCTCGGACACCTGGCCTTGGTCAGGTCTGGAACCTCCATCCCTTCGTGCCGGCCATCCTCTCCGTCCGGGTTCCAGAATCGTGGAGATGGTCGTCCCATGACAAATATGATGGGACTACGGACCCGGTTACTCACGTGAGGGCCTTCCTCACTCATGCCGCCATGACCGTAGACGACGATTACGTGCTATGCCGAATGTTCCCCTCCACATTAAAGGGGATAGCTCTAGATTGGTATTACTCCCTCCCACCATTGTCCATTGATTCCTTCAATTCCTTGTACGAGCACTTCCAGGCTCGGTTCGCGGACGCTAGACCGACACCAACCACCTCCATATCTCTGCATCACCTAGTGCAGGGAGAAAAGGAATCACTCGGGGACTATATGGCGCGTTTCGCTTTTCCGCTCGAACATCCCGAACCTTCACCCTACTTGTCGCACCGCATTCCATTCAGGCGGCTCAACCCCCCCCCCTTCTCGACTCTCTTTTACCGAGCCTCGGTCAACATGAACGAGTTCCGCTCCCGAGCTGCCCGGTTCATGAGTATAGAAGATAACGCTGCAGCTAAGCGTCGAGCTCGTGAGCCCGGTCCTCCCCCTAAACAGAAGGAATCCACCTCTTCCCGTCGGGCAGAGTCAAGGAGAGAGCGTCGCTCCAATTCGTATACCTTCTACACCCCCCTAAATGCGTCTAGGGACAGAATTTTTAGGGAGGCATGCGCATTACACTTAGTTCGCCGTCCGCAGGCTTCACAATCTCCCGTGGGCGCCGACCCGATTAAGCAGTGTGCTTATCATCAGAACACGGGACACACCACGGAGGACTGTCGCCAAGTGCGTGACCTCATAGAGCGACTCATCAGATCCGGGGAGCTACGAAGAGTCGTACAAGAGGAGCAGAAACACCCGGAGAGATATACCGACCCGAGCTCCAAGACCCGGTCCCGGGACCAAGACCGGGACGCCCGAGATGGCCCAAGTAAACGCACCGACAGAGGTTGGGGCAAAGGGACTGATCAAAACCCCGACAAAGTAAAGGGAACCATCAACACCATTGCGAGAGGTTTTGCAGGAGGGGGAGCTACCTCTTCGGCCCGAAAACGATACGCGAGAAGCGTCAACCACATAGGGTCACCCAAGAAAAGAACTTTGCCCTCCATCACATTCTCTGACGCCGACTTCAGCATCGACGACCCCGACCAGACCGACCCCATGGTCATCTCGTGCACCATCGCCAACCGGCGAGTCCGCATCTTGATCGACCAAGGAAGCTCGGCCGACGTGTTCATCTTGGTCCGTCTTCAAGCGATTGGAGCCGCCCGAGACGATCATCAAGTACAGGACCGAGCCTCGCTCGGATTCTGCTGGAGAAAGAGTCCATTCTCGGGGCTATATCGACCTCCTCACTACCTTTGGCGGGAGCGAGGCTTATAAAACGGTTTAGGTCAGGTACATTTTGATCGACGCTGACACCTCTTACAACGCCATTATCGGCAGAAGGACCCTGAACCAGTTGGGAGCCATTGTGTCCACCCCGCACATGGGCATGAAGTTCCCTGAAGAAAGGGGGAGGATAGTCACCGTCATGGCCGACCCGAGGACTGCCCGGGTATGCTACGCCCGAAGTCTGAAGGTGGCGCCGTACTCCGTTAAGAGGGAGGAGGGGAGGCCGACCTCGAACATCTGCTCGGTTCTTCTCGGCACCGACGGACTATTGGACTTGGACCCCGGCCGAGGTCGGAAGAACGTCCTCCTTCGCCGAACCCCGAGCCAGCTGCGGCTCGGCCGGACCGGGCAGTCACCAAGATAGGCACTTCCATGCCGGCCTCCGTCCGCCATGAAGTGATCAACACGTTACGAGAAAATGCAGACCTATTCGCATGGAAGCCGTCCGATATGCCCGGCATCAACCCCAACCTGATGTGTCATAAGCTGTCCTTGCTTCCCCATGCCCGGCCAGTGGCACAACGGAAAAGAAAGTTAGGCGAAGAGCGCCGCCTAGTGGTTCAGAAAGAGGTCGGCAAGCTTCTGGAGGCTCGCTTCATTAGAGAAATAATATACACCACCTGGTTAGCCAATGTCGTGATGGTCAAGAAGTCAAACGGGAAGTGTAGGATGTGCACGGACTACACCGACTTGAACAAAGCCTGTCCCAAAGAAACTTACCCGTTGTCGAGCATCGACCGGCTAGTGGACAGCATGACCGGGTACGAGGCGTTTAGCTTCTTGGACACATATTCCGGATACAACCAGATTCCGATGTACCCACCTGACGAACCAAAGACCGCGTTCATGTCAGCCACGGCCAATTACTGCTACCAAGTCATGCCTTTCGGTCTCAAGAATGCAGGGGCCACTTATCAACGACTAATGGACAAGGTCTTCAATGCCCAGATCGGACGCAACATGGAGGTCTACGTTGACGACATGGTGGTGAAGTCGAAGACCCAAGTCCAGCATGCCGCCGACCTCAGAGAAATCTTCTCGGAAATACGCCGGCATCAAATTCGGCTCAACCCAGAGAAGTGTGCTTTCAGCGTGGGAGGCGGAAAGTTCCTCGGCTTTATGATCTCGCATAGGGGAATTGAGACCAACCCGGACAAGTGCACGACCATCTCTAGTATGCCCAGCCCGACCTGCTTGAAGGACTTGCAGAAACTTAACGAACGCCTAGCTGCCCTATCTCGATTCCTGCCCAAGCTGGCAGAGCAGAGTAAGCCCATGTTCGCACTATTGAAGCGAGCAGCCCGCTTTGAATGGAATGAGGAATGTGCTTCAGCCTTTGACAAGTTGAAAGCTCAAATAGCTTCTTTACCGACCCTGGCCAACACTTCACCCGAGTTCCCGTTGTATGTTTACTTAGCGGTTTCAGAGGTGGCCATCAGCTCGGTCCTTGTCAAAGAAGTGGACAAAGTACAGACCTCGGTATACTTCGTGAGCCGAACACTCCAACCCGCGGAGACTAGATATCAGACCGTAGAAAGA
Source organism: Hylodesmum podocarpum (assembly GCA_026586105.1). NCBI lineage: Eukaryota > Viridiplantae > Streptophyta > Magnoliopsida > Fabales > Fabaceae > Hylodesmum > Hylodesmum podocarpum. The sequence continues at coordinate 2,311,270 of JALJEV010000638.1, forward strand.
TTGGCGCTCGCCCTGGTCTTCACAGCTCGTCGACTGAGACATTACTTTCGCAGCCATGACATAGTGGTGAGGTCAGACTACCCAATCGACAAATATTGCGGCGACCGATCGCAGCCGCATGACGGCACTGGCCGTGGAGTTGTCCGAGTTCGGATTAACATTTGAACCCAGAGGACCCATGAAGGCCCAGTTCCTAGCAGAGTTCCTCACTGAGCTACCCGAGCTCGGCGACCACGACCTAGGCTGGACGTTGACAGTTGATGGATCTTCCAACAAAAAAGGCAGCGGAGCAGGAGTTATTCTAGAAGGACCGGACGATCTCGTATTGGAACAAGCGATACGTTTCTCGTTCGCGACCTCAAACAATCAAGCTGAGTATGAGGCCCTTCTGGCCGGCCTCAGCCCGAGACATGGGCGTTCGACATCTAAAATGCTTAAGTGACTCCCAACTAATCACCTCTCAGGTTAGGGACGAGTTCCAGGCCAAAGAGCCCCTCTTACAGTAATATTATCACAGAGTGAAGAACATGATCTCCCACTTCGCCAAGTTCGAGATCATCCACGTTCCCCGTGAACAAAACGACAGAGCGGACATCCTATCCAAGCTAGCGAGCTCTTGTAAGTGGGGACAACACCATTCGATCATTCAGGAAGTACTTATCGCCCCGAGCTGGGACAAGGATGAGGTCTACGCAATCAAAGCCGAACCGAGCTCATGGATGACTCCCCTTATGTCATACTTGCAAGACAACGCCGTGCCCGACGATAAGAATGAAGCACAGAAGATACGTCGTCAAGCTCCCTACTATGGCCGAGGACCAAGAGCTTACATCGAGAGGCTTCTCGACCCCGTTACTCAAATGTTTGAACAAGGAGCAAGCGCAGTACGTGATGGACGAGCTCCACACAGGCATCTGCAGCATGCACTCGGGGGCGAAGAACATGGCGGCCCGATTAATCCGAGCCGGGTACTACTGGCCGACAATGAAGAAGGACGCGAAGGACTATGTCCGGAGCTGTAAGAAGCGCCAAGAACATGGTTCGCTGCCGACGGCTCCGCCGACCGAGCTCCATCTCGTTTCGTCACCTTGGCCCTTTGCCTTATGGGGGATGGACATCCTCGGCCCGTTCCCACCGCAAAGGCGGCACTGTTCTTGCTCGTGGCCATCGACTACTTCACCAAGTGGATCGAGGCCGTCTGCGACCATATCGGCGAAACAGTTCGTAAATTCGTTTGGAAGCATATCGTTTGCCGGCATGGCATACCCCAAGGCCTGGTTACCGATAATGGGTGACAGTTCACAGATGCTACCTTTCGTACATTCTTAGCCCAGCTCGACATCCAACACCGGACGTCGTCAGTGGAACACCCTCAAACGAATGGACAGGCCGAGGCAGCTAATAAGGTCATCCTTACCGAGCTGAAGAAGAAGCTCGGACGTGTAAAGGGAGATTGGGCGGAAGAGATACCGAGTGTATTATGGGGATACCACTGCACACCCCAGTCCTCTACCAACGAAACCCCATTCCGCCTCACGTATGGGTTCGATGCCATGATACAGTTGAGGTCGGAGAGCCCTCGTGGAGGAGGTTGACTTACACACCTTCCGATAACGAGAGTGCCCTCAGGTAGGAGCTCGACCTTATTGAAGAAGTCCGAGAAGAAGCTAGAGGGAGGGAGTTGGCCACGAAGTTACGCGCAGCCCGCCGTTATAACTCCCGAGTTCGAGAACGGTCTTTCGTCCCGGGTGACCTCGTTTGGAGAAAGACCGGGGAGGCTAGGAAAGACCGAGCTCATGGCAAACTTGCTGCCAACTGGGACTGTCCCTTTCGCATCCTCGAGACCCATAAAAACGGAGCTTACAAATTACAAGAGATGGGTGGACGTCTTATACCCAGGACTTGGAACGCAAGTCACTTGAAACCCTATTTTAGTTAGACTGTGCCGTTTTTAAATTAGTGTTCAATTCGGTAAGTTACATTCGTTGTATTTTTTTCATTTGTCGTAGAAGTGTACTCTTTTTCCTAAGCCCGGATTTTTCCCTAAGGAGGGTTTTTCCGGGAAAGGTTTTAACGAGGCACTGCGTCAGTATTCAATAAAAGTGAAAATTCATTGCCACACTTATCTTCATTCCGTGCTCGGTGGCTACCGAGCTAGAGGAGACATCGCGTCCCTCTACCAGTTCATTCCGTGCTCGGCGGCTACCGAGCTAGAGGAGACATCGCGTCCCTCTACCAGTTCATTCCGTGCTCGGCGGCTACCGAGCTAGAGGAGACATCGCGTCCCTCTACCAAGTCACTCCGTGCTCGGCGGCTACCGAGCTAGAGGAGACCGCGTCCCTCTACCAAGTCATACTGTGCTCGGCGGCTACCGAGCTAGAGGAGACATCGCGTCCCTCTACCAGTTCAGACCGTGCTCGGCGGCTACCGAGCTAGAGGAGACATCGCGTCCCTCTACCAGTTCATACCGTGCTCGACGGCTAACGAGCTAGAGGAGACATCGCGTCCCTCTACCAATTAATACCGTGCTCGGCGGCTACCGAGCTAGAGGAGACATCACGTCCCTCCACCAAGTCATACCGTGCCCGGTGGCTACCGAGCTAGGGGAGACATCGCGTCCCTCTACCAGTCCTACCGTGCTCGGCGGCTACCGAGCTAAAGGAGACACCCCGTCCCTTTACAAGTTCTTTCCGTGCTCGGCGGCTACCGAGCTAAAGGAGACATCGCGTCCCTTGACCAGTTATTCCCGTGCTCGGCGGCTGCCAAGCTAAAGCGTACCTCGAACCATTTACAAGTATTTTACCGGGCTCGAGCTCGAGTCATATGACTCATCGACCTCGGACCTGAAACCCGTTGGAGGTCGGTCAGGAGAAATACATAAGTGAACATCCAGAAAAAGCAAGTACAAAGCAAGCGGCACAAGTAAAATAAAAGAGCGCGGTATGGAGACAACGATAATATGACGAAGAAACGAAGATAATTACATTAAAGAAATAAAAAGTATGTGGCCCGAAGACCTTAGTTACAATCCAAGACCGACCTTACAGGCCGGCCACTCAAAAAATTGAAAATACAAGGAGAGCTAAGCTAGGGGCGGTCCACCCACTCCCCATCAATGACATCCTTCAGGACGTCGAAGGACTCAGGATTCAGAGTGGGGGCCAGATAGCATGCTTGTCGAACAGCTTGGTCAAAACCTGTATAGAAGGTCGTCACCACGGCCTCCTCCAGCCCGTCCATTGTGGCCTTCTTTTGCTCTAAGTCCTTCTCGGCGGCCCCGAGCTTCTCCATCAATTCGACGACCTTAAACTCGGACACCGTGGCCAGATCTCCGGCCGAGGCCACCTTGCCTTCCAACTCTGCTTGGGCGGCCTTGCTAGCTACGAGCTCTCGCTCGAGCCCCTCCCGAGCGGCTTTCTCGGCGGCGAGCTCTTGCTCGACCGCTTCCCGGTCCAGCTTCAGCTTGACGGCCTCCATCTCCCAGGTGACCAAACTCTTGTTCCCCGCGAGTGGAGGCGTCCTCTAACTCGGCTACCCGAGCAGCAAGGTCAGCGGTCCGCTTGGCCCACCTCTTCCCGTGACGCACTATGGTCGTCGTCCGTGCTAGGAGGACCTCGGCCCCGTCGAAACTCTCCTCTACTCCCACGACGTCCAGCAACGAGTTGTCGTAGGAGCTAGGGAAAGGATCTCCGAGTTGGATATGTTCGCCTCGGATAGCGGAGTCCCACAAGGATTGGCCCGGGAGGACGTCGGCCATCATTTGCTCGATTCGAGGCTTCGAGCCCTCTTTGCTGCACCAAGAGGTAGCTTGGCCGAGGTCTTCACCACAGGGATAGGCGCCCCTCCACAAGCCAGCAAAGAAGAGGACTCCACAGCCTCAGCTGGGACGGGACGGAGGCGGAGCCGGCGTAGCGATCGCGATGGGGAGGTGCGGTGGGGCCGGGGTCTCCGCAGGCCTTGGCCTCTTAGGAGTGGTAGCAACTTCCTGTCTGCCCTGGGCACCCTCTTCACGAGATCTCTTGGCCGGGCTGGGGGTAGTTGAGGGACGAGGAGCTGGGCTGAGGCCGCCCCGCGTTCTTGGGCAAGAGCCCGGCTGGCGGGCTTTCAATGCAGCCGTCAGGTCAAAGTTCCCAGCCATTAGCCCTACAAACAAAACAAGAAATACAAATTAGGAACACAAGTAACAACTCGGACCAAGGACTCACAACTGGGACGGGGAGGCACTAAAGATTATTACCTAGAAAATGATGATATGGGTCCTCCTCCCGAGCTGAATGTATCAGAGCCCGGCTGCTTATGGGCAAAGGGAGGCCGTCCAGAACTTGGATAATATTACGATCACCCGAGGTCAGCATCTCCCCGGGAAACTTGGTGTATTTGCGAGGTAGGCACCAGTGGAGGGGATACCTCGGTGTCGGTCCTCCTTCGAGAAAGAGGGCCTTAACGACCCGATTGTTGACGGGGATAGTTTAAAATATTTTTCCTTAAAGTTTTTGTACGATCAAGCTATAGGGACGAGTAAGCCTCGCCGGCTCGGGTATTTGCTAAGAGAAGCCCAACCCACCTTGGGGCCGTGCTTTAACTGGTAATAGTGCAGGAATACGCGAGAGCTCGGCCTAAGGCCGAGCATCTTGCACAAGATCTGGAAGGCACGAAGAAAACCCCAACTATTGGGGTGGAGCGCGGGGGCGACATTCAAGGCGAGGACCTCGGTCTCGCGGCGGCTTAAAGGAAAAGCTATGTCGTACTCTTTGAACATATACTCATAGACGGTTATAGCATACCGGCCGAGATAAGTGGTACGACCATGAACCCTTTGGTTAGGCTTACATGTCCTAAACCTCACCACGTCCTCGAATCCCTCCTCAACATGGCGTCTCGATCAAGGATGGCCTGGACACTCTACATTGTTGAAGGAGGAGACTCGACTAGATACTTCCCGCCAGGAGCCACGAAGTCGGGCTCCCCGGCAGTGGACGGGGACTTCGAGATCGGCCTCCTCGGCCTCCCTCGAGGTTACATCCGTAGCGACTTCCAACGCGCCTCACCTCGGTGCGTACGGGAGACCTCGGCGACGCCGACGGGTCGAACCTCGGCCCCAGTGGGGGACCTCGGCGGCCGAGAGGAGGTCCGGATCGGAGATCGGCCTCTTCCGTTGAAACTTGATGGAGGAGGAAGAAGCCTCCATTGACTCGGGCTCGAGCCGTACTGGAGGGGAACCAAACTACTTATGCTATGAGTAGCAGAAGAGTGTGAAGAGGAAGACATACCTAGCAAGAAAGGGGGGTGAACGCGAGACAACGAAGACAGCAACGAGACGAGCAAAGGCCGAACGAAGCCTTGAACACTACAAGTGGCGGAAGGGACAAAGGGAGATTACGGAAAGCAGGAAGCAAACCCTAGAGCAGAGAAGAAAATGGCACGCGAGAGAGAAGAAGAAAATGGCACACACAAGAGAAGAAGGTGAAAATGAAGGGCAAGCGACGCTTATGAAGGGAAAGAGCCGTTACCAGGCAAAGGTAACGGTCAAACCCATTCGGCGGCCCATTCAATGTAAGGCCCATTCAAAATAATAAATAAATAAAAATAAATAATAACTTCGTAAATTTAAACAAAGGAATACCAACCGTCATGGAAGTTTCCCGCCATCATACCGCGGATGACCGAGCTCAAAACTTAACTCATACCAATCAAATCGCTTGGCCCGAGCTCGGGGGGCTGATGTACCGGGCCGGGGATGAACACCGGGCTCATCCGCTGGACCCGGGCTCACCCCACTGACCGGGCTGAGCTCAACATAAACAGAACAAATCTGGACAAATGTGGACATAGATCTTTTCCCTGATATTTCGGGATTCTTGGGCCTGAAGCAACCTTCCCCACGAAATCCACGAATATGGAACCCTAATTGCGATCCCTATAAATACTAATTGGGGATTCGACAATGACATACGAAATAAAACCTAAATCACTCACACATCAACGAGGGTTCCAACCCCTCTCGTCGCCGGAATTCTCAGGGCCGAGCTCAGCTCGGACCACCTCAAAATCCAGCGAGAACAGTTATTGTATGTATATTGTCTATTTTCTAGAGTTAAATTTCACGGATATACATTTGTGTTTTAAATTGATAAACACGGATAAGTATGTTTTAATCGATATGAACAAGTTGTTTTTCACTCTTTTTATGTTTCTCACTGCTATTTTTTTTTTTTTTCTTTTGCAAAATCAAATACTAGGCAACCAATTAATTTGCATTGATTCAACTATGACCATCATGTACAGTAAAAAAAATTTCTAATTTTTTATTCTAGACCATATCACATTTATTTTATTAAAAGTATAATTAAGTTGATTGGACAGAACGTGAGACTTATAAACACCCGTACTTGATTCTTCCTTTAATTTCGTTATGCAAAAAAAAAAAAACAAATAAATTTTTGTTCAACCACAAGCTTGTTTGGAATTTTTTTTGTGAAGGCTCTTCAGTTAAGGTGAGAAGCCAAAAGGCCCAAACATCATTTTCTCTGCACCCTGGTGTCTTCGTCGAGCAGTATCTTATTCAACATTAAATCAGTTGCTGATTTCAATTTTTGTTTTTTAACTTGATAACTTGGCTAGTTTCATGTTCCCAGCACAGCACAGCACAGGGGATGCAAATGTTACACTTACCAATCAGAAAATCCGTACATACACGGAATCATCCTTTTGGAATTGAGACGGATTGTGAAAACCGTAATCGTAAAATCCAAGTTCATAAGTATTGTGGCCAATTCGGATCCTCCGGAATTAATCCGTACCTTTAATAAGTGGTTCATTGGCTTTGCTTCCGCATCATAGTCTTTGAAAATTATAATAATGTGCTTATTATGTTTGCTTTAGGGGTCAGCTACATTTTCAAGACTTCAATGTGGAGGTCCTACGTTGCCTCACCATTCCTTATTTAAATAAAAATCTTTCTGGGGAATCTCAGCCATCATCATCTAGCTTGACAATTTGTGACAAGGCAGAAGCTTGGTCCCCATTATGCAATGTGAATGACTAGTAGCCTGCTTGCTGAAATCACAGATGGTTCATCTAATGTGCATGAAGTATGGAAGCTTGCATACAGATAGTATTCGTAATTTCTTTCTTCACAATTCAATCTTTCTGCGGTATATTTGCTAATGTTCGCGTTCGCCCATGAATGGAAAAGGGGGCTGTTGGAAGGGTAAATTCAACAACCTTGAAAGATCTGTGTGGCTGCAGTAGAGAGTCATCACTACGGGCACCACCATCACATACTGCTTTATCTCTCTCAAAGGCTTCTTTGGAGATTTAATTACTTGTCTTCGAAAAACCTTCGGCTTATTTCAAAACCCATGAGCAGTTCATCTACCCGAATGGATTAGGTAATACTTCGGACCAGGTATTCCCGCACCTTGTACGAGAAAAAAAATAATTCTGTAAACTCTCTGGAATGACTATTCCGGAGAGCTATGGACCATCTAATCTATAGTTCTGCTTATATCAGTTTCTTACATCTTTTATAATTACTATTCCTCTCGTGTCGTTATGACTTTATTGCTTTGATGACTTTCAAATAATTAATTGCTCCTATAAAATATTGCACGGGAATTAAAATTTGTTTGATAAATTATATATTATGATTAAATGTTTTCTATGCTAAATTGATTCAAACTCAAAATTAATCAATTTTATCGTTATAAAAAAAGAGAGAAATTGTTTGGAACCTAAAACGTTTATGTAAAAAAGTTTTTGTAAGCAATAATATGTTAATGGTAAAAAAAAAAACATTAATTATTTATGAGTATAATTTTTTGTATGGACAAAATTGAAATTAATAGCACGTGCTCACAATGAAATATTTAAATTTTTTGCTGTAGATAATTTATAGCAATAGTAGGATAATTAGGACCAATGAAGGAGTAACATTTAAAAGGGTTTTATAAATTAAATGAGGAATAAGTTTTAATTCATTAAAAAAAATATATGATAAATTTAAGTTAAATTCTAATAAAATAATTAGTTTATTCACAATAAGATATTTTTGTAGGAAATAAATATGACACATTAAAATATAATTGACGAAGAAGATATTGATAATATAATAACTAATTTTCAACAACCAAACACTAAAATTTTATGTAGAAATAAATGTTGTAGGCGATATATCCAATTATAATGTTGATGTAATTAAAGAAAATGTTGAAAAGTTTTATAAGAAGATTGTACAAGGTTAAATTCTAATGTTAATAATGAAGATTATGTCATGACTAATTCATATATTTGATTATTATATGATGAAGAAGACTTTGATGATAATTTACCTAAATCAGATAATGATGAAAGAAATAAAGATCATCACAGTTTAAACATTGATGTGCAATCTAATGTTGTTGCTGAAACACAAAGAGGTAAGCGTGAATAAATTTAATATAATGAAAATATTATTTATTTATTTATTTGATATTAATGTAGGAGGAAGTTAACAACCTTTTTAGCAATCAACATCACATTATACGAACATTAACTAGGACTACCCAGATTAAAAAGATTTATGAGATGTAAGTGTTGATTCGAACTAGTTGATTTGACAAGAATTAAATGTTGGTTTGAGATTCGACAACAAACTTAAAAATACCATAAGTTTTGTACTTTCTACACAGATTGCCACGTGTCAACTCATGATGGGAGGTGCTACCAAATTTGTACATTCAACAAATGATTGTCACATGTTAATTTCTGATAAGAGATATCACCAAATTTACACTTTCAACTTGTGATTACTACATAAAAAAAATCATAATAAAAAGACACTTCACTTTGTGCACTTTTTTTTTAGTAAAAGGATAACTATACACCATAATGTAACGGGAAGCGTTACTAACGCTGACACTAACACCAAGTGTAATAAATTTTAAGTCAACCAAAATGTAAATTTTTTTTTGTCAAAGAAGACCATCGTGGTCTGTTTGCCTCTAGCTATGTATATATCTGCAATTTTGATTTAATTTAGTGGGCAGTTTGACTTAAATGGGCCAATTTGCGTTTTTTATTACGTAAATAGGGCCCATTTGAAAATATTTACCAAAATGGGTCGTTACGCTGAGCTGGGAAGCGTAACCTACAGGCTAGCGGTTACGTTGAGCCCATGGACGTAACCTTTAGAAATGGGTTATGTCCAAAGCGTGAGCGTAACCGGGCAGGGAATTGACACGTGCTGAACTTAACCTACTTCGTAGTGGTTACGTTCTAGTCCTGGTCGTAACCCTTTATTTTTATTTTTACCCCTCCCCCTCCCCTTTCACTCTCACCGTTTCACTCTTTCCCTTTCACTTTCAATTCCTCTCCTACTTCCTTCCATAACCGAAACTTCATTATTTTCTCCACTGGTCACACTGCATTTTTGCTTCTCAAGCTTATTTGGAACCCACCTTGCAGTAGTTTATTCCCCACTTTGCAGCAAGTTGTTAGGAAAAATTACAGTACGTAGAAATGGTTATAGTCTAGGTTGTTAGAAAAAATATATGTATGTAGAAATGATATTGTTTTAGGTTGTTAGTAAATTTATTAGAAAAATTATTGGAATATCCCTAATAGAATATATAAAAATTAATTTGTGTAGTTCCACGTAATATTTAGTTTCAAGTAATAATTTAAAATGTGTAGAGAAATATAAATAAAAATAAAATTTTATAGTTCTTTTTAGCGTAATTTAATTTAAAGTAAAATAGAATATATTAATTTTAAATTGGGTAGTTAAGATTATTTATTGCTAATTAATTTTGATAATAGATTAATTTAAATATAAATAGAATAGATAAATTTTGCTTAGCGTAATTTTATATAAACAAAAATAGAATAGATTATATTTAAGTTTGTGTAGGTAAATAAATTTTCTTTTAGATTAGTTTTTAGAATAGATTAAATTAAATATAAATTGAATAGATAATTTTTTTTAGTGTAATTTTATTTAAATAAAAGTAGAATAGATTAAATGTAAGTTTGTGTAGATAAATAATTTTTTTTTTAGATTATTTTTTAGAATAGATAAATTTTTTTTAGCGTAATTATATTTAAATAAAAATAGAATAGATTAAATGTAAGTTTGTGTAGGTAATTAAATTTTTTTTAGATTATTTTTTAGAATAGATTTTTTTACCCTAATTTTATTTAAATAAAAATAGAATAGATTAAATTTAAGTTGGTGTAGTTAATTTAATTTTGTTTAGATTAAATTATTTTGTATAATAGATTACTTTTAAAAAAAATAATCTTCATTAAATTTCTTGTAGCGTAAATATACTTACATAATTAATTTTTAAAAAAATTTATGTGCATATCAGGTGTGTATGATGACTTCTTCATCTACTAGGACGGAGATTAGGATTGAGTCTGGTCCTATTTAGAGGGACGTTTTGTGAATGCAGTCTTACCTTATATCTGAGCATATATGGAATACTGGAGACAGTAGGAAGTTGAAGATCTGACGTCTCGTGCCTATGTATTAGAGTCGGCATAGGTTTTCTAATGAGATTTTTGAGTACTTGCACGAGATTTTATTGAGTGTGTCGGATTGGTTATATGAAACTTGATGCAACATTGATCAGTGCACTTATAGAGAGGTGGCGACCTGAGACTCACACTTTCCACATGCCACTGGGGGGAGTGTACCATTACACTAGAGGACGTGTCATTGTTAGTTTGTATACTTGATTGATGGTAGCCGCTATCAATATTAAATATATTAATATATCATAATATACAAATTAATTTATTTCAATTAATTTATTACCCTCACCCTTTTTGCGTAGAGAAAATTTTTCAAATGTTCTACAAAAATATAACACAAACAGAAAAATTAAAATCAATAACTTAAAAAAAATTAAATAAATAAATAAATAATATTTTACTTTGTTTTGCTATAAATGAAGAAATAAAGGTATAAATAAAAATTATTTACACTTAAATCTATACTAGAATTGACCTAAAATAATCTATCATATAATAACAAAACTTACGTTTAACAGTTGAACGTAATTCATTTTATGAAGATTACACTCTAAATTTAGATATAACCCCTTATATTACATCTAACAATTAGATATAACCTATTTTCTAAAAATTAGATTTTACTAAAAATTAGACTTTATATTTAGACGTAACTTCCTTCAATTACATTTCAGGTAATGACATAACCGGTAAAAATAACTCATATTTATAAATATTTTTTAACTATATTTTTTAACTGAACCCAAGTGCATAAAAAGAATTTTAAACAACATTATTTAGGTAAGAGTGCCAATTTAGTGACAGAAAAGTGAGAATTGATCATCGATGATTAACTATTCAGAAAATTGAAGTTTTATATCCTTAAAGTATCGTAGCACAACTAATCAAAATGTACGTGTCGTAGGTCATTTCCGACGTTTCGAATGCTGTGCTCTGCTTTTGCCAGTTTAATTGGTACGTTGAGGGTCACGCTATCCTCTGCTTTTGCAGCTGGGGACTGTGGTCCTATAGTACAAGACCTGCTATAGTTTCACAAATTTGTGACAGCTTAAGTGTCAGAAGAAACCTTTTTTGCGTTTATTTTTGACTTGCTTCTCTGATTATAAACACTGCACTAAACTATAAATTTTATAAATTTATTTTTAAATTATTATTCTTACTCAAATAATTCTTGAAAATTATATACATAATCTCTGAAGTATTAAAATATTTTAATTAATATTTAAATATTAAAAAGAATTCCTTAAATTAATCATTTACATAGACAACATGATAGATTCAGAATACTCTACAAAAATTATTTAAAAGAAAGAATAAAAGTTCAAAAATTAAATTCATCATACTATTTGATATTTTCAACGTGCATGGCAACATTATCTAATCCTAGTTAGGTCCATGTATTAGCAAAGGGTAGGAAGGGGCATGAGTGTTTAATTCAGAGACCCGCCACATAATTAGGCTTTCTAATTCTGATTACAGATATGTTGTTAGCTGGCCATCATTGCTATCCTAAAAGATGGACAAATAATCTGAAATTTGGTATTTCTCACTTTATTTTTCCTTTAATTTGACTGTGGGTGCCCATTTCAACCATACATTTTACACTGTACAACACCGTTGCATCATTATTCCGTGGCCAAATGATTATTATAATAGACCAAAAGCTTCTTTCTTTTCTTATGTCATGCTTATATTCTTTACACGTTGACGTTTTATCTTGATTCTTTTAGCTACGCATGTTCTGTTATCATTCACCCTTTATACTTTTCACCCTGCTTATGAGAAAAATATAGAATGAGAAATATTTTTGTGTAATCAACTAAAAAGTTTATTTAAATTTAGAGAGAACATAAAAGGTTTTTATACTATACATGATGACCAATAATTACTTTTAACTTCTTTTTCACCAATATAGGATAGAAATGTTAACATGGATCAGGACCAAAATTTCAAATATTTCACTGCTTTCAAGTATACAGTAAAAGAAAAAGAAGCATATTTCCTCCTTTCAAACAGAGCGTTGCAAGCACGTTCGCTTATCATTGTCGTTTATATGACTGCGTCAAACTGTGTCTAGTATTGGAAAGCTTCTTTGCAAACTCGTCTCTAATAGAAGAATTATTCAGGATAATAGCATAGATTCTGCCATCTTGGAAAGTTAAAATAAAGCTTGCTTATAAAATCTCCAATTATGGTAGGGTTACAGATGAACCTTTAACTTATAAGTCTACAATGTCTCAAAATTAAAGAACTTCAACAAAAGAATTTCTTCTTGTAATTTTTAAGAACTTAAAGATGTGTACTATAATTTTCTTACAATTCCTAAAATATTATAATGAAATTAATAATTATCTACAATTTTTAAGAACTAATAAAAACGATTATTCATGCCAGCAACAATTAATACGCATGTATGTTTGGAATATTTTACTAATTACATGTTAAGACTGGATTTTAAAATCATTATAAGATTAAAATATTATAGATTCGCTATAAATACTACTATTTATTGCATCTAAAAATCATGATAAATTTAATTCATCACCGATCAAAACATTATGTAACATAAGTCCATCATATCTCACCAAGTCCAATGACTCAAATCAGTAGAAGCTACTCTTTCTGCTTCTTAAAAAGGTAATTCAATTAAATTTGAAGCAGTAACAAACACGCGTATAAAAATAAGAACTGTCTCATCAATTATTAAATGAAAGAGTGGTCTAAGAAATTGTTCATACATTAAAAAGATTCATACATAACTCTCATAAAATTACTCTTTAGATTCAGACCATAAAACACAGGAAATTGCACAATACTCCCTTGTATCTAGCATTGCCTGTTCTTTCCTTCCAAGAGGAAAGACAGTACAGTAACATACGGATCTAATATTAATGTATGAATTAGAGGGGAGAAAAAAAAGAAGAGAACAGAGACAAAATACGTGAGGAGTCGAGGGCGAATTTTCTTTTCTTTAGTTAAAAGCTAAAGAAAAAGAAATTTATTTTTCTTTCTTGTTATTTTCTCTTTATACAAATTTCAATTTTTTCCCCTCATCCTTAGGCAAAGGAAGGAAGGGTATGGAATACACGCAATTCTTCATCAATCATTAATCAAACAGCTAACATGTTGATCGAAATACGTATAGGCATGTGTGAAAAATGTATGATATATGTTGGTGTGAATGGTACAATTATTTTGATAGAAATTTCAATCTCTTCTGTGGACATAGAGAGAGAGAGAGAGAGACAAGACAAGAATATGAAAAACGAGGTGAAAGTGTGGCAGTATCAATAAAATCTTACTAACCAAAAACACCAAAATAAGGAGTAAAAGGAAGACCCAAACGAGATATTTGGATTATTACGACCGCGTCAACGACCCAATCCCTTTAGAAATTTGATGCATACCAGGGTTAAAGCCCAAGCAACCCAACAAACCTTGATTGTAAGGCAAAAACGTCTTCTTCTTCATCTCCTCAGCCGCGGCCCGGTTCATAGTGTAATGTAACTCGTGGGCCGAAACTGGTCCACGCCGTTTCGAAACTGAACCGGAACTTTCAGTGGACCGAAAACTCGAGTTCCGTACGTCCTCGTCTTTCTTCGAAGACAGAGTAACGTACTTTCTAAGGTTTTTGTCTGTGGCTCTTCCCTCGGAGGCGCTGCGGAAGAGAAGAAAATCCCTGAACCTCCATTTTTTGGTGAAGGGGATGGAAGACAAGAAAGAGAATTTCGAATTGTTGCTTGTTGAGGAAGAAACAGTTTTTTCCTCGGAGGAGTCGCAGACGATGTCGGAGATTCTTAAAGGGGACAAGGACCTACTTCCTTTACGAACAGAAACAGAAACTCTTTCCCTCCCTCGTTTTTCTTCTCTTCTGCGGGTTTCTTTTATGGCGGTTTCAAAGGGGTCATCGAAGTCGATGTTTTTCTTCTTGGAGCGTGGAGACGTGGCGGGAGAAGGGGAATGGAGGCGCGGCGGGGGTTTGAGGGGGCGGATTTTGCCGGCGTGGAAGAGTTCGTCGGCGGAGAGAGAAGGTCCGTCGTCGAATTGGGCGGTGAAATTGAACTCGAAGTCTTGGTGATTGGGTTTTGGGAGGCCGGGTTTTTGTTCCCAGTGGAAGGGAACAGAGGAAGAGGGAGAGGAAGAAGGGGAGTCGTGGAAGAAGGAGGAGACGCCACGTGTAGGGCTGGTGGGGGCGCTTAAGAAGAAGTTATTGAAGCGTTGAGGACTGGAGGGTGCGGTGATGAATGGAGAGGAACAGTTGCTGTCGAAGTTGAAATCCACCGCAGGACTTGCCACTTGCACCTCCATCTCGTGTGTGGAAAATGGTTGTCGGTTCGAGTGCCGTGTTGGAATTTATAGTGATTTGCCAGTTTGGTTTGGTGAAATGATAAAGGGAAAGAGGGAAACAAAAAAAGGTGGGAAACATTGACTTTTCAGTGAAACACTGACTAGTTATTTTCCAACCAGCCGCCTTTCCAAGATTCACATACTGTTTTTCTCACATTTATTAGTCTTTTCCTCTCTTCTTCATTTTCCCCTAGTTTTCATTTGCTTCCCATAATCTCGTTTTTTCTTTTATTTTTTTCTTAAGAAAATGAAAATTAAAACAAAAAAAAAAATATGATGAAAGATTGAAAGTGAGATGAAAAACAATATAAGTAGAAAGAACAATAATCAAGTCGTCGTAGCAAATGACGGTATTAATGTAGAATACGACGAGATGAGAAACCTATTTAGATGAAATTATTACTGTTATCGGTAATATCAGTAATCAATATTTCGAATAAATACCATGGTTTTAAAATAATGCAAATTATGTAAATACAACTTTGTATGGTTTAAACAAGGAAAAAAGTTTTTTTTAAAAAAAAGTTTAGGAAAAGGCATGTGGAGGATGGAAGAGGCTTCAATTCGCCAGTGGCTAAAGTTTAAAGTCATTTCAAACTTTATATAAATACAAATATTTTTAAACTAAAATTATTTTTGACTTTTAAATATGACCTTTACTTTTTCTTCGTTTATGGTAAGTATATCAAATATTTAAAACTTACGTAAATATAAAAATTAATCAAAAAATATAATTGATAATGTCTTAAATTTTTAAGGTCGCTATGAAAACTAATAAACATATTTTAACTGTTTGATAAATAAATTTTGAAATAAATATATTTAAAATTTCTGACATTTCTTAAAAAGGCTTCTTAAATTAGTTATTTTTAATGTTAATGCTAAGATTAATGCTAATGTTACATTTTTAAAAGGCTATTTGAAGCAAATATTTTTAATATAAAATTTAAAAGATTTTCTTTTTATATTCTTCATCTTGATTAAATATATCCTTTTTTTAAATACTTAGCTGTAAAATATTTTTTTTACTTTTTATTTCATTCATTTCTCCATATTTTTCTTTTCTTTCAAATTTTATTTATCATTTTTAGAAAGCGTTTCTAGAAAATAGTGTATTATTTGCACGTAATTCTTTTCATAATATTATTTTCACATTTTAAAAGTAAAAAAAATAGTGTTATAAAAAGAATTCTTTAGAACGATGATTATGTTAAATTTTGAAATGTTCTTTTTGAATTTTAAAATAAAATAATGTTATGAAAAGAATATTTTAGAACAGTGACCTTGTTAGATTCCAAAAATTCTTTTTTCACAATAGAATTATCTTTCTTTTATAACAAAATAAAAAATTGATATGAGTGTTTAAAGAAAAAAAGCTAGGCAAGGAACTCAAATACAAGACTAATCAAATGATCTCAAAAGCTCAAAAGGATATTAGGGTAGGAATAACATTAAAAAAGAGATTGGTATTGACGAAAATAAAGAAGACCAGTATTATCAATTAAAAGAGAAGATCAACGTGAAAGAAAATATGATATTAAAGAAGAGAATTTAACTTTAAAAATAAAATTAAGATACAAAGAATATAATTAACAAAATGAAAAATAATAAAGAGATATTTTGGTAATTATACATTTAAAAATAATAAATGAGGAATAAGTTTAGTTAAGAGGAAGAATTAAATCCAATGGGTCACCGCACGGCTTAAAATGTAGTATTCCTTCTGTTCCATAAGTATCATTTAAGATAAGTATTATTTTAATTTTTTAATGTAATATTTATTTATTTTTTACTTAAATCATTAATATTGCATCACTTATATTAAAAATAATTATTTTTCTTAAAAATAATAAGATTATTTTTTTAAAATTGTCATTCTTATTATTAATTTATTAACTTTTCTTGATTCGAGTAAAAATATCTTATACGATATTTATAGGACAGAAAGATTAGATTATTAAAAATGAAATTGACTGAAAAGAAAAAAAAAAAACAGTGTGTTTTCTTTTGTTGGTAATGCGAAGTCGTATTTTGGTTAGTAAAAGGACACTTTTCTTTCTTTCAGTTAAAGAAAAGAAGGAAAATGAAATTTAAAGGTTAGAACCTAAAATTAATTTATATGTCATACTAAAATGAGATTAATAAGTGAGTATGGATTTTTTCTCATAAAAGAAGTAAATATGTATTTGGATTAACATCTATACACAAAATTTCAATTAATTTTGATTTTATAAAATTAATTTGATTGAAAATAAATTTAAACTGAAATAATTGTTATTTTACAAATTTCGAAAACGTTGGACTATTACTGATTCGAGCAAACTATGAGTGCTGATGAGATTGCTTCTCCGTGGTCTATTGTCCTTTAATTAATCTCTTTATTTTCACTCAAAAGGCTCGTACAAACAAAGCATAAGGTTTTGGACAACCCAAATTTAAGAAAACTACCGTTACAATTAAAGAAACGCTTTTACGTATCCGAGTCTCTGTTAATATGATAGAAGTTAGGCTACCGTTTTGTCTATCTCGGTTTCCTTCTGCTTTTGTTGCTTAAATTTTGGTAGGAAAATACATGTTTAAGAAATAATAAACTTTGTTAGATGAGAAAGTTTCGATGTTTTTCCTTGAGGATGATTTATAAAAAGGAAAGAAATGAAAATGTTAAAATTTTTCTATTTAAAAATTAAAATAAATTTTTTATTAATATGTAGAAAGTCTCATAATTTTTAAAAATTAAAAAAGAGAGATTGTATAAATTAACTAATAAAATATTAATTTACCTTTTAAAAAAATAAATTTTATTTTTTTTATCCTGAAAATTATGGCGAAGAAACCCAAACGGGCCCCATCTATTTTTACTTTACATTCATGATACTTTGTTGATTTAAGCTTCAAATTCCTGTTCTCCTTGTGATGAAGGGAGGTTCCACCTAAGCAATTGTATTTATCTCACCTTTCAATTTCTGATATTGTTGGCATGTAACTACTTTTACGTGGGGGGAGGGGGCTAAGCAAAGACAAGCATTGTCTTGTCAGTAATCAATTTTTTGTTGAATAAAAACAAAGAAAACTAGACATTTTTTTATTGATCAATATCAATTATTAATTTATTACTTTTTAATTAATCACTCCTGAGCAGAAAATTAAACTATTTCCCGTTGATCTTACTCAACAATAATCATTTCATTTTCTATTTAATCACTCTCGACGCCATTATAGAAATATCTGACAGAAAATTTGACTTTTTATTCATATTGCTAGGTAACTAGAAATTTATAATCCTTTTATTCTCTTTTTACATAATCCTAGCTAGTTGGTTGACATTGTGCATGCTAAGACACGTTGTCCCGAATTCAATATACATTATATGAAGTTATACTACTCTTAAACAACAGCGAATTGAAATTAAACACGCTACGCGAATATCTAATAAAATGTCTTATATGTGTACCAATCTTTCTCTTCTGTTCTTTTTTGACTACAGGGTATGCAATTGCAACATTCATAATTTATGTTCAATAATATGGCAACGCCACTTAATTTCATTTAAAATATTCATTGAGACAATATATCATAGATATAGATATATTTCCATCCTAATCATGGCCTCTTTAATGCCAATGATATTGAGAGAATTAAATAGTATTTGTTTGACATTTCATTATCCCAATCTGGCAGGAAACAATTGACACATTTCATCGTCCGTTATGGATCACATTCCGGCTAGCCCAACGTAATTTCTCTCAAAACATATTTGTATCGATTTGATCACTTGCACTTCCATGAAAAATCCATAAGATTGTCAGGGAAAAATTTGCTCGAGTTATTTTAGCATAGAAATATTATGCATGAATTCTTTCATTATTTAGCCATTTTCACACGTGATTTTATAAAATTTGATCAATATTTGAAGTATTTATATGAATAAAGAAACATAAGTGCTATATATTGAAAAATATGAGAAAAATAGCTGTCAAACCTGCCTTTGTTTCCAACCAGCAAGGCAAGCTGTAACGACTGATTATGACATTTGATCTGCTAATAAATTCTTATCTTACCGATTTAGCGTATTTGGAACATTTTTTTTTTTCATAAATATTATGTCCGTCAACTGTGGCTAAAATTTTAATAATAATTCAATAAGCTCATTTCAGTTTGTAATACATGAATTAGATTTCGCATAATACATTTTTAAAAGGGGGAGAGTTTCAAATATGATTAAGTCTGAATCGAGAATTAGTCTCATAATTAAAACCCAAATTAAGAACCCAAGTTTTATAAAGATCTGAGCTTTATTGGAAGGCAAAGAATCCTAATTAGTTATAGTGATTACAAAAAAATCGTAAGAAAAAAATTATCAACACATTCTTTTTTATATACGGGTGAATTATACATAATTCCCGTTTGGTGATATAATTATAAGAAAAATTATGTAAATAACACGTCTCATTCATAATTATATGAGATAAACTTGAGTTGTATATTTTCAAACTAAAACAAAAATAACTTATAGCTCCAGGGACTGAAAAACAAAAATGAAATATTCAAGTAGTAGAAGACAAGTTCATATGAACATATCACAATATATATGAAATCTAATTAAGGATATGCCCATTACTTAGTCGTAACACTTTCATCGTAGTTGTTGGATGACTATCACAAACAATCGCACATGGTGAGAAAAATACGAATTCTGTTTTGTCATTTTCTATTTGGGCAACATTCGCATGCTGCAGATTGGGTGTTATTAATTAAATGACATGAAATTCATCCCCACTCGATGCCTAATGACCAGGAATAATATATCAAAAGAAATCGAACTTAATTAGTTTATCAAATTTGCTTCTGGAAAAATTATTAAATTAGATTGGTTTCTTACTGAACTTGTGATTCAGACATGAAACGCCGACAAAATTGTTTTTATATATATTGCACCCAAATCACATGACTAATGCTAGCATTCACACGATTAAATTATGAAACACAAGCTAATTTCATATATTTTCAAAAGAAAAAAATTTCAAGTCAACAAATTACAGTTAACCTATTTAATTAGTATCATCATATAAATATATACTTTTGATAGCTACATGGCCAACGAGTAAAATTAAACTTATCCCAAAAACACGTTAACTTTTACAAAATGGAATATTATTTTTTTAAGGTTAATTAAGGTTTTAGTTATTATTTTTTATAAAATTTTACTTATATTCTTTTAAATATTTTATCTCATATTTTTTTAAATAATTAAATAAAAATTATTTTGTAGTGGTTAAAATATTTTTTCTGGCAGTAAAAAATTGCCACAAAATGGTTCTTATTTAACTAATTAACGGAAATGTTAACCAGAAAGACTCCAAACAGTTATAGAAAATTTTACGAAGACTAAAACTAAAAAAAATATTTAAAAGATTAAAAACATAATTCTATAAAAAAAAATAGAGACAAAAACTTAATTAGTCATTTTTTGTATTACTGTGCTTCGATTTCTTTACTCTTTTTTTTTTTCCCATGTATTGGACACCTGACTAGCACATTGGCACAAAATGCAAAGATTATTTTCTAAAAACTGCAATGTAAAATTAAGTAAACCGAAGCAAGTATGCATGAAGGTAACTTGGAAAAAAATAAAATTTTTGGTCACTTAATTATTTATTTCATTTCTTAACACATTTATCTGATCATGGATATTTAACGTGACGGCCAATTAAACTTAATCACATGTATAAGATGTGACGCTAAATCCTTTCCAGTTAAAAATCATACCCTCCTAATAAAATATTTATAACCAGATCCTAATTATAGATTTATTTTTCGTAACGGGCCTATTTAGATAATTATCCTTATTTTCATGTTCCTTTCCATTCCTCTTAATAAAATGCCTTCCTTCTCAAATATCTAAGTGACATTGAATGAAAATATAAGTAATCTCGCAATGATCTTGCTGTCTTGTTACATAAGTAATTTCTTCTGCAGAGATATAGGCTCTAGAAAGAGAAGAATAAAAATATAAATTTGGAAAAATGAAAACAATGATTGATCCAGAGTCATAAGTTTGGGGTCTTTGATTCCACTGTAGCGATTCAACAAGAGTTTATTGTACTTGTCCATCCATGACACCATTAATCTTTCTATTTTTTACCTTTATTCTTCCTTTTTTGAGTTTGGCCGAGATTCATACTTTACACCCTACTTCCATTAAAGAATGAAGACAGGAACAAATTAGTGAGCTCGTGGTTTGGCTTGCAACACCTACCTTTAGATTAAAGGATGAGATTTAAATCAAAAGGAGTTTGAATTTCACCCTCAACTTATCCAAATTGCCGCCATTTTATTTCTTGTTTTGGCTCAAAAATTCAAAAGCTCGTAAGCTTAGCTTCTATTTCTTACTTATATAAGATTCCCTATTAAACATGTAAACAATTCTTTCCAAAATAGAAATAGGATTTCAAATTTTTAAGAACTTCTCTCTCCTAGTTTCTTGGAAAAAACCTCAAATCTAATTAACAGAGACTTATACCATTATTTCGATCCTACAAAGACATATTGGAGTAATCCATAATGCCATTTCCATCTTCTAATCCACTTTTCCTCTGTTCTTCTTTGTACTTTCACGGAGGTTTCGTCGATTATAGAATAACGGTTAAAGCAAATCTATCTAGGTTGGACTTATGTCATAATGAAAAGGTGAAGTGACACAGTTAAAACATTGATGAAATTTTTTTTTTTTTTGACTTTCGAACTTTTAGTGTTGCAATTAATTTTGAGAATTAATTTTTTTTCTTATTATAAACTTGAAATTTCAAATTTCATATATACCTTTATTAAGAATCATTGAACAAGAAAAAATTAACTACAACATTAGTGTATATAATATTAACTGAAATCAAAGAAACTTGATTTTTATCTCGCTTAAATAAAGAAAAGAAAATTTAGAACAATATTATTTGTTTTATCATCATTAAAAACTGATAAAGTAACTAATGACCCCGAATAAACAGCTACAGGTTTAGATTCAAAACAAAGAAACTTTCTTTTTACCTTAATTAAAAGGTCAATAAGTCAGTGAATCAACGTGGACAATAATAATTCATCCTTAGTTTATCTTATTTACATTTATCAATATTCATGTAACGATAGTTATACCTACCCTAATTAAATTTTTCTAGAAAGAAAACAAGCGCAATACATCGTGGTTTCTCACCGAACCCTGATTCGTTTTTCTTAATGGCAATTATTCAAATTAAGTTTTAATTTAAAATCTTGATAAGTTATTTATGTATATTTTTACTATAAAGTTCCATTTAACAATAAGTCCGTGATTTATGATAATCTCTTAGATAAAAAAAAAAAAACCCTTTTTATCTCCAACTTTTATTCACTTTATTAAATTTAATGTCGTACTAAGCAACATCATGGTTATGGATTCCCCAGCAAATTTATCTCATGTTTATTTAGCTTGGTGTCGAAATTGTTATCATAGCTCTCTTAGTTAGATATAACATTGAAAAAAAAAACATATGTATAAAATATATTTTTGGATTCCCTATTATTTTTCTAAAGTCAAGAAATAAATGTCAATATATATAACAAGTTCGAACATGCTTATTAATAACCCAGGCTCATGTCATTGAATTGTTTAAGCTACATTAATTAACACGCAGGTGCGAAATCTATTAAATTGTCCACCTTGTGGTTTTAATTTCTCCATAATAATTTGTTTTAGTACAGACATGTGGTGGATCTATGGATTACAAAGTCACCATCATGTCATTTTAATAGGCGTGGAAGCACAAAATATTAAAAACAAAACAAAAACTAAAACAGAAAAAGAAAAGGCTCACTGTGACACACCACACCCCTCATCATCGAAACAGTTTTGTTTTCCTTCAATTTTTCTGTTGCTGTTTGCAGCAGTGATAGCTGGAATGAAAGCTTTGTAATAAAAATTTGAAGAAATTCAAAAGGGTACCCGAAAAATGCCTTTTCATTTGCATTCCTTTTGAGCTTGTCAAAAATGGCCGGTGATCTTTCTTCCCTCACCAAGGTAAGTGTATGTTTTTACCTTTCAATGTGCCATGTTGTTGTTACCTTTAAATCTCCCAACACTTGTGGTGAAAGATTCTATTTTTTTTTCCCTTGGGGTGGCACGTGAAATTGCTTGATTTGGTTCCTTAAAATAACCCGATCGAATATGTATGTTTTTAAGATTAATGGGTATTGGTATTTGATTGGGTAATTTATGATAGATTTAGTTTAGTCATAAGGGGTTTCAATCTACTCATGTGCTAGATCATCCATGTTGGGCTCTTTGTGGTACATAAAATAAATCGGTTTAAAATTTTGTATTTTGTTGTTACAGGATGTTTTACTTGTGAAGGGTTTGAAGAGTTCAACATTGGTTTGGAGGCTTGTTGTATTGACCCTTGCAATGGTTTGCGGCGTGTATATATTTTCTATTTCTCTAAAGCAAATTAGCACTAGCAGTAAGATTGGTTTTCCAGATATCAATGTTGTTGAAAAGCCATGCCAAAAACCTAATATTGAACCTTCGGAGATTCCTTACGTGCATTACCCTAACCCCAAAACTTATAGCAGGTGGAATTAACTATGCAATACTTAAATCTAAGGTTTTGCTGCAGAATATTCTTTAATTTTTTGATATTTCTTCCTTGATTTGATTTTGTTAGAGTGGAATGCGCTTGTCACCCTGTGCGCAATTTCGCTATTCTATCAATGCAAAGATCTGGGAGTGGATGGTTTGAGACATTTTTAAATAGTCACGATAACATAAGTTCAAATGGGGAGATCTTTTCAGTTAAGGTGAGAAGGAGTAACATGACCACAATAACGCAGACTCTAGATACTATTTATAATCTAGACTGGTTTAGTAGTGCTTCAAAAAATGAATGCACAGCTGCTGTTGGCTTGAAGTGGATGCTCAATCAGGTCAATGTTATTTTATTTATGTATGCCATTTTCTTTAACAAATATTTCTTTCCTGATTGACATAGAGAATATTAAGATGAATATTAGCTTTAACTTAACATGTTTGCATTCATACTATTTTGTTTTATACATGCTATTTTAATCTTATAAGAATTTAAGGATATTATCATATTTGTAATTTAATGCAGGGATTGATGCAGAATCATGAACAAATTGCTGAGTATTTCAAAATACATGGTGTTTCGATCATATTTCTCTTCAGAAGGAATCTTCTACGCCGAATGATTTCTGTACTTGCAAATGAACATGATAGGAATGCTAAGATATTAAATGGGACTCACAAATCTCATGTTCATTCACCTAAAGAGGTCTCGTATTTTTCTTCTTTATGCAAATGTACATGTTTGAGTTTAAATATTTATGGTGGAACATTTGCATGAGTGTTTGATTGTGATGCTAGATGCTAAAGTTATGTATATATTATCCTAGTAAAAGCAGTTAAAACTATTTCATGTGACCATATTCTAACTATGCTTTCAGGCAGAAATACTTGCAAAATACAAGCCCGTAATCAATTCAACATTGTTGATCAAACAACTTAAACAAGTGAATGAAACCACCACCAAAGCTTTGGAATACTTCAAGAGCATTAGGTACATTAGATTGTACTATGAAGACGTCGTCAAAAATCGTACGGTAAGTCACAGTACTTGGCTGCATGTTGAATAATATATGCTTCATCTTCCTTTTATGTAAAACGTTCTTAACATCGCAATTGTCTCTCTTGTTTTTAGAAATTAGTAGACGTTCAAGATTTTCTAAAGGTTCCTCGAATGGATCTAAAGACTCGTCAAGTAAAGATACATAAGGGATCCTTATCTAGCCAAGTTGAAAACTGGAATGATGTAAGCAAGGCACTAAACGGAACACCATATGAAAATTATCTCCGTGAAGATTATCGTAGGTAAATTGTTGGGTATGTACATACCACATTTTGCCTTTTCCTTTTTTCCCTTCATATGTCATTAATCTTTCCTCTAATCTTTTAAGTTACTACAAGAGCTAATAGGACAAGAGCTAATAGGACAAGGACCTTGTTCAACTTTTGGCCACCACCATCTTTCATTTTTGTACTCAATTTATGTAGTTTTTCTTTTTTTGTCATCCTATTCAATCGATTTAATTCATTCTTTATGCATTTTGCAACGTTCATGTTGAATTGAACACTTTGTATTGGATCCATCAAGGGAATTTGCAAGATATTTTTCAAATCTATTTTTTCCCTGTGGTCGTCAATGGAGAGGCTTTTAAAATGAGTTCGAAAAGGTGAGTCTCAGGAATCCCAGAAAAATTGTCAAAAAGCACAAATGTCTTTTAATTGAGGGTAGAGGATCCTTAAGTTATAGCAAGTTGTTTATCGTTATCACTATTCTTAGGTTAATGGTGGTATGGTGTATTATCTTCTTCTTTTTTTCCAACAAAAATGGTAGCTAGTATGGTATTTAGCTGTGACCAATAAGACCTAACAGGTGGATCCACGCTAGTATTTATTTATTATATAACTTTAATCTAAAGAGTTAATTGTAATATGTAGTTAATAATTTTATATATAAATTAAATTTTAATTTTAATGAACCAGATCATACTATTTTAAAATTATTCTTTGATTCATTGAATTATTTTATTTTTATCGTATAATATGATATTAAAAATATATGTAAATATTGACATATGATATATATCTTTAACGTATTCTAAAATTTAGATATTAAAAATAATTTATACAGAAAATTATTAAAATAATGTGAAACGAGTCAATAATATATATAATATCAATGAATTGGATCTTATATGTAGTAATAAAATATGTTTTTGATTTTAGTTTGTCTAATTTTTTTTCTTATTTTAATTTCTTTAATTTGAAATTGCATACTTTTTAAGTCTTTAAAGTAGATAACATAATACTTTATAACAATTACAAATCATTACTTAAATTGTCTTAAGAATAAAAGTATATTTTTGAAAAATTAAAATTAAAATTTCAAAATTTCTAGGTATAAAGTTTTTTTTTTCAAAAAATTAAATTTTATTTTTCCCTATATTATTACTCTTCTTGAAAACGCGTATAATTGTATAAATGTATGAAAGACTTACTAATAATGTTAACTTCAATTTCCTATTTCTCTCCTTCGTTCAAATTAGGCAATTATTTACAATCCTGTAATACAAATTTAGTCAAATTTCCGCGTTTGGGGGAGGCACCTTAAAAGTAAAAAATTTCTATCAACAAATAAATAAAAGTATAAAACTTCATTCGAGAAGTACTTAATTGACTGACAAATCGTGACACAATGGCTTCAACATCGCACAGGTTTTGACCGGTCGCCGCCTTCTCAAACAACATGCAAGTGTGCAAATGCGACGTGCCAAGACTCCACCAAACACAACTACTAGTAGCTTTTAATTAATAAACATGAATTATTGATGTTGCACCAAGATTTAGAACCAATGCACCCTTTGATTAAAAGATGCAAAATGAATCTATGACAACCACTCTAAGAAGTTTTCGTTGAAGGCAAGTGGTATTCATCGGTCATCATTCATCATTCATCAACAAGGATTTATGCAATTAATATTTTCCCTGTGGAATATATAATGTTATTATTATGACAAGCTAATGTTTTGGTTTGGAGCAAAAGTCGTGTTGTATCAAGCTTTTTGCTTGGAATATAGCCAATGAATTGCGTACGATGAACTGATGAAGAGTGAATAATACGATACTAAAATTTGTTTGATTAATTAATATTTTTTAACAAAGTATCGCATTCTCACAGCGTTCATGTCTTTATTTTAAGTTAGAAAAACACTTAAATCTTACATATATATTAAGATGATATTAAACCTATTTCAAATTCATATTATTTAGACATTAAGTCAATCACAAGTTGTATTATCCATGTATATGGATAAAATAGGATATATATTTAGGAGACAAATTTCATAATTTCATATTTTAAAATGAGAACCATCTCTTGTGTATATATATGTCATTTTTATTACACTTTTAATTACGTGATATTAATTTTTTTTTAAATAAATGAGAACATATTTAACTATTAATATGTGAAATTAAGATGAAATTTATAAATTATTTTAAATAATAATAATAATAATAACATGTGAAGATAGGATATAACAAAAAGGTTGAATTTTGTTAATATAAGCCTTTTTTGAAACTTTGGATTTGATAAATCAAATTCAATTTTTCATAAAGGGTATTCTTGAGATTTTCACAAAAGGAAAAGAAACAAGATACTTAGCCAATAAGATTTTTAAAAATTCATTCTATATTCAAACTATATTCATTTCTATAGAATGGATTTGAAATCCATATCTAAATATTATTTTTTAAAATAATTTGAATTTTTTAAAATTAGTTTTAAAATTAGTTTAGAATTAGTTTTAAAATAAAAATAAAAAATAATTAAATTTAAATATATTTAAATAAGTTAAAATATTATTTTTAACAAAGAATTTAACATTCCTGGATCTAACATGTATTCTTATTTCCATATTTTATGATAAAGTTTAACTTTTTTATTCTGGCATTTTATATATGATTGATTATGGTTATTCTTATTTATTCTACACATACTTAGTATATATAATATATTAATAAAAAACACAAAACCATTTTAAGCCTGAAGTTTTTTATTAAGACTTTTGAGATGAGAGAATTTATACCCTATACAACAATCTGTTCATAAAATATGCTTATATTTGTTTATATATTTCTACACATTTGTAAAGAAAAAAATAAAAATAAAAATAAAGATGATTTTTTAGTTATTTAATTAAAAAATAAAATGAATAACATATTTTTAAGATTAATAAATAATATTTTATTCATATTAAATATTAAATATTAAAAAAATAATTATTATTTTGTCCATTAATATGACTTTAAAATTCGTATATTATTTTTCGTCAAATTATGTTTTTCTTCTTATACACTCTATTTTAATATTTTCTTCATTTTTCTTTTTATATATACATCTTCCCCCACGCATTAACAGTATTGGAGAATTTATAATTTACAGAATGTTTTCTAAGTTTAATTATTTTGATTTCTATACGTATGTCTTTAAGTGGTTAGTTTAATTCTAATAGTTTACATTTTTTTTATGCATTGATATTTTTGTTAAAATTTTGATGACATAGTTAACAACAAGGGTTTAAAGAAGAATAAAATATAAATAATAAGAATTAAAAGAGAAAATTTCTAAAACCATAACTACAAAAAATATAATTAAACCTTAATTTAATTAAAATTATTAAAAATGTTTACATACACATTTTTTAAAAACATTAACTTTAAATATTAAAATTATATACTATAAATATATTCATGCATAATTTAAATCTAATAAAAATATTCTTTAACTATTTTTCTAAACAAATCTCAATAATTTAATGATAAAAAAATATCCTTATATTTCATATATTATATACAAAATCATCATTTACCATATTTAGTATAATATTGTATATACATGATATAAAATGTTAAATTATTTAAATCTTCGAAGAAAATTATTTCTAATATATAATTTCAGTTGTTAAAAAAAATACACTTATATCTCAATATTATATTTTTTATTATAATTCCAATATTTATTATATGTCTTTCCTCACGTATTCTTTCACTGTAGTTTATTATTTTTTGTTTTTATTGTCGACTTTTATTTTCTTAATAACTCTAATTTAATATTGGAAAATTAGTGTTGTCATTAAATTTTGTGCTTTTAGAAATTGGCATTAGAAAATTACATAAAAAATAGTAATTAAAAATAATTGTACAAACATGTAGTTAAATAAAAAAATTATTATATATGTAAAAATTTCAATTTTATTTTTTAACTTATTTATTTTAAATTATATTTCATAAATAATAGTAATTAAAAAATATTTTTATAAATACTATTAAAATAAAATTATTTTATTTAAGTAATAATTAGATTAAAATAACAAATAAATTAATATTTATTAATATATATTTACTAATTTATCAATTTTAATTTAAAATTTAATTACCTTTTTGTCCTGTTAGTTTTAGAAAATTTCCCTTTTAATCTCTATAATTTTTAAGTTGTCATTTAATCTACGTCATTTAATTTTTTTTTGCTGATTTAGAAGTTTTGGTTCCTGCTTTAATATTCGGTATAGGAAGACAGGCATGGCAAGGAATATCTAATTTTCACACATTGTTCCTCTTTCCCAACCTAATGTCTACGGAGGAAGGTATGAAGTAGAAGATATACCCCGTTTTATAGCAAAGTTTTGTCCTTTTCCAGTTAGGAGTTATACAGTTTGGGACCAATCTATTATCTAAAAGTTGCAACTTGCAAGTTTTTTTTTTTCTCTGTTGTTCCGGCTGTGGTTAGTCCTTGATGTTTTGGATAATATATTACTATTGTTTCTTTGTTTCTGTTATAATCTGTTAGTAATAAGCTTGATCTCTGGGAAATGTCACTCAAATGATCAGAAGAAACCTTGCTATTACTTAAGTGTCTTTCTATAATTTGATTAGATATGAAAAGCCCATCGTCTCTCTCACTTTTTCTCTCTTTTGGTTTGACATGAACTGCAGTTGAACACATTCAAATTCCCTTGACGTGTTATTGTATTTGACAGTTAGGTTAATTCTTTTAGCTGGATTTTGGCTGAGACTATTCAGACTCTCGGAAAAATGAAATTTAAATGCTTATTTCACAAAAGTGTGGTTTAATACTCCCAATAAGACTTAGGCATCTATTGTAATGCATTTCCACCTTGTCGTTTCTGTGTATTTCAAACCAAAAAGTGATTGTGAAATACTACTGAGTTCATTCTTCTGTCACTACAAGGCCACATACCTGTTTGCTTGTGGCCTCTTGGCCTGCTTGTGAATGGTCAATACAATATAAGATATTTGTAGGATTTTCTGCTTTTCTTATTTTCTAGCTGGGAATTCTTTATATTGATTATTTTTTAGCAGCCAAATGAGAGAGCAATATCGGTGGAAAGTGGTTCTGGTGAGGTTATCTTTTTCCTTCCATCGACACCCGACCTTCTTGAATCCATTATTCAGATGCAATCATTCAGGTATTTGAGCTAATGTCTTTACACATATATAGTAATGAGATTACTCTTTATTTTGGATTTGAAGTGTACTTATTACTTAGTATTTTTTCAAATATATTGTTTTACAAGATCGAACACATGATTCCAGTGCCAGAAGCAATGTTCAAGGTCAACAAGAGAACGGTGAACCCAAGAGAAAGAATTACAATGAAGACCGTGTAGTTAGACATGAAGATCCAAGGCTTGAGCCTTTGATTTGAATAGTTTTTCTAATGAATTATAACAAAATGTTCCTTTAATTAACAATTATGATTTCTTTTGAATTCAAATAATCTAAGAAAATTATAAAAGAATATATCTTTTATCATAAATTACAAATTCATTTGATTGATATATGAAAATTAAAACGGAATGTTTTTAATATCGGAATTAAAGATTTATTTATAAATTTTCATTTAGTAATTGAAATTATGATGTAATGTCTCTTTTATTGATAATTATAAATTTATATTAAATTTAAATGTCTTATCAGAATTATAAAGGAATGTCCATTTTATCGGAATTAAGAATTATTTTTAAATTTTATTGACCAATCGAAATTATGACAGAATGTCCCTATTATCGGTACATAAGAATTCTTTTTGAATTTCTATTGATCCTTTAGAATTATGATAGAATGTCTCTTTTATCGGTAATTATGAATTCTTTTTAAATTCTACGACCTATCGAAATTATGACGGAATGTCCCTATTATCGGTTCGTAAGAATTCTTTTTGAATTCTACAGAGAATTATGACGGAATGTTCCTTTTATCGGTAATTATGAATTTTTTTGAATTCTATTAACCCATCGAAATTATGACGCCATGTCCCTTTTATTGATAATTTTCTTATTGAATTCAAATTACCCATCAGAATTATGATGGAATATCCCTTTTATTGATATTAAAAATTCTTTTTGAATTCTATTGACCCATCGGAACTATGACGGAATGTCCTTATTATTAGTACTAAAGAATTCTTAATGAATTCTATTGACCCATTAGGAATGTCCATTTTTTCCGGTAATTATGAATTCTTTTTTAATTCAATTGACCCATTGAAATTATGATGCAATATCCATTTTATTGGTAATTACGATTTCTTAATGAATTCAAATGGCCCATCAGAATTGTGACAGAATGTCCCATTTATCAATATTAAGAATTTTTTTTGAATTCTATCGTCCCATCGAAATTATGATGGAATGTCCCTATTATCGGTACGTAAGAATTCTTTTTGAATTCTATTGAGAATTATGATGGCACATCCCTTTTATAGGTAATTATGAATTCTTTTTGAATTCTATTGACCAACCGAAATTATGACGTCATATCCCTTTTATTGATAATTATAAATTCTTATTGAATTCAAATGACCCATCAGAATTATTAGGGAATGTCCCTTTTATCGGTATTAAGAATTCTTTTTGAATTTCATTGACCCATCAAAATTATGATGGAATGTCCCTATTATCGGTACTTAAGAATTCTTTTTGAATTCATATTGACCAATCAAAATTATGACGAAATGTCCCTTTTATCGGTAATTCTTAATTGTTCTTGAATTCTATTATCCCATCGAAATTATGATGCAATGTCCATTTTATTGGTAATTTTGAATTCTTAATGAATTCAAATGACATATCAGAATTGTGACAAAATGTCCCTTTTATCGGTATAAAGATTTCTTTTTGAATTCTATCGACCCATCAGAATTATAACGGAATGTCCCTAATATCGGTACGTAAGAATTCTGTTTGAATTCTATTGAGAATTATGATGGAAAATCCTTTTTATCAGTAATTATGAATTCTTTTTGATAATTATGGATTTTTATTGAATTCAAATGACCCATCAGAATTATGACGGAATGTCCCTTTAATCGGTATTAAGAAATCTTTTTGAATTCTATTGATTCATCGGAATTATGACGAAATGTCTCTATTATTGGTACTTAAGAATTCTTTTTGAATTCCTATTGACCAATGAGAATTATGACGAAATGTTCATTTTATCGGTAATTCTGAATTCTTCTTGACTTCTATTGACCCATCGTAATTGTAAAAGATAAACACAAGAAGGGAGGTTGAATTGTGTTAATTAAAAAAAATTATTCCTTTCGTCTGTGGGTTTTAAATCTGTTCAGACGAAACAATGTTTGTATTGAAATATTGATTTTAATAAACAAATGTTATATTATGATTATCCCCTGTTAGTTGAGCAGACGAAACAAATAAACACATATATTTTTATATTGGTTCGTCTATTCTAGACTACGTCCAGTTACTCAGCAACCACTGAGTTTTCACTACAAACCGTGAAAAGGTTACAAGTATTATTTGAACCCAGCCACTTCTGGCTATTACAAGATATTCTTTGCTCCCAGCCTTCTCAGGCTAAACTAACAAGGTATTCTTTGAACCCAGCCTCCACAGGCTAATACAAGAGGTATTCTTTGGAACACAGCCTCCTCAGGCTAAAATGCCACACAAGTGGACTTTGAAAGATGTTTTAAAAACAAAGATTTTTCCTCTTCGCAGAGAGGGTTTTACAATGAAGTTCTAATATCAGACTTGAGCGAATTCTTAGATGAGGGATAGAGATAAGCGTATTCGCCAACTGATTCTTGAAGCTGTGAAGTCCTTTTATAGGCATCTTCTTCAAATGGCCGTTAGACCCATTTGAATGCCATTGAGAGTCGTTGGGAGATCTTCTAGAGAGCTTTCCAAAAAGGTTGTCAGTTGTACTTGATTGATTGATAAGAGTCGCAACGGATATAGCGGACTAGGTTGTGCGCAGTACTACTTCTGACTTGTACAGAGATGTGACAAAAAGGTGAAGACCTTTTTGACTTTGATGTGTAAGCTCGAATCCCTATACTGATCTTGGATGCTTCTCATGAGTACATCTTTAGATTTCAAAACTTGGCGCGAAAGACTCAACTTGACTTCAGCTTTTGGATAGACGATATGATTCTTCAGTCTTCAGTTGTTGTTGTTTCGTCTCATCCTATCGTCTTAGACTTCACTCTTTGGACAGACGAAGGACTTAAGCTTGAATAGTCCTCTTCCGTCTGTGCATGTATCGTCTGATGACTTGGCTTTTTGACAGACACAGAAATTCTTCTTTGAAGGGTCTCGTGCCGTTTGTGCTGGTTTCGTCTGTCTTGTAATTAATCAAAATCTTAAGATGTTAATCATCCTTGATCTAACAGTAATTATGATGAAATGTCCTTTTAATTGGTAATTACGAATTCATATTGAATTCAAATGTCTCATATGAATTATGACGGAATGTTCCTTTTATCGATATTAAGAATTATATTTGAATTTTATTGATACATCGGAACTGTGACAGAATGTCCCTATTATCGGTACGTAAGAATTCTTTTTGAATTCTATTGAGAATTAAGTCAAAATGTCCCTTTTATCGGTAATTATGATTTTTTTTTTAATTCAATTGACCCATTGGAAGTATGATGCAATGTCCATTTTCTGGGAAATTATGAATTCTTAATGAATTCGAATGACCCATCGGAATTATGACAGAATGTCCCTTTTATCGGTATTAAGAATCTTTTTGAATTCTATCGACCCATCAAAATTGTGACGAAATGTCCCTATTATCGGTACATAAGAATTCTATTGAGAATGATGACGGAATGTCCAATTTATCGGGAATTATGATTTTTTTTTTAAATTCTGTTGACCCATCGTAATTATAACGCCATGTCCATTTTATAGATAATTATGAATTCTTTTTGAATTCAAATGACCCATCAAAATTATGACGAAATGTCCATTTTATCAGAAATTATAAAATTTTTTTAGGTTCTATTGACCCATCAGAAATATAACAGAATATACCTGTTATCGGTACTAAAGAATTCTTTTTGAATTCTATTAACTCATCGTAATTATGAGGGAATATCCCTTTTATCTATAAGTTTGAATTCTTTTATAATGGAATGTACCTATTATCGGTATTAAAGAATTATTTTTGAATTCTGTTGACCCATCAAAATTATGACGAAATGTCTCTTTTATCAGTAATTTTGAATTCTTTTTGAATTCTATTGACCCATCAGAATTATGACGGAATGTACCTTTTACGGTAATTATGAATTCTTTTTGAATTCAAATGACCCATCGAAATTATGACTGAATGTCCCTTTTATCGATAATTATGAATTATTTTTTAATTCAAATGACCTATCGAAATTATGATGGGATGTCCCTTTTATCGGTATTAAGAATTCTTTTTGAATTCTATTGACCCATCGAAATCATTACTGAATGTTTCTTTAATCGGAAATTATAAATTCTTTTTGTATTCTATTGACCCATCAGAATTATAACAGAATGTACCTATTATCAGCACTTAAGAATTCTTTTTGAATTCTATTGACCCATCAGAATTATGACGGAATGTCTCTTTTATCGGTAATTGTGAATTCTATTTGAATTCAAATGATCCATCGAAATCATGACCAAATGTCCCTTTTATCAGTAATTATGAATTCTTTTTGAATTCAAATGACCCATCAGAATTTTGACGGAATATCTCTTTTATTGGTATTAAGAATTATTTTTGAATTCTATTGATTCATCAGAATTATGACGGAATGTCCCTTTTATCGGAAATTATAAATTCCTTTTTGAGTTCTATTGACGCATAAGAATTATAACTGAATGTACCTATTATCGGTACTTAAGAATTCTTTTTGAATTTTATTGACTCATTAAAATTATGACGTAATGTCTGGTAATTATGAATTCTTTTCGAATACAGATGACCCATCGCAATTATAACTGAATGTCCCTTTTATTGGTAATTATGAATTCTTTTTGAATTCAAATGACCCATCAGAATTATGACGGAATATCCCTTTTATCGATATTAAGAATTCTTTTTGAATTTTATTGATCCATCGGAATTATGACTGAATGTCCCTTTTATGGGAATTTATAAATTCTTTTTGAGTTCTATTGACCCATCAGAATTATAATGGAATGTAATTATTATCGGTACTTAAAAATTGTTTTTGAATTCTATTGACACATTAGAATTATGATGGAATGTCCATTTTATAGGTAATTATGAATTATTTTTGAATTCAAATGACCCATCAGAATTATGATGGAATGTCCCTTTTATCGGTAATTATGAAGTAACAGGAAGATTGAAAGAGATAAAAGGGGTTGAGGATGGAGGTTTTCGTAGGTTATAGAAGTTGAAAAAAATGTGACCCTTTGAATACTTGATCTGTAACTGTCTTCAAACATAGAAGAGAAGTTTATTAGTCATAAAACAAGGTAATTGATTGACTTAAGGTCGTAATTGTTGGACTTAAAGTTTGAAGATGCTTGAAGTTTCTCACTTATTGTTTTTATTTTTATGTCACGTAATTTTTGTTTTCTTAGATGGATTGTAATTAGGAGTTTTCCCTATATTGGATGTTTAACTTACATTTGTATGTGTGCTTGTGATATATCATGGTGAACTAAACTTTTTACTTGTGATGTCTCAACTATAAATCATTCATTTCACTCTATGTTTTCAAAACTCATATGAGGTAATTAATCACCAACTAAGGTAATAGATTAAATCATTTTTTGAAAGTAACCAACTGAAGTAATAGATTACCAAAAATCAGTAATCAATTACCAAAGTGGGTAATAGAGTGAAATTTGTGATATGTGTTTGAGGTAATCGATTACCACCACGGGTTAATCGATTACCATGGCTTGAAATCACTTGAATGGAGTTTTGTTCTTTGGGATAATCGATTACCCAGTTGCTGTAATCAATTATCCTTATCAGAAAGTCAATTGGATTGCCTAAAATTAGTTTTTTGGTTTCATCTTTAAATAAACTCTCTTTTGAAAAGTTGAAAAAGAACTAAGAACTTGGAAATACACGAAAAAAGAAAAGTTTTTACACTTTTAAATTCTCTCAAACTAAGTTTTACATTTCCTCCAAGAAATTCATAGTTCTTCATGAAATGTTTTAGCACAAGGCAATCTTGATTAAAGTCTAAATGATTGACATTGTGTATGCTTATCTTTGATTAGAATTTACACTTACAAGTGTTTTTTATCGATCTGTAATTGCTGAAATTTCATTTTCGATTGATTACTCTAAAGAGAGAGATCTCTTTGGGAAAGAGTAAGATTCTTTAAGAAGGGTCTCTCAAAGGTTTAATTCTTGGAAGTTTCAAGATCAGGGAGAATGGTTCTTCGGGTTAAAGAACTGATTTGTATTGAATGTTTTTCATTTCGCTTTGTGTTGCTTGTGCAGAGTTTATGTAAGAACACAAAAGGATCATAGTGGAATACCAATTGCAACAGTTGTTGAGTTTAGACTGGATGTTGGTCGAAAGCTGAACCAGTATAAATCACCTAACATTCTACTTCTCCCTTACACTTTTATATTTTGTCTATATGGTCAACGATAACATTGTTTAATCACTATATTCGACCAGTAATCAACTGAAATCTGAAAAACATTATTACTGGTTATATGATTGTGAGTAAAATTATATCGCTATCTAGTTTCTTAATTCTTCTTAATATTCCACTGATAATCTCTAAGTTCTATTTTGATTTAAGTGTTGATTCATATATAGTGTTTGCTATCTAATCTTTGATTAGCCTAAATAAGAATAGGATATATGTGAATTTAAAAGAAGGAAGAAATAAAGAAAAATCGGTAAAGTTAGGAAATAGAATCTATTCACCCCTTTCTAGATTCGCATAGGGACCAACAATAATCGATTAACCCGTGCTCATCAGATACACACAAATGTTGCAGTAAAAATGGTAATCGATTAACCTGATAGGTAATTGATTAAAACAGAGAAACATGCAATACAGAATGTGCATAAATAACTATGGTAATCGATTAGCCTGTGTGGTAATCGATTACTGATAACTCACAAGATTACTGATAACTCACAAAAAGCCTAACTAAACAATCAATACAATATAAAACCTATTACATATGATCTAAGGAAAAACAAGATACATAAAGCATCAAAAGCAAAACTTCAAAGCAGGGTAACTTCCAGCATCATCAAACTTTAATTCCAACAAAAGTAAGATGACAAAGTCAATTTAGGCTCATTTACCATGTTCCCCAGCTTAAGAAACCATAGTTCCCAAACCTTTTTTTCCGGATAATCTCTTAGCACTTGAAATTTTTGTTTTTGTGTTCTATGTTAGCTATCAAGGAATTTTAATGATACCTCCTTATTCTCAATTTTTTTTTGGTTGCCACAAACTAGTGGCTTTTCAACACTTTCTAATTTTTTTGGTGATCACAAATTGGTGATCCTTTTTTTGCTTTTCTAATTTTTCTGTAGAGGTTTGATTTCTTTCCCTGCTGAACACATAATATATACTAAGAGAAGTCTCTAAGATAGGATTTGAGTTTTCTAGCCTAAGGTATGATGAGTTTTTCAAGAGGGCAATCCAAAAATAAATGAGAATTATTGGCTTAAAGACTGCTTATCAAGAAAATTTCGATTAGGCTCAAAATGGGTGACTAAGGTCATTTATTATTTTAAGGGATGGTCGAGAAAGCTTTTTATGGGTTCCAAAGAAGGCCTAAATCATTTTCTATTTCATGTTTCACTTGACTTAACTTATTTAGGATCAACTTGGTTCTTTGAGTTTTGTGGCTTTCTTATTTTCTTAGACACAAACACATTATTAGTACTAAGAACAAAATAAAAAGTGCATTTAATTGATTCCCACATCATAAATCATCAGTCATACATTACCTTCTCAACTTGCACAAGAGTGTCAGTATCTCAAGTAAATCATAATAATATCATAAAAAGTCAAGGTAACAAGAAAAATATCATTCATTCAAAAAGTGGGTTAGTATAATAACGCAGATGCCTCAAATTTTAAAAGAAAACAGGAAAATGATAAAAAGAAAAAATATGGCCCTATCTAAAATAAAACAGAAAAATGATTAAATAGAAAAAATTATGCATAAAATTAAATACAAACAGTATAAAGTAAAAATAAAAACAAAAGTAATCACCCACAACTTGATGTATTGTCAGCCAAAGGTATTGCGTGAGCACACCGGTTGCCTGCTATGGCAAGTATTCCACGTCATCAAGTAATAAGTATTTATAAGAATAATGATGTCGATTCCACGAGGATAAACAATCACATGACTTCAATTATTCAAAGTCTTAACTTAAGTTTCTTAGATTCACAACCTAACAAGGCTTCACAACCACATCTATCTATTTTAAGCTAACTTCTAAGTTCAAACTACAAGGAAACATACATAAGTATATTATGAGGCCAATACTCAAAAATGGTTGAGCCCTACATTCAATCCATAATCTCAAAAGTATGATACAATTTGGTCTCAAATTCATCTTTGGTCTTCAAGGCTAAGAAAGGATTCCACTTCTTGCTCCAACCTCTTGGCCATGATTCTAGTAATCCTCTTTGGTTCATCTTCCTTGAAGTCCATGTCCTCATTAACTGGAGTAAAATACTCTAGTGTCAGGATGAACTCTTTATACAAAGAGTCATCCATAATGCTTTAGTGATGATATTGTTTGACGACATATGTGAAAGTATACATGATTAGTGGACCGTAAGACCAATGAGCTACTTATAGGGCAAGATGTGATATACAAATGGGCATTTTGTTTAAGTATATTGTACGCAATACAAAGTACCTATGTACATTGGGCTGAGTTATAATGAGATAGACAAATTCTTAAGATATGTCGCGTAGGCTTAACTACCTAAAGGGTGATGTGTCAATATAACAAAGGCAAAGTTAAATTTCACTAACCGATCCCGAAATACTATAGATATACTCATGGTGAAAGCCTAATCTTATGGTAGATATGTATACTCCTAACAAGTCATTATA
The DNA here is from genome assembly GCA_026586105.1 of Hylodesmum podocarpum. Classification (NCBI taxonomy): domain Eukaryota; kingdom Viridiplantae; phylum Streptophyta; class Magnoliopsida; order Fabales; family Fabaceae; genus Hylodesmum; species Hylodesmum podocarpum. Next base: position 2,350,154 of record JALJEV010000638.1, read on the forward strand.
AGCTCATGTGTTGTAAGACAATCAAGTAGAGGAAACTCGAGTGATAGATGGCTAGTAAGATTGGTAAACTAATTGAAGTGTGTGAGAGTGTTTAATTGTGTGTGATCGGTAGATAATCTCTCATTGAGAAGATTAGGATTATGTAACCTTTGGAAATGTAATGTGATGATGTAAGATAGCATAATGCAATATGTCCAATTTTTCCTTGCATGCCTGTTTCTATATTAAAGGACTCACTCTTGCAATTTTGCATTAGTGGTTTGTGTCTATAATGATCTCAAATTATGTTTGGGAGAGTAGATATGTAGGTGATGCATATGCTATAGTGGATGCATTCCAATAAGCTGGGAGATGAGTCTATAATTAAAGATGCTGAAGTTTTTGAGAACTTGTCATAATGCTAGTAAAATATTTAGGGTGATGGATCTTGTTGTATAAACTACTCTATGACTAGTGTTCCTAAGTTCTACGTAGATTTAGATATGATTAATAATTAGATGGGAAAATGGATGTATAAATATATGTATGCATATATTATTTATTTTATATGCATTATTTTCGTAATTCAAAAGTGTAAGTTTTACTGGTGCATTAAAGAAAAGGAAAGTATTTGGGATTCATAATTGATTGGAAATTATGTAATAAATTAAAATATTTTTGTTTTTTCATGTTCAAATCATAAAATAGTTTATAAAAATTATTTAAAATATGAGATAAAAACTAGTTAAAATTTTGGAGTGTTACTATTTATATTTTCTATTGAAAAAATATTATAAAATCTATTATATAACAACCTATCAAAATCTTTATACCTTTAACTATCATAAAGTTTTTTTTAAAGTTGTAAATTGAATAATAAATGCGTTTTATATTTTTTTAAAAATCACAATCATTATAATTAAATATCACACAACTTTAACAACTTAATAAAAAAAAATAGCATTGTCTTGATGAAATAAAATAAAATTTTCTTTTAATATTTTTAAAATGTTTATTGAATAACACCGTACCCCTTAATAATTAATATATTTATAATATATCAATTTTGTTATAATTAAAAAGTGTATTCATTTACTTTTTATTTTAAAAAAATCTATTATTTTTCATTTATACATTGGGGTAAGTTATTTTGTATTCACAAATCAAATCATTGTTGACATGTTGAAACTAGAGACCCAAAAAGAGTACCTATGTCCCAACATTTTTTATTCTAAAAATATGATGAATATCACTCTATTTTATTTTTGTTTTTTTCTTTAAAATTAGTAATTTAATACATTTTCAACTGTATCGATAAAGAAATAGATTGTCTCCTCTTGAATGTATCCACACACACGAGGTGATAACCATTAATAATTAATTAAAAATTTATTTCCACATATTAAGTCATTAGTTTCTTACTTAATACAGATTGATAATAATTATCGATCTGCGTTACTTTTTATCTTTCTTTACAGGTTATAGTTTAGAAAAAAAAAACTATAATAAATATTTTTTATTATAATATTTAACAAAAGGTATATGGATTATTTCCACTGTAAATTTTTTTTATATAATCTATAATAAGTTTGTTAACTTTTATAATAAAATTTTTATAAAACATAAAATTTAATTTATAGTTAATTGATTATGAAAGTTTATTTTATACTATAAATTATAATTTTTATGTAGGGAGCTTCTATGTTCACTCATAAGAGGAGTGAAAGTTTTATGTTAATAGTATATATATTAATTAAAAAATAAGAAATATAAAACTAAATATTTCATTAAATGCTTTTTTCGCGTTGAATATTATTTAGAACATTAAATAATTCATTACTTGCTTCTCGCAACAATGAATAGTATTTAGAACATTAAATAATTCATTTCAAGCTTTCTTCTCACAATAATAAATACGATATAGAATCTTAATTAATTAATTATAGTTTTTAACAATAATTCATTAGAAGCTAGTCAAAGAATTTCACTGAACTGCAAAATTAGATCTGACCATACAATTCACCATGCCCTTATCGTTTACATGATAAAAAAAAAACTAAAATATCTTAAGAAAAATTCATGTTGATGACATCAAACAATTCAAAGATAACTCTGATCTTAAAAAAATAAAAAAAAAATAAAATAAACAATAAAATAGTAAGCGTGTATAAAAATAATGAGTGCAGTGTAAGGGTTGAAACAAGTGGGAGGGAAGCAGGATTAACGAGAGCCGTTGATGAAGAGAAGTGGGTCCCACAAGAGGAAAGATAATCACGGACGGACGGCGAAGGAAGGAGGTTATACAACTTACAAACTTGCACAAGAGGGTTTTGGATTTGACGTTTTTACCCCGCAGATCCAAGTTAGAAAGAAAGCGAAGCCGGTTAAGCCATTAGTGTTACGTTGTCGACAACACACACACTTGCGTTAACAGTGGTGGCTAGCGTGTGTCGCGTTCCTTTTTATTATATAAGAGGCAACCCTACAATTTTCACCCTTCTCTTACTTCTCTTTCTCTTTCTCTTCTGGTCTCGGCATCTCCGCACCCAGCTTGGACCAGGTCCTCTCCAGAGAGAAAGAGAAAGAGACTACTACCTAAGGTTAACTAAGTTAGTTAGCTTGAACAACCCATGGCTCAACCAAGTAGCAACGGCGATCTGAACCAGCAGGGTCAGCAGCAGCAGCATCCGCAGCAACAGTGGGGTGCACAGCCGCATCAGTATCAGCAGCAATGGATGGCCATGCAGTACCCCGCAACCGCCATGGCCATGATGCAGCAGCAGATGATGATGTACCCTCAGCATTACATGCCCTATGTTCACCACCAGTACCCGCCGCCTCCTCCCCCTCCTCACCACCATCACCACCACAAACCTTCCGCCGCCTCCGCTTCCAACTCCTCCGACGAGATCAGGACAATCTGGCTCGGCGACCTCCACCATTGGATGGACGAGAATTACCTCCATAACTGCTTCGCTCATACCGGCGAGGTTTCCTCAATTTCTTTATCTTTTTCTTTTTAATGACATCTTTGATTGATTAATTAATTAACAGCGTGTTTTTAGTTATTGTTTCTGTTTTTATCTGAATGAGCTTGATTTGTAATGGGAAATTGCTGCGGCTGTTGTTCTGATTTGATTCAATTGTTTGTGATCGAGTTTTACTTCAAGTTACTTAGGGTGCTATATGTGTTTTACTTCAAGTTACCTAGGCTGCTCTATGGGTTTTACTTCTAGCTTCTTGATCTTTTTTTTTTTGTCTATGATTTGGCTTGTTTGTTATGTGATGAAATCATGAAATGAATTTTCTGTTTCAATCCTTGAGATTGCAAATCCAAGGGGGATGTGATGGTTCAAGTGGTCCCCTAATCTAGTGTTTAGCTCTTTTGACCTTAGTTTTTATCAAACTGATATATCTGAAATAAGATCTCTTAATTGAACTATGCAAAGAATGGCTAATAAAGTTTCAACCCATTGTTTTAGTTTTACTCCTCGTTTTTTCCTAAAATATCCGCACATCTTGAAGATCCCTTGTTGACAATCAGATGTTGCAATTTATGGTCATTTGCTAATTGTGAACCTTTTTTGCTGGAGTTTTCCTCTGGTTTTGGCATGTGTCTAAGTTGTTGCATTGCTTAGCAAGGCTTTTTTGGCAATGTATTGTTTTCTGTTGTTATGTGCAGGTTGTGTCGGCCAAGGTTATACGCAATAAGCTAACTGGTCAGTCTGAGGGATATGGATTCGTGGAGTTCTATTCGCGTGGGACGGCTGAGAAAGTCTTGCAGAACTATAATGGCACGATGATGCCAAATGCAGATCAGGCATTTCGTTTGAATTGGGCCACATTCAGTGCTGGTGAAAGGCGTTCAGGTTCTGGTTCTGGTTCTGGTTCCGGTTCCGGTTCCGGTTCTGGCTCCGGTTCCGGTTCTGGTTCGGATGCTACTTCTGATCTCTCTATATTTGTGGGGGACTTGGCCATTGATGTTACTGATGCTATGCTGCAAGAGACTTTTGCCAGCAGATTTTCCTCTATTAAGGGAGCAAAAGTTGTTATAGATTCTAACACTGGCCGTTCAAAAGGCTATGGTTTTGTTAGGTTTGGTGATGAAAATGAGAGAACAAGGGCAATGACTGAAATGAATGGCGTTTATTGTTCTAGTAGGCCCATGCGGATAGGTGTTGCAACGCCCAAGAAAACTTATGGCTATCAACAACAATATTATTCTCAAGGTTTGCTATTTATAAATTCTTATTCTGCATGCTTGTGAAGCAGTTTTATTTGACTATGCTATCTTAATGTTCAGTTTGTAATTTATTGTGTCACTTGAACCAGCATTCATTTTTTCTTCTGTACATACCTCTGATATTTTTTATTTACCTTAAGGAAATCCCCAAATTTAATTTCCTTATTTGCTCTCAAAAGCCTATTATTTTTTCTTCAGCCAAATTTGTGTTTCTAGGTTCATTTTTGTCATTTTTGTTACTTTTGTTATGTTTTGTGTACTTCCATCCTTAACTGGTTAAACTTTAGATATTAACATATATGAAAAGCAAGTTGTAAGTTATGTGTTTTATTGTATGGGTAACAAATGTTGTAAACGTGCTGTGTGCTTATCAGTAATTGTAAGGTCAATAGACTTATGCATGGACTAACTGCCATATGTGGTTTCAGTTTGAATGGGCCTTTTTCGTTTTGTTGTTGACTGTTGCTCATTGCAGATTTGTCTATGCCTTTGCTCTGTTTATATTCTCTAGCCCATTTCATTTTATATCCTATCCACTGCCAAATGACAAGTCTGTTGTTTCTCACGCACTTCGATTTATCATTGAATTTCAATACATAAATGTACTTTTACAATTTAAAATTTTGAATCCATAATTAGGCAGTAATATTAATTGCTCAGTGTTTAAATTTTATATATTGAATATTGATATGCTTTTAGTTTATGTTTAAAGCACCTGAAGGTTCTAACTGGAATGAATTAAATCATATATTATGCTTCTAATTAGAATTTTCAAAATCTGATCTTGTATTTCTTTAACTAGCTGTAGTGTTGGCTGGTGGACACTCGGCTAATGGTGCTGTGGCCCAAGGTTCCCAGTCTGAAGGGGATTCAAATAACAGTACTGTGAGTCTGATTTTGTAATTTTTTTGTCTGTTAACCAGCTTTTTTTGTTCATATCTCAGTAAATCATCTCTGTTGTAGATATTTGTTGGAGGGCTTGATTCTGATATCAATGATGAGGATCTCAGACAACCATTTTTGCAATTTGGTGAGGTTGTCTCTGTGAAAATTCCAGTCGGTAAAGGGTGTGGATTTGTTCAATTTGCTGACAGGTACTCGTGTAGCCTCTCTGAATGTGATGACATGGGTCTGTTCGGAGAATAAAATAAGAAAAGGAAAAATGAACTTTATTTCTCCATAAGTTAAATTAGTTTTTCATTAACTTATTGTAGAAACTTTTTCATTTAGCTTTTTTAAAAGATGTAGACTTTCTACATATTAGTTAATGAAAATCTTATTTTGGAAGTATATTTCATTTTTTTTTCTTATATTCCTTTTGTAGAAGTTCCTCTGGAGAAATTTACCCAAACAGACCTATAGATTTTAACTTGTAGAATGTCTAAACATGTTTCTGAGGACTAGTGCATATAGTGTTTTGCTTCTTATTGGTATTGCAGACAAACATAATTAGAGCTGTCTTATTTTGCCTTGGTGAATTAACTTTAGACCTGTCTTATATTTGCACCTTAGTGGATTAACAATGTTTTATGCTTTATTCTGTCTCTAACAGAAAGAATGCTGAGGAAGCAATTCAGGCATTGAATGGGACAGTAATTGGGAAGCAAACAGTGCGTCTTTCTTGGGGTCGCAGTCCAGGACATAAGCATGTGAGTTTGTTTTTGTGGATTCAATTAGTATATTTTAGCTTTGGCTAATATGATGGGAAAATTGTTTGAGTGACATTCTCTGTATAGCATTATACTCTTTAATTCTATGTTTAATTTTGATGGCCCGAAAATCAATCATCACATTATTCAAGGAAGAAGAACTACTATTTCCAATAAAATTTCACATTTCATTATTGAAATCCTTCTCTAATTTATTTGCTTGGGATGACACAGTGGAGAAATGATTCCAATGGAGGCCATTATGGTGGTCACGGTCAGGGTTATGGAGGCCATGGGTATGCTGTGAAACAGAATCAGGATATAGCCATGCAACCTGCTGCTGCTGCAATTCAAGGAGCTTCCTAAGGGGGGTTAACATAATTGTGTGTTGAAGTAGGATGGATTTTATTTCTCTACCCCTAAACTGTAGTATTATTTTTAAATTTCTAGCTGGGTTATAAGATATGTGAGGTTCTTAAAGATTGTATTGGAAGTGTCTGAAATTTTGGATTAAACCCGACCATATATAATATGACTCGGGTATTTTTGGTTTTTTTTAAACCCTTAAAAACATATTGGTAGCAGACAGCTAAGATTATTTTAAATAATTATCTTTACAGTACAATATTACAGTTTGCAAAAACTCCATATAGAGGCCGAATCTGAAAGTGATTTTAACTCCGTATAGATTGTTTTTTATGGAAGTTCTCGTTTTTATTTTGAACAATATGGTGTTTGGCTCGTTAAGGTGGTGGGGTCGCATGTATCTTAAAGTTTGTGATGTTAATCATCTGTTCTTCCTATGGAAGAGGAAAAACATAGATACATTAACAGAGATCCTGGTTTCCTGGAGGCAAAGATTAGAAGTGGGGAAACTATCTTGGGCAATGAGACTACTTCTCCTTGCACCAGGTGTCTTGAGCACAAAAATGGTATCTATGCTTCATTTACTTTTGCATCAATTTCTGATGGCCACCACTTAGATATCGTGATTATTGTCAAAAAGAAATTTTCGATGAAGGCTTCAAATTTGGCTAGAACTTGACTAAGCATGGGACAGATGTTTGAAGTGGTCACGTGAGCTTGAGTTGAAGCAACCGTTCCACCAACGAAAGTATGCTAGTGAAGGCTGTTATTACTTTTTACATCTAGCTCTACATCCTGTTCTGTTGAATTCGATTATGATATCCCTTAGCAAACCCCATCAACAGCATTAGTCTCTTCAAGTGGGAATTCACTACAACTTGCTAGTCATTTAACAATCCAATTTCTATCCCACGATGAAATGGAGAAGCAACACCATGGGAATGGTGTTAGACCCAAGGAACGGATTGATTGGATGAAAACCTTCTAGTTTCAAGATAGTAGATGTCATATGCTATGCCGACTTTGTGTCAGTAGGTGGGATTATAAAATTGGGCATAGCCGCCTATGATCATTGTAAGATGTCTTTGCTACTTCACATGGTCCTTCTCATGTTATTGCTTGCGCAAAGCAAGATGCAGAGCTTATCCTCGTGCAACTAAGATATGACGAAGCTAATATTCCTTTTTAGTTGCTCACATGTTTTAGTTTGAACGCTTCAAACGTCTTCAAATATGTACCCATTCCTTCTCTATACCGTGATTCTTCCTAGGCTGGTCTGTAACTCAATGAGCTGGGTGATAGGTAGTCAACGAAGTGGCTAGGGAAGTTAGTTTTAGTTGTTTGGATCATTTAGTTCCCACACTTATCTCTAATAAAAACATGTACCCAATATCTTTTCACCAAGTCAATAACAATGATATTCTTTTATAGAAGCCTACTACTATATTCTGAGCACTATGGTGTTCGTCTCACTGAGTTAGGATCACATGCATGTATCTTTTCTTAGAGTTATGATGTCTATGCACCAATTAAATATAGGTTTCAACGAAAAATCTATATGAAGATTGACCAGAAGTGGAAAGAGAAATATAGGTTTCAACAAAAAATCTATATGAATATTGACAGGAAATGGAGAGAGAAAGTAAACTAGAATACTTATGAAAATAGAGTTTATCTTCTTTTTATTCCTACTTGTTTTTTTTTTTTTTTTTTATGTCTTTTTTTAACTCAAGTGTTTAATGCATCAAATTTCAGCGTGTCCGACTGGGTCTTTTCATTGCAGTGGTTTTTCATTTTTAACAAAATTTGTCTCTAATTATTTCTTACTAGTGTTGTTTGAGAAACAATTTTGTTCGAGAGTATTTCGATATCCGAAAACAATGGTAAAATGCCGACTTACGAATTTCGAAGTCCGTGTATCATTGAAAAAATTATATTTGTAATTCAATATGATTGGATGTTTTTTTTCTATTAGTAAATGTTAATTATTAGTAATGGTTAGATTTTTGTTAGCGAGAGCAATCGAGTACCATGACCTTCTTCTTCCCTCTTCCCTTCTTTAAATTTCTTTCCTCTGTCAGATCAATCTTATAACTCAATATTACATGTGTCTAAGGTATGATTTAATTGTCACAAGGACTATTCAAACTAAATTCTTTTATTCATTTTCGGACTTGTAAGTACTAGCTGGCCGGAGACATTATTTTTGCTTGGTCAAGGATAAGATGGATCTAGAGATGTTCAAAGGAAAAAGGGAAGAAAATTAACCGTTTCCTGCAAGGAATTTGATCAATTTGGACGAAAGATCAAATTACATGTTGATGTTGCGCAGATTATCATACTAACAAGTCGTTGGATAATGACAAGCTTGAATCCTTTTGGCAACAAAATCTTATATTATCACGCGCCTCATGTAAGAGATTCTAACATTTAGTAGTTAAAGAAATACACTTCAACAAAATCTGCTCATAACTATGCTTCAAATACCACAACTATAACTCACCCGTATACAAGTCCTATAAATAGAACACCACAAAGCCACTAGGTGCACATCCTCTCCACTAGGTATTCATGGCACTTCCACAACAACAAAATACAAACACCTTGTCAAGCATTATCATCAACGCAAAGATCCAGCAGACCAAAAGATCACCGTTAAAGACTCAACTAGATCACTTTTCGAACTTGTCAACTAACTTCTTTTTTTTTTTTCAATTCAGACTCATCCGTTTGTCTAATTTATTTAAATAAAGAATGTTTTTATTAGTATGTTTAATTTTGTCTTTGCTACTAATAAAGTCATCTTATATTACTTCTATATTGCATAAATATTGTTTTCCAAAATTTTATTATTTTACATTTCCTAGAAAGATATATATAGAAAATAAAGACACAAAGAATTAGGGGCCTAGAAGTTTTAGCAAGGTAGATTATTTAATTTACAATAGAAAACATTATGAAACTACAAATTTTTTCTTTAAAAAAACATTCATTAAACAACTTGTTATGTTCATAATATACTAAACGTGTTTACTTTTATGTTATCAAGAATAAATTTAAAATCTTCTACATTTTTTTTCTTAAAATACTTCTAACTATTAAATGAATTGTGGATTTAATGCTTTCTATGTTATTGAGATAATAAATGTATATAATATTATTTAATGTTTTACGTAATATTTGGAAAACAAAAGCTAACGAGTGAGAAGAGTTGATAAGATATTGATATTTCAAAATTGAATCTAAAGGCAGTGAGCAACATTTAAGCGCTCTACTAAACTATTAGTGTAATCAAAGCACTTAATTTTTGTTATTCATCCTTTTCCGAAGATAGCAGAACAAAAAGATACACATAAAAAATATAACTAGTTGAATGAATTTTAATTTATTGTTTGTCCCTTCTCTTTGGTCTAGCTTCATCTCTATGTATTGACAACACTAAAAACCCAAGGTGGGTGGCATGATTTTGAGTTGAGAAGCTAATCTACGACCCAATCCATCATCTAGTATAAACTAGTTACTGTTGTCTAGGGGTTTAAGAATATATACCATTTAGTGTTGTTTCCAACCCATGCGATAGGTTTAAGAATATGTAATAATTAAGAGTATGAAATAAATAAGAACCTATCGTAGTAAATATTATCTCACGGCTACTCAGATAGTTAGGTACAATAATTGTCACACACTTGCATCTAAATCTAAAAAAAAAAAAATATTTGGTAGCGTAGACAACCAGTTATAAAATATGAAGAGAGAAAAATACGTATACATATAAAATGTGAAAAGAGAAAAATACACAAATATTATGTAAGTGAATTGGCTGGTTGAATGTGTATTATAATTATTAACATATTGTAATTGTTAGGAAAATTGTAAAAATAAAATGCAACAAAGCGATAAAGTACACACTCTTTTTCTTACATATTGACAGTTTTTGTTCCACTCACTAACTTGGATGTTGATGTGTTTTCTGTAGCTACGCACACCATTTCAACAACACCCGGCACCCCACCATCAACACAAGGATCCAAAGGCCAAAAGAATGACTAAAATTTCAACTAGACTATTTTGTCATTTGGAAGCCTTAGAACCTTATTACATCAGAAGGTGGAATGCAAGGGAAACCCTACTCATTACATCATAATGTATTAAAAAAAACCATAAAAAGACGTTCATTTAAAAGAGGGACTGACCACCACTCTTAGAAAGACAAAGTCATGTTTTACAGTTCTAACTTTAATCCTTAGCGTACTCCTAACCTTGATCATTTCTACTACTTCATTCAAGAGTGTATGAGAAAAGCAAATTCATGTATTCATATAGACCAAATTATGTATAACCCAACGAGCTTCTAAAATCCCTTCCTAAATTTGACTAGAAGTGTGGTAAACCGGATCATGATAGAAGTGTTCAAAATTTCTTTTATAAGAAAATTGTCGGTAGATTTAGAATATAAATAGAAGGATAGACGCAAGGCAGAATTAGAAACATTTTGAGGAGCCTAATTAAAAACTATGATTTAGAAAAGAAAAAAAAAATTCCACATATATGACATATATAAAAAATTTAATATATTTTTATTAACTAAATGTAACTTGTACACAAACATTCAACATTCAATTCAATGACCTATAAAAAAAGTAAAAGATGAGGATTAAAATTGTATTCTTTTCAATAATAGTATTCTTTTCAAAAAATAGGAAAAAAATAACAAAAAATAAATTATCTCAATTAAAATTGGAAACTAAACCCAATAGTTAAATACAAAGACAAATAGTTAAAGATAAAAACAAATAGTTAAAGATAAAAACAAATAGTTAAAAAGACAAACGTAGGTACAGTAGAAATACATAATAATAATAATAAAAAACAAGACAAAGAGACAAACAAAATGGAGATTAGTAAATGTAATACTTGACATGTGATTTTTTCTTGACTAGTTGTAGCAAAAATTGAAGAGTAAATAATATGGAAGAGTGGATCTAAGGAAAATGCCATTTAGGAAGTAAAAAATCATATCTAAAAAAGTTATCCTGCCCTGTTTATATAAGGTAAATTTCTAGGATGGATTTTTTTTAAGGGAATGAGAATAGTAACACCCTAAGTTTATCATGTCTTGATAAAATTTTAATTAAGGAGAAACACTTTTAAGAAGAAAAATTCATAAGAATCTCTCGCCCAAACGAGAATGACAACAAAAAAACATAAGAAAATTTATGAACATTTTTGTGTTGCAAGCACCATTGTGTTGCAAGTAAATGGCAATTATACTTTCTTGTATTGCAAGCACCATTGCAATAATTCTACAAGCTTAGCTTATTGGTTTTCTATAATACTATCTATTCTTTTCTTAAATTAAAAGTGTTCCAAGAGCTTATCAAAACTAACATCAGAAGAATAATAGTCGGAGGAGACGAAAATACACGAAGTTAAAAGCCTCTAATTGTTGTTTAAAAATTTAAATAATCAAATTTTTTTTAAAAAAATTAAACTTAAAAAATTAAAAATAACATTTAACCTAAATTTAAAAATAAGATGTTAAAGTTGTAACTGTGGATCATTGTCCACTTTCGTCCAGATCGAGAACTCTTGTTCATAACGACGATTAATTGAACTTTTCCGAGGTGCAAGCAAGATAAAGCTGTCTAGTGCGTTACTATGCACAATTTGGTATGAAAAGGAATATTGTATATATTGAGTTAGCAAAAGCCTAAGATAACTACATGTTGCGTATTTTTTTGTCTTACATATTGGATATTTTCTTTTCAAATTACTAATGATGCAATATCCAATAAAAGAAGTACCAGGTAATTTTGTTTCGGTAGATTTAGTATTTCACATATAAGTACAATGGAATATAATAATTAAATGTATTATAATATTTTTATTTCTATGTTTTATAGATATTGTTAAATTGTTAAATTTTAATATAAATAGTTAAACTTTAATCAGTATCAGATTAAAATATGAGAACAATATATTATGGTATAATTTTTAAGATATGAACTTGACTCATTTAAATAATCAAACTTAATATCAAATTTGAATTTATTTATTTAATTAAACAAATAAATTTAAATGAGTACTTAACTAATCAAGTTAGAATAATTCATACATCCCATCTTATTAAAAAAAAACTGTACAAGTAACTTTTATTTGATTAATAAAAAAATAGAATAAAACTTTATTACAAAGCAGTTGAACTGGACTAATATCCCAAAAATGAACATTTAAACTGAAAGTACCTGTTTCGTGCACTTGACCACTTCAGTTGATAAACTCAAAACCCACGTGGGATCCGTTCTGCCAATCAAGATACCTCAATCTCTGTCTCCGGCTTTCATATTTTCAGGTTAGACGCCAACTCGTCACGTTTTTGCCACTTTCCCCTCGCTACATCTCACCTTAGCCACGTTTTATATATCTTCGTCACCACCATCCTGCGTCTTCAAAATCCGAATAGACAAGCAAGATTTGGTGATACAGTGTCGATTGTCCCATTCCAGAGAGAGAGACAGTTTGAAAAAAAATGCCTTCTCAGATCCTTCCTCCGCTGTCGAATCGTTCCTTGGATTCAAACATTTCGAGTTCTGGAACATCGCTGAGAGGCAAAGAAGAAGAGATTAATGACCCTTCCGCGAGTCTCTTACACTCTTCTCATGACTTGACCCTCAAGTCTCCCTTGCCCAGGTCGTCCAGCCTCACATCCACATCGTGCAAAATCACTCGTCCTTCCTCTTTCCACCAGAAGAGACGCAGGCGTGCCGCAAGTCAAGATTCCTTGTCTTTCATTGATGAGACCACTTCCTCCACCTCCACCACCCCCACCACCAGGTCCTCCTTGGCTCGCGATGTCGCCTCCGAGACATTCCTCCTCACTCGCCTTTGCTTCAAAATGCTCGGATACCTCGGGTATTATGTCTTTTTTTTTTTTTAAAAAAAAGTTCTACACAATGTGTTTTCTTACTAGTTTTTATTTTATTTTTTTTCACTATAACTTGTTCCAACCGATCTGAATTGGTAATGCAATTGATACTGAAAATCCCTCACCACCTACCTGGGTGCAACAAATATATATGTTAAGCAACTTCACTTGATAACTAACATCGGGTGACATTGTTTACAGATATGGGGTTTAACCCGAAAGTATGTGTGAATGAAATAATGTTTGTTGGGAGAAGTCAGCCTCTTGAATGAATCCTCCTTCAATGAAAAAGCAACTTCATTTGATGCTAATTGGTTTCAAGATGAAATCTACCATCTATTTATTTGTTTGTCTGTTTGTTTGTTTAACATGAATATCTTCACACATACCAGTTATTTGTGCTTTCTGACCATTTATTTCTTTTCAGGGTAGGCTATAAATGGATCACAAAATTTCTTGCCCTAGGTTGTTATGCTGTACTTCTTATGCCAGGATTTATTCAAGGTCTGAATTCTCATACATATAATCATATATGTCCAGATTCTGTTTTCAAATGCATAGGTATCAACCCATCAATTGTCCTTCTGTTTTATAGTTGGATATTACTACTTCTTCTCCAATCAGATACGCAGAGGCATAGTTTATGGAGATAAACCACGAAACAGGTCTGCTTTGTTTTATGATCTCTCTACTTTTATAAATTCCTTCAATTGTTGTAAATTTTTATTAATAGCTTATTTTCTTTTGCAGGCTTGATTTGTATTTGCCTAAAAACAGCAGTGGTCCAAAACCAGTTGTTGCTTTTGTTACCGGCGGAGCCTGGATTATCGGGTAAGTGATGTCTGTGCTTCATTTAAAATTTGTGATTTAGTGGAATAAGGTATTAGAAGGCTTTGATGAGTTTTATTTTTTTTATTGAGTGGATATATTCCTTATCCATAGAGTTATCTGTTTGTATATCCATATATGAACTTCAATTCTTATTTCTATCTCCTGTTGAAAAAGAAGTTCATTTATATTTATGCTTACCAATAAGCTTTGTGAAAGATGACACATTCTTGATGTTCTACTACATCATGGTGGTCAGTGTGTTTTCGATTTATTGAGATGCATCAGGAAATTAGTTGAACTTAATAGATTTGGTAATTGTGTGTCAAATGTGTACCACACATATGAAGATTTATATTGGCAACTGTAGATTCTAATTGTAATCAAATCATATCCGTTCATATGTTCTAACTGTATAACTAATATTTACATGTGTTGCATGTGCTATATGTAATACTGTCCTGCAATCTGGAGCATATAGATCATATGCACTAATTTATTCAACATGGGACCCTTTGAGGGATTTGGTGAACATGTCAGCAAATTGATCACTGGAATTGATAAAGTCCAATGATATCCCTAATAAATGCTAGATGTAATCAAATCATACAGATTAATATTTGCTAAAACTAATGTTTACACGTGTGCTGTATGAACTGTATTTAATAAAAGTAAATAATGTCTTATTGAGTTGATAGTTTTCAACCTGAGGTGTTTGTAATTACATACCATGATTTTAGTTTTTGATATTTGTCATACCTTGTGCAATCAGATGTTAATAGTCTAGTGTATACAAACACAGACACAATTTTACCTATTTCTAATTCTGTTTTTATTAGTTTTGAAGTATTTGTACTTGTACTTCTGTAGTTATAAAGCATGGGGTTCTCTTTTAGGTCAACAGTTATCTGAGAGAGATATCATTGTGGCATGCATAGATTACAGGTGATCTTTCCTTTCCCAATTTTCTCATCAGTATTTTACTCTTTGTAATGGATGCAATCTGGCAGCATTAAAATTGTTATGGAGACAAATCCATATCTGTACTCGTAACAAAGAAAACTTTGTTCTTGGGTTTCATTTCAACTGCATCATCATTTCTCTATCTTTTTTTTTTATGTTTTCATTTATGCTTTTTTTAGTCCCGGTCCTCATTTTTTTTTTTTTTTTTTTTAGTTTGTACTGTCTCTTGTTGCTTACTTGGTTTCTTCCTGTTCTTGATGATAAAATAAGAACTCCTTGATAGTTTTCCATCTTCTCTTTTTGTTTTGATAATTCTTTTGAGAAAAGTAAAATATTGTTATATAACAAGGAAAGTCTTACGGTTTTAGCCAACCATTATCTGTAGCAAAACCTTTCAATGCCAACTTTCTCCAGACTGTCTATGTAACGTGCCTTTTCATGCAAGACCCCTGAGTGTGTTAGTGTGCTACTTGCTTATGTTTTACTATATGAAGTGTTGTATAACATCTCTTTTCTTGCAGAAATTTTCCGCAGGGAACCATCAGTGATATGATAACTGATGCTTCTCAAGGTATCTCATTTGTGTGCAACAATATTGCCGAATATGGAGGTGACCCTAACAGGTGAATAATCATTCTCTTAAAAACTTCTCATTGTAACATCTAATTTGTTTACTTGCTTCAAGGGTAATGGTTGGTTTCTCATGATCAACGATGATGCTTTTTTCATATTTTTCCAATAGAATTTACCTAATGGGGCAGTCAGCTGGGGCGCATATTGCTGCATGTACAATTGTTGAGCAGGCAATCAGAGAGGCAGGTGAAGGAGAAAGTACCTCTTGGAGTCTTTCCCAGATTAAGTCTTATTTTGGTTTATCTGGAGGGTAAGTTCTTGCAAAAAGTACCTTTCAATTTTGGTATGTTTTGGTACAAAAGATAATTACTTTACCTTTGCCAATCATCTATGATAATGATGTAACTACATTATCTTTGGAGTGCATCAATTGTAATGATGCAATGACTGGTTAGGAATTCAAGTGTGAGAAGTCTAAAATTAGAAAGGAATGTGCCAACTGCCAAATGAGGATCATATAAGTGCAAAAAACTCTTAACTTTAGGGTTGTGGCCTGGTGGATAAAAATGTGATGCCATCACAATGTACTTTCTTGTTAAGGCCATTGATGAGGATCTCCATATTATTTAGGAAAGAACAATTAAGCTAATTCCTATTGGTATTTATTCTAGTTATTTTAGAGTAGATAAGTTCCAATACAATTTAATACAGTTTGTTATTTCCAACACGATAATGTCTTGGGGTAATTTTTGGAATTCAGTTTTGGATTGGTTTTAGACAACCATACAACAACAACAACAACAACAAACCCTTCCTTGATGAAAGCTTTTGGAATATTATTTATTACGTGATCTGCCTTAACCGCTTCCTTCAAAGTTCTTTTTTGGTTTCCCCCCTCTCTCTCTTTTCACATGTCAAAAAGTCATGCAATCTACTCTTATGACTGGTGCCTCTTGTGGTCTTTGAATGTTTCCAAATCACTTAAACCAATTTTTCTATCATCTTTTCCTGAATTGCTGTTACATCAATCTTTTAACATATATAATCACTTCAAATTGTGACATTTCTTCTATGGCTAACATTTTCATTTCTGCTACTCTCTTTTGTCTCATGTTATCCCTTTAAAGTCCAATATTCACAACAAAATAATACCGGAAGCCTTTTTCCATTTTAGTCATCTCACCTCTATATTGTGTGTAATATCCTCATTAATTTCTCTATTACTTTGTGTTATAGATCCTATATATTTAATTTTAGAAACATGCGTGCAGTAACATCTCCCAGTTTTACTTCCAATTCATCTTTCTCGCCTCTAGCTAAATTTGCAGTGCATAAACCCTGTTTTCCTCTTGCGTGACTTTACAGAATCATCTTAACGCTAAAATCATGATGAGTTCACCACAAAAGCAACTATTTGTTGCTTCCAAAATTCTCTGAGTTCAACTCACCACCGACCCAAACATGCTAAAAATTCTTTGAAGATTGCATAAGTTTTAGAAGTCTATAATGCACTACAAGATTCAAATAGCGATGTGGCTCTTAGTTGCAGAAAATTGCACCATTTCATGTGCTACAGTGGCACAAGTATAATGATTTTCAGGAACTAGGTTCGAAGCTTTTATTCACATAACATTCATTGTTCAATCACCTATTTCGACACTAAACATCTTTAGCCTGGGCATATACCCATTTCTCTTTTTTGGACATACTCTGATCTGTCAATTGGTAACACATTCTTTATTTTTTTCCGTTCTCATGAAAGGGTCATGGACTTCTTCTGCCATTGTTACATCGATCACCTTTCAGTTTCTATTTTTTTTTTTTTTTACTGTTCCTTATGTCCTCAATCTGTTTTACCGTTATCCCCTGTTCTATCTTTGTGTTTTCTTCTGATAAGTTTTATTTATTTATTTGTTTATTTATTATTTCAACTTCATTAGTCACCCCTGAAACAATCGTATCATCATCCACATGGAGGATTAACCTTATTTAATGTCTTGATTTTTGTTGTTGTTGACTTGTGTGCCTTTATCCGAGATTGATCACTATTATGTTATCCACATTTTAAATAGTCCTTTTTGCTGTGCTGTGAAATGCGATGTTCTCTTCGGTCCAATTAGTCATTTTGTTTATTGGTAATGAATTAGCGTAACTCAAGCCAAAATATAGCTAATTTGGATACATAATTTGTTCAACGACCATGACATCTCTAGGATGTTTTCAAGTATCTATTTTTATTGTTAGGATTTTGCATCCATGGAAAATGATATGAACTGGATGGAGTTTTGATCCTTCAGTGTGTGCCCAATGAGTCCTGTAATAAGGCCGGTTATGGCAGGGCACAGTCTTCAATCTAGAGCTGTTAGTCTTTGGTTAGTTTGCCATGAATGGAGCAACATGTAGTTTGACATCAAACATGGCTCATATGTGCTCAGCTAATATGCAGAAAATATTTTCACTATTTTCCTTGATTTGATTGATTACAAATATACACTGATATAGGCCTAGGTAATGGGAGAGACAATATCTTCTTACAGGTAACACAAAATTGCAGACATGAATCTGCACATATAGAAACAAAATAGGAAGATTCTGTTTGTTCCAGGAACTAATCAACAAACCTGAGTTTGATCCCTGTCACTCAGTATTTCTAAATAAAAGATAAAAAAAAGTTGAATTTAAGTACAAAATGTGCATTATCCATGCTCTAAGCTCAGGAGACTCTACTAGGTGAGGACGTGTTAAAAATGTATTAAAAGCTATTCATGTGATTTCACATACCAATTTAAGCTATTGTTCTTGTTTGGTTTGATAGATCCCATGTTAGAAATGCAAATTTTGGTTTTGATATGTTGCAAAAGCGCTTTGTTTACCAATATTAGAATTGACACTGTTGTACGCGTTACTGAAGAAAATATAGCTAAGTTGATCGTGTATGGATTTAATCTTTCCAAATTTTAATGGTATAAATAAATGTATTCTGGTACTTGAGATACGCAATAACTGCTGATTCTTCCAATTATGGTTTAATTTTGCTTATGGTAAATGGAATTTATTTGATTGAGAATGTTTATTATATACCTTGCATATTTCCCACCAATGATTATCAACTTTACACTAAGATTAACATAATTTATTTGCTATCTTTCCTTCTTGCATCAATGCAGGTATAATTTGTTTAACCTAGTTGATCACTTCCATAGTAGAGGTCTTTATCGGTCCATCTTTTTAAGGTAACATTGATCTTCAAGTGAGTTAGTGTTTAACTCTATGCTTTTCATTGATTAGACTTGCAAATTGCTACTTTTATCTTACAGCATAATGGAAGGGGAGGAATCGCTGCGACGGTTTTCTCCAGAATTAATGGTTCAAGATCCAAACATTGGAAATGCGATTTCTCTACTACCTCCTATAGTTCTTTTTCATGGGACTGGGGATTATTCTATACCATCAGATGCCAGGTTTGTGCCCCTTTCAAAAGGAATTTAAAATTTTTGTAACAACAGTGCTGAGATATACCCTAGAGGTCCCTATTTTGGGAGCTTAGTGTGTGTTGTAAGCCTCTCTTGAAGCTTAGCAATTTACCCAATCTTCATTCATCAAACACAATCAATTAAACATGGAATTAGGCATGCAAATGAACAAAATGGCTCATGGAAACAACACAAGAATAAGCTCATGGAAGCAACAATTTAATAAGAAAAAGAAAAGCACAAAAGTGGATAAATACTAGAGGTGGTGGCGCCATGGAGTATCCAATAAGCCATGTAGTGGAAGTGCCACAATGGTTAACGCTACCATGGATAAGATTCAAGCTTGGTTCGCTAATGAAACCTAGAGAGAACAAGACTCTCAAATTTGAAATTTAATTTCAATTCACCGAAAGTTCCTCATATGATGTGAAAACAAAGATTAAATAGGTACAAACTAATAGCTCTAGAAGCCATTAAACTAAGATGCTAAAAAGACCCTTTGATTAAGATATTATCTCTCACTTGGGATCTAATCTTGATCAAAGGAGCAAGGTTAGATCCAATGGAGGAGCTTGTGCCTTATCAAAGGCGGTGGTCTTGGAGGAAGCAAGTGATGGATAAGGCTTCTAGAAAGATGCTTGGTCTAGGTGGCAATTTCCATGTGCTTCACATAGATGTGCCTATGGTGCATGACCCATGTGAGGCCATGTGCAAGATGCTCTCCACTACTCTCTAATTGTGATATTAAGACTAATTGATCCAATTAGTTTTAATTGCACAAATGAGATGCCAAACATAGCCCTCATTACTTATGGCTCAAAGACACACTCTACTTATTACAAACCTAAAAAAGGAAAAAACACCCAAGAAAGGTCATCATGGCCAAAAATCTAGACAATGCAAGCAAGAGGCATTTTCAACACATAAGGTCCTCATCTAAAAACAAGATTACAATAAATTCTCTTGAAGTCTTCTTTGGCTCTTCGAAGAAATCTTCTTGAGTCTTCACACTTGTGTAATGGCTAAATGATTTTTATTTGCCATGAGCAACTTAATTTAACTTCAAGTCATTGATAGCCATGCAAAAGAAACAACAGAATGACCCATGACAGTTCATTTCCCATTGTCCCCAAATCAAGATTCAGCAAATCACCACTACAGAAAAATAAATAGTTAAATGCTATAGTTAAGTCTCATGCAACATGAAGATGATGTAAAAAATGATTGATATCTATTAGAATATATGAAAAGATCTCATTATAACAAATATTATAATAATATACTGTTTTATAGTATATTATAGGCTTAAATATGTTTTTAGTTCCTAAAATTTGACTTAAATTTGGCTCCAGTCCCCTAAATTTAAAATTAATGTTCTTAGTCCTTCAAATTTAAGAAACTGTTATTTTAGTCCCTCAAGTTAGTATAAATATCGCTTATAACCGCCATTTTATAACACTTGAGGGACTAAACATTAAT
This sequence comes from Hylodesmum podocarpum, assembly GCA_026586105.1. Lineage (NCBI taxonomy): Eukaryota > Viridiplantae > Streptophyta > Magnoliopsida > Fabales > Fabaceae > Hylodesmum > Hylodesmum podocarpum. The sequence goes on from JALJEV010000638.1 coordinate 2,370,632, forward strand.
TTTAAATTTGAGGGACAAAAATCAACATGATGGTCTAAAAACATATTTAAGCTTATATTATGTTATCACTTAGAATTAACTTCCCTATCATACAATTTCCTTATATTTTGGTTTCTTATTCTCTCTAGTTGTTTCTTTATTTAGTAGGAATTATTATCACAATGTAAAACATCGCATCTTGTCAAGTCAATGTAAATTTTTGTATTCAATCACTTCTCTCCTTTTCCTTTTTTATTACCTAGAAATCTTATAACTTTAACATGGTATTAGAGCTTATAATCCTGCATGATTTGTTCGGTCTCTACTCTGCTGTTGAGTTCCTAAAAGTCAAGAGTTCTACTTTATTTCTATGTCTTTTCATCCTGGCCATCTCATCCTGTTTGGGTTGGGCCTTGGGGTTATTTTCTCTCTCATTGACCCATGGCTGCAATTATAAGAAGTTCTGATCTGTTTGAGCAAGTTCTTCTGCATTAATCTTAGTACCTTAAATTTTTTTAAGGAACAAGATGCCGATGCAAATGGAGAAAGATCCAAAATAAAAGAAAGGATCACATTGAAATCATCCTAACTGGAGGCTATGTATTACCTACCAATTGGATAACTGTGTTTTTTTTGATTGAGTCAATACTGGTAAAGTGTGATGTTGGAAGTACATAATGGTAACATAAAATTACATTAAAATATTTTCTTGAAGCGACAATGTTGCGAAGAGCTAATGCTCTAATGTGATCACATATACCTGGAATTCATTTAAACTTAAGAAAGATTCAAGTAAGAATCATTTTCTTGCACACTAAATTGTGTCCAACTTGTAAGATCATGCTTTGCATTTCTTTTTGAGTGGGTTAAGTAGGCTTTAATCCTGTATTGTCCTCCAAATTAGCAAGGCAACTATAGGAGGCGTACAACTTGAAGAGATGGTTTCTAGTTCGTGTAGCAATGAATTGTCATTGTATTGCAACTACTTTGCGTCTCTTTGTAAATTGAAGCATATTATTTCAATTTTTTTTCTTATTTTTCAGCTGCTGGACATTGATTAACATTATTTTGTACAGTAAAACTTTTGCAGAAACTCTCAAAAGAGTTGGAGTCACAGCTGAATCAATTTTGTACGAAGGGAAGACTCATACAGATGTGTTTCTACAGGTATTTGATCACTCTTCTCATTGACTTTAATAAATCTGTTTCTTTCAACTGCAGACAACTTTTGTTTCCAATAAATCGTTTGTTTTGTTACTTTTGTATACAATTTTCTGCATAAACTGCTATACTTTGTTTACAATTTCAATCAGTTTTGTACAAATTTTTTAATTATAATCTATGATATAAATAAAATAGAGTAAATAGTCATTTAGGTACTCGAATTAGGTTGACACTTTAAAATAGAATAGATCAAATTAACAAATAGACACATACAAGATTGGATATATTAACAAATAAAATAGATCAAATTAACAAAAAAAAAAAAAAGTGTATGAAATAAGATAAAAAAAATAAATGAATTCATGATTGTACATATAAGATGATAGTTTGTGTCATGTAATTGACACATAGAAGGATTATTGTGACAGGCAGAATTTTAATTCAAGGATCTTTTTGAAACTTTTTTTACCTTTTAAGGATGGAAGTGAAAGTATCAACCCAATTCAGAGAACAAAATAACTATTTACTCAAATAAAATATAAGGATTATTAATATCATAAGAATATTAACATTTTCAGTCATTTCTAAATTTGGTTTGTTCCTTCAACTTTCATATGATTTTGACTCCTAGGTTAATGTGACATCTTCCCTACGTGAAGTCATTCGAACCTAGTTATCATTAAAGCAGAAGCACGGTCAATAAGAAAAAAAAATAAAAATATAAAGGCAATGCAATATTAAACTACTAATTTTATTTTCCTCTAACTTATTTTGGCATTTTCTTAGGTAATTCAGGTTCCTGATGAATTTTCTCTCAAGGTCTGATGTTTGCTAAATGTTGTGTTAAAAAATTCTTCTAGATGTTAAATCTTTTTAAAGTAGCCATTCATGTGAAATACCTACACCTTGCAGGATCCAATGAGAGGTGGGAAAGATGATATGTTTGAAGATTTGATAGCATATGTCTATTCTGGAGATGCTGAGGCCCGTGCCAAACATGCAAAGGCTCCTCCAAGGAGACGCCTTGTACCCGAATGGATGTTAAAATTGGCTCATAGTATCAGTCCATTCTAGCCTGCTAGCATAATTAACTATCATTCATTGTTGATTTTATTATTTTTATTCTTGTAAATAACCATTATTTTTACTTGTGACTTGATTAATTTTCAACATGATAAGTCTTGGAGACTCCATTCCATTCGTAGATCTAGCATTTTACATATGTAGATTCTAATCATTGACAATATCCAAAGCGCCGTGCAATTTGGAGTTTCCTTTGTTAAATTTATTGAGTGAACTTGAGAAAAGCCAACCAAGTTAGGTTTGTGACGACCTAATATTTCGTTACATTATAACTACATTAACATAAAATTCATTTTTAAAAAAACTCTTATGTAATTTAATTTATGAAAGTATGACTAAATTTTTTTCCTTTTCATCCTTTGAGATAAAATGTCTGTTAATGGAGTTGATCAGCAGCACATTTGTTATTGATTGATGCAGATTTATTGGCACATATTATAGAAATATTTGCTATTAATGGCTATTCAAACCAGCATATCTGTCGCATATTTAAACCAGCATATTTTGCATGATTGTACTATTATAATTTTATATTTATCTCTTTAATTAGTCCATCAATAACAATATAGTTATTTTTAGAGTTAGAGATCACACTGTATTATCACTATTTAATGAAGAATTCTCCGGAGAACACAATTTCTAATCTACGATTTCTGAGTCTAATATGGTATCAGACTAGATTGTGATCCTACCTTAATTTTACCAAAAATTCCCAGCTTGGATCCTGATCTTTCTCTTAGCATCTTCTTTGATTTCCCGTGCTTTCCCTTATTTCTTAGCCTCAGTCTTACTTTTCTTAATTTATTAATTATTCAAGCAATTCTTCAATTAGTACAAAAGAAAACTTAATTCATTATATTGTATTTTGTTATGCCATCTCACACCTAGTATAAGCTTTACTATATTCAATGTGAGTGTTTAGAGAGGGCAAAGGCATGTAGAGGTTCAAGGTGAGCGTAGATTGGAGGTGGTATTAATATTCGCGTCGAATGTGCGTTAAATATTACTAAATCGGCTAATATTTGTAGCATTAGCGGACCTAGATTGTTTTTTACGGATTACTCTATTAATACTCTGAGCCGAAATTATAAAATGCAGTTTGAGAATTTTATACTTAGAAAAATCAAATAATGCAACAGAGATCAATTAAAGGACGATAACAACTAAGAAAACAGAACTACAGTATGAATTAAATCGTAGAATCAAATTAATAAAATAGGCACCAATCCAATCTTTATTAGTTCCCAATTTCCCTCACTGGTTCAATCAAATGAGTGTAATCATTTATACATTGTATTGAAATCAAAACCCTTGCGTTTTAACATTGAATTAGTACTCTGAAATCTCGAAGTATTTTCATCGAACATCTGGTGACCTTAAAACTCACACAATTGCATTAGAGTACACAACTCGATTTCGAATCAATTAATTAGTTCTATGCATCCGTTATTGATCAACAATGCCAGAACAATCAGAAATTTGATTCAATTCATCAATCGACTAAACAAAACATAAAATCCAACAACTAAAATGAAGTGCTCATGCAATTAAAAACGGAGAACATAAGGAACCCATTGAAATCGAAATGATTAACGAAATTAGTTACTCATACTTGCAACTAAAGAACGCAGTAGTTGAAATGGCATAATCGAAACTTAAAACACAAAGAAAAGAAGGAAAACGAGAAAGGGATTGTGAACCCTAGTAGAGCAAAAAAAAAAAAAAAAAAAGAAGAGCAAATAGGCACAAAACGGAAACTGGAATTATAATTCTGAATGTGTAAAGTTGTGGTAGATTTTTGTAATTGGCCCTATATACAGAGTGCAGGTCATGTGCTACTCACTTGACCTTTTAATAAGCTAAAGTCCCTCCTTCGAATCCCACATAGAACATAATTAAATGGTGCAATTTTACATGTAAGAAAATGGGGCTAAACACTTAAGCAACTTGCTGGAAAATCCTGACAGCATTTAAACTAACTTCAAGCTTAGTTTCGTCCTGGATGTAGTCCTAACTAGGCTTTGGTATCTTCATAGCCTTTGTAGCCCTTTAAGTCCTCTTTAAAATGACACCAAGTGTAGCTTAATCAGAGTTTTGTAGCCTAAGTTATGCTTAAAATACTGAACCTGGTCCGAAACCAAAAATAGTAGCGAATTAATTCCAAAATTCACACTTTAGGTCAAATTGACTCCTAAATGATGAACTTACTTAAAAATGTTAATTGAACATTAATTATGCTCTAATATGATGTGATGAGTGTAAAGAGATTGATCAAAATAAAAACACATCAGGCGCTCAACGTGAGAGGCATTTAGACTCTTATTAATATTGAACTTGGTAAAAAAAGGGGATTTAATAACTGAAAAATAAGATTCTGAAAGATGGATCTCGAGAGTGCCACATCGAGCGTGCAATGTAGGTCACAAGGGGCTGGAAACCAAGTATTGGTGTCTAGAGTGTCATGCCGAGCGTGCCATGTAGGCCATGCTCAGTGTGAGGGGTCAGAGAGTTAGGGTGGGCCTCCGGAGTCACATGTCAAACATCGAATTGGTGATGCTAAGTGTGAAGCCATAAAGAGTTAGAGTGAGTCTTTAGAGTTCCACTTTGAGCATGGATGGTCGTCAATGGCGAGCTCATTGATGATTAACTTTGCTGCTTTTGTAACCTCGGCACTTATTAATGAAATTTTTTTGTCTTTCATTCATATTTGGCGCATTCATTTTATGTGTTCTTCAAACTCGTGTGCTTGGATTGTCTTTCTTTATAACTAATGATCTTGTACTCAGATGACTTTTATCCGAAATTTTAGTTACGAGATCATGGTAATCTTTGACCCAACCCTGTGTTCGGATGACTTTGATCTGAGAGTTTCGTAATGAGGTCTGGGTAATCCTTAATCCGAGAGCTTTGTAACGAGGTCTGGGTAATCTTTGACCCAACCTTATACTCGGATGACTTTAATCTGAGATTTTACCAAGTTGCATAATTCCAAAAAATGTGATCAGTGAATAAAAATTTTACTTTTTGTGGCACATGCCTCATTAAAACCTTGCTTAGCAAAATCCTCCTTAGGGAAACATCTAAGTTAAGGAAAAAGTACATTGTACGCATAAAAGTATTTACAAACTCCTTCAAAGATCGAGAATGGGTACAATTATTTAACTAAAATAGAACATGAGATGGGTCGCATTCCATGTTCGCGGTACCAACTTCTCATTAAGTTTTTCCAACTTATAAGCTCTGTTTTGCAATGATTCATGTATTTAGAAGGGACCTTCCCAGATGGATGTCTGTTTTCCTTCTTGTTTATCCCTCCAGGCTTCACCGACCTTTCTCCATGCTAAGTCTTCCCTCTAGAAACCTCTTTCTCAGACTCGACTATTAAAACATCGGGTAGCTCGAATTTTAGCGATCTCACCTCGAATCTGAGCTTCCTCTCGTACTTCACTCACGAAGTCCAATTTTTCTCGTAGGTTGGCGTTGTTCATTGCGGGGTCACTGTTTACCTTCGCCATGCAGTATAGCCAAGTTCCATGGGGATCTTGGCATCAACTTCGTAGGTAAGTTTGAACAGCGTCTCCCTTGTGGATGATAGAAGCATACAATGATATCCCCAAAGTATGCTCGGTATTTCATCGGCCCACGACCTTTGGCACCTATTAGCTTCTTCCTTAACTCTCCCACAATAATTTTGTTGGCCGCCTCTACCAACCCGTTAGTCTGGGGGTGTTCTATGGACGTAACTCGGTGTTTGATGCCGAGTTTTTGGAGGAATTCCTCAAATCCTTTATCTATAAATTGTCGCCCGTTGTCCATGATAAGTAAGTCAAACCATGTTGACATATAACATTTTTCCAACTGAACTTTGTACTTGTTGAGTCGTAATTGTTGCTAATGGTTCAACTTCAATCCATTTGGTGAAGTAATCTATTGTCATTATCAAGAATTTAACTTATCCTCATCCTATAGGGAAGGAGCCAAGAATTTCCACCCCCTAAGTCATAAACGGCCATGGCGAGGATATAGTATGAAGTTCCTCAGGAGGGAGATTAGATAAGGAATTGCTCAGGAGGGAGATTAGATAAGGAATTGTGTCTATGACACTCGAGACATCTTTGCATGAGCTTAACCGTATCTTTCTTCATAGTCGACCAATAATATCCAGCTCGGAGAACCCGACTTGCCATGGTCCTGGCTCTAGTATGCATTCCACATATTTCTTTATGTAACTCTTCCATGACATAAGTGGCTTGGACTGGGTCAAGGAATTTGAGTAGAGGAGATGAGAAACCTCTTCGAAAGAGTTCTTCGTTGTGTAGCGTATAGAATGCAGCTTGTCTTCTCAATCTCTTCGCTTCCTTTTCATCAGAGAGGAGGTATGCTATCTTCAAGTAGCAGACCTTTTCCTAATCCAATACGATTCCCCTTTACTAACGTAGTGAACCTCTTCCTGATCCCAGCTCGGCAAGGATAGTGTTTCTTGTATCAGGGTTCGATGTTGCTAATGGAGGACCATCTCCATTGGATACTCAAGTGCAAGGAACAAATAGAAGAATAACAAAGTCAATGCTCAAGAGGATACAAGAGCAAGTGAAAGAAGAGTTGACCAAGTCAAAGTCAATCATTGAAGACTTGACTCTTATTTTAAAACCTTGTAATATTTTTTGTATTTTGTAAATTCTTAAATACTTGGATATTTAAATAAGTGTAATATTCGACCATTGCATTAAGCTTGAAGCTCACAGACTTAGCTTAGGTAGTGAACCGAATTATGTGAGTGTGTGAGAGGGAGAGAGAGCTACACTCGACTAAGTGAGAGTGTTAGATGTACATGAGCAAGTGAGTAAGAAGTCCACTAAGTTTGAATTTGAGCCTTAGGATGGGATCTTGATCTTAAGGGCTGAAATTTAAACTTAATTCCACTAACTAATTTGAATTACCAACATTAGATTAGATCTAATCACATGGCTGGAATTTAATTAGATAGTCACAATTTTGGCACTATTTTGGATTCAAACTTGACCATGGATTCATGTTGGGATCTTAGAGTTGGCATTGCTTCTTAAGTGGTGATCCGTGACACTCTCTTTGATAACCATTAACACCTTTGATTAATGCTTAATCCTAAGACTCAAATTCCATCTTAAGTTGCCTCTAAAACTGTCACATGTGCATTGCTTCCTTAGCAAGTCTTGGCGCAAATTCTAGTCTTTTATATATACTTAGAATTTTGAATGTTTAGGACTTTTGATAAAATTTTCTGAAATTGAATATAACAAGTATTATTTCTTTGAGAGAGTTCTCTCTTAAGGTTTCTTCTTGAACCTTAGAATTATCAATTCTTGTGGCGATTCCTTAGTTGGCTTATTGTTATGCATGACGCCTTCCATCTTCTAAACTTTATTCCATTTTCTACTTTCATTATTGTTCTTGAATTTATGTTTGATGTTTCCGCCAATTCAATGTAAACCATGGAGATTTCTAATTGAAAAATGAAGATTAAGACAAATTCAAGAAACTTCTGAAGCTTGCTTGTAACAGTTGCCCTGTTTTCTTTGTACTAGCTAGTTTGGACAACACATCAGCCCTCTCGTTGGTTGTCCTTGGCACATGCTATATTTTAAACTTGTTGAACTGGTCTGCTAACCCCTTAGCCAAATGATAATATTTCTACAAAAGCCTCTCAAGATCATGGGGTGGCTCTCGACAAGGGTGAACTTGACTACCATATCATCAACATAAACTTCCATTATTTCACCAATCTCCTTTTTGAAAATTTTGTCTATCAGCCTTTGGTAGGTGGCCCCAACATTCGCTAACCAAAAGACATAACACTATAGCAGTAGCTGGACAAGTCAATCATGAATGTAGTTTTGTCTTCATCTGATGGATATATGCATATTTGGTTATAGCCTGAATAGGCATCCAAAAAGCTCAACATCTGACATCCTGATGTGTTATCTACTAGTCGGTCTATACCCCAAAGAGGGTAGGTATCCTTAGGGCATGCCTTGTTTAGATCGGTCTAGTCAGTACACACCCACCATTTGTCATTTGCTTTCTTCACCATTACTACATTTGCCAGCCATGTTGTGTACGTGATTTCTCTGATGAAGTTTGCGTTTTTTAATTTTCGTACCTCTTGTTATACAACTATCCATCTTTCCTCCCCCCAGCTTCCGTTTCTTTTGTGATATCGGTCAAGCCTGTGGCAGGATTACAAATTTATGACATGAAATTCGGGTCTATGTCAGGCACATCAGTCGGACTCCACACGAAGAGGTCGACATTTGCTAGTAACACTTGCTCAAGATTAAGCCTTAATTGTTCATTCGTCTGGTTATCGATCTTAACACTTTATCCTTCCTTATTTTTTACTTTAACGCCAATGGTTTCTTCGTCTATGGTTGGTCTCTCATCTTAGAATTCCGCTCTTGGATCGAGGTCAACCTCTTCAACATTATTACGTTGCCATACAACCTTGCATTCATCAGAGCTTTGTCCGATCTCCTTCATCTACGGTTCAACGAAATATGTTGATATCTTAAGGCTTTGGGTGTAGCATTCTATTGTTGTTCTTGGTCAACTTTCATTGTCATTATGGTTCCATTGACTGAGAATTTCATGGCCATATGGGGTGTGGAGACAATGGCCCCTAACTGATTTAATGTTCTCCTTCCCATAATCATATTGTATGATGTGTTGGTATCCACCAACAAATATTTGACAGGCAACATTTTATGTTTCCCCTCCCCCAAAGGTGGTCAAGGTCAACATATCCATGCATATGCACTCTTTCACTCGCGAATCCGAGGAACGGCTCATCATGTGACCTGATCATTGTAGTTGGGACGCTGAGTTTTTCAATTGTCAACCAATATAGAATATTCATCAAGCTCCCCTAATCTATTAAGATCTTCTTCACCTTCCAATTAGTTATAGTGGTCGTGACCACCATAGGGTCATCATGATTAGGATCGTTGGTGCTGAAGTCGGCATCTGAAAATATGATACTCGACATGGTCCGAGCTAGGAGGTGGTGCACTGAGTTGACACTCCTTAGGTGTCTCTTGCGTGCGTTTTTAGTAGTTCCTCCTCCACCAAAGCCTCCAACTATGGTGTTTATGGTGCCCCTCACGTTATTTGGATTTTGCTGGGGTTGATCCGAGTTGTGATCGCTATTGATTTCCTCCTTTTGTTGGGGTTGATCCGAGTTGTGATCGCTCTTGATTTCCTCTGCTAATGATTTCCCCAAATGATTTTCGTCAACTGAGTCGATATGGTTCTTTAGGGGATCCAATAACATATGATCCATGTTTATTTGAGACAACGAAGTTGCAATTTGACCATGAGTGTTTACCATAAAATTACATGGTCTTAGGAGAAGTTTTACCAGGGCCCCATGGTGGGTGCCAAAATGTTCTTATGGGAAATAAGAGATGGCATGGAAATGATCATGTTGGTTAAAGAATAATTACCAATGAGAGGTTGATGACGTTGCAAACTTCGCGATATATGTTCATTTATGATGGCTAAAGTCCCTCAGAATAGATTGACTCTTCGCATAGGATTACACGCCGATATATGACCATGGTTCTCACACAATAGTGTGTTCATTATTGAGGTGGGGTAGAAGCCATAAGGATATATATATACACACACTCACACGAAAGATCTCTTCATCTTGATATGTTTATTTTCCCATTCTTGTTCACACGAACATGGTTAGTACTTTCTCAACTCTGCCAGAAATTTTCATTTGAGTTGCCTAACTTGTCACCCAATATTTGACATGTGGTGTCGATGCATCAATTATCATCATAACTCATAATTTCCTGGTGCCATTGATAGAAATTAATGATGATAGGAATTAAATTGATTAATGGAACATAAATTTATAAATTAATTTAGTTTTTTAACGTAATATTGATTATTTTTTTATTTATATCCTTAAATTTAAATTATTTTTAATAAATAAAGTTAATTTTCTCAAAAATAATAAGGTTAATTTTATAAATTGTTATTCTTTTTATTAATTTTGTATAAATATTATTTAATAACATCTTGTACAATAATTTATACCATAATGTTTATCTCTTGTATGTATCACATATTACACTTCTTAATTATACAAAGGAATAGAAACCTAAAACATTGTTAATAATTTATTATATTCGTAATATAGTTCCTTTGTCATTAATTTTTCTTGCTCTTGCTCTGTATAAAAAGATGGGATGAGAGGGGATTAAATTGTAACTGAAGTGACAGGAGAAGAAATGTTAATGTATACCATACAAAGTGGTCAACATTAATATTATGACAACAAACAAGACATCAAGCTATGTGATTGTGACAAATAACGATACACACAACAAAACATAATGACACAATGGAAACAGCTCACTCTCCTGCTAGAAGATGCCATCAGACTGCACTTATTTAGCTCCCTATAGCTAACATGCTTAATATTGCATACTTCATAGTATTATATTGTGTTGGTTTCAAGGGAGGGTATATCCTGTAAAGATAACAAGGCAAAGTTAATTAAGCAAATTAAATATTTGTTTTCGAGAAGAATCGCCGGGACAGAAAATCCATATCATTACCTTTTTGTTATTATGAAATATGCCAAAGTTGTTGATTAGTACAACAATAGTGGACTTATGTTTTCTTCCATTTCTCTTGACAGATTTTGTGAGGATATAGAAAAAATTTGAAACGGGTGAGTCAAGTTGGTTACTTACTTCCACATTTCTTTCCTGCTGGTCGGTTCCTGATGTTGCATCGCTTTGGAATGGTGATAGCAGTGGCAGGATTGATCTTAGCTTGCTTTGCAAGAGGTGACAAGAGAACAGCACAGAGGCATCTTGGTGCAGTCCTGAGCAAAGCCCCAACTCTGGCGCAACATGCCAATGGAACTTTTGCCTTCACATTACTAACCGCACCCAAGCATGGGCTCAGACTAGCAGCTGCAGACCCTATAGGTGTCCTTCCACATTCTCCAGCACCCTCAGCCTCCATAATCAACACCTCTGATGCCAACAAAAACATCATCACCACTGTGCCAAACAAAACTCTACCCTTCAACTCCCTCATCATTCTTTCAAAATGTGCTCACAAATGATAATCAAACACTTATAACTTGTATGACAATTGGGTTTGTTATTCGTAACACACTGATTTCCATGCTTATATACAATTCTTAAAGTGAAAAGGGGCGCATGATATTGGCACTAGTGGGGTGGTTGTGGCCTTAGGATTTTCAAAAGTAAATAAATAAATAATAATCATAATAATAATGTTTATGCTAGAAGGTTCTCCTTTCACAACTAGTCTATATGCCTTGGTGTGATGCGATTAAGAGGCTAAATATTTGATTTTGTTACATAAGAAGAGTGCTCATGCCTAAAAGGCTTCTAGCATGTCCTATCCTGTGACTGAACTGGGAGGCATTGCATGGTAGGTGAGATGGCAAATTCAGTGTGAACAGAGGAAAAATTGGCTTTGATGCACTAGGGGTTGCCACATAATTTGATCCACTATGCATGCTTCACATATAAAACAGGTACACGTGGCTCTCTTTCTTTCCTTTATAACTGTATGCATAATTGATTTATGCTACACCGTTCAAAGGGATTTAACAAAATTTTATTGGTAATGTCACGATACTTTTCATTTTTTTATACGACATAGTACTATGAGTGACATGATTACATTGCCTGAATAGAGTATACAGTATACCAAATAGTAATAACTATATTTCCAAAACACGTTTCACCTGGCAAATGTACGCAATCGAAAAAAACAAAGTTTGTTAATATAGAAAATAGACTTAAGCGGTTTTATAAAAAGAAATATTATTTGAGAGTATCATCTAATTTAATTTTTTTCATTATTTTTTAAAAAGTTGAAGTTTTTAAAATATAAAACATTATATATTCGTAATGGATTAATTTATGTGATAATAATCTAATGTAGCCCTTTTTCATAGAATAATTATCATCACACATAATTATCATTTAAATAAGAACTTTAATAACACTTAATCATCGAATCCGATTATAATTTGGTTTAAATTCAATGAATTCTATCGTTGAAAGATTACGTGGAAAAGGTTGAATTCACTGAAAACATTTTTTAGTTAAAAAACTTTTCATCAAACTTGAATAAATTTGGACAATTTATTTATAAAGATAAATTTAAATAATTATTGAGTGAAAGATTGAAAAACAAGCTTACGAAGTATTTTTTCAACAGATAATAACGAGATAAAGGAGGAGAGAGAAAAGTAATAAGATTTACGTTGGTTCATTGGTGATATCAATTTTAGATACTTATTTTAATATATTGTGTAACATTCTCAATTAGTAGAGTAGGATCATTTTGTCACATTTTATGTGAATTGAGACTAGGGACGTATCATAATCTCCTGCATAATGCCAAGAGTTAGTTTAGTTTAAATGATAACTAATTAGGGAATATTCATATATGTATTTTGTTGTTTTGTAGAATAAGGATAAAATAGTCATTTTGTCGCTTACTTTATAACCTTGTATCATATATACTCAATAACTTCAAATACAATGTCTAATATTTTTTTTAAAATTAATTAGAAGTGAATGGTAAATTAAAAATAGTTAAGATGATATTCAAATTTAAGACAAAAATCAACTCATTAATAATAAACATAAATACCACAATTTTCTTTATTTGGAATGAAATTAAAGTTAGAATTTGGAGAATTTAAATGAATAGAGAATTCAACTAAAGACATATCACCAAGAAGAGGTAAATCACAAAGACCTAGAGAAAATGTAACAAAGACAATCAGAGATTTTGGGAGTCAAATAGGTCTCACATTTTCATTGTAGGTCACATGAAGACTTAACCTGATTTTTGTAGGACACCTAACCCTAACTGTGAGCCCTACAACATTTTAAAATCTGATTTACTTAAGAAAGGAGTGCCACGCATTTTAACCTGACCCTCTCATTTTTTTTTTCCAAGTCGTCACCCTCCTTTCATTTCATCTCTCCATTTTATTCTTCTCTTCTTCTTCCTTTCTCCACTCCATCCAGCCACAACAACCACACCACCACCATCGCTCCACCATGTCAAGGGGTTGCACGTTTAGGAAAAAGGAGGAGCTGCACATTAGAAAACTCTTAGGTATAACACTCTCAAAATTAATCTTCATAAACAACTACGTACATTAAAAACGTAGTTAAAACATTTACTAAAATTTTCGTATAAAAACGTGTATTGACTGTTTGCTGTTATATTTTTTAACTAGACGGAAAAATGTAAAACATTGTTGCATAGTAATACCGCTACATAATTTAGGTAAATTGCAGTTACGTTTCTAAATAAAAACATAGTAGAAAAAGAAATTGTTGTTTGACATTTTTAATTCTTATTTGACGTTTCAAACACTATTTGATGTTTTCGATTTACTGTATAGTCACTGTTTAAACTCCATTATTGTCAGTATATTGTTATGACTCTAAATTTAGAATGAAAAACCTATAAAGAATTAATATTTAAAAATATATATTCTTACACAGAAAAATTTACTAATTCTAAAAATATAAGTTTTCTAAAAAATTTAATTATTTCTCGAACTGCGTTTGTATACACAGTATGGGTTGAAAAAATTAAACAAGGAAATAAAAGGGAATAAAGCTCATAAGATATATGATTAGAAGTAGCATAAATAAATATAATGCTAGGAATAAAACATTGTATAACAAATTTTCTTCAATCAAGAAACCCTAGGAGAGCAAAGCCTCAATGAAAAAAAAATCAATTTCAGTATATTCCAAATGTGAATACAAAGTACATCTAAGGAATATGATAAGTAAAATGAAAGTTAAAACTAATCTAAGGGTGGTCATGTAACCATATGCAATCAATGGCTAAGATAATTTACTTAAACAAAAGTGAATCTTCTCCTTTGGATTAGTTGAAGAATCAAGGGTCTTGATTTACTCTTGTAGTATGAATTAAAAGTGCATTCTAAACCCTTGGATTGACACCTAATCACATGGTTAGGATTCACAGTGGTAAAAGTCACACTTCCAAGTGTGAATCACACGTGCAATTCCACATGGCAATGGTCCTACTCTCCCTACTCTTTCTCGATAATAATTTCGGCCAAAATCCATCACCCAAAGTGAGAATTTAAAATGGTCGTGAGCTTTAAAGGACTCATATAAGGTTGACCAACAAGTCTTAAACAAAACAAAGACTAATTACAATTTATAAGAAAATTAAAGGCTTAAAATTAGAATAAAATGGTCATGAGCTTTAAAGGACTCACATAAGGTTGGCAAACAAGTCTTACACAAAATAAAGACTAATTACAATGTATATGAAAATTACAAGGCTCAAAATAAGAATAAGGTCTTGATTCTTGATTTTGGTGTTGGTTTTTGCTCCTTTGACTTTGACTTGAACAATTCTTCAATTGACCTCATTTTATAGCTTCTAGTAGAAGAGATTTATTGAGCTAATGGAGATGATCCTCTATCAAAACATATATAGCAAAAACATTATATATACAACAATATATAGCAAAAACATTTTTAATATAAATACAGCAAAGCATAAAGAAAATTTCCGCAACATTAGTTTTATATTTTTAAAGCCAAATGTAGAGAAAATTCCACCAACATCACTTTCATGTTTTTATAGAAAAACGTGATGCACAAAATACAACATAAAGCGTACATCACGAAATAGAATTCCATTTTCGCATACAACACTTAACTTGCACAAAAATCATCATAACTTTTTCATTTTACCACCAAATTACATGAAACCAATTTCTAATGTTCAAGCACCTCTTGTACTATCATTTCGAATGTTAATTGCAATTTTATAGGTTCTAAAGAAGTGCAGTTTTTATGGAAAAGTTACAGCAACAAAATCGATTCCAAAACACATTAATTACTAAAGTGTAAGTATCATAACTTTGTCATTTTGAGTCTTTTTTACTTGAAATCAACTCCCATAATTTATACACTCAAATTTCTCTTAAAACATGCTTTTATAACTCAAAATAATGGCTGAAAACAAAATGTCCAGAAAGCATAAAAACACAGTTAATTTTCGCACGTAACTCATAGTCTTCACAAAAATCATTATAACTTTCTCATTTCACCCTCAAATCACATGAACCAAGCCCCAATGTTTAGGCATTCTTTTGGCCCTCATTTGAGACATTTGAAACCACATAATAAATTCTTACAAATCTAGAAAACAATGCAAAAATAACAAGCACGAAACTAGTCACAATATTCACTTAAAAACACATTTAACACATAACACTAGCCTACAACATAATATATCAATGTAAATACATTTTAACTCATACAATGAACACCACAACCACATTTACACCCATAAAAAAACATGTTCCAGACCTTCTCAAGAGACAACCGCCAGCGAAATTCACAACTCACACTCACAACATTTTAAGCTTTGAGTGTTGATTTTTAAGGTCATTTCTTTTAGGTTCATGGGTACATTAAAGTCTAAGTTTTTGTGTCCATTTTCCTCCTTGTTCTTTGTCCAAAACATACTCCTAAGTGCATTCCACTTTCATGGTTTTTATCCAAGTTCTCAAGGTTCAAAAATGTTAAAGATACTCCTTCAGATATGAAAGTTCACTTAGAAGTGTGTTGTTTACCTTCAGTTCCTTTGGGAGCTTATTTGCACCATTTTTAGACACTTAAACATCACAAATTCCAGCCAACAACAAGAGTCCCAAACAACAATATAAGTGATGTTTTAAGAGGAGAAAACAAGCATGAATGCAAGCAAAATCTACCCAAGGCATAGAACCCTCCATATGTTGAAATGAAGCTTGCAAATGAACTTGTGAGTGCACCTAATATATCAACTCACCTTGTCGTTATTAAAATATGTCCAATTTCACCATTTTATTATTATTAATAGAAAATGTTTTCTTTCCTTTAAAATTATTTGAATAAAAATTTTGTAACAATAAGTTAAAAAAATGTCACCATCATTTAATTCATTTCTTGAAAATAAAACATCTCAATCTGTCATAAAATCACGACTCATCGAAATTTGTTCACACTGTTTCATTAAAAAAATGTAATGTTGCAAGAATTATCAATATAAGTATTGTTCATAAATATCTATCAGTTAGTCATATAAGTCACTTATTCTTCCACCAACCCTCAAAACAGAAATATGGAACTTAACATGTTAATCTACTTCCCCAAATAAAATTTAGGATTATCACAGGTGTCAAACTACATACACAACAAGTAAAGGTAAGTTCCAGATAAAAATCTCAATAAGAATGCATACAATAAATAAATAAATTATGACTAAATGAAATTTTTATATGATGCATGCTCCATCCCAACTTCATTAATATGTTATGTGGTACCATCTTAGATAATACGACATCGTAAAACATACCGATCAGTTGGGATCCCACAGTGGTGCACAGAATATCATAAAAGAAACATGTGATCATCATGAATTAAATGTATTCTCACTGTTTTAAGATTTTCCTCAAATATTATCAAAGAATCCTTCCTTGGTGGTGATTTCCCTTGACTTATTAATCCCAATTATGACACATTTTTCCTTCCTAATCTAATTCCATTTTTTATTTTTCTTTCTTCCTTTTTTGCTTGAGAGAAACACATAATTCCCAAAACCCTTGAAGAAACTATGAATAGTTGAAGATTGGGCAACAATTCCAAGTTTGTGTGAGGCAAACTTGTATCAAGTGGTATTAAGAGCTAGTTTCTTCTTCATAAGTGTTTTCTTGCATTCCTAATGTTTGATAAAATGTGTCTTGGTTGTTCCTTTAAAATTTTCTCATCCATTACATGTTTACTCACATGTTATAGTCATCTTAATCCTTAAATTGTTGAGTTTTCATGTCTTTTGTGTTTCTCTGAGTTTGAATCCATGTGGCTATCTTGTATCCATGAGTGTTACTGGATTTTTAGTGCAGGTTGAATAGTTTATGTTGGTAGTTCTTGAGTTTAAATTGGTTTCTTGTTAGTTTCTTGAGTTGTCATATCATTTCCACAATGTTTTTCTCGTTTTTTGTCTTAGTTTGTGTGTTTCTTGCTAAATTTGTGTCAAAAACGTGTTATGCTTTGTGCCCTACATCCAACCCCCAATATCACGTGACACCTTATGTTTTGATGATTACATGTGTACAATTTGAGTATTACACAAATAAATGTTAGTAGGATACTCAATTCAAGTCTAAATTTCTATTTATTTGATGTTTCTATTGTTGCCAGCACTAAAACTTTGAGTGCATAGGTTTGAAATTATTTTGAGTGTTATGCCTAGAAAAGAAAACAAAGAAAAAGAAAATAAAAACAAGTGAAAAGAAGTAGATAAAAGAAAGAAAACAAAACAAAACAAAACAAGAAAAGTGAGAAAATCAAAAGAAAAATAAAAAGAGTGAATTTTGGACTTGGGGTGTGTATGGTGACTGACATTGTTTTAAATTCATAATTGTGTTAAAATAGCTTGCTTCCAATTCTTATTGATCATTTAAACTTCATGTTGTTTGGTGATTAATGTCATATCTTCCAAGTTTGGTAGTCACTCAAAATTTAATCACAAATTCTTCATTGGTGGGTGTTAATTTCATCTCTATTTGTGCCTTTAGTTGATGGAGGGTCATCTCCCAAGCATGAGAATTACAAGAGCAATGCAAAGAAAAATAGAAGTTCAAGTTGAAGAAGAGTTGACCAAGTCAAAGTCAACAAGTTAAAGTCAAAGTCAAAGGCTAACTCTTGGAAGTCAACAAATTGGGCAAATGAAGCCTTGTAATTTTCTAAATATTTTATAATTAGTTTAGCTTTAATTTTTGTAAAGCTTGGAACCTTGCTTGCATGCAATTTTCGGCCAAGCCTTTATGGACCTTAAGTTGACCTTTAATTTTGGTCAAAGCCTTTTATGATGGGCCTAAGTGCTCTCATAATCCAATTGAGCAAGTGAGTTACATTCTCTTAAAAGAGAGTAGATGGAAAAGGAGAAAGAGTTAGTGGAATTTCCACTCATTTGATTTAAGTCTCCACCACTTGATCAACTTATAATCAATGGTGTAAATTTAAGTCAAGTTTCTAATATTTGACCTCTCATTCAAGAAGGAATTCTAGTCTTTAGATTACTCCAAATCCAAGGCCTAGAATTTCATCTTACTTCTTCCATGATCATCACACTTAAAGTGGATTATGAGCCTTATGATCACTCTAATTCTAGATCCTTCTTGGTTGATCAATGTGAGGGGTGTCTTATATCACTTGATCAATCCATCATGGATCCAATGGTGATGATGTCTCAAGGCCAAGTGAGGGAGAGAAGGCTTTCCTTATTTAAGTTGGTCAATTTACTCATTGTGGGAACTTTTGGTCAAAATTAATGAAATAGAATTTCTAAGACTTGTGTCTTGAGAAAAGGAGAGAGCTTTTCTAGGATTTCTTCCAAGAACATTGAATCTTATCATGAATTCATGATCCAAGTAGCGATTATTCATCTAGCTTATTGAATTCCTTGAATTCATAGCGCTACCTTTCCCTTTCCTTATTCCATTTTTCCTATTTCTTCTTCTTTGATCTAAATTGTGTAGATTTCCATTGTTACCATGAGTTTTGGTGGTGTTTCCGCAAGCTTCATCAAGTCAATTGAGTGTTGGATGATGGGTAAATGAAGATGAGGCAATCCTTGTACTAAATCTGTGGAGATCACTTAGTTCATTCATGGATTTGCATCATTGTGTGTCACTTGTTTCTAATTTAGTTTAAAATTATTCAAGAATTTTTAGTTGTTATAATTTTGGAATAATTTTTATCACAAATACTTCTCCAAATTTAAGTAGTTATTTTCTTCAAATTTTATCTTTTATTGCTTGTCTTTTTTAGCCTCTTTAAATTTTGTCTTAAATTTTATAAGCTTAAAAAAATAAGTGTAAATAATTAATTTAAGAGATTTTATTAAAAAGCTTAAAATAAAACTAATCACTCACTTACCAACAAAACTCACCAACCGACAAAACTCATTGCTTGCTAATATTGTTCAATAATGCATAATTGTGAACCTATTCTAAAGAATATATTTTCAGTAATACAAGAAAATGTAAGGGAAATATGAGTAATTAGTAACAAGGATGTTGGTGGCATTCCTTTTGTTGGCAAAGCTCGCATCGTTGGCGCCTATGGTGGAGAATAGAGTAGTATGGCAGAGGTTCTGCCAAGAGTAATCCTAGTGGAGCATAGTAGTAAGCATGTCGGTAGAGAAAGTACTGCTTCATAGAAATGGGTGAAAAAATTACTATGGTGGCCTGAGAACCGTAGACATGTGCCAAAATAATTTTATTTTTATTATTACAAATAACAACTGTTTCAATGATTATCGCCGTTAGAATAGTGAAAAAATTACAAGTCTGCCACCACAAAAATTATAAGTGATTATTTTAGTTTATGGAATTTATACTTTTTTTTTTCCTTTAGTCATAGTCAGTATTATTGAAATTTTAACGATGGGCCAAAACAGAAAAAGTGTAAATTATATGGACGAAAATAACTATTTAAAAATTATACGGAGTTAAATGGTGAATTTCTAAATTTAAGGAGGAAAAGGTAATAAACTATAAATTAAAATTGATAAAATTATAAATATATCTTAATAATTATTTAATTCATATGTTATTTTTATTTGATTATTATTTAAATAAATCAATTTAATTTAAATAGTATCTATGAAAATTCTTTTTTAATCACTATTATTCATAAAATAAATTTTTAAAATAACTAAATTAGAAATGAAATAGCCTTTTTTTTACATACACGACAGTTTGTTTAGTTAAATACATTCTTATATAATAATTATTTTAACTAATATTTTTCATGTAATTTTTTAGTGTTTGTTTCTAAGAGTATGTAATATAAAAGACGAGAGTTATAAATATTTTCATATTAAATGAGTGTAATTGAATAGATAAAAATTGAGAATGAAAATAAACATGATAAACTATGATAAAATAATAAGTAAGGAATGATACATTATAAAACTGATATCGGGACAAAAAAAAAATACTAACATATAAACTTATTATTTCTCAAGTAAATATTTATATATTATAAATAATTTTTTTTTTAAAAAGGTTCAAATAATTTGAACTTTTATATAATAAATATTTAGTATTGTATTAAATATCGTAGATGATGACATCTTACTTATAATATTCAAAATATAAGTATATTTTTCTATTATTAAATCATTGGGTTATGTCTGGAAAAAGAATATTTATCATTAAATTTTATAATTATGTTTTTTTACAAGTTTATATAGTATGTAATTTTATGATTATTTTTTAAAATGCAAGTGAATAAATTTAGAATTTTTAAATTAAATTAAGGTTTAATAATTAATAGTTTTACAGTTATAGTTTTAAAACCTTTTCCTTTTTAGTACCTAAGTTTTTAAGTTGTTATTATAATCTCTGTAGTTTATATATTTTCTCCTTTATTCTTTGATATTATTAAAATTTTATTAGCAAGATCAAAGCAGGAAAAAAGTATAAATTGCATAAATTAAAATAACTACTTATATATTAGAAAGAATAAAAGGGGAAATTTCAAAATTGTGGATAGATAAATGACTAATTTTTTTCATATGATTTCGATTACAAGCTAATTAAGACGAAAATTGCAAATGCAGACAATATTTGAGAGAAAACCATTGCATGATTTGCGCCTTGCTTCATCGTTCATACATTATGATAAACGCTACGGTATCGATGGTTAAATTTAAATAAATAATAACGGGAGACTTTGAGTTTAAATCTGACATAGCATCAAATTAAAATAAAATAATAAAATCAAATAAAACAAACACTTCCAGAGAAACGTTAAAGAGAATTCTTATCTATAAAGATGACATTAAAAGTATAAAATTGATGATGATGATCTCCAACGCTACGGAAACAACTAATCCAAGAAAGATTAGACGGTACACTACACAAATAGGAATATAAAATGGTCTCCAAATAAAATACCAGAGAATGGGGTTTTTTTTCACATGGGAAAGTGGTAGATACACGTGCTCAAACGGAGAAAAATATGGTAAAAGTTTATATACAGAACAAGCATCGAGCAAAACGTGACCCAATAATTAAATGGCTAAAAATTTTAAGACATTACATTAAACAAAATATAATCATATTTGTTGCTAGTGGTGGGGTTTACTTGTTATGAAAGAGAATAAGAAACCATGACGACCCCATCAAGGAACGTGATCGCCTCTCAGACAACAACGCGTCGTTTCCTTTAACTTTTTCCCTATTATTTTCTACCTCTAATCTTTTCTCTTTTTTTTTCTATCTTTTTTCTTTTATTAACCCGTATTATTGCTGTTATTCTTTTATATTAATTATTGCCATTATTATTATTATTATTATAATATATAATTTATGTGGTGAATTGATATCTAATTTCAGCTTTTACGTAGAAATACATAAATACTTAACGAAATTATTATCATTTTATTTTATTTAATGAAGTAGAAACCAGGTTAATAAATGGCTTCTTGATGTTAACATTTTTTAAACTTAACATCATTTTTAAATTTTAAAAATATATAGTACTAATGCTGTACATACCGAGCTGGGATGAATTCGATACTATCTCATAGGCTAAGCTTTTCTGAGTTTTAAGGGTAGTCTTATCAAACCTTGAGATGTGACGACTTGATGTGATGTTTTCCTTTCCGGCAATCATGACCATCGGAACTTGTGAAGCTCTCCTTAGGCCTACACGTGTGTCTCGAGCCAAGCATATCGAGTATCCCGGAATTTCGGGATTTTCCCCCCAACTACCAACCGTCAGAACAAGGGTATAAATATCCTCGAGAGGTCAACGAAAAGGCTAAGTCATCTTTCACCCTAATCTTTTCACTTAGACCTCTCTCTAAAACACTTTTCTAATTTAAGCATCGGAGTGCCTTTTGCAGGTACCTCCCCCATTGTTGTGAATGTGTCCTACTCCGACGGACTCTACGGAGAAGGAGTGCTTTCGCATGTGTAAGTGGAGAGCTTTCGCAGAGAGCCAAAAGATCCCGCTAAAACAAATACTATTAATGTTATAAGGTTATTTGATTACAAATAGCTAAGTCAGTTGATTTTTTATAATAATTACTTTATTAATTTGTTAATAATTAACTGGGTAATATTCTATTTTGTTTAACTTTTATAAGTTATTTTATATTTATCTTCAAAAATTTTGTATTTTAATTCATTATATAATTTTTATATAATCAAATTTTAGTAAATAAATATTTAATTATCCGTAAATTCATTCTTTATTATAATATAAACCATAGAAAATTTAATCTTGCATGTCCTTGATGAGTTAAGAACAACAACACTATTTAAAATTTATAAACAAAAAAAAGCCACGGAAAGGTGGAAAGCCAACTCGGGGGTCAAACTTCAAACCGCGATTATTTGAATGCGTAAGCCAAGTGGCGACTCTTTAATAGAGTCACGTGGCTGCTACTATAACCAAGCTTCGATTTTAACACGTGGCTGTGAGAAAAGTCTTGTCATTTTGCTTTTGCTATTTGTTACATTGCAGTTTGTTACATGACTAGTAATTTTTGTTACATTTTAGTTTTAGTTAAAATAACCGAAATGAAGAAGGACTCCATAAAAAAAATAAAAAGTTCTTATGTCAATTGACGTAGTATCAATCCAAGACCCAAAGCTTTGAAGATCAATTGATATAGTATCTGTAAAAGATAAACACAAGAAGAGGGTTGAATTGTGTTAATTAAAAAATTTTATTCATTTCGTCTGTGAGTTATAAAGCTGTTAAGACGAAACAAAATTTATGTTGAAAAATTAATTTTAATGAACAAACGTTATGATGTGATTATCCCCTGTTAGTTGATCAGACGAAACAAAAATAAACACAGTTATTTTTATACTGGTTCGTCTATTCAAGACTACGTCCAGTTACTCAGCAACCACTGAGTTTTCACTACAAACCGTGAAAAGGTTACAAGTATTGTTTGAACCGAGCCACTTCTGGCTATACACAAATATTCTTTGAACACAGCCTTCTCAGGCTAAACAAACAAGGTATTCTTTGAACTCAGCCTCCACAGGCTAATACAAGAGGTATTCTTTAGAACGCAGCCTCCTCAGGCTAAAATGCCACACAAGTGGACTTTGGAAGATGTTTTGAAAAACAGAGTTTTCCTCTACGCAGAGAGATGTTTACAATATAGCACAATCAGAGATTTTGAGCGAATCCTTAAGAGATAGAAGAAGATAAGCGTATTCGCCAACTGATTCCTGAAGGTGTGAAGTCCTTTTATAGGCATCTTCTTCAAATAGCCGTTAGACTCATTTGAATGCCGTTGAGAGTCGTTGAGAGATCTTCTAGAGAGCTTTCCAAAAAGGTTGTCAGTTGTACTTGATTGATTGATGTTGAGTCGCAGCGGATATAGCGGACTAGGTTGTGCGCAGTACTACTTCTGACTTGTACAGAGATGTGACAAAAAGGTGAAGACCTTTTTGACTTGGGTGTGTAAGCTCGAATCCCTATACTGATCTTGGATGCTTCTCAAATCTTGGCACGAATGATTCATCCCGACTTGACTTTGGATAGACGATATGATTCTTCGATCTTCATTTGTTGTTGTTTCGTCTCATCCTATCGTCTTAGACTTCGCTCTTTGGACGACGAAGGACTTAAGCTTCGAGTAGTCCTCTTCCGTCTCGTGCATGTATCGTCCGATGACTTGACTTTTGGATGACGTTGCAGATCTTCACTTTGAAGAGGTCTCATTCCGTCAGGTCTTGGTTTTCGTCTTAGCAAGTCTTGGGTAGCTTGGTTTCGTCTGTCTTGTAATTAATCAAAATCTTGAGACGTTAATCATTCTTGATCTAACAATCTCTCCCTTTTGATGATTACAGACCATACCACGAAAATCTGACAAGACATGGTTAGACAAAAACAAATGATCTTAAAGCCGATTGACATCAAGACGATGTTTTCTGAATAATACCTCTTTATAAAGATTGTTACATCAATGTGATGTAATCAGAGTCGAATATTACAATGGTATTACAAAGCAGAAAACACTAAAGAATTACAATGTGTATTAGAGCAAAACAAAAAAAATATTGTATAGAAAGAAACTTTACAATAACGCAACAGTATAACTCCCTAGGACGATACTCCTTGTTCTTGTTTCTCCCCCTCAGACGAAGCTTTTCTTCCTTGCTCCCCCTCAGACTTTGCTCTTCTTTCCCTTAGGTTAGGCTCTCCCTTGGATTATGCATTCTATTCTCTCCCCTGGCTGATGATCATCAAAACTCGATCAAGAAGAAGGCTTTCGCTTTTTCTCAGTAGCAGACCCATCACAATCTTCGTTAACTGCCCCAACTCAGATGTGAGAGACGCTTGATTTTCTTCAAGCTCCCTATTTTTAAGTTCCAAGGCATCACATTTTCGCTTTAGAGACTTATACTCTTCAGCGTCTGTAATATCAGTCTTTGTAGTTGGTTCATCAACCTCAGCTCTCTCCGCAGCCTCAACCACATTTTCAGTCATCAGTGGTGTTTGAGGATACTCCACTATGGGTTCAGTGTCATTAATAATGATCACTGGTGTGGTCTTCTTCAGACGTAATGTAAATAGTGGAAGAACTAGGTAGGTAGTGAAGTTCCGCTCCCATTGGTAAGTGTACCACTTTGTTGGAATGGACACTTCAAGAAGTGGCTGTTCCTGAGAGTAGACGAATGCATTTCCAGGAAACACTCGCCACGATCAAGAATCACTCTCATCATGGTTCCAAAAGAGTGTTGGAATGCGCTTCAGACGGATGCTTCTTCTCCTTTCCTTTAGCCAAGTATTTTACTAAGCACGACCTTTTTCTCGTCTAAGATGATGAAGTATTTGGTTTCTTCGGTACCAAAGAAGAAAACCGAGATCCAATCAAAAGAGGATGATCTCTCGTAGTCCTTCTCAGCTTGTCGCTCTATATGAAGAAAAGAGATGTTTCTTTCTTTAACTTCTCTCCTATAGGCATCAGCCATCAACTGGAAAGGGATATTGTAATCTTCAGGTAGGGAGTGAGCCAACTCCTCAGGGTCTTCTTTTTCATCAATGAGAAGGGAGTATCTTGGATGAATCCTGAAGCAATGTGGTCTTGTCCATGGGAGCACAATTCCTAGAGAGTAGCCTAAGCCGACATACTCTGTTTGGTTGAGAGGAATTGTGAACTTTAAGGGATCATGGCTGGTGAAAGCATCAAGGTGCCAATGAGTGCACTCTTTTGGCTCATACCTATGAGAATCAGCGTCTCCAAATTTACAATGGTGGAATACTGGAGTGTTGATCTCATGCCGAACCTTCCATCTTGGATTTTGTTTGTGTGGGATGTGAGGTTCGTAGCCAAGTGGCCGGTCCTTCAATTTCAATTTGACAGCAAAGAAGATGATCCTTGTATTCTTTTATTTTCTCTAGTCCCTTAATATTTAGTGTTGCCAGTTCGTCCCAGGGCAGACGCTTCAACCAATTGCATTGCTCTTCTGGTGAATAGACGAAATCTTCATCAAGGTTGACTGACTTTAGGGATCTATTGTAAAGAATCGGGTTTTCTGATCTCCTTAGGTGAAAGCCCTTCTTTCCTCTGTACACGTATGGGCTTTTCAACTCAATATAAGGAGCTCCCCTTATGTATGGGTCTTCATTGTCTGCCAAGGCTGCAGCAGACTCAGACGATTCAGCCTCATTGGAGAATTCTTCAAATTTCTCTCCAAGAACCCAATCAGGTTTGATTGGTTTGTCAGCACAAGTGCTTTCTTCATGTTTTCGCATGAATAATTCGTTTAGGAACGAATAGTCAATCTTGCGCTTTGGGGGTAAGTCTTCTGGATTGATCACCTCAGTATGTGATCTTCCCCATGTAGCATCCACCTTGATTATTTTAAGTTGTTCTTCATCAGACAAAGAATCAACTTCTTCAATGAGCACAAAGTCTTCAGATGGAAACTCCTTCGTCTGTTGGTGGGATGCTTCTTCGGACGCACCAGATATCGTCGTGCAAGGCAAGATAAGCGGAGACGCAACAAATGGCTCGAGAAGAGGTTGCCATTTGTTCGTGCCTGGGGAGTGTTGTTGATGGAAGAGTTTCCATTGTAAAAACTTCTTCACTTAACATGGTTTCCAACTCCTCCGCTAGTTGGGCATTGTCTTTTTGGATCCCGAACATCGCTTCTTCACCGTTCATGCCCTCTCAAGTAGCTTTGAGCGATGCTCCCTCGCACGATCCAATGCCTTGAACGCTCTCGAGAAAGATCCTTTCTCTCTCAGCTTAAAGCAAAATAGAGATTCTCTTGGCCTCTTTCAGCATTCTTTCTTCGTCTGTCTCACCAACTATAACAGACGCAAGCTTTTGCTTCATTTTCTCCTTGCCTTTAGCAGCCTTTTGAAGAGCAATTCTTCTTGCTTCAGTTTTCTCTTCACCGCTTTTCTCTTCCTTTCAAGGCTCTGTGAGTATCTTCACATTTAATTTCTCGACGGAATGGTGACCCCTTCGTCTTCACTTGGGGATACCGTCTATTCTTTTGACTTAGCACCTATGTGCTTGATTCTGATGGTCCTTTTCTTTTTCTTGAGGGGTTCCTCAAGAACATCCTCAAAAGGAACTTCAGATATTAACACAGAAGGAGGAGGTTGAGGTTGGTTTGGTGTTTGGGGTTGTGTTTCGGACGGTGTTTGGGCTTGTGTTTGTGGCTTTGCACGCTTGATGCGAGCTCTGTGTGAAGGTTCTTTGGTGATGAGTGAGAGAGGTATGTCTTCTTTTTGTGAGTGAAGAAAGCCTGGTGCTAGATACATCTTTGCAAAGGTGTTGGCTTTAACTTCCTTTCCCTCAGGGTGCCAAACAATATCAGTGGTGTCAAACCCCTGATTGATAATGATTCTAGAGAAGAGGGTGGCGTAAGGAATGCTGCTCTTCCTTCGGATGTTACGGTTCTTCAGAGCGCTTATCCAATGGTCAAGAATAAGGTGAGGGAGACTCATCCTTGCTTTTCTCAGACAATAGAAAATGCAGAATCTGTCTCGAGTACTCACATTATCCCTTGAGCCAATCCTTGGTGTGAAGATGTTGAAGAGGAGGTTGTGGATGATTCTAGCGGTTGGAGAGAGGTTCCATGACCTATAAAACTTGGAGTCTTTAGGGTCGCGTTTCTTCACATACATGAGTTTGTCAACACGTTCCTCTGATTCAATCTTCATCCATTGGGCTATAGAAGCGTCCCCGGCCTTGCAGCTTCCTCGCCTCAAAGAATAAAGTCCACCGTAATGATGTACTCTCTGTTGTCTATGGTACCCATGATACCATCATCAAATTCCTTGGCGTCACTCCAGAATTCGGCATAGGCTTCCATCAGTCATGACCCTCTCAACTCAGCAAACCCCATCCATCCGGTGTGGTCAAACATCTTCAGTACCCTTTCAGAGACACTCTACAGGGTCTCTCTTGAGATCCACTTGCTTGGCAAGAATAAATCTTGGGCGAAAAAGGTGGCTTCAGCGGTTTTGATAGCTTTGGTGTTCTTGGCAGCCATTGTTGAAAAATTTGAAAATAGAGAGAATGAAAGCTTAGTGAGTATTAGGTTTCGGGAAGTTCAAAAGATTGCAGATTGCAGTAAAGAGTAAAAGAGTGAACTTTCAAAAGTATTTATAGATAAAGAATGAAACGGTTATAATTCATCAGACGAAAGATTTCGAAAACCGCCCCTGATTTGACGTGTCCACATCATTGCCTTTTTAATGATTGATTTGACCTCTGCAATTCACGACGCGTGCTTATCATTGTCCTAGAATAGTGCAATAAATGACAGACACATTTATTGCTCCCTTTAATTTGTCCCTGCACACTTGAGATAAACTTGTTAAAAAGTAACAAGCCAAGGCGTCATTGAATTTTACCACAAGAACTATTCAACTTGATCGGACGCAATGTTTCTCTCTTAACACTAAGTAATGTACAGACGGAAAAAATGTACAGACAAAACAAAAAGTACAGACGATGAACAAGTCCAATCAATATCTCGATTTAAACAATTTTCAATCTGTTAAAGAAATAATTCCAAGGTTTTCTTTAATGAAATTGAATCGTGTTTCATCCAAAGCTTTTGTAAATATGTCTGCCCATTGAAAATTAGTTTGCACAAACTGTATATCGAAAATACCTTTTTGGACATAATCTCTTATAAAATGAAAACGAATTTCAATATGTTTGGCTTTAGAATGTTAAATAGGATTTTTGCTGAGATTGATTGCACTTGTGTTATCACAAAATACTGGTATGTGATTCTCAAACCTGGAATAATCCTCAAGTTGATGTTTAATCCATAGTAATTGTGAGCAACATCCTGCCGCAACAATGTACTCTGCTTCAGTTGTTGAAAGTGCAATGGAGTTTTGTTTCTTGCTTGACCAAGATATTAGTGATGATCCAAGATATTGGCATCCACCACTTGTGCTTTTTCTCTCCACTTTATCTCCAACATAATCAGCATCACAAAATCCTCTTAAACTGAAATCACTATTTTTCTTATAAAACAGAGAGAGATTAGTTGTTCCAACAAGATATCTAAGAATTCTCTTTACAGCTTGCAAATGAGATTCTTTGGGGTCAGATTGAAAACGTGCACATAGACAGACATTGAACATAATGTCAGGTCTACTTGCAGTTAAATAAAGGAGTGAGCCAATCATACCTTTGTATACCGTCTGATCAACAGACTTACCTGACTCATCCTTGTTGAGATTTGCTCCAGACGAATGCATTGGGGTCTTCATAGGCTTGACATTTTCCATCTTGAACTTCTTAATAAATTCCTTTGTGTATTTCTGTTGATGGATGTAGATTCCTTCTTTCGTCTGCTTGATTTGAAGTCCTAGAAAGAACTTCAATTCTCCCATCATACTCATTTCGAACTCATCCTGCATTAGCTTTGAAAAATCCTTGCAAAGAGAGTTGTTAGTAGCTCCAAAGACTATATCGTCTACATAAATCTGGACTATAATAAAGTCTTTTGAAACGCTTTTCTTGAAGAGAGTTGTATCAACCTTTCATCTTGAAAAACCATTTTTAAGAATGAAAGAACTGAGTTTATCATACCAAGCTCTAGGAGCTTGTTTGAGACCATACAGTGCTTTCTTGAGTTTAAAACGTGATCTGGTTGAGACAAACTTTCAAAATCAGGAGGTTGTTTCACATACACTTCTTCTTCAATAAAACCATTTAGAAAAGCACTTTTTACATCCATTTGATATAGGACGATATTCTTGTGAGCAGCAAAAGCAAGTAATATTCTAATAGCTTCTAATCTAGCTACAGGTGCAAAGGTTTCAGTAAAATCAATACCTTCTTGTTGATTGTACCCTTGTGCCACTAACCTTGCTTTGTTTCTTACCACTTTTCCAGCTTCATCAAGCTTGTTTCTGAACACCCATCTGGTTCCGATGATGTTTTTGTTCTTTGGTCTTTCAACAAGAGTCCATACATCATTCCTTGTGAACTGATTAAGTTCTTCTTCCATAGCCAAAATCCAATCATTGTCTTGAAGAGCATCTTCAATATTATTTGGCTCCATATCTGATACAAGAGCATAGCTTGAGATATACTTCACTCTTGATCTTGTTTGAACACCTTGGGATCTATCTCCAATGATGAGATCTTCTATATGGTTTGATGCAAACTTCCATGTTTTTGCAGGGACTTGATCTCCCTGTTGATGAGTATCAGACGAAGAGGGTTCGTCTGTGCATCTATCGTCTGTCCTTGTATCGTCTGACCCTTGTTTATCATCTTGTCTTGAATTTTGACTAGAAGGGTTAATCTGCAAGTTATCAAACAAATTTTCTAGGTCTGATATTTCTTTATCAGCCTTTGAGTTATCTTGGAACTTTACATGGATTGATTCTTCTACAACTTGTGTCTTAGAGTTAAATACTCTATAGGCCTTAGATGTATTGGAATATCCAAGAAAGATTCCTTTAACCACCTTTGAATCAAATTTTCCAAGTTGATCTTTGGTGTTTAGGATAAAACATTCACATCCAAAAGGATGAAAATAAGAAATATTGGGTCTTCTTCCTTTCCATAGTTCATATGGAGTCTTATTCAATATTGGTCTTATCAATATTCTCGTTTTGAATATAACAGAAGTATTTCGCTTCGCCCAATAATATTTAGGGGAGAGAGCTTTCATGCAACATGGTTCTAGCCATTTCTTGTAAGGTACGATTTTTCCTTTCCACAACTCCATTTTGTTGAGGAGTTCTTGGAGACGAAAAATTGTGAAATATACCATTTTCAAAACAAAAGGCTTTGAACTCAGAATTTTCAAATTCTGTTCCATGATCACTTCTTACAGACGCAATACATATTCCTTTTTCTTTTTGAACATGTTTGCAGAATATTTCAAAGACCTTGAATGACTCATGTTTATGGGCTAGGAAGTATACCCATGTGAATCTAGTATAGTCATCTACAATGACAAATCCATATCTCTTCCCTCCAAGACTTTTAGTCTGAGTGGGTCCAAAGAGATCAATGTGTAACAGTTCTAATGGTCTTGTCGTGGAAACAACATTTTTTGATTTGAAAGAAGCTTTGAGTTGTTTCCCATGCTGACAAGATTCACACAGACGATTGGTTTTCCAAGATATTTTTGGCAAACCTTTTACGAGATCTTTCTTAGAAATTTTTGAAATATACTTGAGACTTAAATGTCCAAGCTTTTTGTGCCAAATATCTCGTTCATCGTCTCTTTGAAATCAAACATGTTACATTCTGATCACTCAGGTCAGAAAGACAAACCTCATAAAGGTTATTCTTTCTTTTCCCAATAAAAAGAATGGATTTATCTTTGTTCTTCACTATACACTCATCAGAGTTAAAGGCTACTTCATATCCACTGTCACAAAATTGGCTTATGCTAAGTAGATTGAAATTAAGACCTTTAACATATGATACGTTCTGGATAACAGTATTGGGTGTCTTACCAACAGTCCCAATGCCAAGAATTTTACCTTTTCCAGAACCGTATGAGACAGACCCTTTACTTGGTCTGAGATCTTGGAACATAGACAGGTCTTCCGTCATGTGTCGTGAGCATCCACCGCCCGTGTACCGAGCAAGTCTTGTCTCTTCCCATTGAGGATATCTGCACTTGGAACAATGAGTGACTTTGGTACCCAAATCTTTTTGGGTCCTTTTCTTGTTAGTTACAAAAGGTTTCTTTTTGTTTTGAGCCTTTTGTAGATATTAGGAACCTTGTTGTAATTCCTCTTCTTTTGATCAGATTTGAACAGTTTGTTTTTCCTTTCGTTTGTCTCAACATAACCAAGTCCACTTTTATCTTTTGGCGATCTCCCATATTTTAAAATATTTTCAAGGATGGAGGATCCCTTAGTAAACTTGGTTAAGTCATTGAGTAAAGACTCATTTTCTTTCTTCAATCTTTCGATTTCAAGAATGAAACTGTCCTTTTCAGACTCAGACGAAACATCACTTGATACTTTCTTGTCTAAAAACTCTATTTCAGATTTCAAAACTGCATTTTCTTCCAGAGCTTGTCTAAGCTTGGTTTTGTAGGTTTTGTATTGCTGAGCAATAAAATGAGAGTTAGCTAGAAGTGTATCATATGACATTTCTTCTGATTCTGACTCAGATTCAGAAGAGGAGGGTGAAGAAGTTTCGTTGTAATTTACCTCTGTTGAGACATGGTCTCCAGCCATGAGGCATATGTTTGTTGTTTCTTCTTCAGAGGATTCCTCTGAGCTTTCACTATCAATGTCTTCCCAAGTTAGTAAGCTCTTCTTCCCTTTGAATCTTCGAGGATTCCACTTCTTTTTCAACTTGGGGCATTCTGACCTCATATGCCCAGGTTGTCTACATTCATAACACACAATTTCTGTGCTTTCTTCTTTGACTGATGACTTCTCAGGGAGCTTCTTCTCCTTTTTCTTGAAGAAACGTTGACCTCTGCCCTTCTTTATCATCATTCTTTTGAATCATCTGGCCATGAGAGAGACTTCGTCTTCAGACGAACCATCAGACGATTCTGATTCAGTTGAATCAGCCTTTAAAATTTTTGCTTTCTTTTTGCTGTCCTTCTTGACAGATTCTTCTTTAGGAGTGTTGTTGACAAACGGAAGAGCTATAGGTTCTTGAACCTTGATCTTCTCCCTTTTACATAAGAGTACCTCATGTACCCTTAGAGCTCCTATTAACTCATCTAGAGTTAATGTCTTCATATCTCTTCCAACGAGAGATAGTGTGGACATGGCTTCCCAAGGAGGTGGGAGACTGTCCAAGATCTTCATGTTGTTTTGGGCCTTTGTGAAGGTGATTCCCGAGAGCGTGAGTCCATTCAATATGGTTTGGAATCTTCCAAACATCATATCTATTGATTCTCCTTTCTTCATAGAGAACATTTCATATTCTCTTTGAAGAGTGGCGGCTTTCCTCATTCTGACATCTTCAGTGCCTTCATATGAGATTTTGAGAGCATCCCATAGTTCTTTAGCGGTTTTATAGGCACAGAATCTGTTGTACTCAGTTCTAGAGAGAGCACACATAAAGATATCTTGCTTTGTTGTTCAGCTCCATCATATAGTATTCTTCATTTCCCATTCTCCTTCAGGCTTTACAATGGGGATATCTCCTGTGGTGATTATGTTCCATAATCTGTATTGGGTTGACTTGATGTACATCTTCATCCTGTCAGCCCAGTAGGGATAATCATCTCCAGAGAACGCTGGAGGTTTGTTCATGGAGGCTCCTCCAGATAAGAATGACGGTCCTTGTGAGTCCATGCTGGATATTTTCCTCTAGCAGCTGTTAGGCGCTCAACCCTTAGAGGCTGAGCTCTGATACCAAACTGTAAAAGATAAACACAAGAAGGGGGGTTGAATTGTGTTAATTAAAAAATTTTATTCCTTTCGTCTGTGGGTTACAAAGCTGTTCAGACGAAACAAAATTTATGTTGAAAGATTGATTTTAATGAACAAACATTATGATGTGATTATCCCCTGTAAGTTGATCAGACGAAACAAAAATAAACACAGTTATTTTTATACTGGTTCGTCTATTCAAGACTACGTCCAGTTACTCAGCAACCACTGAGTTTTAGCTACAAACCGTGAAAAGGTTACAAGTATTGTTTGAACCCAGCCACTTCTGGCTATACACACATATTCTTTGAACACAGCCTTCTCAGGCTAAACAAACAAGGTATTCTTTGAACCCAGCCTCCACAGGCTAATACAAGAGGTATTCTTTGGAACGCAACCTCCTCAGGCTAAAATGCCACACAAGTGGACTTTGAAAGATGTTTTGAAAAACAGATTTTTCCTCTACACAGAGAGGTGTTTACAATATAGCACAATCAGAGATTTTGAGCGAATCCTTAAGAGATAGAAGAAGATAAGCGTATTCGCCAACTGATTCCTGAAGGTGTGAAGTCCTTTTATAGGCATCTTCTTCAAATAGCTGTTAGACTCATTTGAATGTCGTTGAGAGTCGTTAAGAGATCTTCTAGAGAGCTTTCCAAAAAGGTTGTCAGTTGTACTTGATTGATTGATGTTGAGCGCAGCGGATATAGCGGACTAGGTTGTGCGCAGTACTACTTCTGACTTGTACAGAGATGTGACAAAAAGGTGAAGACCTTTTTGACTTGGGTGTGTAAGCTCGAATCCCTATACTGATCTTGGATGCTTCTAATTTTGGCACGAATGATTCATCCTGACTTCAGCTTTTGGATAGACGATATGATTCTTCAGTCTTCAGTTGTTGTTGTTTCGTCTCATCCTATCGTCTTAGACTTCGCTCTTTGGACAGATGAAGGACTTAAGCTTGAGTAGTCCTCTTCCGTCTGTGCATGTATCGTCTGATGACTTGGCTTTTGGACAGACGCAGATCTTCACTTTGAAGGGTCTCGTTCCGTCTGTGCTGGTTTCGTCTTAGCAAGTCTTGGGTAGCTTGGTTTCGTCTGTCTTGTAATTAATCAAAATCTTGAGACGTTAATCATTCTTGATCTAACAGTATCACTCCAAAGAATCAATATTTTGATTACCAATTTACATAAGCACAAGAAGCTCATGTACTTTCAACTCACTAATTTGATCCTATTTTAAATTTCTCAAGAAGTATTCTTTATAAAATTTATAAAAATATCACCAAGGTTGTCAAATAAGAAGAAAAAATTTTAAAATCAAAAGACTAAAAATAGTAGAATGTAAAGCTAATATCTTATTATGGAACGTCATGGCTCATTGAAGGATCTGACAATGAAAATATAAGAGAGAAATCTATTAAGAAGAATATGGATTTTTATCATAATTTTTTAAAGATCTTTTAAATTGCAGATAAGTAGCTTATATAAAAGTTAGATATTTGGAGAAAGCTAAAGATAATCTTAGAGCACTTTACAATGATGAATGTGAGTCACGCTTCAAGGCTGTAGTTATATGTCCCTCTAAGAGTGTCACAAGTCACTCTCAATCTCAAAAGTTACATGTCACTCTCCTTAATTCTTATCTCTTGGATGAGCTAATATGATGGAGGACCATCTTCAAGAGCTCAACAATCTCTCCAAATGAAAATTAAAAAAGGAGGTCAATGCTCAAATCAAATGTAAAGAGAAAAAGTCAAAGAAGAATAAAGACATTATCTTAAAATTGAGCTCGTAAATTGTCGCTCAATTTTCTAAACTTGTAATTTTGGTTTAGCTTGGACATATAAGTGGATCCAAAGTCCATAGTTTGACTTTTGTAGTAATGACCGAAATTACCTAGGTGTTTTAGGTGGAGAGTGGATGTCACTCTCCAAGGAGAGAGTGGCAGAGAAAAAGGAGGAAGTTAGTGTTTTCTCAACTAACTTAATTTGAATCTTGACCTTAGGATTAGATCTAGATCCGAGGGATAAAATTCAAATTAAGATAGTTACATTTTTTGCACTAATCTAGTTTGAATCTTAACCTTAGGATTAGATATAATCTAAGGGTTAAATTCAAACTAGACTAGTCACATTTTTTGCATCACTTTGATTTGAATTTAGATCATCCAATGTGCATCTAATCTTACGGTTAGCATTAACCAAAAATGGAATGGAGAAATCCTAGCACAGAAACTAGGAGAAGAAGAAAAAAAACGTAAAATTGCTAAATGAGAGGTCCTAAAGTCTGAGTGTTTCCAAATACAAAAGGGCAGCCCAAGTCATGTGCAAGACACATGACTTTTAAGTGTCTTAGGTCCCGAATTCGAATCTCCATCCATGCATTACATAAAATGAATCAATTACATGAAATTAATTGGGCATAATTAAGTCTTCTTTGTTGGAATTTCTTGACAGTTTTCGTGTGCCACTTTCAAGCTCATTTTCACCCCAGTTTCAGTATGAATTAGCTCTTTATGTCTGCATATCTTTTGTATCTCTCTGAGTCCTCTTTAATTCGACATATAATGAAGCTCAAACGGAGTTCTGTAGTGAGAGTTATGCTTGTTTTAGTGAATTTGGTCAAAACTGAAAATTATAGCGAATTAGAACAAAAATAAGCACTTAAGGCTTAATTGAGCCCAAACTCATAAATGCATTAAATCATGCTAATTGACCATTAATAATGTTGTATTAGGATGTAATAAATGCAGAGAAAGTGACCAAAATACTACTGTCATTAAAACAAAATATGCCTACACAATTAAAAGAATAAACGACAGTTTTAACATTAACCGTTACTAGAATTACTGAAACTAATTTAAAGGTGTTACACTCATGCATTTCATCTTCCTCTCAAAGCATCCTTTCATTTTCTTTTCTCCTTCTTCTCTCATCTTTTTCTCTTTCTTGCCTATCAAACCTTTCATTCACATTAATACTTATTTTGTTCACCTCATCCCTCAAATACCCCATCATCTTGGTGGTCCCAAGTGACATGTGATTACCCATACTAGGAGAACTCTTTCCCATGACTACAAAAAAAAGGTTAATACACAAGAAAGTACTATAAAGGAATTCCTCTCCACTTTGTAAGTGTTTACCACTCACAACTTGTGTTTCACTCTTAAATTGGTTTTTTCTATAATGCAACACTCTATTCTTTTTCCTTTTCAAATCTCTTTTTAGGGTTCCTATGAACAACCTCTCAATCCAAAACAAGGTCTTAGTCCAAAGCGTAGAAGGAAACAATTCTTAGAAGATCTATGAGTCCAAAAATATATAAACACTAAGACAAAATCAAGGAGTCCAAATAAAACAAGTAATAAAAAAACTCAAAAGAAGAAAATAAGCACACTTAAATGGAGTTTTATATGAGATAAAAAAAAATTGCATTCAAGATTAATGGTGACAATTCAAAACTGTTGCTAACATCAATTTTCATAGTTTTGCAACTGTCAGTAACAACAAAGATCAACACAACAAAGGATTAGAGATTGATTTTGAGACTAAATCTTGCTATTGAAAATTTGCGATGGAGCAACAATGTACAACAACAGCAATATCATTTCTACATATGAATTTAGAGATCGATTTTACCTAGATTCAATTCTACACATTTTAAGTCTAATTTGAGCTAGTAACAATCCAACAATGATAAATATGTGCATGTTATTGGTTTCTAGATTTCTCTAGAGTTCATATACACTAGATGTTTTTATGCACATTTTTCTCTGTGTTTCTATATCTTTTCTTTTCCTTTGTATCATCTTTTTTGTTTTGTATTTCTTTTGCTTTTACTTTTCTGTTTTGTTTCTTTTCTAATACTCACTGCCTAGAGTCCAACCAAAAACCAACACTATCAATAATGGAGCACTCAAAGTTCAATTTCTATTGACATGCCCAAATCCAATAACAAAGATATAAGTGGATCTGAAATGAATAGTCATATAACAACTAAACACATAAAACGTGTATTTTTGTGAATCAAACTATCAAATTTTCAAAAACAATGAAACACATATGATGAACACAAGAACACAAATTTATAATTTATGAAACATACAATACAAAACATGGAAATGGATACTAAAATATCAATAACAACGAAAAATACAAGACAATTCAAGGAAAGAAATGACTAGACACAAACTCAATGAAAGAAAATGTGGAAAGACTAAAACATACCAAAAATGGAGAAAGTCAATTGAAAAAGAACAAGTTCTTGATACCACTTGATGTAATCCAACCATGAATTTAATGAAATATGCCTTAATCTTTATTCTCCGATCAAAGATTTCTCCATGGAAATGGGTTGAAACTTTCAGTTCTCAAAAAAAGATAAGAAAAGGTAAAATGGATAAGACTAGAAGTGGAATATGGCGCCATGGATTACCCTAATAAGCCCTTGAAGAATCGCTACAATGGCACAAGAAACTCAAAAGAGAAACTTTGCACAAGAATATCAATTTTTATTAAAATTCATCAAAAATATCTACAAGGTTTAGGAAAGGGCTTATGTAGGCTATAGAAGAGTACAAACAAAGCTAGCTCTAAGGAGTGTAAGAGAAATTGATGAAACTTGGAGCTTAAGATTGTTAAGCACTCCAAAGTGGTGCCATTTTAAGTTGAATCTTATTCTTTAGATGAAATTCAATCCAAAGGTGGCAGGACTTCCTTCAATAAGGCAAAGATAACTAATATTCAAGCAAGCTCACATACGTGCTCTCTAAATGAATTCATAAATTGAAATTTGAATTTATTTCTTCTCAAAATAAACTTAACTTTCAAATTTAAATTAAGATTAGATCAAACTAAGGCCCAATTTCTTACAAGTTCCTATTAAAATCAAGACAAGCCAATAAGCTTAGCAAGAATCTAAGTTTACAAAGGAATGACCAAAGAAATAAAGACGCCGAAAACAATACACGACAACAATCCTTCCTTCAAGTCATCTACATAGCAAAGAAGATTACAAGGCTTCAATTCTTTTATTAGAAGAGGCTTCGGACTTGAATTTATCACGAGTAAATGGTCTTCCACTTCTTCTTGTATTCTCTTGGTCATTACTCTTGTGATTCTTCTATTCTCCATGGATTGACCTCCATCATAAGAGTTGAGTGACCTACTTTTGAAGTCTGAGAGAAAGGCTTGTAATGATGTGATTTATTATGCGTTTGTCGTGTTTCCTTAACCTTAATAAGTGAGTGTTTATTTGTGAACCCGAAACTCACAAATGGTACTAACAACAAGTGCTTCCTATCAAGAATTCATTGAATTAGTTTTATGAACTTGATTCTTAGAATTCATATTGGAGACTTTGAATAATCGATATTTATTATTATGTTATCTAAAAATATTTATCATTGTATTCTCATTCAACATTGACAATGTCATATGTCCAAACAACATCCAATAATGTGTTAGAGAAATTAGAGTTAACAGAAGAACCATGGTAATGAGTTGAACATGGAGGAGGGAGAAGAATTAATTTAGCGCATATGGTCCACTGGAAAAAAAAAATTAAACAATGTATAAAACTTGACCACAATAATCCATTTAAAATGCCATACCACTCCAACTTCATCTAATTTTAATAATATTTGATAGAAATTTATTAATTTAAAAACTAATTATTAAGTTTAATGGATTATAGGAATTATAAAAGTTCATTCAGAATTTTTTAAGTATTTTTTTTTAATTAATTTAGGTGAATTAACACATTTACCACCATATTGTACTTTGTGTCGATTTAGTCTAACAAAATATAAGTTCAGTGGCATGTAGATTGAGTTGAATTTTCCCTCTTATTAAATAAGTTAGATCATACCATATTATTAAATAAATTAGATCATACCATATTTTGATAACTTTATAAGTTAAGTAACCCTAATTTAAAAATGGTTAACAAATCATTACGAATGTAATAATTAAATCCTTCGTTAATTTATACATATTTAAGAAATTGACTAGAATACACATTTTATCAAAATGGCAATTAAAATCGAAAACTTACATAAAAGATACAATTATACAACTAAAGACATTAATTTCGTCTTTGCATAAATTCTTTAAGATATTTTTTATTCATATTTGAGCCCGACAAGAGAACTTTATAAATTCCTAGAGTTTTGATACAGTAACATTCTATCAATTTTCTATATCCTGACTAATGACACTAATCTCACTTTTGAATTGAAAAAATGATTTAAGTTAATTAAATTTATTTAATGTTATAAACTTATCGTTCTTTTGAAAATCTTTCTAAAATTTTTTATTTTTGTTAAACTATAAAAAATATGAATATTTATCGACATAAAATAATGATATAATATCATCCATTTAAGAACT
This sequence comes from Hylodesmum podocarpum, assembly GCA_026586105.1. Classification (NCBI taxonomy): domain Eukaryota; kingdom Viridiplantae; phylum Streptophyta; class Magnoliopsida; order Fabales; family Fabaceae; genus Hylodesmum; species Hylodesmum podocarpum. The sequence goes on from JALJEV010000638.1 coordinate 2,410,244, forward strand.
ATACCATAGTTTATTTATTTTTATTTATGTGACTTTATAGCCTCATTATTAAATATAGTTTCGACTCATTATTTAATTTAGTGAAATAGTTACTACACAATTAATTTAGTACAAGAAAGAATATCTAATTTAGTTTTAATGATAAAATTAGCCGTATAAATTAGTTAAACACTTAAAAATTAGTTGAAAATGGGTAGAGATAATTGACAAACAATTTGAGTACTTCTTAAAATTTCTAACAAAGGTTGCTTCCTTTATTTCTCTCACCACAATTTTCATATAATTACATGAAATATTAGGAATAATAATTTGGCCTGGGCTAAAAATGATGAATATAGTGACCACGAAGAGCGTAATTATTTTGACAACATGTGTAAGATCTTAGGATCACACAATCTTACATATTTTCTTTTTGCTCTGATTATATGATGGAACAGATGAAGGATTACAAACATGAATAAAATCATATTAGTATTCAATTTTTCTCTTACAGATTTACATTTTACTATTTATGTCGATCATTAATAGATTACCACTATAGGATAGCGTTGCAATTTTCTTACATCTTTACCGCCATTTTTTTTTTTAATTTGCTTATGTACATGAATAAGTGAAATGAATTTGAAAGAAAAATAAAGAAATAATAAATAAATGACTATTTTAAAAAAGGAATAAATTTATTTTGGAAAATAATAATTTTTTATTTTAATTATAAAAATGTTACTTTTTAATTTTATTATTTTAAAAAAATTACATAATCTAAACAACAATAATTACAAAATTTTAAAATAAAAAAGTAAAAGCGAGATAATATTAAATTTAATGTAAATAAAAATAATTTATCATATTAGTTTAAAAAAACCATGTTAATATTTAATTTTACGTTTTTAATATAATCTTAAAATTCATTTTGATGTCAAGATTTTTGGATTTACAATTTTTTAATTTTTCTCTCAATTTCATACAAGATATTGAAGATCCAGTGCAATCCGTTGGGGTTAGGAAGAAGACGTCCTATTACAACCTCTCCCCGCGATTTAATCGGCGTACGCGTACCCTTTTTCCTCGAAACATCCCACTTTTCACTCATTCACACTTCACCCCTCAACTCAAACCTAAAAATGAAATCTAAATGCACCCCACATGAATCCCAAACCCACATCCACCCTCACCCAGGCACTCACTAACCTCGACCTTATCTCTCTATTTCCCATCCCACACACACACACACACACTATATTACATCCTCTCTTCCGCCGCCAAAATTAAAACTCAACAAACACACTTCACTCACTATCTCACCCAATAAAGCTGCATGGAATGACCCAATACCGGTCGATGAACCTCTGGACCGACGACAACGCATCCGTTATGGAGGCCTTCACGAGCTCCTCCGACCTCTCCTCCCTGTGGCTTCCGCCGCCGCAGTCTGCCACATCGACCACCACGCCGGGACCCGAGCCGAGCCGAGCCCCGCCACCACTTACGGCGCCGCAATCTGTCCTCAACCAGGACACACTACAACAGCGGCTGCAGGCGCTAATCGAAGGCTCTAAAGAGAGCTGGACCTACGCAATTTTCTGGCAATCTTCGTATGACTTATCGGACGCTTCCATCCTCGGTTGGGGAGATGGTTACTATAAGGGGGAAGAGGACAAAGGAAAAGGCAAAGCTCCCAAAACGGCGTCGTCCGCAGAGCAGGACCACCGTAAGAAGATTCTCCGCGAACTCAATTCCTTAATTTCTGGCCCTTCTGCTTCCCCTGATGACGTCGACGAAGAGGTTACGGACACCGAGTGGTTCTTTTTGGTTTCCATGACTCAGGCCTTTGACAACGGCAGCGGGCTCCCGGGCCAGGCTTTCTTTAATTCGAGTCCGGTTTGGGTTACCGGGGCCGACCGGTTATCCGAATCGACCTGCGATCGGGCCCGGCAGGGGCAGGTGTTTGGGCTTCAGACTATGGTTTGTATACCTTCCGCAAACGGCGTCGTTGAGCTGGCATCTACGGAGGTGATTTTCCAGAACCCTGATGTGATGAATAAGGTGAGGGATTTGTTCAACTTCAACAACGCTGACGCGGGTTCGTGGCCGTTGAGTTGTGTCACAACCGATCAGGGCGAGAACGACCCTTCCTCGATCTGGCTCAACCCTTCCTCTGTTGAAATTAGAGATTCGGCTGCTAACACCACTGTTGCGCCATTGAATGCAACAGTTAACAAGACGTTTCAGTTCGAAAACCCTGGTTCAAGTACTCTAACGGAAGCTCCTAGTGTCGTACACGTCCCCAACGCTCACCAGCAGTCGCAGAACAAGGGTTTTTTTCCGCGGGAGTTAAACTTCTCCGGTTCCTTGAAGCCGGAATCCGGTGAAATTCTGAGCTTCGGGGACAGCAAGAAGAACTGTTACAATGGGAGTTTCTTTCCCGGTGTCACCACTGAGGAGAAGAACAAGAAGAGGTCCCCTGTTTCAAGGAGCAATATTGACGATGGAATACTGTCCTTCACTTCCGGCATGATGTTGCCGAGTTCAAATACAAAACCTGGTGGCGGTGTTGGTTCTGGTGCTGGTGAATCTGATCATTCGGATCTGGAAGCTTCGGTGGTGAAAGAAGCCGACAGCAGCAGAGTGGTGGAACCAGAGAAGCGGCCTCGGAAGAGGGGGCGAAAGCCTGCCAATGGGAGAGAGGAACCATTGAATCACGTGGAAGCAGAGAGACAGAGGAGAGAAAAGCTGAATCAAAGGTTCTATGCACTTAGAGCCGTGGTTCCCAATGTGTCTAAGATGGACAAGGCATCACTTTTGGGCGATGCAATCTCCTACATAAACGAGCTCAAATCCAAGCTTAACGGGCTGGAATCAGAGAAAGGGGAAATGGAGAAACAGTTGGATTCGGCAAAGAAAGAACTCGAGCTCTCAACTAAAAATCCACCTCCTCCAAGACCTCCAACTCCACCTGATAGTAGTGAAGCAGTGAAAACAACGAACAAGCTAATTGATTTAGAAATAGAGGTGAAGATCATTGGATGGGATGCAATGATAAGGATCCAATGCAGCAAGAAGAACCACCCTGCGGCGAGGTTGATGGCAGCGTTGAAGGAGCTAGACCTGGAATTGAATCATGCCAGCGTGTCCGTGGTTAATGATTTGATGATCCAACAGGCCACGGTTAACATGGGAAACCGGTTTTACACGCAGGATCAGCTCCTATCTGCACTCACGTCTAAAGTTGGCGATGCAAGATAATTCTGCGTCATTAATTGTAGCAGTAGCTGCAGTTGTTGTTTATATAAAATAGTGTTCTTTCTTATTTTGGTTAGTCCATTTTGCTAGCTTAGTTTAAATTAAATTTTGAGGTAATTTGATTTGGAAGCTCCGAGGGGAAAGATAGGTAGCAGTTCTCATTAAGTCTAAGTGGACTATTCTTGTGTTAATATTATCTGTTTAGATTGTATATATGTTTATCAATTATCATAAATGTGAACTAAACTTGGTGAATTTCCTTTTAAACTTATCTGTATGTTAATATTCGTCTGTGTTTTTAGTTTGTTTGAGTACGCTGCTTCTTGTGGTATATCTTGTGTATCTGCTACAGAATGGAACAATTTGATGTCTGAATCTCGTGATTGAGTTCTCAATTTGTGTTGGTTGTCAGATCCTTCATTAGAAAGGGTTGATAATTTGATATTTTTGTGTGGTGAAATGGAGCCCAAACAAAAGGACAAAGAAAACGTGCTGGGGAGCAGTGGGGCATTTCATCTCTTGTCCCTTGCTTAACCGGAATCATGCACCTCACTCTCACCAAGTGGGTGGTCCATTTTTCAGCCATGTGAAAAATGCATACCCTCAAAAAATAGTTTGTCCGCCACCTATCTGTCTGGTTACTAGCTTCTATCTTTTTTCTTTAATAAAGGTAAGATGTTTTTTTCTTTCTAAAATTTGTGTCTCTTTTTATAAAATTCTGTTCAACTTATTTTCTTTTTCTATTAATTATTTTTTTATTAAAAATTATTTTTTATAATAAATATAATGGATTAATGAGATAGATCTATTTATCTCATAAGTCTTGGAGAAATAAATAATCAAGAATATGATTAGTATACATCAGTTTTTTTTCTCATAATATGATAGTATACATCAATTAATTAATCAATAAAGTGTTTGACAAATATAAATAATTTAAAGAAAAATAGTAAAATTATTAACAAATTTATTACTCTAAGTTAAATTAACTAATTTTTAATGCTTGTCAATTAATTGAAAGAGCATTTATGGAAGTAGGAACTCTCTATTTTAGCGTTTACTTGTTTATTACGGTGAAGTATTTTCAACTTCATTGTTCTTCGGAAATAAGTTTGACTTACTTATTCTAGCACTATTAGATCTCTAGTTTATTTTTCCCACCGCTAATGCCAGTTTCCTGTTCAGGTATTCTACTAAGTCATAAACTTTTGACATTACCTACTTTAACACTGAAATATCCTCCGACATGCATGGTAGGATTAAGGGGAAAAAATTAAGAGGCATTCAATTCTCTTTTGCCCCAATGTGGGTTTGTGTGTACTAGGAGGCTCTAGGCATGTGTTCAAGGAATCAGAATAATCACTCTTATTGCACCAACATGAATGAATGTAGTAAGCAGTCCACCATTTGAAAATAACTTAAAAGTGAGATGCCTTCTCTCTAAACTACGTTGGAAACAATCACATAATTGAAGCTGGCTTTGAGGTTTACTAACTTCTAAATAGTGAAATTATACTTGTATATATGACAAATGAAAAAATAGTTAAATTTAATACTCCAACATGAATGACTGTAGTATAATTTCACTATTTGAACCATTTTTTTTAACAAATAAAAGAGATTGGAGAAAAGGAGACTGAGAAATGTGGAATAATATGACTCATGTGATGAAGGGAAATGATATGGCTCATTTGATAAAGGGAAATAGAGAAAAAGAAAAAAATGATAAAAAATATTCTAAGAATACAGGAACATAATATTTCTCCTGCCACCATAATATTTTTAAGAATATTTCTCCTACTATTGGTTCTTCCTTTTCAGCTTTTTGTATTTTCTCCTGCTTTCGTCTAGCCATTGTCTCCAAGGTTGGATATGTGTATAGATAGGCTCAGAGGGCTTAACTAAGCTGTAAAAATGGATAATTTGGTACAGCCCATCCTGCCGTGACATATTTAATGGTAACTGAATCTAATATGATTTATTTATTAGTAGACGTTTATTTTATGATTTGACTTATCAGGTATGGCTTGGTACGTCAAATAGGTTGATTTGTGGTTCATTTAAATTAATTAAAAAAATATAATAAAAAATTTAATTAATCTATATATTTTTTTATTAATTAAAAATAATAATTAATTTAAAACTAATAAACTCCATAATATCAAAACTTCATTTGAAACTAAATATAACTTTAATACTTATTGTTAAACTTAACTAATAAATTTGGGTTAGGAATTGGCGGGTAGAATATTTATTAAGATTCTTTTTATACTTGATTAAGATTTACAATTGATTAAGATTTTTTTTAAGTGAGTAACTCGTTAGATAATTTGGTTCATGCACACTATGCACATTGTCGAACATAATTAAATTGAACTAGATGATTAATTTTGTAGTATAGTGTGTATGTTATAAAAATATTAATTCGGTCTCTCTTTAGTTTTCAATCTCTCTCACTAATTCCTAATCATAAAATGAAATACATAAGTAGGTTAATTAGAGCTGAAATTCTTACACCTCATTGGTACCTCACTCTATTATCATAGAAGATTTTCACCAAACACTTTACGTGCAACAATTAATGCAATCACATGAGACACACAAACTTGGTCTAATTAAAACAATTTTAATTACCCTGCAATCAACAATGCAATTTAAACTAAGAATCAAGTCTAATTGATCAATTAAACCCAACCCCCAATTTAGATTATGCAAACCCTAAAACATGAAGAATAATGAACCTAAAAGTCAAATAAGAACCTACAAGAGACCAAATTGATGAGTGAAACTTAGTTACTCATAATTGCATAAATGAAAATCAAAATTGCAGAAAATGTAGAGAAGAAAAAAAGTGAGCGGTCAAGAAATAGAAGAATACAAAAAGAAGAGAGAGAAAAGGAAAACAAAACTAAAAACATAAAATGTAATTAAATTCAAGTGTAGAATATTCTCCCTTTTACACACAAAAATTCTCGTCAGAATCAACACCAGCCAAAACGAAACTAAGACTGGATCAATCGGAGTTTTATAACCAAAGTTAGGAAAGTGATTAAAATAATCACATATCAAGTCTACTGTCTATTCAACCCATGTGGTGGTTTATGTTGGGTTGCATGAATTTTTTAAGCTAATCATGAAATTCATTTTATTTTTTCCATCAAATATGGCCATACTTGTGGTGGATCGAGCCAATCCATTTTGATGGTTGTACTCATGGCCCGTTGTTTCTTTTTTAAAAAAAAAAAATTATACAACTAATGTTGGCTATGCGCAGTCAAACAAAATGCAGGCAAAGCATAATGAATTCATCAAACAAAATGCACAGTTTGATGCTAAAAATACAATTTTGGTTGTGAATGAGTTTATTCCCACCAATTACACCATAGTCTCCTACACCCCTACATACAAGGTATACAACTAGGATGGTTTGTTCAAACGTATTGAAGTTCCCACCTGACTCTCGTTCATCTTCCTCATCTAGTCACTCATCTATAGGTATATCATAAGCCAACCATTAAGCCCTTGGTTTGATGGACCCCTTCAACTAGAGTGTCTTAAGTAATCATCCATGTAAAGGATATCTGCTCAAGGAAGATGGAGGTATTGTAAACGAGGGAGTTGTCATTTAAAGGTCCTCTGCAATAAAGAGTTGCCACAAGTTTTGTCCTCTAAACATACTTGAGCTGAGATTCCATCCAACTGAAGATAATGTAAACTTGGTCACCAAAATCATTGGGTATCATTTGCTAAAGTATACCATATGTATGTTTCTATCACTAAGCATTTGCTTTAATTGAATTTGTTCAAAGTTTCCAACCTATGATTTGAATAAGTTAAAAGAACACATGGTGTATCGACCTTGTGCATACCCGTTAAGGAAAAATTTTGCCAACATTCCTCCTCTTCCCAACAAGAAGATAAATTAGCGAATATTTTGCATAACAATGGAAAACTTATCTTTCAACACTGGTGACTTGATGGACGAAGAGAAAGATTTAGTACCCATAGATCAAAGGTATTTCCTCCATCAGTTCATGCTTGGGTATCATTATTCTGACTATCTTTGGTAGTGTTCTCCAAACCAATCACTATTGAACTCATGGACACTAAAACATTTACATGGAGTATGATCGTTACAACCCTACTCTGGTATCACATTATCCAACACTAAACACAATTCATTTTAATTTCGAAAGGTCTTAATTAAATTTAATTAATAAAATCATCTCAATAATTTCCAAATGAAAATAAACAATTAGAGAGGAAACATAAACCATAAATTCAATACATCAACTTAAATATTTTCAATTTAAGTATTATGAGTCTAATTGTGCATTATGCTATTAAATTACATCATTAAAATAGGAAGGAAATACATTATGTCCAAATTGTCCTAAACATCAACAAAGTACACAAAAAGAAACAAAAGATGATGATAGAAAGTCTTCAAAAGAGAAGTGTTAAGTTAAATTTGTTTAAAGACAAATTATACTATTTAAATTTTGATAATTACAATACTATAATATAAAAGTTTACACTTATGAGATGAATATGTTTCTTAGACTTATTAGACACAGTCTAAATCTGATAAGATGAATGGTGTAACTCATAGACACAAAATTGATTTATTAGATGAAGACAAGTGTAGACCTGATGGAGGACCACCCTGTTCATTGGAAGTTACAAGAGAAATGTAAAGAATGATTCAAGAGGAGGTGAAAAAGGAATTGACCATGACACCTTTCTTTCATTCATAACCCCTTCCATCTTTTCCTTTTCCTTTTGTTCCATACCCATTTGGCTAAGAGCTTTCATTGGAGCACCATTGAATTTGGTTGAAGAAGCTATATTTGGGAATTTTAAGACTTGTTTTAGATTTCTCTAAGGAGGCCTATATCAAGTGATAAGGCTATCTTAAATTTTGTTAGTTAAGGGTTTTGTGTAATTTCATAGTTTTCTTTGTGTTTTCTCATCTTTTACCTTTCTATGTGTCTAGCTTAGTCATCTTTTCCTTGAGTTGCTTGATTTTCGGTTTCTATGTGTTTTTTGATGTTGTTTTCTTTTTTGTTTCTCCTTGGTTGAAACTTTCATGGTTGGCTCCTTATGATTTGTGCAGTTTTACATGTTGTTATTAGCGTCCTCAGTAAGTTTCCTTATTTGTAGAATAGTTTCCTTCATAAATTTTATTGTTACATGTTGTTTCTTATAGCTTTGTTTAGTCCTTTGTGTTGTTTGTGGTGAAAAACGAAATTCACCATTATTGGACAGCATTTTTGTTTCATTACTTTTCAAGTATTACACATGGTAGAAGAAGCTTCTCATGTAAATTTGATGAAATACATGCTTATATGATTATAGAGTGCTCATTTTAAGTCCAATTTATCCTGAACCTTGAATTTTATCATTAATATTAGCAAGTGAACTTAAGGAGTGCTTGTTATAACACCAAATAATTTTAGTTCAGTTTAGAAAACAAAAGAAAGAAGATAAAAACAAAAAAAAAAACAAAAGAGAGATAAATAAAGAGAAAACAAAACAAAAAGTGAATTGTGAGTACAAGTTTGAAGAATTGTATAAAAAATTATATCAAGTGAATAGAAAATGCCAAAACAACTTTGGATACTTTAAATAAGAGAAAAGAATAGAAAGTTTGAATTAGAGAAAGAAGTTGAACAATAGAAACAAGTAGAACCCTTGAACATAGCACATATTCTACCTTAGTTTAATAACTAATTCATGATATTTAGATTTGAATGTGTTTGTTGGGCATGTTATTTGATCTCCATTGTTATTGCTCTTTCTGAATATTAATGAATGATATTGAACTGCACCTTGCTGGAATTTGAAGTTTCAAATAGCAAATTCGGTTATAAAAATTTTGTAACAATTTTGGTCTCTAAATCGATTTCTAACTTGATTATCTTTGTTGTCTGGTTTTGTAGAGCTTGTGATTACTCTCAATTTTTTTGTGTTTTCTCTAGAAATTTCACATATTTTGATTCCCATTTTGTGTACCTATTTCACATTAATTCTCTTCGATATTTGAGTGACTATTCCTTTCAAATTTAAGTTTTTATAACTTATCTTTCTTGGACTCTATAATTGTCTTGAGTTTTTCATTCTTTAGACCTCTTAGGCCAAGCTTTGAACTATTTCCTCTTGCACTTTTGTTCGATTGAAACTTTGTAATTTATTAGAGAACTTTTTTTAGTTAGAACCAAGAGAATTGAGAGGTAAAAGATAAGAGAGATTCACTAGAGAAAATGTCTTTAAGTATGAAACACGAATATGAGTGTAAACACTTAGAGAGTGGTGAGGACTTTCATCTTTTTTCTATTATTTGTTTACTAACCTTTCTTTGAAGTAAAATGAAAAGTTCCCCTAGTTTTGGAAATGATTACTCCTCATGGACACAAAGGTTGATGGAAAGGATGATGGAGAGAATGAATTAAATGCAAATGAGCTTGAGGGAGAGTGCGAATGTGATACAAGTTCATGATGATTTGGCTAGGAATAACCACGACTTTGAGAAGTGTTGCCCCAATCTTCACTCACCAAACATTTATCAACTCAAAACACAAAGGAACTCTTGGTGATGTTAAGGAAACCTCACGGTCAAAAGGAAACAAAGGTGAAAGAAATAAAAAAAAATGGAGAAGATAAGAGATGAAGAGCGTCATGAACAAGTTAATAAGTTCTAATTGAGGAATCGCCATTATGGATCAAGGTCCATTGATAAGATTTAAATGTCTCATAAGAAAACCCTAGGAGAGCGCATCAATATGGATATATTTCTCTTAATTGGTTATGATTTTATCTTCGGATCTCTTAAAAGACATAACTTACTAATGCATTACCATATTAAGAATGAAATGTTTTAAAATAGATATACTAAGTTTTTTTTCATAATCGTTATCAAAATTTATAGGGATTATTATGAAAAGTTGTAATTGTGTGCCTATGCGAATCTTAAATTTGTTCTTAGCGGAGTTTTTCTTTTTTTCATTTTTTATATTAGTGGTGGAAAAATTATCTTTATTTTATTACACCAATTAAGACATTTAAATAATATAAAATATTTTTATGATATTTAATTAAAATAATAACAATTTTTTTAAGAATTTAAATGTTATGTGGTAATTGTGAAATGATTTTATATGATATCAATCGTAATTTAGATTTTGTAAAATTTTGAGGATTTTATTATAAAATTCATCAAATACACAATAAATAATGAATTATAATGGATTGATTAGTGTAAAATGCATTATGTTTTTCTGTATTTCTTTAAATGGCTCTCATGATAACATTCAAGTAAAACTTTTTATGGTGAAAAAAAAATCTTTAATTATATATAGTGTTTTAATCTGTTGGTGTAGAAAAATTTGACCTATATAAATATAACAATTACAAAGACACTCGTGAAATAAACATGAATACCCGCATGTGATCTTCTTTAATTTTTTATCAATTATGATTTATAAGAATATCACGATCTAATATATATATATATATATATATATATATATATATATATATATATATGTGTGTGGTATGTTGTTTAATTTTATAGAATGCTAAATTTGATTTAGATAATGCTTAATAAGTTTTAAATTAAATTTCACTAATTAAGATTATTATTATTAGAGTTATTAAATTTTTTTATTATGTTTTTATAGTTGTATAAACTTAGATAATTGTTATAACTTGAGGTTAAGATTAAAAATTAGTTTAACATTCTTAGTTACTTATTTCTATTCATAGCTTCTCATCAACAATGGACACTTCATCACCCATAGCTTTAGAAAATAATTTAAACTAATTTCAAGATCACTTTTTCTTATATAATTACTTCCTTATGCTACATTTTTTTCAAAATATTCTAGCAAGCCTTCTTTTTCTTAACTCTTTTTTCTTTGTAATTTACATTCATCAAGAACACGTATTCTTCATAATGACTTCTTATGCTACCAATGTTATCCATGGGCGCTTAGTTTTGATTATCGTCATTATCATGGTTTATACTTTAAACTTTAGTTTTGCAAAACAATCAAAGATAAATGGCTTGAAAATGAATGTGATTGATCGATGTTGGAGACCAAATCCTGAGTGGAAGAGGCAACGACCTCAACTGGCAACATGTTCTGGTGGGTTTTCTGGCAAGATGACAAAAAATATTGGCAAAGACCTCATCTATTATGAAGTTACTGACCCTAGTGATGATCCTATAAATCCTAGACTCGGCACCTTAAGGTATGGAGCATCTATGATTCAAGGTAAAGTATGGATCACATTTCAGAGAGACATGCACATTAAACTTGAAAGACCTCTTCTCATTAGTAGTTTCACTACCATTGATGGTCGAGGTGTTAATGTCAACATTGCTGATAATGCATGCTTAATGATCTTCAAGGTGATTAATCCTTAATTCCTAGAAATTAAATTAGCATGCACAATTAATATTGAAAAATTGATTTACAAGTTAAAACTTCATTTGTAACTCTTTTTATTTGATATGTTTCTAGGCCACCAATGTAATCATTCATAACATTCGAGTTCATCATTGCAAACCTCAAGCCCCAGGAAATGTGATGGGTCCTGATGGAAGAGTGATTCCTTTGGGACTTGTAGATGGAGATGCAATAAGATTGATTACTGCTTCAAAGATTTGGATCGATCATAATACACTTTATAATTGTCAAGATGGACTACTTGATGTAACACGAGGTTCTACTGATGTGACTATATCCAATAATTGGTTCAAGGACCAAGACAAGGTAATGCTTCTTGGGCATGATGATGGATACGTGAGAGACCAAAACATGAAGGTTACTGTTGTGTATAATCATTTTGGACCTAATTGCAATCAACGCATGCCAAGGTAACTTATTGCTCAATTAAAAAGTTAAGATATACAAATTTAAATGTATTAAATTGTTTTATTAATTAAAAAATTTGTAGGATTCGCTATGGATATGCACATGTAGCCAACAATATGTACCTAGGATGGTTGCAATATGCCATTGGCGGAAGCATGGAACCCAGCCTCAAAAGTGAAGCTAATTTCTTCGTAGCACCAACAACTGGGAGTAAAGAGGTAATCAATTTTAGCAATTCTATTTCAACAACTCAATATTCAATTATTATTAGGTAATTTATGATATATAAAATTATTTTACTAGTCTTTTTTAATTTTAATATATATAGGTGACATGGAGAAAGAGCGGTCATGAAAATGGGGATAATTGGGAATTTCATTCAGTAGGAGATGCTTTTGAAAACGGAGCTTCCTTTGTAATAACAAAAGGAGGACGTGTGCCAAAGCCAAATTATAGTAAAGAACAATATTTTAAAGTTGTTAATGTAAAATTTGTGAAGGCACTAACACGCTCCTCAGGTGTATTAAGATGCAAGAGAGCCTCTAGATGTTAATAAAGTCAAGGACTTAAATGCCCTCTAAATGTATTGAAATTCCATTATATTTGAAATTTGATGTTCACAATGTTATGATAAGTTTTTTTGAATTTTTATTTTTGATAATAAAATTTTAGGAAATATAAAAGTTAATTTAAGGTAGGAAAAATATTAGAGTTTTCAAAATATTTACAAAGAACTTACATTCTCTCCACTTTAAAAAGATGAATTAAAGCTTGATATTGTGACATTTTAGATCCTCAATTTGAATCTAACTCAACCCCAAATATTAGATCAAAAAGAGAGAATTATCCCTCAGTTATATACTTTAGTTTGACCTTATCTTTAGTCAATGTAAGACTTGGATTTTTTCTAATACACCATTCACACTCAACACTAATGAGCTTGGTGCATAAATAATATAATAGGTAAACACTAATGAGCTTGGTGCATAGATAATATAATAGGTGAGTGGCTCCTTTTATCGATATAGACCGAGGCTTGAGGATATTTTTTTTAATACACCTTAGGTCCAACGGTACTTCGGTTTGGTGCATAGGTGGATGAACATTTTGTTTTTTATTCTAGATGGATTTTTATATTATATTAGAATGTGAATTTGAACTAAGCTTTGCCCCATACCTCACTTAAGAGGTGAATATTATCTTTTATTTATATATCGTACATTTTTTGTAGACTTAGATTTTCTCTAACATGACATCCGTTTAAATAACTCAACCTATCCTTTGGAAAACTAATTTGCCTGTGTTTCAGAAATATTAAACATATAAATATATTTTTTATACAATACTTTTTTATTGAATAAATGTTTTATTATAATATTTTTTATATGTATAATCAATGTGATTTTTTGTTTAGATAAATTCATTGAAAATTTATTTTATAATAATTAATTTTGTTCGAATAAAGTGAAAGATAAGTTTTTATATAGTAAAGTATAAAAATATATTATGATTATGAAAGAGAAAAAAAAACATCGAAAAATTTAAGATAATTTGAAAACAATCCAATTTAAAAAAAATATAAGCAGTAGAGAAATAGTTACAAATTTCAAAATTTTAAATGAAAGAACAACTTATTTTTTAAAAAACATTTGTTTAAAAATCGAATTTATTTATCTAAATAGTAAAATTTATTTTGAAATAATTTCTTTACTAGAAAAAAGTTAATATGAACCCATGATTCACTTTACAATTTTTTGTTTTAAAAAATATTTTCTAAAATAATTATTAACTATTCAACATATAATTGTCATTCAAAAAATCTATTTAAAAACTAAAAAAAAAAAATAGCTTAAGATGTTTTTTTTTCTCTCTCTCTTTTTCTTTTACCACTCGTCTTCTTTCACGGTAGAATTTTTCATGAAATTTGTTTCTTACTTAGGGCCTATGCTCCCAACATGATGTCATATTAACTCTAATTTCAAAATAAATATAACTAACATATTGAGTCTAAATTGGTCAAAGTAAACAATTCAAAATTAGGTATGACTAACTAAATCAGATTAAGGTGTAGCAGCTATTCAGGCCACTACCTGAAGATGTTATTGTGCAAGGGATGAGAGTTTGTACTACATTGCTATTATTAGTCTTTTTTCTGTGATGTAATTGAGCTATTTTTAAGTATTCCACTCATGTAATATAGTTCCTTATTGATGTATTTGGGTTGGATTACCTTTTGTATTCCATGTTTCATCAATATATCTTTGTTTTGTAAAAGAAAATTGTCTACATATAATAATCATCACAAACTTTTATTTTTGTTTACATGAAACAGTACTCCCTTAAATGAGCTTAATATTATAATGGACATTATAAGTCATGCAGTGAGAGATCATAAATAATGGGAATCAAACACAACATACCTTTTCTACTAGTAGTCATTCCAAAGTTCTCTGTCATATCCAATTCCTCAGGTTTCATCTCATTTGGAAGTTCCAGTTGAAACGATAAAGTAGTGGAGCCAGAGGAAGCATAATGAAGGCTAAACCAAAAGACATGTCAGGGCGCATTCTTCTTCCTGCCTCAAAAGGAATATACTCAAATTTATTCCCTTTGGAATCAAGGGAACTACCATCAAACCTCTCTAGCATAAATCTCTCAGCATTATACCAATATTGGGGATCTATTCCCATTGCATATACATTTACAATGATTTTAGTCTTGATAGGTATTTCATATCCATCAATGATGGTTAATTCAATGCATTCTCTAGGGAGCAACAAAGGAGCAGGAGCATGTAGCTTTAATGTTTCTTTGATCACCAACTTCAAATAACTAAGTTTCTCTAAGTCAGTTTCATAAATTATTCTCTTTCCTTGAAGTGCTTGTCTTAACTTAGGTTGTGCCTTCTGTCTCACTCTTGGATTTCTCATCATTTCTAACATGGCCCAATCCATGATCGATACTGTAGTATCTAAGAGCAACGTGTGGAAGTGAACCTGCTAATGCTATTTGATGCAGGTTCCCTATGATAGGTAATTTCCTTGGACCTGGGGGCAGTTTGTGAGTAACAATAGATAATTTTGACATGTAATATTTTGCAAGCAAAAGAAGCAACAATAGAATGAAGGTGATACCCAATAATAAGGATGGTTAAGCTTCCTTGGCATTATAAAGGATGGTTCATCAAGTGTCAATGTCTTCATATCCCTTCCTACGGATATGGCTATAAACATATCTTCCGTGGAGCAGTAAGCTATCTAAGACCTTCATGTTATTTTGGGATTTTGTGAATGTGGTTCCTAAGGTAGTCAATCCATTTAGAATTGTTTGGAATCTTCCAAACATTTCATCTATTGATTCTCCTTTCAACATGGAGAACATCCCGTACTCCCTTTAAATAGTGACAGTTTATCTAAGTTTAACATCTTCAGTTCTTTCATGAGAGATCTTCATAGCATCTCAAAGTTCCTTAGCAATCTTGTAGGCACAAAATCTATTGTATTATGTCCTAGATAAAGCATAGGTTATTGCATAATGTGCTTTGTTGTTAAGCTCCATGACAGAGTACTCTTTATTCCCTCATTCTGATTCTGGCTTGGTCAGGGGAATGTCTCCTTCAGTGATAATCCTCCAAAGTCTATACTAAGTAGATTTAATATACATCTCCATTCTGTCAACCCAATATGGATAGTCATCTCTAGAGAAAGCTGAAGGTTTGTTCATAGAGGATCCTTTAGTGATGAACATTGTCGTGGAGTTGGCCATCTTGGATATTTTCCTCTAGTTGCAGTAAAGCGCTCAACTCTGAGAGGCTGAGCTCTGATACCAAACTGTAAAAGATAAAACACAAGAAGAGGGGTTGAATTATATTAATTAAAAAATTTCAAACGATGTGAGTTTACGTCTGATGTTTCAAAGCTAAAGAAGACGCAAATAGTTTTCAGTATAAAGATTAATTTTAACAAAAACTTAGTTAAAATAATTATCCTCAGTTAGTCAATACTGAAAATAGATAAGATGCAAAGATTTCTATACTGGTTCATCTTGAAAGACTACGTCCAATTACTTAGAAACTTGCTAAGTTTTCATTATCACCAGTGAAACAACCCTTACAAGTATTCTTTGCACATAGCCACTTCTGGCTATACAGAAACATTCTTTGAACTCAGTCTTCTCAAGCTAATATAAGGTATTTTTTGGAACGCAACATCCTCATGTTAAGACAAGGCATTCTTTGAAATGCAGCCTGTTCATGCTAAACTACAAGGGTTTGAAAGATATAAGAGATAATCCTCTTCGTAAAGAGGGGTATACAATAAGAACAGAGATGAAGTGAGCGAAACTTGATATGATAGCTTTTCTAACATAATTTCGCCAACTCTAACTTGTTGAATAGAAGTCCTTTTATAAGCGAGCTCCTTGAAGTAGCCGTTAGACAAAGACAATTTGAACATTTGTCCTTTAACTTGTACTTCAGAAATGACAGATTGAGCAATCAGAATAATTAATCCACTCACAAATTTAAGTCAGCGCAGATCATGGCTTTAATTGATTTGCTCATAGATTTCACCGAAAAGTACCTTTTACTTTTTGTGTTACAGAGGTTTAACACAAAACTCTTTCCACCTTTAGAAGCTTCTAAATGACGACTTGATTTGAAATTGGCGCAAGTTACTCTATGTCTGAAAGGACTTGCTGAAACTTCAATAGACGAATGAACTTAACTTTATCCATATTGATTCATTCGTCTGTCCTCTTCTTCTTCATCTCAACCTTTAACACTTCAAGCTGAAGCTTGCATTTGTTCTTTATAAACCGAAGTTGAGTCTAAGCTTCACGACTTCATTTTGAGTATTCACTTAAATGTTCTTCACCTGATAAATGTGCGTCTTAACTTGATGACTTGTATAAGATCTTCGTCTTAATAATCTAAGATGCATACGTTTGTATAGGAGATGCTCATTCGTCTGAGTTTGTACTTACATGACCTTCGTCTGATGTTTTCTCCGTCTGTACTATAATTATCAAAATACTTAAAGATGTTAAATTATCTTGACTTAACAATAATAATATATCAAACTCTCTATACTTATTCTTTTGCATTTGTGGGCAAAACTATATCTTATTGAAAACAGAAAACAAAGTGTAAAATTATCTAATCATATTATTTCATATTTTTCAAACAGTTATCAATACATAAGAATTATACCCGATGACGAAAACAAAAATCAATCTAAAAATTACATGTCAAAAGTGTTATTCTTGATTACACACATTTATTATTCTTCTTGTGAATCAACCCCAACGTAAAATAGGCGCAAGAAAAGAATAATAAATTGAACCAACCCCAAAGCGGAATAGGCACAAGAAAAGAGTAATAGACTGAACCAACCTATAAAAATGAAATGATCCTTCCATACCCAATCATCATATCACATCAGTTATAATGTCTATAGCATTATAATGTCTATAACATTTTCATTCATAGAAATACATGTTTTTCTATAAATACATGTTTTTCTATAAATGTGATAAATATGTTGTAATTAAAATATTTTTTATGTTGGGTAAACTAATTTAAATTTTCAAAATAATGATTTAGAGAAAATAATCTATTTTTAATAATTTAGGAATTTGTAATATATAATTATATTTTAGTGAAATATATTTTTTTCAGCTACTTTTATATTGCTTTATTATAAAAAATATTTTATTTTTTATATCACTTTTTAACCAATTTACTCAAAAATTAATTTTTATCATAATCAGTTATAATAATAACGGATCATACATATAATTAATTATTAAAATTTATCTAATTTTGACGAATGTTTCAAATCCGCCCTATGTGCACGTATCATCGCACCCCGAACCCGAAGTGCAATGGTATAAATTCAACAGCAGTACAGAAACTGGAAATAAAAAAAAAAAAAAAAAAAAAAAAAAAAAAAAAAAGGAAGCCGATAACTGAAAAAAGTCAATGTTCAAAAAGGTGTCCGCTAGTTCCCACCGCGTATAGTGTTATAGATAAGCTTTTCTTTGTCTTTCTCTCTCTGTCTCTCGTCATTTCCTGAACACTTGCCATTTTTTCAAAGTCTGATTATTACTATTATACCCTCCCAGAATTTCCAATCTTTATCCGGTCTTCTCTCCGTTCAGTGAAAGCCCGTGGTCATCCGATCCGCTGAGAGCTTCCTTTTGGGCTGTGTGAATCTCCGAATAGGGAATGTTCTCTGCTTTGTCTAGGGTTATTTGGGTGCGATTGCTGTTTGCTATGTTAAATAAGTGTCCACTTTGAGGTTGTTTTCTGTGATTTGTGTTTCTGTTTTAAGTTTACAAGTTCCTGATTGTCCTATTATAGTTTCTCAATTGGAGTTTGACTCTCTAGCAAAATGGATAACTCGAAAAACAAGCATAATGAGAACTTGGGTGTGAACAAAATTGGGAAAAACATTAGAAAGAGCCCATTACACCAGCCCAATTATGGGAACAACGTTAATGGAGGTAGACAGCAGCAACAACAACCTCAGCCTCAGGTTTACAACATAAGCAAGAATGAGTTCAGAGATATTGTTCAGCAGCTTACTGGATCTTCCTTTCAGGATTCACAATCTAATTCAAAACCTCCTCAAAACAATTCCCCAAAACCTCAGAGTATGAGATTACAGAAGATAAGGCCTCCCCCTTTGCCATATGTAAGGCATCAAAATCCAATGCCAATTCCTTACAATAACAACACCTTGGAAGCTACAGCTAGACCTCCTCATTTTAGACAACCCTCACCAAACCCTATGCCTCACCCTAATATAGCTGAATCACCAATCTCTGCCTATATGAGATACCTTGAACATTCAATTACAGACCCAAGTTCAAGGGGTAACCAACTTCAACCTCATCCACCTTTTTCTGCTTTGCCTCCAAACCCTCATATGTTTCCTTCTCCAAGATTTAATAATAGTCATCCAGTGCCTCCTGTGAATGCTACAACTACAAACCCTCCTGTGCCTGGTCTTCCTTCCCCACAAACAAATGGACCACCTATTTTGCCTTCTCCAACCTCTCAGTTTCTCTTGCCTTCACCAACTGCCTACATGAATTTACTGTCTCCTCAGTCTGCTTATCCACTGCTGTCCCCTGGTATTCAGTTTCCATCTCCTTTAACTCCCAATTTCCCTTTCTCATCGTTCGCACAGTCAGGGGTTTTAGGCCCGGGCCCTCAGCCTCCGCCTTCTCCCGGGCTGTTTCCGTTGTCGCCTTCGGGCTTTTTCCCCATGACTAGTCCTAGGTGGTGACATACATAGCCTTCTCATTTATAGCTTCATGCTTCTTTGGAGAGGATGCTCCCTTCTAACTAAACTGATCTTTGTTCTCACAAAAGCTTTGTTCATTGGTATGTAAAGTACAAGCAAGTTGTAAGATTGTTTTAAGTTGTAGTTTTGGCTTCTCATTGTCTTCATTTCCCATTCCTTTATTAAACGTGTTTCTCCTTATGTTGATTACCATAATGGCTGCAATCCTTTTACTTTACAAGTTTTATTCATTAGGCGTTATTGAAGATCAGGAACTCGATTGGATGATTGGACAGATGCTGTAAGATGGAAGAATAGGCCAGGTTTACACACAATATATGTTGTGTAGGTTAGGTCATGCTCTTTTGTAATATAATCGATTGCATGTTAACACGCATAGTTAGTTTCGTGTTATCTATAATTTTGAAGTTGTTTTTATATACTGATCTTATACTTGTTTCTGAGTGATTTGCTGTTGAAGATCTCTGCTTCTTCAGCATTTATTTTTTTATTTCTCATGTCCAATAGTTTCCTATTTTGTTATTGACTGCTTTATAAGATTTTGTTGGTTGGCTTAAATTGAGTGGACTCTGCAGAAGAAAAAATTACAATTTACTGATTTTGAGTAAATTGATTATTCTTGTTTTGGATATGTATTCTTATACAATATTAATATGTAAGATCAATTGATGTGGGATTGTTCTAGTTGAACCGGTAGTTTTGAGTTTTAGTCATGCGTTTGTAGTTTGTTAAATACTAGGTGGGAGAGTTTTATTGATCATAATGGTCATTTTTTACTTGAAAAACTCCCGTGGAAGATATATGTTGTTTATACCAAAAATAAAATAATTATATTTGGAATTATTTGTAAATGTTTTCCCTGTGAGAATCGGTTATTTAATATGAATAACAACATCAAATTAGTAGCAGCTGGGAAGAGAATTTGATGTAGCTACTTCATAAGTTCATATTTGTTTTCAGCTTTATACTAATACCAGGCAATTTGTTATCTTCTCGAGTTTCCTGTTATTTAACTAAACTCGAGCGTGCTATATGGAAGATGTCTTTGGTACATTACTGACTGCTTTAGTCTTTGAAAGTTTTGCATTGACTAGGATTTCAGGAATTTCATTTCTTGTTAAATTTATAGGTTCCAGCATAATTTCCTTGTTAGCCTCTCCCATTAGTGACTTTGTAACAAGTTTTATGCTGCAGCTAGACATCAATTAATGTTGGCTCTTTCTGATGTCTGTGTCTTCCTTGCTTTACTAGCTGAGTTGGACCGTTGTAAGGTCTAGTTTGATTTATATTGCCAATAATTCCCCTCTGGTATGGAATTTTGTAAGTATTATTCATAGCTGAAACCTGTGACCTATGTTTTACCCCGATTCCCATCGCACATTACCTCTATAATAACCCTTCCTCCACCCCCACCCAACAAATAATTCAAAAAAAACATTTTATAATTTTTATTCTGATCATCTTCTTGGGGTGATCTGAAAGAGATTCCGGTACTTTTATTTTCACCTCATGTTGAAAGTTCATTTTATCATCATATTTAGTTTCAGGGGAATGTAAAAAGTAATGAAGCTTTTATTTATCAATAATGTTTATTATCATTTTGAATGTTGGCATAGATAATTGTTCTGATAAATTATGTTATTATTTTATCAATCAATCAATGTCATTTTTAGAATGTTATATTTTAGTAAAAATTTGTACCGTATGTAAGGAGTTACACATGTATAGCATCAAAATTTTTGGGCGCGCGCATGTATATATATATATATATATATATATATATATATATATATATATATATATATATATATATATATCATTGGTGCAGGTCTTTTAATTTTCTTAAAAAAAAGTTACGCATAACTAATCAAAAAGATTAGTCTTCATATTCTATAGTTTTGCGGTTAATTTAATATTACCAGGATTGTAATATTTTGATATTATTGATTCAATTTTTAGCAAATTTAGGATTGTTAATTAAGAAATTTATTTTTATCATTCGTGTATTACTAATTTTTTTAATATCATTAATAATAACTTTAGATCATTAACACCAATTAGTTATATTCTCTACTTGTTACATTTTGTTCATTGATTCCTTAAAAGAAAATTATAGTGTAGTCATTAACTTTCTAAATTTTGCCTTTTAAATCTTCTAAATTCTCTGTAAACTTTTAACTTTTATTTATTTTTTATTAATATTTTTTAATCTCAAACGTCAAATTGGAATATTAAATTATTAGGAATCATTTTTATTATCTTTAACTTCAAAATGACTTTTAAATCTTATAAAATTCTTCGTAAACTTTTAATGCATTATTTATAATCTACCAGCTCCTCCCTTAACTTAATTTTTACTAAGAAATAAGAAATTGGACATAGTTTTTTTTATAAGATAAACTGGATTTAGCTTAAACATTGACCAAAGCGAGAAAGAATAAAACCGTCTTTAAACAATGTCCCATTAATCATGTTAAACCTAGTCAAATTAGTTGCCAATAAAAAGAAGGATAGCATAAAAAGACCAACATAAAAGGCGAGACCTTGTTTTAATAAAATGATAAATTGAATGTAATTAATACATTATAATGTGTAATAACTTAAAGTTATTTTTTAGTTAAAGATAAAAAAAATAGTTAATCCGCTATCAACGTAACACTGTTCTTATTATTATTCTTTTTAACCCGACCCAAAATGAGTTACCATATTAGATTCGAACCGGTAATGCTAACCAGGAGAGTAATTACAACATTTTTGTTCTCTAACCCTTCACTTCTCTCACCTTTCTCCGGTTCCAAACAACGCAACTCTGTTTGAATAAAATAACCTCTTTTTTTTCTCCTTTCTTCTCCTTTCTCATACGCTTGCCATTCTTCAAAGTCTCGTTATTACTATTAGATTCTCCGAGAAGTTCAAATGTTTGTCGGGTCTTCTTTCGATCGAACTAAAACCCCGTGTCATTGGACCCAGTGAGATATTCCTATTCGGTTGATTCTTCAATAAGGGTATGTTCTCTGCTTTGTCTAGGGTTCATTTGGGTGTGATTGCTGTTTGCTATGATAAATAGGGGTCCACTTTGAGGTTGTTTTTGTGATTCGTGTTTCTGTTTTCAAGCTCCAGATTGTCCTATTATAGTTTCTCAATTGGAGTTTGTCTCTAGGGAAATGGATAACTCAAAAAACAGGCATAATGACAATTTGGGTGTGAACAAAATTGGGAAAAACATTAGAAAGAGCCCATTACACCAGCCCAATTCCATGAACAACGTTAGTGGAGGTAGACAGCAACAACAACAACCTCAACCTCAGGTTTATAACATAAGCAAGAATGAGTTCAGAGATATTGTTCAGCAGCTTACTGGGTCTTCCTTTCAGGATTCACAATCTAATTCAAAACCTCCTCAAAACAATTCCCCAAAACCTCAGAGTATGAGATTACAGAAGATTAGGCCTCCCCCTTTGCCATATGTGAGGCATCAAAATCCAATGCCAATTCCTTACAATAACAACACCTTGGAAGCTACAGCTAGACCTCCTCATTTTAGACAACCCTCACCAAACCCTATGCCCCACCCTAATATAGCCGAGTCACCAATCTCTGCCTATATGAGATACCTTGAACATTCAGTTACAGAACCAAGTTCAAGGGGTAACCAACACCAACCATATCCACCTTCTTCTGCTTTTCCTCCAAACCCTCATATGTTACCTTCTCCAAGATTTAATAGTAGTCATCTTGTGCCTCCTCTGAATGCTACAACTACAAACTCTCCTGTGCCCGCTCTTCCCTCCCCACAAACAAATGGACCACCTATTTTGCCTTCTCCAACCTCTCAGTTTCTCTTGCCTTCACCAACCTCTCAGTTTCTCATGCCTTCACCAACTGCCTACATGAATTTACTGTCTCCTCAGTCTGCTTATCCACTGCTGTCCCCTGGCATTCAATTTCCATCTCCTTTGACTCCCAATTTCCCTTTCTCACAGTTTGCACAGTCAGGGATTTTAGGCCCAGGGCCGCAGCCTCCACTTTCTCCGGGGCTGTTTCCATTGTCACCCTCAGGCTTTTTCCCCGTCCCAAGTCCTAGGAGGTTAGATCAATAAATAGGCTTCTCAATTTTATTGTCATGCTTCGTTGGAGAGGATGCTCCCTTCTAACTAAACTGATCTTTGTTCTCTCAAAAGCATTGTCCATTGGCATATATTGTACAAGCAAGTTGTAAGGTTGTTGTAAGGTGTGTTTTGGCTGTTCACTGTCTTCATTTTCTGTTCCTTTTTATACTTTTTTTTTGTTGCTGACCGTAGTGGCTTCAATCCTTTTACTTTTACAAGTTTTATACATTAGGAATTATATTGAAGATCAGGAACTCATTTGGATGGTTCGACAGGAGCTGTAAGATGGAAGAATGGGTTGTAACATGAATGGAAGTAGGTTTACAGATAATATTTATTGTGTAGGGTAGATCATGTTCTTTTGTATTATAATGGATTGCATCTTAAAATGCACAATTAGTTTCATTTTACCTTTACTGTGGAATATGTTACTAAACATATACTTGTTTCCAAGTGATTTGCAAATAACTGTCTGCTTTAGCATTTTTTTTAATAGCTGTTTTGGAAGGTTTATTTACTGGCTTTATTTGAAATGACTGTAGAAAAGAAAAAATTGAAGCCTAGTCATTTTGATTAAATTTAATAATTTTGCTTTGCATATGTTTTCTTATACAAGAATTCAAATTTGAATTAATTTTTAATGTATTCCTGAGAGATTAGGTTAATTAATATGATTGGCAACATCAAATTCATAGATAGCAGTTGGTAGAGAATATAATATACCTATTAAGCTACTTCAAAGGTTCCTAATGATGAGTTTTATACATTAGTTATTCGTTTGTTTTGTGAAGAACTGAAAGCATAGAAATCAACAACACTGTCAATTTGTTGTCTTCCCATGACCATCCCTTGTACCCTTCTCTAGGTTGGTCTACCTCATTTCCCTGTTTTCTTGTCTGCCTCACAATTTGCTACTGTCATAAACACTTAACTAGACACGCTCATGCTGTATGGAGAATGTCTTTGTGTACATTGCTTACTGCATTAGTCTTGGGAAGTTTTTTATGAACTTAGATTTTAGGAATTGCATATAATTATAAGTTTATAAGTTCTTCAATATGCATATTTTCCTTGTTAGCCTCTCGCATTAGTGACTTTATAACATGATTTCTACTGCATCTAGACATCTATTAAACTTGGCTGTTTCTGAAGTCATATCTTACATTACTGAGTTGAGTTGGACGGTTGTAAGGTCTAGTTTAGGTTTGATTTGTATTGCCAATAATTCTCTTTTGGCATGCAATATGCAAGTATTATTCTCAGCTGAAATTTGTGATCTGTGATTTGCCTTGATTCCCATTTCACTTTACATCTGATGACCCCTCCTCCACCTCCAACCCCACCCACCAAAAATAGATAAAGTTCAGAATCCAAATTTTTTTATCATTATGATTCTCATCATTCTAGTGGGGTGATCAGAATAAGATTAAGGTACATTTATTTTTCACCTGGTGTTGACCTGAATTTTACCACCACCAACTTTAGGTTCAAGGAAGTATAAAAATTAATTATTCTCATCCTTTCAATACGCAAGTTATGCATCTTTTCTTCCGTGTTTTTTTTTATCCTTTGGTATCTTTGGCTTGTGGTCCTTTTTTAAAGATATTGTAACAATGTTTCTTGTATTAATTTATGCACATACTATGGGAAAACTTGATTAGGCTAGCCTATATTCTTTTTATATTTGATCTTTGGTCCTCTTAGTGGAGAAACATGTTATCACCACCCTTAGACTAGCTTGGACTGCGGGTTTCATCAACGTTTTTCACCTCAATTTTGTGAAACGTACCGTCTATGTTCAGAAGTTGCTTATAGAAGAAAATAACTAATGAGTTTGATCAAAGTTTACATGACGCAATCAAGTTTTGCTGCGTATCCTATATATTGATCAGAACTAATATAACTAGTTTTGATCATAGATCATGAAAATAATTTGATCATGATCCATGCAGTACTTTTTCGTCAGTTATGAAATTTAAGACTGTTCATCTTGCCAATAATCTGGTTCGGCATCTTACATTAACCCAATACCAGTTTATAATGATTTTGTAAACTTACAAAACTGAAGACTGGTTATTACTTTGAAGTACAAAAATTTACTCATAATTAATATTCAACCAGCGAACTGTTTCTATCTTTGTTATGGGCATATTCGCACCTAAAAGGCCCCTTCCACGTCATTTTAATTTTCCGCTGTTGACTCAACACAGAATACCTATGAAATAAAATGAGCTTTTCTATCTCTCTCTTTGTTCATCCCTTATAAGCTTGCCATTCTTCAAAGTCTCATTATCACTGTTAGCCCCTCCGAATAGTTCCAATATTTTTCAGGTCTTCTCTACAAAGCACTGAAACCCCGTGATCTTTCAATCCGATGCGAGGTTCCTGTTCCGTTGTGTGAATCTTCGAAAAAGGGTATGTTCTATGCTTTGTGTATGGACCGCTTGGGTGCGATTACTATCTGCAATAATCAATAAAGATCACGACCCACTTTGAGGTTGTTTTCTCTTATTGCTATCTGTCTTAAATTCTGAAGTTCCAGGTTGTGTCCTATTAATAGTTTGTGTGTGTTTTGAGTTAATCTTTATAGCCGAATGGGTAACTCACAAACCGGGTAAAATGACAATTTGGGTCTGAACATAAAAATATACCGTAGAAATTGTCCATTACATCAGCCCAATTATGGCGTCAACGTTAATGGGACAGCAACAGTAGAAACCTCAGCTTCAGGTTTACAACATAAGCATCAATGAACATAAAGAAAAAAAATCGTCTTATATTCAATTTGGCATTATAGAAACCAGCGCCACAATGCCTATGTTTTCCCTTGTGTAAATTATAAGTGTGTTTGTTTAATTTTTTAAAAATATAATTTTTCAATTAAAATAACATATTGAAATCTTATATAATAGATGAATAGATAAATTACTTTCGTAAAAGAATTAGAAAAAATATTGTTATTTTTATATGTAATTTTTTAATAATCATTTTAAAAATAAAAAGTTTAAACAAAGTGACTTATATCAATATGCGATTCAATAAAAATTAAATTACCTATTTAAATAATTAAATTACCTATTTAAATAATATAAACAAAATTTTCAGTATCACATTGATTTTATGACAACTTATTAAAATAAGGTTAAAAAAATATGAAAGTATGACTTCTGTAAAAATAAAAATATAAGAAGGAAGATTAAATTGTGTTAATTAAATTTTTTGCAATAGATAAAATTTTTGTATGATTAATTAGATTTAGTTTCGAAATTTGTGTCTAGTTAGTAAAACTTAATTTTTCAAAAACTAAATTCAAAAAGATTTTCACAAAAGGTTTTATTAAGATATTAACCAACCCATTACAAAAGGTTTTATTAAGATATTAACCAACCCATTGATTTGTTACGAAAGAATGCAAAACAAATACATTTATTTTTATATTGTTTCTTACTTAAAGATTATATTTAATTCCTTAGAAATAATTAAGGTTCCACCATATAATATGATACAAGTATTCTTTTATTTTAACTCCTTCTGACTATAAAAGTATTTTCTAGACACAACTTCTCTAGAGAAACAAACATTCTTTGAACAGTTTATTTAAGCTAAATACCTACCACTGAGGGTAAAGGATTTTACAAAGGGGTTTCTATCTAACTAAGATTAATTTCTGCACAGAGGTTTATAATGAATGAATACAAAAAACTTTATGAGAGATTGAGAATTGAAACTTTAAGAGTTTTAGCTTATGTAAAGTAATCTTTAACTTTAGTCTTTAAACTGTGGGTTTTATATAGATGACGATTTTGAAGTAGTTATTACACTCAACAACTCTAAATCTTCATTCATTTGTTAGAAGCATGTTGCACGCCCAATCACATTAAATGCTTTTGCATAAATTGTATCTTCTTGTTAGAGAAATCCCTTTTATTTGATTTGGTTTGTCTTTTTAAAAGATGAATATGTAGATTCCTCGAACTTGAATTATACAAGCCTAGTCGACCTTTACAAGACAAAATGAACCAATAAGTACTTTAACATTTGAATGTATTTATTGGGAAAAGAACTTATCTTTAAATTTGGAGAGCTTTCGTATGTATTTTCATTAATCTACTCTATCATACTATACATTAATATGTTTCTTCAAGGTGAGCAATGTTCATCTATTCATCAGACGAAGTTTATCATATAAAGTTTGTGTCTGATAAACTTAAGAAATGATCATTTTTCAACACATTATAATATTATTTCTAATTGACAAAATTAAGAGTAATGATTTGTATTTAATCATTTTAGACTTAACAATCTCACTTTTTTTATGATTAAAGACCATACTTATAAAGATCTCATAAGTCTTAGGCAACAAACATGTTACACACTTTATTTTAGAAAAACTTGATCATTTGGAATGTATCAAAACAATTGTCACAAATTGAAAGTTTTTATTTGCATAACTAATGTTAGTTCTAAACAGAGTAAAATTTCAAAGCACAAAGCTTTAGAGAAGAAATTTAGTAGATGCAGGTGAATAATTGATCAATGTAATCAATTTTGGTTCTTATTAACAAAAATTACAATAGGTTTCCATGTTAAGATAATGTGTTTTGAGTTACAAAGAATAAAAAATTATTTTTTAGTTACAAAGAATAACAAACTCCGCCTTTTAGAATAAATGCTTCTTTGTTCTTGATTTTTTTTATTCTTGATCTTTTGGTTTCCCCCTTGGGCTTTAATCATCAAAGCACTGTCATAGGTATCTCCCCTCGAGCATGCTGAGACTCTAAGGTCTCATGCTTTGTCTCCAAAGTAGAATATTTACCTTTAAAATCCACATACTCTACTCCAAAAGATACATGCTTCTCTAGGAATCTGATGGTTATGTGTGGGAGATGAACTTTAAAAGTGTTGTTGGTAGTC
Source organism: Hylodesmum podocarpum (assembly GCA_026586105.1). NCBI lineage: Eukaryota > Viridiplantae > Streptophyta > Magnoliopsida > Fabales > Fabaceae > Hylodesmum > Hylodesmum podocarpum. The sequence continues at coordinate 2,438,696 of JALJEV010000638.1, forward strand.
AAAATAATGTACCTAGTTTACTAACTTAGCAACTTAAGCCCTTCAAATTTCGTGTATGCTAAAAACAAAATCTTCTAAGTTTAGAGGAGGCTTCTTGGTAGGCCAACATGGATGCTTTAAGTCCGATTAGAATATGCCAACAGTTTACCAAACTTGTAATGGGTGAGAATATGCTTACGAGTAGACTAATAACGTGGTTGCACATCATCATCTTTAACCTTTTCCTTTCCTCTAGCTAGGTAATGGATCTTGAAGGACTACATAGAAAGTTTTAGGGGTCGCAAGGCAAGTGAACTAAGAACTAAGGAACTTGGGTACTTTTTTATCTTCTCTTTCCGCTTTACATCTAATGAGATCCCAAGATGTTTGTCTAGATTTGATCACGTGTCTGTAGGCATAGGCCATATCTCAACCTAAAGACTATAGTATATTGGAGTAGCATGTTAAATATCCTTAGGAGTCTAATACTCATCAAGATGAATAAGATGGACAAGTTGAATCCCATAACAATGAGGCATAATCTAAGAAAGAACCAATCAAAAAATATAACTGAGAACAAAGTACTCAAATTTGTTGAGGGGGATAGAACAAGATCATCAGTGACATCCAATTATCATACATTTGAGTCTTTTGGTAAGTTATGTCCCTGAGTATTATAGTCATTTATTAATTTACTTGATTTAAAAATGAGATTTATGAATAAATAGTTGTCAAAAATGTACATTTAAATAAATATTAACTAACATGAGACTTTCCTTACATAAGGACATGATATATTTGTATATGTGATTTACATCAAGGCTATCATCAAATAAATCACTAACAAAAAAATAACATATAGTCAAAAAGAATGACATATAATTATGTAAAATATTATGAGGATCTTTAAAAAAGATAAAGAAATACTTTAATATAGCATATTCCTTCATACTCCAGTAGCTCTTGTTGAACATGATCTGCTTATCTAAACACTAGGATTACAATAAGTATCACTATAGAACATCCATAAGGGTTAGTTTACAAAAGAAAGCAATTACAATAATAACATAATATATAGATAATTATTTAAATAAAATTATTTATAATTTAATTAATTTAGATGATAGTAAATATATTTGTAAATTTTTTTACAAAAAGTATTAAGATTATTAGTAAATAAAAATTATTAAGATTTAGAATTATTAAGATTTAGAAAAATGAGAATTCAAATTATTGTCATAAGAAGAATTATAATTTAATATTTTTTCGAAAATTATTTAAATTAAAATAAAATAAGAAAAATAAGATAAACAAATCTCTCTGTAAATGTGTAAAAGTTTTAATGTAATATAGAATGAAAGTTCTAAAAATATAGAATGAAAATTCTAAAGGCTGTTTTGCCATTAACATGACGTTTGTAAAAGAGAATATAGATATAAAGAGAAATTATTAATAATAATATATAAAAGTGAGATAATTAAGTTATAAGCAACTTTTTCTAGAATTTACTAAATTTTATTAATTTTTATACAACTTTCTATTCCGATACTTTAAAACGAATGGAGCACATGCGACAGTATGCCATAATTGGATCAGGTTAGCACAGGGACGCTCAATTCAAGAAAAAACCCATTATTTTTATTAAAAAATATGCAAAATATATGTGCACTCTTTATGGTTATGTCATAAAAAGAAAAAGAAAAAACGACAAAATAATACTGAATTAAGTGTCCGACCATTCCATTTGCAAATTGGGCATAGCAGCAGAAACCCCTTTTTGTTTTTCTATTTTCAAAATTACCCTTTCTTTCGAATTTCCCAATTCATTCACGACACACAAACACACACACTCTTCTCTCTCTTCACTATGGACCAAACACATGCCCCCAACGCAGAGCATGACCCGAACGAGACGCACCCGACCCGATACCACGAGTATCCCCCACCCGGATTAACCCCGGAAGAGTTCGAGACTCTGAAACCCTCAATCATGGATCACCACACGTACTCCATGACCACGCGACAATGCTCCTCCCTGCTGGCGCAGAGAATCCACGCGCCGCCGCAGTCGGTGTGGTCCGTCCTCCGGTGCTTCGACAACCCGCAAGCCTACAAACACTTCATAAAGAGCTGCCACGTGAAAGAGGGTTTCGAGCTCGTCGTCGGGTGCACGCGCGACGTCAACGTTATATCCGGGCTACCGGCTGCGACCAGTATCGAGAGGCTCGACATACTCGATGATGACCGACAGGTCATCGGTTTTACCATCGTGGGAGGTGACCATAGGCTGAGAAATTACCGGTCCGTTACCTCGGTTCACGGGTTCGAGCACGAAGGGAAGATCTGGACCGTTGTTCTGGAATCGTACTTCGTGGATGTGCCCGAAGGGAACACTGAAGAGGACACGCGTCTGTTCGCGGATACTGTGGTGAAACTCAACTTGCAGAAGCTCGCGTCTGTCACCGAAACAATGAACGCTCTCGATGACGACGGTAAGTCGTCATGATTCCAGTCACAGTCACCCAAACCCGAAGAAAAAGGGTTGAAGTGAATACAAAATATATTACTTTTTCTTTATTAAACTATTATTTTAATCTTTAAAATTATAAAATATTGTTATAATGGAGCTTAAAATTTAGAAAATATCAAATAATTTTTTTAAATTGTGAGAAATAATAGTTCTTAAAATTTTTAAAAGTATTGAATAAGTTCTTTTATATATATTATTAATATATATTTAAGAATTCAAATAATAATAATTGATTAAATTTGAAAAAATGCTTCTTTTTTTTTAAAAAAAATTGCTATTATAACAGCTCACAATTTTAAGATTTATTTGATATTTTTAAATTTTAAAATTTATTACAGCAGTATTTTACAATCTCAAAAGATTTGAATGATAGTTTACTTTTTATTGTCATATTTTTCATTGGAAGTATTTTGGTTTGGTGATGTCTCTTTTTAATTTAGGTGAATCTGTTGTTATTTATTTTGACTGTTTTGAAATTACCAGCATGTCCTTTGTGTTGATGGATTGGCCAGGGTGCCCCTTGTAAGTTGTAAGGGGGACTAGAACTTGTTTCACGTGTGGAATAAAGTGATGCCTTAAAATTGTTATTTCAAAGGTAGAATGCATGTACGCGTAGACATGAAATACTACCCTGTGGATGATGATTTCTCTCTCACATCAATTGTATGATTATGATTTGATTCTTGTGTTTTCTTGTCAATACCAATTCCTATTTTCGTTTATTGCTGGTTTATTTATAATTTTATATATCGATATTATCCTTTATCTTGATATCTAGATGTGAATAAATAGTAGTGTTTATTCAGTAAAAACAAGGAATAGTGTTTATATTAATTGAATTTATAGTTTATGATATTATTTTCACATAGATAATTATTTTTTCTTCTAAAAGAACATAGATAAATTTATTAGAAAGGCCGTTCATTAGTTTTTAATTGAATCTTTAATTTAATTTACTAATTAGTTCGAAATATTTGTCACCTACCTGACTCCAATTATTATTTTTTATTAAATAATATTTTATTATTTTGAAAAACTAAATCTAAAACATGAAAAATATATATTTTTCATAAAAAATAATATGAAATGGCGATAAAATAGTCTAACTTCTAATGATTAAGTGGGCCTCTAAGTTAACATTTCACTTGAAAAGACGTAGAAATTTTTTTTCCGATCACTAAAATATAATAAAATATAAAATAAGGAATCTAATTTTGCTTTGAAGTCTTATATATTCTTCTCTCTGTATTATTCCACTTTTACTTAATGGCAAATTATAATTTGATATATATACTACTTCTAACTTTATCAAACATAAAATATTCCTGTTTAATCTACGATCTGTATTATAAATACAGAAATTTCTTATATAAGCAACTCTTGAATTTACATTTTTTTCTTTAAAATTTTATTTATTAATAAAGTTGAATTTTTTTAATTAAGGCTATCAAACTTATTAGTATCCTGTACGAATTATATAAATGACTTGTAAAGTCAACTCCATCCAAGTCTACTTAATGCTGAAAATAATAATTTAATATTTATAAATAATATATAAAATTAATATTTTAATAATATAATAAAGTAAAATAATAAATCATAAATTTGACAATATTTAAATAACTAAGTTTAGTAATGTATTACTACTAGATAATAATTTAAAGATGTGTTAATAATGATAAAGCAATCCTGTGAAGTGAATAAATGTTTGATATTATTAAGTGCAGTCACAAAAACAATGAAGTATATTGAATTTTAAATGTGCAACAAACAATTGAAAATGATATTTTTTAATATTTTTTTAAACGTGTTGAATCACATGCCTGACAATAGACTCAAGACTATATTGACTTTGCTCAATGTGTTTGTTGAGTCCCGCTTAAAATCTATTAAAAAAAAGAAATTTACATGTTAGTTCATTCGTATAAAATAAGTAAGCTCGACTTAAATATTTCTTTCATTTAAAATTAACTAACTAAAATATTATATTTAACTAGAAAATAGATTTTCACTTCACACCTTGTTAACTTATCTTATAAAATACTTTAAATTTGATAAATTTTTACCAAATTAATAATTTTTTATCTTTTAAGAAAATATTGTATATCAAATTCTTTAACTTTGAGAAGAAAATATTAATTTAAATCTTTTAGTAAGAAAACAATCTCACAATGTCATCTTATAAGTACTTAAGTACAAGATGAAAAGATTTAACCAATATAATTTAAGATATAAAAAATACATATAATTTAGACTAAATAAAATAAAAAGTAATTAATTTAATATTAAAAGTTACATGCAATTTAAAATTCATCACGTGATTTATATAGGATTTTAATTAAAGTTTAAATATAGAAAAAATGTTTGTAATAATTATCAGATTATCAAAATTAATAAATTTGAATAACTAATATGACCTTGATTCAAATACCAAGAAAGAGATCATAATTTCAAAGAGGATTTATAACAATTTTTTAGCAATTAACATCAGCAAAGTTGAAATTATTAATTTAGTCATAAATATATATTTAAAATTTTAAGAAGGTATTTATAAATTATAATAATAATTTTTAAATTTAAAAATTTCATTAAATAATCATAAAAATAAATAATTAAAATGGTTATATTTAAAATTACTAATTTAACTAAAAGAAAAAACTTCAAGGACAATTCCTTTACGTAATAATAGATATCATGCAAAAACATAATATATTTTACAATGCTCTAATTATATTGGTTTTATTTTTGTTATTTCAGTCAATCTATCCGTGATATTTGTAATTGAGAAGAATTTTTTAACTTTCTTTTCCCAAATATTTTTTATTTTAAAATTTTTCGCATTTGATTTAAAATGAATTAATTTCAGAAATCTTAATTACTACATAATCCACTCATTATTATATTTATTTGTTCCAAAGTAAATATTGCATGTGATTTTTCACCAAATCTCGATTTTAATTTTTTTCTCGAATAATTTTTTTTTTAATATTTGTAACTAAAAAAAAATTTCAATTACTTTCCTGAAATAATTTTTCAAATTTTAACTGTGTATATTTTATTTAAATTTAAATAATTACTATGTAAAATTTTCAATTGCTTTAACTAATCCACATGCTTATTCACAGTTGTGAATACGATATTATAAATTTATTTTCAATAATATACAACAAAAAAAATATGGTAAAGCATAGCATTTAACATGCTAAGGCATAGAATTATCATAGTTAATTTGTTTTTAAGCTTATTTTTTCATCAACTTAACTTAACTGTAATACCTGAAATAGGTACCACATTATTAACATTATAACGAGATTCACATGAGAGTTTCTATAGGGAGAAGTGTTCACATTTAGTGTTCAATTGTGTCTTGAATATGATCTCTTTTGAAGGAGATTTATGTAGAAAACTAAAAAAAATTCTGAATTTTAATGTTAAATTTTAGTTGGTGTATATTTTTCCTTACTCAACAATTCTTGAACTGATTGCAATGTTTTAATTTTTATCAAGGTTTTCTAATTCTCGTGTAGGTGACAGCTCAGGATGTGTCCACAATGATCCGATATGGGCAGAAAAGTATGATCTTATAAATAATAGTGGATACACCATTAAAGTTGAAATTCATGATGGGCCATACAATGTGATTAAGAACTGGAACTACACTAGCTTGGTTGCTGCAATCCACAATGGTGAAGGAAAATGCTGGACCACTAAGGTGAGACTCTTTACATAAGTACATTCATATACATTCTTTAGAAAAATTCATGAGTATACAATGTCATCTAGTTGTAAATTAAATTCATATTTAGGATGGTTGATTTTAACAATATCTATCTTAGAATTTATCATTAAAAAATATTAGGAATACATTATTTTAAATACATTTTCTCTTGATTGAAATTTATTGATAATAACAAATTTTTGCTTATCTCACATTTTATTTAATGTTTATCTCTCCTAATTTTATAATTTTTAATCAAGTTTAATTAATTAGAGTGTGGTTTTAGCCTTTTAAATCGTTAACTATATATGTTTTTTATAATAAATTAATTAAGAAAAAATTAAACATAAAAAACGGTTGTCTTTCAATTATAATTTATCATGTATGATAAATTTATTAATTAAATTTAGTAGTGTTCTTACTGGATTTTGAGGATGTCAGAGCTCTACTCGAGTTCTACTCGGCCCTCTAAAATCTAGGTGACGGAGGGGGTAGGTTCCCCTTGATGGTGTATGAGTTTTCTGTGTATATGATTGAATTATATTTCTGTTGATTTAATGTCCCCTTTATAGACATTATGGGGAAAATCTTATGATTATGTTAGGTCCGTAAATCCCGGTGATGATGATGTAGATATGCTGTCACACGCATTTATCCCGGGATATCAGGGAGGGAGTACTGTTGATGACAGATATGTCATGTCCATGTCAATTGTCACATCTTGGCCGGGGTCTGTGGAGTGAGCCCGAAATTTACTATAGTGTCCGGCTTTCTTTGGGATGAACTCGGAGCTCACCCCCAAGATATCAGTCCCCGAGCTCATGTCCAAGTTATTGGTCATGAGTTACGTTCGGCAGGTATAAATTTTGAATGAGGAATCCCGTGACGATTAATATTCCTTAATTAATTTTTATTAAAATTTAAGTTTTATTAAATGCAATGAATGGGCCTCGCGCTTGGATAATGGGTCGTTGCGGTGATGGGCTTGACCGTTACTCTTCTGGTAACGATAACGGCTCTTTTGTTCTCTTTCTAATTGCTTTGCCCCTTCATTTCTCACTTCACTCTATCCTTTGTAAGTTTTCATTTTCTCAGAACTCTCTCGAAGCTCCCTTCGCGTTTCTCCCTCGCTCTCAGGATTTTCCTCCTCTCCGACAAGTTTTCTTTTCATAATCTCGTGTCCATCTCTTCTCACTAGGTATGTCTTCTTCCTCACATTCTTCGGCTACCCGTAGTGTAGAGAGCCCGCTTCTTCCTTCTGTCACGGGTTCTGAACCCGAATCAATGGGGACTTCCTCCATTGAAGTATCCACAGAGGAGACCGATCTTAGATCGGGACCTCCTTCCACTACCGAGGTTCCCCTTGATGGGGCCGAGGTACAATCTGTCCATATCGCCGAAATCTCCCCTGTTGAGATTGAAGTGAGAGAGGTCGAAGTCGCTACAGATGTAGCTGATGTGGGGAACACCCTTTCCGGTGATGTCGAGGAAGGGGTAGAGAGACCGACCAGGGGGGTCGATCTCTTGGTTCCCATTCCTGATGAAGAGCCCGACTTTTCGTGGCTCTTGGCGGAAGTATCTAACCGAGCTTCTTGCCTTACCACTAGGGAGAGTGTTCAAGCCATTGTGGATAGGTAGTCCATCATAGGAGAGGATTTTAAGGACGGAGTTATGTGTCGGGTATGTAAGCCTCATCAGAGGGTTCATAGTCGATTTCTTATAGGAGGTCGGTATGCCATCTCGGTATACGAGTATATGTTTAAGGAATTCGATATAGCCTTTCCTTTGAACCGTTGTGAGACTGAGGTGCTTTCTTTTCTAAATGTAGCCCCCAGTCAGCTTCATCCTAACAGCTGGGGTTTTCTTCGCGCTTTCCAAATTTTATGTAAGTTGCTCGGCCTTAGGCCGAGCTCTCGTGTTTTCCTTTACTATTATCAATTGAGGTGCGGCCGCAGGGTAGGTTGGGCTTCTCTGAGAAGTGCCCGTGCTAAAGGGCTACTCACTCCTTACACCGAGTCATACAAGAATTTTAAGGAGAGGTTCTTCAAACTATCCCCAATCAATAACCACGTCGTCAAAGCCCTTTTCTTAAAGGAAGACTTGTCACCGAGGTATCCACTGTATTGGTGTTTACCTCACAAATATACAAAATTTCCCAAGGAAAACTTGTCCTCGGCAGATAGAAATATTATCCAAGTTCTAGACAGCCTCCCTTTGCCCCTAAGCAGCCGAGCTCTGATTCACTTGGCTCGGCAAGAGAATCCTTACCAGCACTTCCTAGGTAATAACCTTTAACAAATCTTTGATCTTATTATTGATTGGCATTTTTAACATGGTGCCTTCTTTGTTTTATTGCAGGACTAATGGCAGATAACACCGAGCTCACTCGCATCCTTCAAGCTCGCCGTTTGCGTGCGGGTGCAAGAATTCGGGGCGGTCGTACTCCGTCTTCCGGATCTCTCAAGTTGGCTCCTCTGCCCGAAGAGATCAGCTCGGCCCCTCCTACTACTATCCCGGCAAAGAGACCGAGGGAGGAGGACCCCTCTGCAGCTCCCAAAAGGGCAAGGGTTGAAGGAACCGAGGACACCTCAACCTTAGCTATCATCCCTCTAGCCGAGGACATATCGGCTCCTTCAACTATCCCGGCTTCTCAACCGGGGTTAACTCCCACTACAATGACTCCGGCTCCATTGGCCACTTCGGTTGTAGCAGAGGCAGAAACTTCACTTCCTTCATCACTCGCACCAGCCCCCTCTGTGAAGACCTAGGCAAAGCTTCCTCTCGGCGCTTCATGGTGCAGCAAGGAGGGGACTGAGCCGCGTATTGAGCAGGTTATGGCCGATGTCCTTCCCGGGCAATCCCTATGGGACTCATCCCTCCGGGGAGACCACGTGAAACTCGGAGATCCCTTCCCCAGCTCATATGACAACTCTCTGTTGGATGCTGTGAGGGTTAAGGAAAACCTAGATGGGGCGGAGGTTCTCCTAACTCGGGTGCTGGCCATCACTCGGCATGCAAAGAGGTGGGCTGATCGTGTAGCCGAGCTTCAAGACCGGGTGGCAGAGTTAGAAAATGCCTTTGCCCTCCGCGAGTCTGAGTTTGCGACTCGATTAGTCACTTGGGGAGTGGAGGCCGACAGGTTGAAGTCGGAGAAGGAGAAGGCCGAGAAGGAGAGAGATCAGGCCGAGCAGAATCTTGCCGCCGCCCTAACAGCCAAAGATGAGCTAGTGCAGGAGCTCGTTACTAGTAAGGCTATCCAAGAAGAGCTTGAAGGTAAGGTGTCTTCGGCCGGGGACCGAGCTACATCTGCTGAATTAAAGGTCGTCCAGCTACAGGGAGAGCTCGGGGTCATCACGGACAAACTTGAGAAAGCTGAGAAGTCAAATGAAGACCTCAAAGCTACCGTGGACAGGATGGAGGATGCATTGGTGACAACCTTTAACACGGGCTTCGACCGAGCCGTTCGCCAAGCATGTCTCATGGCTCCCACTCTTGATCCCGATTCCTTTGATGAGCTCAAGGATGTAGTTGACGGGAAGCATGTAGACTTGGTGTAAATACTTTATTTTTGTGGCCGGCCTTCAAGGTCGGTCTTGAGTTGTAATGAAGGTCTTCGGGCCGAATACTTTTTATTTCTTTAATGTAGTTACTTATTTTACCTTTTTCTTTGCCACTCGTTCTGCTTTTATTTGTGCCGCTTTATTATATACTCATTCGACCTTCAACGGGTCTTAGAACCGATCTTTAATGAATTATGCGACCGACCTCCAACGGGTCTCAGATGAACTCTAAGCCGAATGGAGAAACTAATAATTTGGTAACCTTTAGACGCCGAGCACGGATTTAAAGGACTGACTGTCACCTTTAGTTCGGTAGCCGCCGAGCACGGTAAAGAATGGTAAAGGGACGTGATGTCTCCTTTAGCTCGGTAGCCGCCGAGCACGGTAAAGAATGGTAAAGGGACGTGATGTCTCCTTTAGCTCGGTAGCCGCCGAGCACGGTAAAGAATGGTAAAGGGACGCGATGTCTCCTTTAGCTCGGTAGCCGCCGAGCACGGTAAAGAATGGTAAAGGGACGCGATGTCTCCTTTAGCTCGGTAGCCGCCGAGCACGGTAAAGAATGGTAAAGGGACGCGATGTCTCCTTTAGCTCGGTAGCCGCCGAGCACGGTAAAGAATTTAATTGATAGCTGCAATTACCCTTTATTGAATGCTAATCCGAGTACGTTTTTCTAAAATGACAAACTTAAACAACATGTAAGCCGATAATAAATTTAAAGAAAGAAAGTTAACTAAAACAGGGCTTTAAATGGCTAGCGTTCCAAGTTCTAGGAATTAGGCGTCCCCCCATCTCTTGTAGTTTATAGGCTCCATTCTGATGGGCCTCCAGGATGCGGAAGGGGCCATCCCAGTTGGCCGCCAACTTGCCATGAGCTCGGTCTCGCCTAGCATCCCCGGTTTTTCTCCATACAAGGTCACCTGGAACAAATGACCGTTCTCTAACTCGGGAATTATAACGACGGGATGCTCTTATCTTCGTGGCTAACTCCCTTACTTTAGCTTCTTCTCGTGCTTCTTCAATAAAGTCGAGCTCCTCCCTGAGGGCAGTCTCATTATCTGAGGGGGTAAAGGTCAGCTTCCTCCATGAGGGTTCACCCACCTCTACCGGGATCATGGCGTCAAACCCATAAGTTAGACGAAATGGTGTCTCGTTGGTGGAAGATTGGGGGGTGCAATGGTATCCCCACAACACACTTGGTATTTCTTCTGCCCAGTCTTTCTTTATGAGGTCGAGCTTTTTCTTCAACCCATTGAGGATGACTTTATTGGCTGCTTCAGCTTGCCCATTGGTTTGGGGATGTTCTACTGACGAGGCTCGGTGTTGAATACCGAGCTGGGATAGGAAGGTCTCGAATGTAGAATCTGTGAACTGTCTTCCATTGGCAGTAACCAACCCATAGGGTATACCATGCCGGCAAACAATTTGCCTCCATACAAACTTTTGGACTTGTTTTGCCGAAATGGTTGCTACAGGTTCGGCCTCAATCCACTTGGTGAAGTAGTCGATGGCCACGAGCAAAAACTTAATTTGTCTTTGTGCAGGTGGGAATGGTCCGAGAATGTCAATTCCCCACAAGGCAAAGGGCCAAGGTGAAGAGACGAAGTGAAGCTCGGTCGACGGAGCTGCTGGCAAGGGAGCGTGTTCCTGACACTTTTTACAACGCTTAACATATTCCTTAGCGTCTTTTTTCATTGTAGGCCAGTAATACCCGGCTCGAACCAACCGGGCTGTCATGCTCCTAGCTCCGGAGTGCATGCTGCATATGCCTATATGGAGCTCGTCCATCACATACTGAGCTTGCTCCGAAGTCAAACATTTGAGCAAAGGAGTTGAGAAGCCTCTTCGGAACAACTCTTGATCCCTCATGGTGTAGTAAGAGGCTTGACGACGTATCCTTTGAGCCTCATTCTTGTCCTCAGGTACAATATTATCTTGGAGGTAAGATACGATCGGGGTCATCCACGAGCTCGGCTCCGCATTGACCGAGTACACCTCGTCCTTGTCCCAACTCGGGGAGATGAGTATCTCTTGAATGATAGAGTGGTGTTGTCCTCCTTTTCGAGAACTAGCCAACTTGGACAAGATGTCGGCCCTATCATTTTGTTCACGTGGGACGTGGATAATCTCAAACTTGGCGAAGTTGGAAAGTATGCCTTTCACCCTGTGATAATACTGTTGCAAGAGAGGTTCGTTTACTTGGTACTCGTCTTTTACCTGAGAAGTGACCAACTGGGAGTCACTTAGGCACTTCAAGTGTCGCACTCCCAAATCCCTGGCTAACCTGAGACCGGCGAGCAAGGCTTCATACTCGGCCTGATTATTAGAGGTTGTGAAGGAGAAGCGTATCGCTTGCTCTAATATGACGTTGTCTGGTCCTTCTAGAATGACTCCGGCTCCGCTCCCTTTTTTGTTGGAAGAGCCATCAACTCTCAAGGTCCAGGTGGGGTCACTGTTGCCGAGCTCGGGCAACTCAGTGAGGAACTCGGCCAAGAACTGAGCCTTCATGGGACCTCGGGTTTCGAACTTCAGGCCGAACTCGGACAATTCCACGGCCCAAGCCGTCATGCGACCAGCGAGATCAGGTCGTTGTAATATTTGCCTGATAGGGTAATCCGTCCTTATAATCACCTCATGGCTGTGAAAATAATGCCTCAAACGACGAGCGGTGAAGACAAGGGCTAGTACCAGCCTCTCCACCGTTTGGTATCTGGTTTCAGCCGGTTGGAGTGTTCTACTCACGAAGTAGACCGGGGTCTGTACTCTATCAATTTCTTTGACTAGGACTGAGCTGATGGCCACTTCCGAAACTGCCAAGTACACATACAAAGGCAACTCGGGTGAAGGGCTGGTCAAAGTTGGCAGTGAGGCTATCTGAGCCTTCAGTTTGTCAAATGCAGATGCACACTCCTCGTTCCATTCAAAGTGGGCTGCTCGTTTCAATAACACGAAGAGGGGCTTGCTCTGCTCTGCGAGGTTGGGCAGAAACCGGGACAAGGCAGCCAAGCGTCCATTCAATTTTTGTAAGTCCTTTAGACATGTCGGACTCGGCATGCTGGTGATGGCTGTGCATTTGTCAGGATTGGCCTCTATTCCCCTTTGTGAGATCATGAAGCCAAGAAATTTCCCCCCTCCAACACCAAAAGCACACTTCTCCGGGTTCAACCTGATTTGATGTTGGCGTATCTCGGAGAATATTTCCCTAAGGTCAGCGGCATGTTGAATATGGGTTTTGGACTTCACTACCATGTCATCCACGTAGACCTCCATGTTTCGACCGATCTGAGCGCTGAAGACCTTATCCATTAACCGCTGATAAGTAGCCCCTGCATTCTTAAGACCGAAGGGCATAACTTTGTAACAATAGTTGGTAGTGTCCGACATGAATGCAGTGCTAGGTTCGTCGGGGGGATACATCGGTATCTGGTTGTACCCAGAATACGCATCTATGAAACTGAATGTTTCATACCCGGCTGTGCTGTCCACCAAACGGTCTTTACTAGGCAATGGATAGGTGTCTTTTGGGCAAGCTTTATTCAGGTCGGTGTAGTCAGTGCACATCCTCCATCTGCCATTAGATTTTTTAACCATCACCATATTGGCCAGCCAAGTGGTGTATATAATTTCCCGGATGAAACCTGCATCCAGGAGCTTGCTGACCTCTTTCTGAACCACTAGGCGGCGCTCCTCGCCTAGCTTTCTTTTTCGTTGTGCTATAGGCCGAGCATGGGGAAGTAATGACAGCTTATGACACATCAAGTTTGGGTCAATACCTGGCATGTCGGCCGGCCCCCACGCAAAGAGATCGGCATTTTCACGCAAGGTGGTTATCATGTCCTGGAGAGAAGAGGTCGGCATGGAGGTGCCGACCTTGGTTGCCTGACCGGTCTCTTTGCCGAGTTGTAATGGTTCCAATGGCTCGGCGAAGGAGGGGCGCTCCTCTTCAAGCTCGGCTCTAGGATCCATATCCAACAGTTCATCGGTACTGCTGTGGACAGAGCAAATGTTCGAGGTCGGTATTCTTTCTTTCTTCTTGATGGAATAAGGCGCGACCTTTAAACTGCGAGCGTAGCATACCCGAGCTGTCTTCGGGTCGGCCTTGACAGTGACTATCTTTCCCTTGTCATCGGGGAACTTCATGGCCATGTGTGGGGTGGACACAATGGCACCCAGTTGATTCAGGGTTCTCCTTCCAATGATGACGTTATAGGAGGTATCGGCGTCGATCAATATGTATCTTACCTCCACCGTTTTATAAGCATCACTTCCACCCAACGTGGTAAGAAGGTCAATGTAACCACGGGAATGGACCCGTTCTCCAAGAATCCGAGCAGGGGCTCGGGGTATGGCTTGATCATAGACTCAGGAATCTCAAGCTGTTTGAACACCGACCAATATAGCACATCGGCCGAGCTGCCCTAATCTATCAACACTTTGCGCACTCGCCAGTTGGCTATGGTACACGAGATGACCATGGGATCAGTTTGGTCGGGGTCATCTATGCTGAAGTCGGCATCAGAGAAAGTGATGGGGGGCAACATTCTTTTCTGGGATACCCTATATGATTAACGCTTCTCGCGTATCTTTTCCGGGAGGATGACGTTGCTCCTCCCCTTGCAAATCCTCCAGCAATTGTATTGATGGTTCCCTTTACCTTATCCGGGTTCTGGTCGATCTCTTTACCCCAACCTTTGTTTCTACGCTTATTCTGGCCCTCCCGGGGATCACGCTCTGAGTTCCGGGGTCTTGTCTTGTAACTCGGCCCAGCACATTTTTCTGGGTACTTCTGCTCCTCTTGAACGAACCTCCTTAACTCACCCGATCTTACAAGTCGTTCTATCAAGTCTCGCACTTGACGACAATCTTCTGTGGTGTGCCCTGTGTTTTGATGATAGGCACACTGCTTGGTCGGATCAGCGTTGGTGGAAGACTGCGAAGCCTTAGGGCGGTGGACCAGTTCAAGTGCGCAGGCTTCCCTAAAGATTCTTTCTCGAGACGCATTCAAAGGAGTGTATGAGGTGTACGTATTGGCACGCTGCTCCTTCTTTGATTCTGACCGACGAGAAGAGGACTCCTTTTGTTTGGGTGGTAGACCCTGCTCCCGAGCTCTGCGTTTAGCAACCGAATTTTCCTCTATACTCATGAAGCAAGCGGCTCGGGAACGGAGGTCATTCATGTCAACCGGCGGCTCAGCGAAAAGAGAGTCCGAGAAGGGGCCGGGGTTGAGCCCGGCCTGTATGGAATGCAACGCCACAGCGGGATGGAGGTCAGGGATGTTCCGGCATGCCAAGGCGAAGCGAGACATATAGTCCTTGAGGGATTCCTTTTCTCCTTGCACCAGATGATGAAGTGATAACGACGTAGTTGGTGTTGGCTTGGCGTCAGCGAAACGAGCTTGGAAATGATGGTACAAAGAATCAAACGAGTCTATTGATAGAGGAGGGAGTGAGAAGTACCAATCTAGTGCTATCCCCTTTAAAGTAGAGGGAAACATCCGGCAAAGCACATAATCGTCCTCCACCGTCATAGAGGCTTGGGTGAGAAAAGTCCGTACATGAGTTACTGGATCCGTGGTCCCCTCATACTTGTCCTGAGAAGGCCATCGCCAGGATTCAGGGACCCGTGCAGATAGAATGGACGGGATGAATGGATGGAGATTCCAAACATTACCCCATCCTGGCGTACGAGGCGGGCCAAGATCTGTGAATGGCCGAGCTCGACTATAGGGAACATGTCCGGCCGAGCTCCCCACGTTGGTCGGCGCGCCTGGGGAGATACGCGGCCGGGCTCGACCATTAGGACTAGCCGGGGATGCGTTTGGCCAAACTCGAATACCAGAATCTGCATTTTGTGTTGCTGAACCTCTTTCGTGCTCTTCTTCTTCGACATTTCGGGGTTGACCGAGACCAGCACGTGAATTAGATCTGGACTCCTCCCTCTGTCTGGGTTCCTCTTCCTGATTAAGACCAAGAGGAGCTCTACCATTTGTCTCTTGATTCTTCTGTCGCAAAGTCCGTAACTCCAAGAGATCCGCCTCTCTATGTTGTTGAAGAACAACCAAACTCGCTTGTGTATTCTGCAAAGCCCTTTCAGTCTCTCGATTATGGACTCGCAAAGCCTCCACGCGAGCCTCCATCCTTTCATGTGCCTCGGCCAAGGCAGCATCTATACTTGATTGTATGAGATCTGCCACGGCGGGATCCACCGTGGCATTAGAGTGGTTACGTGTATATACCATCTCGATCTTCTGGATCTGAAGAATTTACGTGAGATCTGGAGACTTTTAGAGATTGAGAATGAGATTGTGGTGGTGGGATAAGGGATTATCTCGCCCCACGGTGGGCGCCAAATGTTCTTACTAGATTTTGAGGATGTCCGAGCTCTACTCGAGTTCTACTCGGCCCTCTAAAATCCAGGTGACGGAGGGGTAGGTTCCCCTTGATGGTGTATGAGTTTTCTGTGTATATGATTGAATTATATTTCTGTTGATTTAATGTCCCCTTTATAGACATTATGGGGAAAATCTTATGATTATGTTAGGTCCGTAAATTCCGGTGGTGATGATGTAGATATGCTGTCACACGCATTTATCCCGGGATATCAGGGAAGGAGTACTGTTGATGACAGATATGTCATGTCCATGTCAATTGTCACATCTTGGCCGGGGTCTGTGGAGTGAGCCCGGAATTTACTATGAGCTGTCCGGCCTTTGTTGGGATGAACTCGGCAGCTCACCCCAGCCCGGTACAAGTAGTAATTATCTTAAAAATCTCACTTAACTCGATTTAGCACCACCACTACACTAGATTTTTTTTGGTGATTTTGTGCCTAATGTGTCTAAAGTTTCATAACTGAATCAATATCATAGATCCATGGCTTCATTTTAAACTTGTACTCAATGTAGAATGAAGTTTTATCAGTTTTTTTCTTGCTATTCATGAACCCTTATCAGGCTCTGCAATCTGCAAATACTTGATTATTCCATTGTTGCATTCCTGGTGATTTTCAGTTTTGTTGAGAGTAATGCCAAAAGAAAGCTGCTTCGTATCACAGCTCTATCATGGTCATGGTCATTTTATCAAATAGAAGATTGGGCTTGTGTTGGATTCTCATCATATGCATAGAATATTTACGACCTTAAAGGGGTATTTTCACGATTCATTTTTGAGGACTAAGTGTTTTTGGATCACGAGTAAAACATGTAAGACAACTGCTAAGCTAGGTTTATTTGTCTGTAATTTGGAGCCAACTTATCATGTAACGAGTGTTTTCGGTGATAATTTTTTCTAGCTGCAATTTTAACACATAAAGTGACCTGATATTATGAACGTACAAGTTTAGATAACGTGCATATATAGCTTTTTGACATTATCTTAAGCATCCAGTTAATGAAATCTTTAGATTAATCATGTTAATAATCCCAGTTTCGCGGACTTTAATCCCATCCCTTCACCGTCGAAACAATATAAATAAAACAAAATTTTTTTATAAAAAATAATATTTTTCACGTCGATTTTAAAAAAATTGATGTAAAAATTACTTTTATAAATTTTTTATAACATAAATCACGTCAGTTCAATATAATAACTGACATCAAAAATGCTCAAAATAACATCGATTATTACGTAATAATTGGCATAAAATATTATTTTTAATGTCGGATATTTAATCGACGTAAAAAACCTTCATTTATTACCTTGGGTTTTTAACTTACGACAAAAGTAATTTTTAATTTATATTAAAAATCTTTTATTGTATTAGTGTTGATACACCACAACCAGCTAACAAGTATTAAATAAGTCTAAAGGGAGGGGTCAGATAGAAGGATTTAAAGGAAGCACACACTCGACCTCGCTCTCGAGAATGTCACTCCACTCGATCGACCACTTAACTTGGTCAGGTGACCAAGGGGTATATAGCTCTCCTTGAGCTCGAAAAGTGTTGAGGCTAAAAGACATCTAACCTGAATGTCTCGTCCCAATATACTCGAGCAATTAACAAAAAAGGTACAAGACTAAAATAGGAGGGAGACCTATGTTGCAAATGTTTCAATGTACTTTCAAAGTTAGTATTAAAATGCATAAATACTCTAACATTTTTTAGAAAAGAGATATTTACTATCAATGTAATATTTTACACATTCAACAAATTATAATCTATCATTTATGCTGGCTTTGTGGATTGTGATAACAAAGTTTTCAAAAGTATTATAAAGTCTAATTTATAATGTTGTAAACTTTTTTTAAAATATGTTTATTTTATTTTAATTCATAGTTTCTTTTGAAACATTTATTGTTATGTTTTATTAGGATTTAATTTATTTTGTAACTGAAGTTAGCGATTACACTTATTGAAGATGATGCAAATCGTGAATAAAGAATAGTTGTGTAAAGAGAAGTGACAAATAACTTTGCAATGTATTATGTTTTTAATGCACCGTACATGTACAGATAACATCATTAACAATAAACATGTTTAAACATCATTCATATTTATCGAGATTACGTGCATAAACTCAACATGTTTAAGAACGGAAATATTATTGTTACTAAACTCAATCTACTCCTACAATAACAAGATTTAATGCTAAGAATAAAGGATGACAGTATGTTGTGATTTTGTTGCTTGAGCAAGTGTTTGTGTTTAAGCATTTTGAGTCCAACCCCTGGTTTCTTACTCCAATCTTTCTATTTATAGAGAAACGTCTCCTTAAATCCAAATAACGAATGTAGGAGTCAAATCATAAAATTTCTCAAGATTTCTATAAAAAATGTGCTTGTAAATAGCCTAAAAAAACAAAATATTCGCATTGTTTAACTAAAAAGAATTATTAAAAAATATTAGAATAAATGATTAATTACCTAACTTCACCAACATTTGTTTTTGTTTTGGGTTCTTCAATCTGTGATTGAAATTCGAAGCAATGTGTCTTGTGTAATAGACATGGTAAACATGACATCTACTCCACCCAATTGTTTCATTATTGATGGATGACTTGATGCTCTGATGTCTATAAAAGATTAGACAAATCCTTAATTTATTTGTCAAATGTATACATAAATGAGAGAAAAATCACAACCAAGCTAATAAAGTTTCACCTTTAACACAGTAAATGCAAGAGGTAAGATATTGTCATTCTCATATTGTGTTGTTGCTATTAATAAGGTTATGCGATATCTCACATACAAATGTGTATTATCTACCTGTATTATTAGCTTATAAAATTTAAAAGGATCGACACCTTGCTTGAAAGTCCAAAGCACTTGATTAAATTGCCGAAATTCATGAATCAAGGTGTTACCAACAAAATAATCATTACAAATTTGATAATAAGAATTATGAGAGTGAATTTTCATGTATTGAAGTCAAACATGAAGTTTAGCGTATAATTCTTCTCAATTACCATACACCATGATTATTTCTTTTTGTTTAGCTAACCATGTCTTCCTGCAAAATATTTTGTAATTGAATATACTTGTAATTCTCTCTTAAATCATCTAATTTTTATTGACAAATCTTTAATAATCATTCTTGTTAATAAATAAAAACTTGTTAAGAAAGCTTTATAAATACTTCAACTTTCATTTCAATAAATTTTAATATTAATAACAAATATTCGCATACCCAAAATGCATGTGCTAATAAAATCTGAATTGAGATTCTTGTGGTCTTGAGTCAAACTGACATTTAGACAAGTATGCAGTCCACCCCATTTTATGACTTTTCACCTATTTGTCATTTTCAATTGTATAACTTGCATATAAAATAGACATGAAAAATTATTACTAGTTTTAGGGTAATGAACAACATACTTTGTTGATTTGCACTCAACCACTTTCATCTTTTGGTGCACATTTATCAAGTATTGTTTAACCACATTTTTAACTTCTTGTTTGCTATCAAATTTCAAACCAACAAATAATTCATGTCCAACTGACTAATTTGAAGTAACACTTACACTTCATAACTCTTCTTGATCAAGGTAGTTCCAATTAATATTTATATAATGTTGCGTCTTTAGCCAGAAAGGTTATTGACTTTCTCCTACATTAACATCAAAAATTTATTTCATATTATCATAATATATGGTCCAATTAATTTTATTTCATGCTAACCTACTTGTGTTTGAGCAACAACATTTGGTTGCACGTCAATGTTTAAACTATAATTATATTCACTTCTTTTATTGTCATTCGATTCAGTCAAATTACTGTCAAAATCTTCTTCATTTTTATTTCATGCTAACCTACTTGTGATTGAGCAACAACATTTAGTTGCACGTCAATGTTTAAACTATAATTATATTCATTTCTTTTATCGTCATTCGATTAAGTCAAATTACTGTCAAAATCTTCTTCATCGAATGATGAATCAACATATGAATATAAAAAACATAATCTTTATCATTGTCGCAAAAATTTATCCTCGTACAGCCTTCTTCGTAAAAATTACCAACATTTGACTCAATTACACCAATATTATGTGCAAACACACCACTTGCAACAATTACTTCTACATATAGTTTTATAGGACTCATGTCCGCTTATTGAAAATTAGTAATCAAAATGTCAATTATTGAAAATTAGTAATCAAAATGTCAATATTTTCATCATAATGGGACATATTTTTTTCATATAAAATATCTTGTTGTAATAGAACCAATAACTTAACTTAAATTTATATGTATTCTTTTTTTAACCCATTAAAATTTATTCCACGTTTAATTTACATAACCAAAGCATTATTCCTTCGTCACTTTCCATAATCCTACCACTAATGTAAACAACAATAATAATTGCTGAGACTATCTCTAGTCAAATTATCTTCAACAAATAAATAATTTCATTTACAATAAAATACTTAATTAATCAAATAATATTAAATATTAACAATTAAAATTATGCAAAAAAATATTTACCTCACAATTATCAACTTTGATAATTTTTGCTTTACACCACCTGTATTGTGCATATTCAAAATATTAATTACTTTTTCATTAAATAATGATATAAATAGAAAAATAAAATAAAAAATGTAAGTAACTCGTGTGTGCCGAGATAGGGAAGAAAGAGGTATATATAAGATTTTTGAGTTGCTATAGACTGTGGATCCCATCTTCTACGAGGGTGAAGTTATTGAAGGTTCTAAAGACTCCTTTATCATATTGAAGTCATCAACTTATCCAATAACTTTACATGAATTAATAGTCCAAAATCATCAACTTATCCAATAACTTTACATAACTTAGTAGCCCAAAGTCGTCAACCTATCCCGCAACTTCATGTGATTTATTGCCACGTGAATTGAACTGTTAAATGACTACTTTAGAAATATATTTAATTAATTTTAAACTCACGTTAAAATAATAGGTACTTTTACCAAGTAATTAGAATCAATACTTTTGGTTGAATTATGACCTTTATATCCTTTTTCCTGCACACATGGTCCACTCCAATAACACAATGTAAGGAATGGTTCGGTAGCAGTGACGAAGCTAGAATGTAAGGGTGAAAAAAGTCTATTTTTTTCATTTCAATTTTATTTATTTTTTATTTTTTTAAGATAAAGGCAGTTGGATACAAGCCCATTAATCACATAATAAAATTTTCTTAAAATTTGGACTAAAAAGAATTCAAAAGCAAATAAAATTTATTTTTAATATTATACATACATATATATATATATATATATATATATATATATATATATATATATATATATATATATATATATATATATATTAGGGGGCCATCACCCCATTATTACATGTTTTCCCACTAAGGGGAACCAAAGACGTAAATATGAAAAGAACATAGGGTGTCCCCTTTTAGTCTCCTTTCCATGTCAAATAGTTTTCCCATATAGAAGAGTCAAGTTTTCTTTACTTGAAATAAGTATACGCACATGTTGTAAAGATAATTCAAAAATCACAAATAAATAATAAAAGAGAAAGAAAACATCTATAACTATCGTATGAGAAATGATGAGCATCATTACTTTTTATACACCACTGAAACTAAAGTCTATGGTGATAAAATGCATGTGAACACGAGGTAAAAAATAGAAGCACCTGAATCCTTTTCAAATCACCCCACGAAGATGATCAGAATCAAATTGATAAAATGATTTGAATTCTAAACTTATGTTTTCTTGTTTTCTTCTTTTCTCTTGGGTGGGTGGGAGTGGAGAAGGGGTTATCAGATGTAAAGTGAGATGGAAACCGGGGAAAATTACAGATCACAGGTTTCACCTAACAAAAATACTTGCAATTTGCATATTAAAGGGGAATTATTGGCAATACAGATCAAACCTAAACTAGACCTTACAACTGTCCAACTCAACTCAGTAATGAAAGATAGACATCACACATGCCTAGATGCTGTATAAAACTTGTTACAAAGTCACTAATGGGAGAAGCTAACAAGGAGAATATCCGCATTGGATAACCTATAAATTTGTCAATAAATGCAATGTACACAACACGTCCGTGTCTAGTTAAGTATGTATGATAGTTGCAAATTGGGAGGCAAATGTGAAAACAGGGAAATGAGCCAGAGCAAACATGAGAAGGGTACAATCGATGGTCATGAGAAGATAACAAAATGCCTAGTATTAGTACAAAGCTGAACATAAATAGGACCTTATGAAGTAGCTATATCGTATTCTCTCCTCAGCTGCTATTAATTTGATTATCATTCCTATTAAATAACCTAATCTATCAGTAAATTGTTAACAAATGATTCCAAATACAATCATTTTATTTTTGGTATAAACCACGGATATCTTCCACAGGAGTTGTTCTAGGTCAAAAAGGCCTATCATAGACAACAAAGCTTTTCCGCCGAGTGTTTAATGCAACTGCAAATGCAGGACCCAAGCTAGAGATCACTGCTTAAACAATAACAACCCCACTCTAGTTGATTTTCGCACTCTGTAGTAATATATATAACTATTTTATAAGAATACATATCCAAAGCAAGAACAATCAATTTACTCAAAATCAGTAAATTGTAATTTTTCTTTTCCTTAGTCATCTCAAATAAAGCAAACAACGAAATCTTCCAAAGCAGTCAATAACAAAATAGGAAACTACTTGACATAAGAAATAAAAACTAAATAATGACGAAGCACAGATCTTCAATTGCAAATCAGTCAATAAAAACATCTTCAAAATTAAAGATAACATGAAACTAACTATGCATTTTAACATGCAATCCATTATATTACAAAAGAACATGACCTACACTACACCATGAATACTGTCTGTAAACCTACTTCCTTTCATGTTACACCCTATTTTCCATCTTACAGCTCCTGTCCAACCATCCAATTGAGTTCCTGATCCTCAATAACACCTAATGTATAAAACTTGTAAAAGTAAAAGGATTGATGCCATTATGGTCGTCAACAGAAAGAAAAAAGTTTAACAATGGAACTGGAAATGAAGAAAATGAACAGCCAAAACTAAACCTTACAACAATCTTACAACTTGCTTGTGCTTTACATGCCAATGAACAAAGGTTTTGTGAGAACAAAGATCAGTTTAGTTAGAAGGGAGCATTCTGTCCAAAGAAGCATGACACTAAAATTGAGAAGGCTATCTATTGATCTCACCACCTGGGACTAGACATGGGGAAAAAGCCTGAAGGCGACAACGGAAACATTCCTGGAGAAGGCAGAGGCTGAGGCCCGGGGCCTAAAACCCCTGGCTGTGCAAACGGTGAGAAAGGGAAATTGGGAGTCAAAGGAGATGGAAATTGAATGCCAGGGGACAGCAGTGGATAAGCAGACTGAGGAGACAGTAAATTCATATAGGCAGTTGGTGAAGGCAAGAGGAACTGAGAGGTTGGAGAAGGCAAAATAGGTGGTCCATTTGTTTGTGGGGAAGGAAGACCAGGCACAGGAGGGTTTGTAGTTGTAGCATTCACAGGAGGCACTGGATGACTATTATTAAATCTTGGAGAAGGAAACATATGAGGGTTTGGAGGCAAAGCAGAAAAAGGTGGATGAGGTTGAAGTTGGTTACCCCTTGAACTTGGGTCTGTAATTGAATGTTCAAGGTATCTCATATAGGCAGAGATTGGTGATTCAGCTATATTAGGGTGAGGCATAGGGTTTGGTGAGGGTTGTCTAAAGTGAGGAGGTCTAGCTGTAGCTTCCAAGGTGTTGTTATTGTAAGGAATTGGCATTGGATTTTGATGCCTTACATATGGCAAAGGGGGAGGCCTTATCTTCTGTAATCTCATACTCTGAGGTTTTGGGGAATTGTTTTGAGGAGGTTTTGAATTAGATTGTGAATCCTGAAAGGAAGACCCAGTAAGCTGCTGAACAATATCTCTGAACTCATTCTTGCTTATGTTGTAAACCTGAGGCTGAGGTTGCTGTTGTTGCTGTTGCTGTTGCTGTCTACCCCCATTAACGTTGTTCTCATAATTGGGTTGGTGTAATGGGCTCTTTCTGATGTTTTTCCCAATTTTGTTCACACCCAAATTCTCATTATGCCTGTTTTTTGAGTTATCCATTTTGCTCTAAAGACAAACTCAAATTCAGAAAGTATAGGACAGACAACCTGGAACTTCAAACTTAAAACAGAAACAGCAATCACAGAAAAAGTTGGACCTTGATCGTTATTTATCACAGCAAATAGCAATCGCACCCAAATGAACCCTAGACAAAGCAGAGAACATACCCTTTTCGAAGATTCACACAACCCAACGGGAATATCTCACCGGATCGAATGAACACGGGGTTTCGGTGCGACGGAGAGAAGACCCGAAAAATAATGCGACTTTGAAGAATGGTAGGCGTGTAAGAAATGACAAGAAAGAGAGAGACAGAAAAGTGTATTTTATTTTGTGTTGAGTCAGCAGAGGAAGAGGAAAATGGCCTTTTAGTTCTGGTAAGATAAAAAAAGTATATAAATCCCAGAAAAATTAATATATACAATATAAAGGGTCTTATTAATTTCGTGAAGCGGACTAAAAATTAAAAATATTTAATATATATATAAATTATAAATATACATAAAATTGTAGGCAATATAAATTTATGCATCTAATAATTTTTTTTATTCTTTGACCCCTTCGAATTTGTCTAATATAAAAAGTTAAAATTACAATAGCTTTTATCTGAATTTACAATATATTATTAAAGCTAACTTTTGAAAATGGAAGCGATAATGTAGAGAGGCAATTGGCCAACTAGGCTAAGACTCGGTCAGACAGCGGAATCAACGCTCGTTTCGGTGTTCATATCAATTTTGACTACTTAGTGCTGGTTCGCTGTTCGAGATGGTCTTAACAAAATAAGTAGATAATTAGTGAATCAATACATAATTGAAAATTAAAAGTTTACAAGTCAAATTTACTTAACTAGAACAATCTGATAAGTTTAATTTCTCATTTATAATTGTAAAACGATACAGAAGAATATATTTGTATAAATTTTATTTTTATTTTGCCAATAAAAAAGTATTTTTATGTTATATTTTTATTTACTTTAAATTTTTAGTACTATCCTTTGTGTATTTCATATTTTATTAAAAAATTAAAATAGTGACAAAGAGTCTTAAAATGATTAATGGTATCAGTGACTAAATAATGTAAAGACAGAAGATAATGACAACAAATGATTTTAAAAATATAGAAAGAATAAAAATGAAAGAAATAATAGTAATTTATATGCTTATAAGCCATATTAGTAAAAAACCAAAATTTTGTAACCCGTAAGTTTTAAAAAAAAAAAAAAAAGAAAAAGAAGCGTATAACTTAGATAAGCAAATGCTAGTAGGTACAATGAATCTCCTTCATCGGTCAAAGAACAGTACACACTCATTCTCCTAACGTTGCAATTATTTAAATTTATGTTAGATTTCTTAATTATATTATCTTGATGAAAATAAATAGAGCAATGAGATTTTTTTTTAGAGAACTAGACGATGAAGTGGATAAATGATTGCTAACGTGAATGAGGTTTGGATGCTTGAAGTAGTCATGTGATTTTATCTAAGTTATTTGATTGGGTGTTACAGGTTGTAATTATCGTCTTGATTTGAGGGAATAATACTTACAAGGATCCTCCGGCGCTTAACTCAATATAGAAAGTAAATGTGTTGTGGGTTAGTAACGTATCTGACGGGATGCAGAGGTAATCATTTAAACGGGCATGACCGACCTCTATAAGCAATGATTACATAAGATGGGTTGGTAATGTTGCACGTTTAAGAATGTGTATTCGTCCTTTATTGGGTACTGAAGTTGAGCCTAGATTTTCATAGGTCAGCTTCTAACTCATCATTTAATACGAGTGGCGTCAAACTATCACATTAGTTCGGCAAACTGCCATAATATTAATTGTGATGTTAAATGTGAGGTGACGTGTCGGTACAAGACATAATGTTATATAAAATTTTGTATTATGTAGAAAATTATGGTATACCAGTGTATGTAGAACGTCTATATTGTTTAAACAATTAGCGGCTTGAATTGAACATGGGTTAAGACATTTAGAAAAAACAAAGTATAAATTTTGTTGGTGCTTTTAACTCTTCGTTGGTGTTTTTGACTATGTCATATCTCAAGTTAATTCACTAAAATAGTTTTGTATCTCGGTATACTCAGCTTAAACCTCTACATGCACTATGAAGTTTTCTGGACAAGATCTTCCATCAATGATAATGTTAGATTCTAAAAAGGGACTTGACAATCAAATTAGTTCGTGTTCGAGGAGTATGGTGAAGTTAAAAATATAGATTAGATACTTGGATTGACTAGATCTTGAGGATTATGTAACCAAAATGTAATCATTTGGAGTAGTAACAAGTTGTTCGATGTATCTCCCACAAACATGAATTGTAACCATTGTTGAGCAGTCAACAACTTCAATGTATTGTGTAGATTACTTAGCTCATTTTGGGCCTCTTTGAGCAAGCTACATACGGGTAATGTAACACCCTAGGATTTTAATTTTTAATTTTTGAAAATAATTATGGTTATCTTGAGTATACATATATGATTAGTGTAGATGAGTGCATAAACAAATTTAATAAGTTAGTTATGTGTAAGGAAGATATTCCTTGGAATCTTAAATTTGAACTACAGTTTCCACAAAACCGCTAAGTATTGATGACTCGTTAAGCTGCTAATCAGATGCTTTAGACTTTTTCATTGAACAAATATAAAGTTGTTAAGCAATGGAGTCCCATTTTAAGCCATGGTTCTTGCACCACCCTGACATTTTCAAAAATTAATTTATTTAAATTATATGATTGATTAATTACATAAAAGGCAAAGCATGGTGAAAATTTTGGTTTGTAGGAATTTCTAAAAATAAAACTTTCAAAGTAAGACAATTTTTGTTAAAATAGTCATATTTAGCCTAAAATCATGATTGTGTCACGATGATGATCTCACGTATATGTCTTGATGATGTGTTAAGTCAAAATGACTTAACATCTTAATTTTGATAATTACAGAACAGATCAGATGCAAACAAAAGAATGAACAGACTGGAGAGGCATATGCAAACAGAAGAATGAACAGACTGAAGAGGCATCAGATATAAACAGAAGAATGATCAGACTGAAGAGACATCAAATACAAACAGAAGAATGAACAGACTGAAGAGACATCAGATGCAAACGGAAGAATGATCAAACAAATCATTAATGTGTTGGGTGGGTCCTCCTCAAGTTAGGCCCAACAGTGCTTTATATTTAAATTAAATATTTATCAGCCCATTTGAATTTTTTTTTCTGAGCAGCGGCTTTTCAGTTTTTTTCACCAAAGAGAACAGTTTTGGGGTTTTGCTCATCATTTCCTTGTCGTGCTCGTCCGTGCTCATTTGTGCGGTTTGTTTGGTGATTTTACTGCATCAGTGTTTTTCCACTAGTTTTGTGAGTAGAACGTTTTGTGAGTTCTTTTGTGTAAGGACCTCTACTATACTATTTGATATTTTATAGTGGATATTTTTCTGGGACCAGGTCCGTGGTTTTTGTCCCTCTCCTTGGGGATTTCCACGTTAAAATTTGTTGGTGTTCTTCTTGCTCTGCATTTACATTTTATTGCTCTCCGTAATTTTTGGATTGTCGTATATTACGTTCCTCTTGTTTCAATCAAGGGAGAAAGGTTTTATATTACACACGCTTTCATATTTTTGTGTGTAATCTTCCGCTGCGTACTTCTGCCTTTCCCAACAAGATTAATGAGCATAGACGAAAGTCTGAAAAAGCAAATCTTGCTTTTTTGATGATGTCCCTGATCAAGTCAGAAAAAGCCTGAACATGTGCTGACTCCGGTGTGCAAACATTGATTATTTTGATTGATCTCTGTCACACGTTTGAAGACTTCAAAAAAAAGGACAACGGTCTTATGGATGAGTCTAACGGCTACCTCATAGACCTTGCCTATAAAAGGACTTCATTACAGCGAGTTAAAGTTGACAAACTGCACTGTAAAGAAATTATATTAAATTCTCGCTCAAGCTCTCAAGAAAAAGTTCGCTCACTACAAATTTATAATAGAACTCATTGTAAAATCCTTCTCTGCATAGAGGATAACTTTTCTTTAGAACACCTTACAAAATCCACTATTGTGGTGCCCTTAGCCTGAGGAGGTTGTGTTCCAAAGAACACATTTGTATTAGCCTGTGGAGGATGTGTTCAAAGAATACATTGTTTAGCCTGCAGAAGGCTGAGTTCAAAGAATACTGGTTTAGCCTGAGAAAGATGTACCAAATAATATCTGTAATTAGCCAGGAGTGGTTGTGTTCAAAGAATACTCTTAGTGGAACCTCATCAAGTTGTTGGGTAACTGGACGCAGTTTTGAATAGACGAACCAGTATAAAAATATTATTGTTTTCATTATTTTTATCTGCTTACTAACTAAGGATAATTACTTGAACTAAGATTTTAGTTAAAATCAAGTTTATAAGAGTGAACCCATTTTGCGTCTGTCTTGCGATTTAAACTATAGACGCAAAACGCATTGTTTGATAATTTTTTGTTAATTAACACAATTCAACCCCCTTCTTGTGTATTTGTATTTTACATAATGTAATGTTTGTATCATGATGTTGCAATGCTTATATCATGCTTGTGTAGTGCTTATATCATGCTTGTATAGTTCTTGTCCAAGCAATTATGTAACAACTTAAATGGCTTAACAAAAACTTGTCACCGAAACATCTAGATATTTTCTTCACACTTTTCTTGACTTGGACACTTCATGCTCTAACCTACGACACCTCATGTTATAGCTTGGGACACCTTGTGTTTGAGAAGTAAAGAGGTAAGGCACTTCGCAAGCTAAAAAGAAAACCACCTTACTTAGCCATTCTAGAAAACTGCCACCTTAGAAGCCAAAATGACATGGTAGACTCAGTCCTAACAAGCGATAGACTTGCCGAGTCCATCTTCAAGAGAATCCAAAACCAAAACATTGAGTGAATCCTTTTCTGCGTCATTGTAGAATCACATACACCAAAGGTGTAAATAAATAATTCCTATATGCCTCTGCATAAGGCTACTACTGATCACCATGTAGTCCTTCCACTTGAAACACGAACAAATGTAAAGGCTCACATAGAAATCCCTTGACTTCTACCTTATCAATGACTTAAAATATAAAACACCTCAAGTCTCTATCATCCCTCAAAAATCACATTGGAGGACTTCTAAGTCATCACCGCATCACACAAACCACGAGTCATGCCTAACTTGATGTTATTAAGGTTCAATTGCACTCATCCTTGCTACAAACAAGCTACAAACAAGA
Organism: Hylodesmum podocarpum; assembly: GCA_026586105.1. Taxonomy (NCBI): domain Eukaryota; kingdom Viridiplantae; phylum Streptophyta; class Magnoliopsida; order Fabales; family Fabaceae; genus Hylodesmum; species Hylodesmum podocarpum. Next base: position 2,468,253 of record JALJEV010000638.1, read on the forward strand.
TCATCACAAATTGGGAGTAACTCTTTTTGCATAAGAGTTCATACTAACACTAGACTCTTTTACTTAGTGATAATATCATTACCACTCACATACATATACACCTGGGAATTTTACGCAGGTTTATTTATTAACAAATTAAAAATTAAGATTTATTTTTAAACATTAATTTTTAATAGTTTCACAAAATATCAAAGAAGTCTAAATGATAAAAAAGGTCTAGCTCATAATCATCATTACATGCTTAAGAATTTTCTAAACAATTTAATTAAATTTTCTCAAAAATTGGACAAAGTCTTTTATGTAAATTAGACATCCCAAAATTAAAACTTGCATAAAAGCCAATCCACAGCCACCAAAACAACCAATAATAGTTCCAAAAAGTCCAAAATAATAGTTCCGAAAAGTCCAAAATAGAAGTCGTGTATTTTACATACCAGCGAAATTAATAGTAGCAAGAATTCACCTTTACAGTATTTAATTTACGCACTGAGAAATATTTTAGTCTTGAAATATTTAATGAGACAGAGATAATTTTTTTCTTATGATATAAGCGTGGACCATTTAGTTTTTGATGTAAAGTAGCAAGCTAACATTAGCCTTTTGTTATTCTTTCTTCACACTCCCTCTTTCTTTCTCGACATGGGTTATTCTTGCTACGCACCATTGCCACCCTTTATTGAGACCAATCACCACCACCACAAATCGGCATCGTCTAAGCACGTTAACAACAACCAAACAAATTAATTTGTGTTTAAGATCCTTTGGCAGTGGACCGCGTTCTGGTTGATGTGCCATGCGCACATCGTTTGTTGGTGACTATGCTGCAAACCCCGAAATAAGATAACACTTCCTTTATTGTTGCTTCCTTCAGCGCTAGTGCTGTGTGTTTTCTAAACCTAACTTGTTGTATCTAGATCTTGGTTACTCAAAATATATGTTTGAAGGCGAAGAGAAAGAGCAAAAGAAGAAAAGGGAAATGTGTAGAGAAAAAGAGGGAGTGTTGTGTTGTGGAGGGTACATCGGAATATCGTGTAACTGAACTCAATCTGAAGGTGGATAAAGGTGCTGCATAGTCAGGCACTTATTGATGTTATTTAATATACTCAGCGTATATCTGGCACCTGAAACTTAAGAATGTTTTTATTACTACTGATGAAAGAATGAGTAGTTAAATGAAGCAATAAAAGACGAGCTTGTTTGGCTGGATGTCAATGCATGGACTAAAAATGTTTAGTGAACAAAAAGAAACATAAGGATTTGATATTAAGCATGTTACAAGAATTAATCATGCAAGAGCTGATCTTGTCATCTCATATGCCAAGAAGCATGCTGCATTTGCAGGAACACTTCGGCCCATTGCAGGACCAAAACCCTTATACAAGCCTTTGAACCCCTCTGAAGCTAGAATCTTTCTGAATGCATCCAATGAACCAGAATATTTTGGGTTTCTGTGATCATCTACTTGAATCACACTCTTGACAACATCAGTAGGGTAAACAAAGAACCAGAAGGAACCTCCAGCCAAGCCACCAGCAACAATCAGAGAACCTCTACTTAGACCAGAAGTATCAGTGCCTCCAGCAAACTTTTGCTTTAATGCTTCATATACACCAAACATTATAGCATTTCCAGGTATCTCACGCCCCATGGTGGGAACCAAGCCCTTGAAAAGACCTCTTATGCCTCCTTCTGACCTGAGAACGTGTCTAGCCACATCCATGGGTCCTCCATACTTAACAGCCACAGTAGCAGTTTCAGAGCCAGCAAGCGCGCTTTGTGCTTGCAACCTGGCAATGTTTACCATGAATGAAAAATGTCAACCATAAGACTATTAATTATTTGGAATACCTATGAAGATGTCTAACTAACATATTTGCTAGTCAAGAGTGAAGACTAATCTCTAGCTGTACATTTGGTTTATGTCAATTGAGAGAAAAAGTATTGTTAAAGATATGCACCTAGAAAATAGATCTTTTACAGCGAAACAAACAAAAACAGGTACCAAGAACAATTATTTATACGCTAGCTATAATAATCTACAGTTTTCTAACAGATCAAAATCCATGTTAAGTTTTATAAATGGAAAAAGAATGAATAATTTCAAAACCCACAAAATCTATAGAAGTTGGTAGAAAGAAAAGCAAGAAAATGAGATTAAAAAGGTTATGACAAGGAAAACACCACCATACCTGCATTTGATCAATTCAGTAGGGCAAGCAAGAATGGAAACAGCAACTCCGGCTCCAGCTCCACAAACAACCTGCTGATCCACTGTGAGCGGGGCACCAGGATGGGACCTCACTAATGTTTCCATTTGTCCCCTCACTGTAAACAGGACAGCATTGAATGCTGCTACTGTAGCAAGTGGGGCACCCATACCTTTGTATAAACCCCCTGCTCCTTCAGCTTTTACTGTCTGCTTGACAGCATCAAATGCACCTGCATATTTGGGAAGCTGACCAGGGAGTGGTACGGGCTGGCTTTGGAGCTTGACCTTGATTGTGTCAAAGGGGTGCCCACATATCAACTGTGCTGCCCCTCCAACAGTCCCAGCTGCAAGGTCCTTAGCCACATCTCCCATCTGCAAAACATAAATTCCCAAGAGGGAGAGTGGGGAACAAAGAATTTAGACAATAAAACATGAACATGTGAAGTGATTTAATAAGAACAACCAAACAAAAAGGTGTGATCCTTGAGAAAACAGCCCATTTAAACAATATGGGACATAACAACAAACATTTATGGATAAAGATTTAATTTTGCAGAATATCAAACAGGATTTTTATTCTTTCACAGATACAATCCCTTGGTATTGAAAATTTCATATCCCCAAACAAATATTTGAGAATTTCAAGGAAAATAATTCTTTTCAGGGTACAATTAGTGCCAACAAGAAAGAAACTTCACATGGTATCATTGGAAATAATAACAGCAGGGGCATACTCTTTCATAGCCATTATAACTAAAAAAGTTGCGATGAGAGTATTTCTCTTTGTTTTATATCCATTGTTATTCTTCAGAACACTCGAGAGGTGAGAAATATGTACTAAAGACATAAGATTGATTTTTCATTGCCGCAGGTAAAAAGAGCAATCACAACATTTCCTTTTGCTAGAGAAATAACAAAGTTGACCGAACTAGTCATGTTTCTAATACATCATATACATGGATCATCCAGAGTGTCTAAGAATAATTACTATTTCAAGATGAAGCATGCAGACAACTATACACTTCCAGTAAAGGTATAGCACCACTGGAGAAGAAGCAAAAGCTTCCAATAGGCATGCGAAGCTCAGTTTACTAAAAGAGACTTAAAGACTGAGTTTATAGATATACAAGGAATATCATAGGGTTTATAACTGTTGTTTTCTTAATAGCTCAAAACTGCTTTGTATTATATTACTCTTCAACATCAACCCCCAAAATAATGAAGCCAAAAACCCATCTGACCAACTTCCTGTAACACTATGCAAAAGAGGAAAGAAGGGATGTGATGAAATTCAACTTCATGTTTGAGATATAAAATTGCAAATGTGTAATGCATTGCACATGATATTCAGTGTTATCAACCATATTGTCGTACCAATTGAAAAAGAAATAGTAATTTAATATATTTACCAACTTAAAATACATATAACGATAATCAAATTTGAACAAAAAATGTACACAATAAACTCATCAAATAGAAAGGTTCACCACATAACAATTAACATCTTATAGTTATACAAATGGATTTACAGAGAAAATTCATGAAATTATTTAAATTTATGAATTCATAGAAAACTTCTATTTTCTTAATCACATAATTAATTTCCATGAGTTAAATAGCGATTAAAAGTATAGGGTGGGAACTAGGAAGCATCAACTTCCAAAGAGTATTATTTAGCGCACACACCAGACTTGGCATATGTAAAGAGTGCATCTAATGCAAAAACAAAATTTGTGGTCTTGCAAAATTATGAACCTGGTTGAATCGTGTATTATTTATACAATGCAAATTTACAACACTAGAAATGCCAAGTCAAAGTGATTTAAGATATCCCAAGAGAAAAAAAAAATCATATATGCAGCACCAAGGTTTGTCATTCCTGTTCAATGATGTATACAAGGAAAGCTATAACATGTAACAACCACTTGAAAGTTACAGAAAACTAGCTTATATCCAAGCATCATCCTATCCAGAAAATGAGTTGAAAGTTTTGAGAACTCTCACCATTAATCTAAAAGAATAGGCAGGAGAGATTTCATTCACATATGACAAATAATAAATTAAGAGGGATGGTTACGAATAACAACAACAGCGTTGAATAGCTTAGAATCAACACAACAATATTTTTCTTCCATCAGCTTTGTTTATGGCCAAATACAATATTTCATATCCCCTCAAGATACACTCTACATATGTCCAATGCCCTTTTTCCACTTAATCTTTACAATATGCACAAGTATTAAAGGAGAAAAGAATTTGAAAGTAAATCAAAGCAATTTATAGTTCAGATTGTAGAAGGAGAAAGAAGATGACACCTTCCCATCCCTTTTGGATTTATAGATTATCAAAACAGTGAAATATTGCTTGACATTCACTTGCTTAAGCAAAGCATATCTTATTCTACAGAAGTAGAATAATATCTCCTATGTAAATCCTATAATTAGGACAAAAAAAAAACTTGGAAAAAAAATTAAGTTTAGCTTACTTATGAAGAACCCAAAGTTTTTTTTTTTTTTCATTTCCTACAAAATGTAGGCGCCTCTTCCACAGGCAATTCAAATCGTTACTCAAGACTAGTAAAAACCCAACCTCCACACTACACATACACAAGATGAAATCTTAAAAATAAAACAATTGCATAACAAAAATGTCACTAAGCAATGGGACCATGACTTTGAATTGCAGTTGCAATTGTTGTTAGAATTGCATTACCATCACCAAAATTACAAAAAGAAAATGGAGTGGGAATTGTTGTTGCGGAATTTTCCAAAATCACAATTACCGTAATTCAAAACCTTGAATAAAAAAGACACAAGTCAGCGTTCACCTAACTGAAAAATAATTAAATAAAATCGAAGAAGAGGAAGAAATAAAGGCAGAACAACAATTGAAATTGAGAATTAGTGTATGCAAGTGTCTCCAAAATGAAGGCAGAACACACATTCATTATCAGGAACGGCACTTACATTTACTAGCAATTGATCCTATGAACTTAACTTTGAGGCAAAGGAACTTGTTATAAATCTAGAATCTTACCGAGCTCTTCCAGTCTCCCAAAGATTCAGACGAGTCGCACAGTGAAAGAAGAACACAATCCAACAGTACCTTTTATGCACAGATAGATAGTTTATTGTAAGAATCTGAAAGGAATTAAAAGCAGTGTGGTTTCAACAGTAGAAGGTTGAAACGAGTGACGATGCTTTTGTGTAGGATGATGGGTAATGTGTAGGTGGCGGAGAATCTGAGGAGTAAAAAACAAAAGGGGAAATTGAATCTCTCTCTTTGTGTGCGAGAGAGAACCACAAGAAAGTTTGGGATAGGAATAGGACAAAGAAAACAAAGCCAGAGAGGTAAGTGTGGCTCAAACGTGGATTGATATGTTCCAATGCATATATCTCAGCCAGTAGCCACTTTCCTGACTCACCCAATCACTTTATAAATAAATAGAAAGAATACCCAACACAACACTATCACACGTTCAAAATTCAGATCATTGGAATCAGACGTGGACAACACACATCACAAGATGACTATTTTCGACGGATGCTTATCTAATATTTGGAGTCCCTGCCATCTAATATTATGAGTCCCAATGTTGAGGAGTGTTGTCCACGCTGCTTGCAAAACTCCTCTAAAGTAGAATGGCAGTCAATTAATTATCCGAGTTTTTCAGATATATGACTATTTTCTACGGATGCTTTTCTAAAACAAATGCTATTTTTTATCATTTAAAAACATTAATTTATTATAATAAATTTATTATTTTCTATTGAAAAACAATAATTAACTAAAACAACCTTATTTGAAAACAAAACTCCACAAAACTGGTTTTTTATTAATCATAAAAATTCTATACAGGAGCCAGACAACACGTGCAGTTCAATCAACCAATCTTAATTTTTTTTGACCCTTACACAAAACTACTATAAATTCTTGAAATTTTAAAATTAAAATCCAAAGATCTTTAAATTATTTATTTTTCTACTTTTAATATTCTATTACTGTACGTTTTCGTACATTCTCACATTCCCGTACTTCCTGTTCTTAAAAAATTAGATATAAAATATTTTAAAAAAAATTAAAAAACCAAAAACACAATTATCTGAACCTATACAATGCATGATTTTGGTAGAAAAATGAATAACCTATTCTTTAAGAATGACATTGAAGCACCAGGACGAAACTAGTATATATCTCATTTTTCAATCTTCCATTGGGTATAATGATGGTCAATCAATGTGCCAAAGCTCAAATCATACAATGAAACCCCTACCCCAGCCGCCCTTCCTTACCTTCATATAAAAGAAACTGCGTTTCACAATGATATATCTTCCCAAGTACTTCAATTAAAACAAGCTGAATGTGCTCCCAAGTACTTCAACTAAAACAAGCTGAAAGTGCTGGTAAATATTTTCTATCTTCATTGATGAATTGAATAATTTAATCCATGATCAAACCACTTTTGGAAAAAGGGAATTTTCATTATACCAAAACAATGACATGTTACAGAAACCAAATCATGTCGTCGGTGTTAACGAACTACTAGTCACCAACCCTCCGTTTCTTTAACCTCGCCATTCTTCTTCTTCTTTCTCTTTCCTCTTCCTCCTCGATTAACCTAAGTTGTTCCTCGTCCTCCTTTCTAGCAATTTGGGCACTGCATGTGTATAACAAACAATCATCAACAACCCAAAAAATTACTTATTATGAAGAAACATCATTCAAAAGTCATGATTAAATGACAACAGTAGGATTTACGACAAAATTATGTCGTTTGGTAAATGAAAGGCAAACCACTGCATTTGATGCATGTAACTAATTGGAAGAAAAAGTGATGGGAAGGGGGCAAGGTGTAAGGAGTGTCTCGTACACCAATTTCCAAACACAATGAGGAAATGAAAGACTTTCCACTAGCTCGAGTTCAACTTAATCAAGAAGTAGTGAATAAATTAATAAATGAAGCTTGATGAATCTGAAAGAAACAAACCTCCTCCTTTCTTCCCTCATGATTTCATCAAAGCCTGCCTCCATGTTATCATCGTCGTCATCATCAACAAATTTCTTGGGGTTGTAACTGCAAATGGTCCAATAAATGATTATTAAAGGTTCTAAATATATTAGTTTTAAATAGTCATTAATAGATGAAACGTGACACAAGCAGTGCTTATATCAAGTTGAATTCAAACATAGGTATTTTGTAGTTTGAGAATAAATTAGAATATCAGCCATTTAAACAAGTTTTTATTGAAAACTTCCCCCTATCCCTTCTCCCCTTAATAGAATCAAAACACAAGTAGCACAGCAATCAGGCTAAATTTAAGCATATCTCTGTAGTCCATGGTAAAGGCAATTTATTTGTCCAGCAGTAGGAAAGACATCATGCATAATAAAGAATATTCCAAGTTTCAAACACTCTTTCTCACTCCACCAAAGCAAAACAAAGAATATTTATATAAAATTCAATGTCATCTGTATATCAGGTAAAAAGATTCTCACTTGAACATTGATCTGATCATGTTACTGATATCCATTTCATCCTCCTCATCATCAAACGGTCGTTTCAAAACCTTAGACTTGGAACGATGATCTTGCGAAGCAGTATGCATTGAATTTTGTTTATGTGGCCTATTTATCTGCAAAACAAGTGAGCAACTTAAAGATATACTTTGAACAAGCTACAGGTGATTTACCATAATATAAAAGATCTATGCGCAAGTGAGTATATGTTTACAGCATCACACCTGTGGTTTTGATGATGCCACTGGTTGTTTTGGTGTAGGTCTAGGTCTATTTAGTTCTTGTATGTTTCTTTTTAGTTCCACACTCTGCTTTGAAATTCTTTGTTCCACAGCCTGCTTTGGAATTCTTTGTTCCACACTCGGCTTTGGAATTCTTTGTTGCACACTCTGCTTTGGAATTCTTTGTTCCACACTGTGCTTTGGAATTCTTTGTTCCACACTCTGCTTCGGAATTCTTTGCTCCACACTCTGCTTTGGAATGGACATATGAGTCTTTGAAGGGAGTGGTCTCTGCAAACCATTTGTAGGGTTCTTTATACCAGGTGTTGAATATTTATTCCCTGTAGTACCAGATGAAATCTTAGGAGCCAAGCCTTTTGGCCCAGCTGGCCGGCCTGGTCCATTACCACTGCTGTTACCAAGCTGTTTTCTAGAATCTGATGGTGCCATACTAGGTTTACTGGTGGAACTTGTTTTATAACTGGATCCTGATTTAGGAGGCAAACGGCCAGCCGCAGAGCCTACTCTTCGTTCCTCGTGACTGGCATGAACATGCCTGCCACCATTGCTCAAAGGCAGTTTACTCCTTGCTGGAACTTGAGCAGGTCGTCCATCTTCAACATCAGCAAAAACCCTGTATAAGTTTCCTTAATTACAATAATATGTTTTAATCCAACATTCAACACCATATAAACACAGAGCCAAGGGCAATATACCAGAATTTCGTATAGGCATATTCTGTGGTGGGCGGGCTTTGGAAGGTTCTGGAAGCTCCGCTTCATCAGATAAAAGAAATGAATAATCTCTTGTATTCTTGAGTTTCTGAGCTTTCACTTTCGTCTGTATGAATATGAAACAACCATTTAGAGCAGAGGTTAAATAACGAAGTTACATGAAAAACATAACGGATAGCCGTACAACCTCGCTGATTTTTGGTCGTGGA